>CP139503.1:39428735-40084198 GCA_021014915.2 Artemisia tridentata subsp. tridentata
CAAGGATCCTTCTCGATCTTCACTTGAACCATTGTTTTTTTTAGTGGATTAGGCTCTGCATCCTCTACATCACTGGGATAATCTTCAAGGTCAATGTATTCAACACGCTCACGTTTTTTCTCGTTTGAACCATCAGAACTGCCAGGAGACTGCTTCATATTGCCATCAACATTGCTTGATGTTTCGTTATTTTTTGTAGGTGGAGTATCGAGATCCAATGTCTTTGTGACACCTTGGTATGTTGATTTCGGAGGCCTTGGTGGTTTAAGAAGCATAATAGGTGTCTTAAACTGGTCAGATTGTTCCTACAATGACGTACAGGTATGATATTTGTTAGTTATACATAAAATTATGCAAATAAATTTAAAATTATAATTATATGTTTACGTACATCAGATTCTATAAAGCCATTCTGGAAGTACGATATAACATCGGGATCTTGACACACAGCGTCACACCTATACTTGTGACTGTTTCTACTATGGTTATATTCCGAATAGTATATCTTTAACAGCGCCTTTTTCCCAACAATCACATCCAAGTCGTCCGGGAAATAATCATCCGGATTCATTCCTTTTTTTCCATTATCTCCCAAGCAGTCTTCCCGCACAATTTGAAAACAGTGGTGTTAAAGAACACAGCGGATGCAGATCCTGTTTCGTCAGCGAAACGAAGAATTAACTTGAACCTGTTTAAATATCACAAAATCGCAGCATAAGTAATTTTAAATCAGACACTATAGTTATATCAAATAGTCCTAACGAATGTACAAAAATCATACACTGGTGCCGCATTAACCGTCCCATGACTCTCACAATGGAATGTTGGCTTGCGGTTTCTTGATGGGCCATGAGCCTTAGCAGGTATGATTTCAACACGCTTGTTGCACATTTTACATGTCGTGTAGGCCCAACCTTCATCTTGCATAATTTTATGTATAGTAGCATAAACCACACATTGGGAATCCTTTCAAAAAAACAAATGACCATGGTTAGTGTAATATTATTTTGTGGTAGTCGTTGAATTATTTCAAGGCAATGTTGATGGCAAATATGTCAATAAAATGTATGATGTACAAAGAATAATGAAATAATCACGTACAGGTTGTGTATCACGGATCGTTCCCACCATTTGCTTAACGCAGCCAGACATGAACTCCGATGGGCTTTCAATCTTTTTGGGTAGAGTGTATAACTGGATCTTAAAGTCCGTTTCATTGAAATCCTCACGTTCCTATAAACTGAAACAAATATAGATTGTGTGCTATTTATCAAGCTATTAAAAAAATAATGGAAATCCTCGTGTTAATAACATGAATTTGTATACAACATTACCTTTTCCTGAAGTTGACAATTTCTGGCATAACATAGTTCATGAATATTTTCGTGCCGAAAAGTGCATTATGAACAGCAGGAGTATCTATATGGTTAAAAAGAACAGGATATTTTAATTTCACATTAGTTTAGTAACAGATGTTAATGATACACATAATGATTTACAGAATGTGTCAAAAACTATACTTACCATCCTAGTATTTGACTTTACCAAGTTGAAGTATGATAATGAGACATCCTAATGTATCACGCTTTTGTGAATAGTCGTTCCACATGCTTGCCCAATTGTCCCAAAAAGTGAGCTTGATTCTGAGAGACCTACAGACACATAAGATAAGATTGTGTAAATGTCGATGAATATTTTATGATAAATGAAATATAATTGTAAAAAAATGATGTCTTACTGAGCATCTTCAAGCAAAACATCCCTGCGAGTCTTTTTGCCCCATTTCGAATTGACAGGGACAATATCCCCGATGGCAACAACAGTACCAACAACATCTGTTATTGAGATTTATAACATATGTTATACAAATAGTGCCAATGCATTTACTGTTTCATACAAAGTACTCGAAATTTTTCATCATTTTGTACATTTGGTCTATCATTATTTTTCAAATATCACAAAACATATTCGTATCATTTGTATCAAATTTACTAATCATGAGTAAGAATTATCATTCAAGGTTTCCATAATTATTGCAAATGTATTTAATGTTAATGAAAAGTAAACAAAATAGTAATAATCATACATACCAACATAATCAGAAGTTTCATATTTGTTGTTCACATCAAGAAGTGAATTGAATGGTTCAAACTGGAAACCATGAAGGTCTTCATTGAACGGGTCAATCCGTGTCAAATTTGTGTTGCGGTAAAAGACGATCTTCCATTTGTGAGGCAACAATGGCAATGTGCCACCATTTTCTGCAACCGCAAAATTAGATATAACGTAGCACTGGCCCTCAACTAAAAGTGGCTCGAATGCATACTTGAATTCTCTTTTGATGCACACCTCAATCCTGGTACCCTGTTATTAAAATAAAACTTGATTTAGTTTAAGAGAATATATATTTATCATCAACTTAATTAAATAAACAAATAAAAAAATTATATATACCATACCTCTTCATCTTGTAAAACACAATCAAGACTGTACGGGTTTTTTTCATCGTCTTTTTTGTGGGAATGCCATAGCGATATGCAGCGCGCTTTGACAGCAATGTCATCGATCATGGGGTCCACATCTTCAAGTTTAGTGATTTTCAAATCAGCTACATTAACTGTAATGATGAAAAAAGTTAATGTAAGCAGTAAAACTTGAATTAGATGATGTAAAACTATAATTGTTTCATACATTTGAGTATACAGTAAGTATACATTATACATTTGAATACAGAAATGAAAAAATTATTTAAATCGTTTGGATAACTAAATGAATACCAGGAGAGTATACATTTGAATACAGGAATGAAAAAATTATTGAAATCGTTTGGATAACTAAATGAATACCAGGAGATTTGAAGGAACTACTGCTTGGAGACTTGCCCTTATTTGCAAACCTGGAATGAAAATTCTTACTCATGATTAGTAACTTTGATACAGACGATATGAATATGAGTTGTGAAATTTGAAAAAACACAAATAGAGCTAATATATAGCGAAGGATTAGGGTTTCTCATCAAAACTGAAATTGAAATTAATTTGGAATAAATTTTAAAAAACTTGAAATTTTGAATAAGAATACCTTAATTGTTTCCCTCATTATCTCATAGTAATCCCTTGATTCTAGGAGACCATTGAAGTGTTTGTAACATATAATTGTTAGTTGCCACCGATATCCCTTGATTTTAGGGTTGATGAATGAATGTGATTCGGTTTCAAATTTTCAAATCAATCTTTTGGTAATTGATATGCTTAAAATGAATTAATGCAGGGATATACGTTGATTGTACGCACGTAGTATTTGTTTTGAAAGCTTTAAACAAAAATCATTAAGTGATCTAGTGGTAGGCAGGCTTGTTTCATTCTGCAAAGGTCATGGGTTCGATTCCCACGAATGAACATTTTTTAAATTTCCGGATTTTAGTGCATGATTAGTGTGTGCCATGTCATCAATGAGGTGGAATTGAGGTGGCATTTCTATGCTTATGTGTCACTGTCATGTTAGGCTATTATATAGTGTAGGATTTCATTAGCTGATTTTTCGAGTTCAAGGGCTTATTTGAATCCGGAAATGCTCATAAGGCCACTTTTTCCGGCTTATTAGTTATCAACTTAACACATAATCAACAACAAATATACAATAAAATCACATATAATATACAAAAATAATAATTTATAAAAAAAAGTATAAAGAATTATACTGTTAACAATTTAGCAGCTGATTTGTATTTGGTCACAACTTCAGGAGAAGAAATATCAACCTCCTTCTCTTCACCTCTTTCATCATCAGAAGAAAGATCAGCCTCTTTCTTTTTTTCTGCACAAAAAAAGCAATAAAAATTAACATAGCAAAAATCAAAATTAATTCAACAAACTAAAGGGGTTTGTTTGGTTATGTAAACGAAACCCCCATTTCACAAAAATCCCAAAATTAATACAAAACCCTAATTCTTATAAATATCAAACATGCGATTTATGATGTGGTATTTTATCATCCTCTTTTGGTTTTCCTTTCACATCCTTCGATCATCATCATCAACAGCAGAGATGTGTGTAGCGGTGGTTAGGTATGTGTGGAAAACTCTAGAAGAATGGAAGAATAAGATGATAACCGGAACATGTTATAGCTGGAAAAAAAAACCCGTGGGTGGGCTAAAAAGAGGGCAAGTGGGCTGGAGAAAAAAAAGCGGGAGCCCTATACGACATCACTATAGTCGTTTTGTGACGCTGTATTATATAATAGATAATGTAAAGTCCGTTTTGATAAATCATTCAATTCAACCAGATTTGCGACTTTAAGATGATGAAAACATGAATGTTGCTTGGTAAGAACTTGATTGAGGTAAAGATAATAAATAAAACGTACTTTGGAAAGATGATGATCATACAAAGGTTGAAAATTACTTCGTGTGATAAACGTTTACCGCTAAATATCGTAAGGAAATAATATCCCGTGGCCGTTATATTTGCTAGAGTATAACAATAAACAAGAGTCAAGTTTAATCACTTTCAAAGGTTGCTTTATATCTGCACGTTGAGTTTTCACATATGGACAACTATACGTTGACGTTTCAAAGGTCAAAAGCAAAAAAAGGTTTGAAGGTTGTCATTTGTGATAAAGATGGTAATATATTAGAAAGTACTACAAACGTTGTCTACAAAGAAGTAATTGAAGATTTATGATCAATGTTCAATAGGTATATTTGCTAGAGTATATAAATGACATGTCTTATACCATTTTTAAATTCTACATGTACTCTTATCAATAACTATTTTATAATTAGACTTTTTTTTTTATAACTTTTAGGTGTTCACGAAATGAACATGGACTACTTGAGTGTTTGACGTGTATAAAGTGATTTTTCACAGATTATGAGTTTCTTTGTTCGTTTTTATTTTGCCCAACTATAATCATAATTGATATGTCTCTTTTTTCTTTTTACGATTATGACTCACATAAACTTATTCTTACTGTGAATACTCCTTCCGTCCTAAAATTATAGTCCCCGTTTGACTTTTTCGGTCTTTCTTTCCAAACTTTGACTATAAATATTTTCGTTTGTGTTATAACATACTTGATGAAAATTATACCAATGAAATATATATTTAAAACTCAATTCGTTCATATATTTTGCATCAAGTATTATGTAATATAAACAAAAATATTTAAGGTCAAAGTTTAAAAATAAAGACCGAAAATGTCAAATGGGGACAATAATTTTGAGACGGAGAGAGTATTATATTAAGTTTAACGATATCTTAAAAACTATGTTACTAAATTTATCTTGAATAATTCTTGAAGCTAGCCGCGTAACGGACAGGCCTGTAAGGCTGGAACTAGTATATATATATATATATAAAGGAAAATAGCTTCAAAAGATTACCATTTAAGGTAACTTTGCAACATATACCATTTAAAGTAAAATTTGTACAGCTACACACAGCACCTTTGCTTCAGAACTTTGGTGCAGCATAAACAGGTCGGAAAAACAGAGCACTGACCCACAACACATTTTCTTTCTTTCTTTCTTTCTTTATTTACAAAAACACTTGAAAACAAAAACACACAAACATTTCTATCTTTCAAAACCCATTCTCAATATCTCTCTCTTTAAGAAAAAATAAATAAAAATACAGTCTTGAAACAAGTCTTTGGTTCAGTTGGTAGCAAGATAGCTGATAATGAAGAAAAAGAAAGCTGCCAAGAAACCAAGCAGCACGACGCTAGGTAAATTTTTCTTTATAGTTTTTGGGTTTTTCATACACTTTTTATTATTTTGTTTATTGCATATAGTAGTGAGTGGTTAAAAAAAGATAGAGTATTTTAAGTTGTAAAATGGTTGTGTTTCTTGTGTATTTGTGAGTTAATTGATTATCATGACTTTTTGTATTTTTTTGTTGTTGGAATATGTGAATCATACAAATCTATAAACACATAAACATCACAAGTATGCGCAGCGGAAAGATCTACAATTAACATGTAAATTAATTAACATAAAACTAAATAGAGAGCGTACCTTATTTGATTCCTAGCAAGAACAAGGAATCGTGTGATCACCAAGAACAATATAAACCCTAATTGGGTTTGAGGATGGATCGACTTTTTAGGGTCGAATAGGGCAAGATAACAACAAGCTAAAGTAAGCTTGTACTCCGTTCTTGTACACACGTATTACTAGCGTCTCAAAGTGAAAAGCTAGGTTCATGTATCACAAATAAAACATCACAACACCTAGGGTTTGATGTTCTAGATAATACATGATCGAATCCCATTAACACGAACATAAAAGAAGTAAACTAATTGTCATACATATAAATATGCATGCAACGTTTACACATTAATAACCCATGCATGTGCATGGTATATATTGTTGACTTCTTCACTGTCATGTATGTGTCAGTGGAAAAGAAGAACCAATTAAAGAATCGGTTGGGGATAATTTTGTGTCAATCGGTTTAGGGATATCAGTTGTCCTCCTATCCCATAAAACAAAAGGCAAGCTTTTATAGCAATAAAACTTGTCCTTCAAGTTTTATTTTCCACCTCCTCATGTTTCATAAATTGACACTTAACCCCTTCTACTTTTCTTGTTCGATCATATAAATATTTTGTGATTTAATAATTAATCATAAATCATTATATTAATTATTAATACATTGAGACTCATACGTAATGTGTGCAATCCCGAAGTCTCGGGTTCGAAACCGGACATACAAATATTAATAAATAATCCATAAACTCTAACAGCTCCCACTTGGATATTCATTAATATAGTAATGAGATGGGTCAGTCTAGCTTAACCTTCCCAATGCCCCCAGCCTGAACCGAGTATGGTTTTCCTGGAAAAACCACGTGATGATTTAATCATCATACTTATCCTTTTGTTGCTAATACCGCGTTAATATGGATATGGATCTAGGTCATTCCATAATTAACTATTCTGTTTCTCGTTATTAATAATTGGTCAAGATTACCAAATCATCTGAACGTCTTCCAGATAGACTTTGGGTAAGGCCTTACAAACATCTTGTCAATCCTACGAGTGGCCAAGCAGTATTAAACTTCAACACAAAGTTGAAGGAACAAATCCTTTATTGACTACGAGCATAACCCTCGAATTTCACATCATTTTCCGAAAATTGCCCTTATAACTACCTTTTACGGTTAGCGTTAGACCATCTTACAGAAAATGAGCTACATTCTCGGCAGTCACCTGGTATCTCAAGTCTGAGGATAAATATTCATGATATACTTGATGACGACGATCCATAAAGTATAATCATGTGGTTGGGATAAGTCCTATATTCAATTTATCCAATATTGAATATCATGTGACATTGGTGTCTCAACCTTACAGTACATTCTACCAATCCTCACATTTGTCTTAATTCAATAATATTCCCATATTATTGATCGACAACGGACTATTTAGAATAACATAAGTTATTCACGGATTTAAACATGCAAATATAGGATACAATATTATAAATGATAATAAACGTTATCCATATTTTATTTCATTAAAATAATATTGCTTTAATATCCCTTATCCAAATACTAACTAGATCAATGCATGATAATTCTCATTAATGAATTATGCCACAAGTCATGTTCCACATACTTGTTAACAAGGCATAAATCAACTAATGTTGATCTATCGGAATTTTGAGAATACTTATTTCAATATAATGAAATTCTTGTATGTGTGCATTCATCTACCTAGATATTGCCACATACTTCATAAAATGCGTGACATCCTCATGCACGAATTTATGACAATTAAACTACCAAACCTTGTAGTTAAAGTATTCTAATTCTTTATGTATAATGCAACCATGCTAATGTTGAGCATAACTAGTATACATGGTCTCCTAATAAGGATGAGCTCCCACCATGTCTAGTATTGAGTGTCATCTCAATCTTACTAGCATCATTGTATCCAAACAACAATATGCTCTTTTAAAAGTTCCGTAAACTTTTAACATTCATCGTGTAATGTTTGATATCTTCAAATCCTTCAAGATTTGACCACAATATCAATCAAGCAATAACTTGCCATATGGTTCACATTTAGAATTTTTGGAGCAAATCCAGGAAGAGGATGTAAATTCTAAACCATATCCATTACACTTAGCTATCTAATAATCTTTAATTAGATACCAATGTTGTCAATCATCTTGCATCCAAGCATGATACAACAAGCAACATGATGTACATGAATAATCATTTCGTCAGCCTTAGATTTATTCACATCATATCTTTTTCAAGATATGTTTCTATCTAGATCTTCTAATAGAATATCATGTTCTTTTAGAATCAGTTATTTTACCGCTTATGTTTATAATCAAATAAACATATATTTCAAGGTTTTATTTTCTATATGAGGTTTCATTCCAAACTAAAACTTAACATATAAATGTTAATGGAATGTTACTTCCTATATGTTATACAACATATATGAAATAAGAAAATAAATACCTCACTCCCACTAGCTTTCAGGAATATTAAGAAATATCTTAATTTTAATTATAAATCAAAACTAGATTTAATAACTAAAAATAAGTATATCTCCTAGATGCATGCAATAATCCATTCACGAATGATTTGCATTTTGCATACTACTAAAGATTATTTGAATTCAAACACTCCTTTCAATTACTTTTCGTCCTCGCTTAAGTAATTATTAAAGAAAGAGTTTTGACATTCCATTATTAATTTCATATAAATGAAACTAATAATGACAATCATAATCTTTATATATTTCATGTGCTTAGAAAGAATTTCAATCACATTTAATTGCTTAATTGTGATTGATAATCTTTTCACATATTAAATATGTATACAAATTTGTCCATTATGATTTCTACATAAGAATTTAAATCTCTAGGATTTTCATTTCCTTTGTAGAAATTCATTTTCATTCTATAGTGTAACTATAGAGTTTAAGATCAACTACGTTTCCAAACTAGTTATCTTCTTGGACTGCATCTAATTTATTCATAGTATGAGTAATTTGCCAAATAATATTTTCAATTTATTAACAGGCATATCACGATCCTGTAACTCATAACCCTCAACATATTCTACAAATATTTGAGATACCCTTACGGATCTATGAATAAGAATTCCATCATCTTGAGATTTAACACTAACATGTTAAATCCTCATTATGATTTTGTTAGTGTATTTAGAAGATTATGTATCTTGTAATTTTTATCTTTTGAAGATAAAACTCCCACTCGCCTTTTGCAATTTATAGATTACCTATAAATGCTTAGCAAATAGAGCAACATAAAACTTGTTCTCTTTTGGGACTTGCAGATACAAATTGACAGTTCCTAACCTTAATTTGTTAATTAACCTACCCAACAAGTAGTTTAACAAATTCTGAACTTCAATTTTAAGACTTAATGTGATTCAACACATTCCATAATCAATGGTGTCTTATTAATCTTCTAGGTTGGAGTCTAATTGAGTATTTTCAATCCATACTCAATTTTCTAACCTTGATATCTTTAGGAAGATTATAAGATATAGTTATCTTTAATCAAACAATTTTTCAAGAGTTTGATTTTCCTAACTGATCATACCATAAACTTATGTATTTCATTAGGATAAATATTGTAAGTTAATCTCACAATATTTAAGATAAATATATTTCATTTTTGGCTTACCTATTTACCAACTAAATCACTTTAATGGTACAATAGATTTTCCAAGCCAATTGCATACTTTATAACATAAGTGTCTTATCGTCCAAGCCACTTAATATCTATGTCTTACCAAAAAGACATAAACTGTTATAATCCCAATCTATGTTATAAGTCATTAATCATCTCCATGACTTCTTGTATATGTCTTAATAAAAAAAACATAACAAGTTAAGGTCTTACTTCAGTATAAGTCTCATAGCAATAAAAGACTTCATATTTATATCTACAATATAAACATATATAACTAAAGTAACCATGAACACCACTACTTGGTTTCAATATTTATTTCAAGTTAATTTATTTACTTCATATATTTATGTCATTCCAAGAATACATAAACATCTAAACATGAAGTAGTATAAGATTACTTCATTTATTTATGTCATTACATCAATACATAAATATTTACATTTGAAGTAGTCTTATTATCATATTGACACTTGTTCTAATAATTATCTAATTTAGGAACTTGTAAATTAACATAGTTTCATTTCATCAGCCGAGGTTGATAATAATAAAAGTATGTAATTTACCTTGTTATTAATATCTAGTAATGAAAATAGATATTAACTTCAAGTGTTCCATAAATTAGAATGTGTATAAAACACATTAGAACATTGATCTCTTACCTTACAGTCAAGAGATCCCTTTAAATCATATTCCTTTATGTTGTTGCTTGCACACAATAAGATCTCTCCCACTTGTGCATGGAACAACATCACGTATCGAATAAACAACACGTCAATAGTTTGCTTATTTGATCAATATGATTGTGTCATAGATATAAGTAGATATAGAATCACCTCGTTTAGTAAGGAAACGTACACGACTATCCTTAATACCACAAGTGTCTATAATTGGAAAGTAATCATCTCAAGAAATTCTAGAGATAATCTGAGTTACTGTCAGGATATTAAGATACCAAGACTTGTAGCTCCAACTGAATTTAAGATCACTACATGAACTCATTATTCAGTAATTACAACACAATGCTCCCACTGGCTTTGACAACATTGTAAGTGTTGCATCACCAGTAAAAGCAAATAGCGTGCTGTTTACTTTCCTACACCTTTGATGAATCCCTTACGTAATACATACTAAGGTACTTCAAAGAATGTATTCTACTTTGTGAATGATGGAATATCCATCAATGGAATTAACTTGAAAGAATTGGGTATGCAATTTCTTCCTTAGTTAGGTCTACCGTCCCCATCATGGTATGTAGCACCTTTAAATGGTTAAAGCATAATAACTAGATCAAACATTCTAGTTTGCCTTTTACCAATTTTGCGGTAATTAGTCTAGTTTCTAATTTAATAACTCCCAACCATGCAATTTCTTAAGAAATTCGCCATGAGTTATTTCTTAGAATTTAGACGATTCCAATTTTCCTATTATACCTTTCTCACTCATGAACAGGAATAGGATTAAGTCTCACTCTACACACGGAAAGTGGACTCGGTCTATTCTTTTCAGCAAAAATTGACTCTATCCAAAACCCCTACGGGTGTAGATCAATTTACTACTAAAAGAATATCCCATATTTACGGTTTTGACGTTGCATTAAATACATTAAAAGAATTTTCAAAATTCAATTTAGTATTTTTGATAATAACTTTTCAAGAAAATTAAGCACCCACGGTAAAATTAAATTTCACCATTTAATTTTCATTGAAAATTAGGATCCAAATTGACGTCGTTTCATCACATCAGCTTTGGCTGCTAGCAATGAAAGTACTCAATAAGGTAGAGCTGCACTCAATTGCCAATATTCAATTGCAATTCCTAGAATCATGGGACTTGCATTATATTGCCAACCTCGGTTGCAAAATGTAAGCATGTTTCATCCCCAAATCTTTATGCCTTGGCGCCGTCCCATTACATCAGCTTTGGCTGCTAGTAATGAAAGTGCCCAATTAAGTTCACCAACTTAAGAGACTGTAAATTGACGTCCTTTTATTGCATTCAGCTTTGGCTGCTAGCAATAAAATACTCAATTTACCCTTAGACCGCACCCTTTGAACATCAACATTCAGCTTTGGCTGCTAGTGATGTAGGATGAAATCTTAGGTGTTTCTTTTTGTAGTTGGTTGGCATATTACTTAAATTTTCAAGGGTATAAGTTTTTGATGTGTCAAATCAAAAAAATATGTACGAAGATGTCATGCATTCATCTTTGTATCATATATGTTTTCAAAACAAAATTCGTTTACTCATTCGTAGCTCAAATCATCAAAGTTTTTAATTGAGGCGCTGAGAAATTTACAGCTTTGCCTTAAGATGCTTCGTATTTATTGTGGTGTACTTGGTAAGTCTAAAATTGACGCACAGGCGGGCGTAGGGACGACAGCCGCCGAAGCGGTTAAAACCGTGCCCCTCTAAGGTCACAATTTAATGCGTACCAACTAGAACCCACTTTTTAGTTTGCCAATTTTAGGTCCGCCACTTCGACCACTCAGTACCGTCGCAATCAATCAACTAAAAAATATGATTTTCTTGCTAAAACAATTTATGTAGTAAATTTATTATTGCTAGTCTCGCCTGGGAGCCAATTACCGTGCGAAGCGAACCACTGTCGGCACATAAGACTTGGCAATAATTAAAATTACTACAAAGGTTTCATAGTTATTAGGTCCATTTATTTTTATTTGAAAAATTACCCTCTTTGTTGTTACAATCCATCATAATTAAACACACAAAGAACAAGTAATTTAAAAAAAATAAATAAACACATAATAACACATAATAACACATATATGATCATTAACAATATCATATAGCTACATGCAAACCTTTTTGATAAATCCTATTAATTATCTATGTGAATTTTCATGTATCTAATCAATAAAACTCCCATTGGTTTTCGAGCTCATTGTACCCAATGGACCACAGACACCAAATAAATTTGGCCGCGTAAGTTTTGATCAATTAGATACCACATTGTACATAACCAATTTTAATTAATATATTAGGGTCTTCCCTAATTTAAGATCTATCATAAAATCATGTGGCACATAAACAACAAATCATTCCATGACAAAATATGCAAGATTTTGTCATGGATCCCATATTGATCACATAATCATGTTAACACATATTATCATGTCAATATATCCTGTACGCAATCTAATTAATTAATTAATGACATCACATAAGGTATTCATTAATTAATCCCTAAAAATTGCATGCAATCCTAGGGTTTTTCTACAAGTTTTCTACAAAAACCAAAAATCCTAAATCTTTTAATTTAGGTGTCGACCTAATATTAGGTTTACAAAAAAATTAAACCCTAGATTTATAAATTGCATGTATCTAATTAAAGATTCAATTTTTAAGGTTTTATGTAATCAATTACATGTTAAAAACGCGGCTCATGATGCCACTGTTGGAATATGTGAATCATACAAATCTATAAACACATAAACATCACAAGTATGCGCAGCGGAAAGATCTACAATTAACATGTAAATTAATTAACATAAAACTAAATAGAGAGCGTACCTTATTTGATTCCTAGCAAGAACAAGGAATCGTGTGATCACCAAGAACAATATAAACCCTAATTGGGTTTGAGGATGGATCGAATTTTTAGGGTCGAATAGGGCAAGATAACAACAAGCTAAAGTAAGCTTGTACTCCGTTCTTGTACACACGTATTACTAGCGTCTCAAAGTGAAAAGCTAGGTTCATGTATCACAAATAAAACATCACAACACCTAGGGTTTGATGTTCTAGATAATACATGATCGAATCCCATTAACACGAACATAAAAGAAGTAAACTAATTGTCATACATATAAATATGCATGCAACGTTTACACATTAATAACCCATGCATGTGCATGGTATATATTGTTGACTTCTTCACTGTCATGTATGTGTCAGTGGAAAAGAAGAACCAATTAAAGAATCGGTTGGGGATAATTTTGTGTCAATCGGTTTAGGGATATCAGTTGTCCTCCTATCCCATAAAACAAAAGGCAAGCTTTTATAGCAATAAAACTTGTCCTTCAAGTTTTATTTTCCACCTCCTCATGTTTCATAAATTGACACTTAACCCCTTCTACTTTTCTTGTTCGATCATATAAATATTTTGTGATTTAATAATTAATCATAAATCATTATATTAATTATTAATACATTGAGACTCATACGTAATGTGTGCAATCCCGAAGTCTCGGGTTCGAAACCGGACATACAAATATTAATAAATAATCCATAAACTCTAACATTTGCTTATGTTAATATGAGCTTATTGAACTTTTGATAGGCTTATAAGCTTTTTTTTTTTTTTTTTTTTTTTTTTGGCTTATGAGCTTATCGCCGTGGGCTTATTATAGATTATTTAAGCTCAAGCTCATAAGCCAGCTTACGAGTTTATCAATTTTTCAATAAGCTTATTAGGCCATCATATAAGCTAAGACAAACACCTCCTTACTTGTGCTTTCAATCAATTTGATGGATTTGAGCTTATTTGATTTTAATTTAAAGTTTGCTGATAATTTTGTTGTTGTTGGGGCTGTTCTTAATGCTATATTGATAGATTAGATTTTATGATGTTTTAGTCAGTCTATGTTAGCTTTATTTTTATGATATCTTTTTGCCGTTTTTGTTGTTGATTGCTATTGAGTCATGGTAATGGAGTTGCTGGAAATCTAAAAGATACAAGATCTTGAGTCTTAGAATTACATACCATGAAGCAGTTTTCTAGGTGTTTGGCGTTGCTTTTATAAGGGAAAAAAGCCGTTTGAAAACAACCTGCTTCACACCCCTTATTATCCTCATTTTACTTTGAATGTAAAACTTATATTAAATAGTATATTGTTTTACAATGTAACACCGACTCGTTTTGTATTTATAATACGTAATCCATCTCATGATTACATGTTGGTTCTTTTCTTCGAAATTGCATACAAATTGTAGTCATTTAAGACTGTAAGCAAACCATTCAAAGTCAAAGAAAGGATATTGAGTAGAAAATAGATGGAGTACTATTTTATTGTCTGCTTAGGAGTCTAAAATTGATTCATTTGGATCTTGTGTTTGAGTTTTATATTTTTTATGTGATTTTAATTAAGTATCTTGACTTGTGTTTAGCTTGATGATTACATACCGCTATTCATCACTATTTGCTCATTTCCGGATCTGTTATCTTATGAGCCTATTGTTGTTCATTCTTTGCAACTTTTTTTTTTTTTTTTTTTTAACAGAGTAAAAAGGATAATTATTTTATAAAAGGTTGATTTCTGGATTTTAAAAAGGGTAATTGTTCTATTTCCACCTGATTTTGGGCTTTCTCTGTTAAGCTTTAGCAAAAGCTGTTCTATATATTTCAAACGGTGGTGGCTTACTATGATTTAGGGTGCTTTCAATCAATTTGATGGATTTGGGTTACTTAGAGTTTTAAATTAAAGAATGTTTACGGTTACCATAAATCCTCTAAGATGATGCTAATAGTAATTGTATGGGGTTTTATCTGCTGCATATGTTGTATGAGTCAGTCAAAGTGTCAAACGCTTGTTAAATTTATGAATTTGGAGCGATTTCAAATTTGCTGATACTTTTGTTGTTTTTCGGTTGTTGGGGCTGTTTTTTAGTGCTATATTAATGGATTTTGTGCTGTTTTACTCCATAATTGTTAATGCTGTTGTTGAAGGTGAAAAACAAGATGAGGTATTTGCTGTTGAAGCTGCTAACAAAAAGAAAAATGGTTGGTCTTCTGAACAGTAAGTCAAAAAAGGCAAAATATCATTAAACTTCAATCATTTATATATATATATATAGTTTATGTTGTATAGGTATACGTTAATCATTAAGAATGATAATTGCATTAATCGATTGCGTATACATACATGTTTCAATAGGATCTTGGAGACTGAGATTTTACTCCTGAAACTAATGGAAGAAAATAATGCAGTGACCGGGAATCGGATTACAAGGGTTGCACTTAGAGATAAAGCTAATGCGTTCATATCCAACCATGCCCTTATAGACCACGTCCTGAAGATTTCTGTAGACAAGGTGGCTCCTGGTGACAAGTTCCGGTTCCGACGGTCATATAATTCCGCCGGTCATCAGGTATCCTGGCTCGAGGATTCCCATCTTCTTGAGGATTCTATGGCAAATGATCTCCGTTGTCTTACTCAAGAAATATCAAACGTAAAAAGGTATACTTCATATTTATAAGAATTTTTAAAAAGTTTATGAGTTCAAAGTACTTGACGGTTTAATAATCATGTTGTTCTTTAACAGGGACTTTGTGTCAAAGAAGGACCTTGAAGCAGTAATTGAAAGAATACCAAAAATGCGAAAGTAATAAAATAATAATAATAATAAGATAGAATATAAGTGGCTTTGTTATTGATTATATAGTTAATTATTAGACTGTTATGTGTATACTCAGGGAGATGGAGGACCTAATTTTACAGATTAAGAAATATCCAAGTCAAACAACTGATGACGCTGATGAAGTTAACCTAAAGGTAACAAGTTGTCTGTACTAAAAGGTTTCCTCTGTTGGTACATATAACCTTATTCGAGTTTCTTTCTTTGGCAGGTGGTTGATCCAGATTTATATAAGAAGATAGTGGTCAGTCATCTAACTATTTTTGTTAATTTTTTAGGAATGACTGCATGTAAAATCAAGTCACTTAGATATAATATCAAAAGGAACTTTATATGCAGTTTCAAAGATAATCAAATGAAACTTTCGTATCTTTGGAAATAAGTATTAGGGATAATCTTAACGAGTTTTTCGAACACAAATCTTTGTATACAATGGTAATTGTGAACTATCTATATCACCATGTTTACTTATCTCGTATGTAATCAGAATTAATGTATAGAAAATATTACTAATAAAAGGGTATACTAGGCACATATATAATTTTTATTCTAATATTGTGTCGAGTCTTAATTGTTGCAATTTGCCCGGAGATCTAGAGTTAGTTTGGTCAACAGGTAAGATAGACGAACATTTGGCATATTATGTAGTCCTATGAACAGATGGAGTGCTCATTTTGATGTAGATATTAATTTAATATAATATATGAGATATTTATTTAATTTACATTAAAACACATAAAAACTTACATTGTACTCTTTGCATTTCATTTTTAGAAGGGGATATGATGCTAGTACTAGTAATGGTATATAGTTCGATATAACCAAATCTGTGACTGTCACTAGCTTCATAAGAAAGAAATATTTCATCTCCTCATGTCATTTGTTGTATTTGTGGAAATGTTAAGGATATACAGTTTGTAGAGCCTCCTTAACTAAGCTCGGGGGATTTGTTGATTTTGTCGCACCGGTTCAAAATCTATTAATTTTTCAATTAACTTGTACAGAGTAGTAAATATACTAAACCTGGTCCATGATACTTTAAATATTGATGCCTTATAAATATATTTTACAAAAGTTGGCATCTATTTTGTTTCTATACATGTGTACGGTATAGTGCATGCATCTGTATGATGATACTAAAACATATGAAAATTCATACATTTAGGCATTGGCAAGCGGTGTAGAAATAGGTATGGAGACAACCAAGATGGAAGCAACAAGCACAGAGTCTGGAGCTGATGCAGAAAAACCACCACCACGTGAGGGAAAAACAGCAAAGATTGAGAGGCTAAAGAGTGGATTCACTCTTAGCAGACCACATAGCACTTTACTTTGGCCTGATTATACATGCCAGGTAGAGGATCACTTACAGGTCCCAACACCACCCTCTGTTAACTCCTTAACCCCACCACAACTACCCTATCTCACTCACCACAACCACAACCTTAGCTCTCCAGTTTCCCATCCACAAACCAACATCGTTGGCATCCCAACAGATCTATCTACTACCAATCATAGCAATGTAAGTCCATATCTTTATCATTTTACTCTAATTTAAATTCAAATTTTGTTGTTGTTCATAGCTGTTTGATTATAACTTGACTTTGTTTAATGTTAAATGATAGTTACTGTCATCTGGGATGAAGAATGATCATTCATGGGAAGCATACGAACAGGTTTTTTTATCTGTATGCAAGAAACAAAGGAGCTCATTGTCTTCGGGATCCTTGGGTGCATCATCATCATGCGTGTCCAATATTGCAACTCCAGCTGGCTCGACGGCAGCCACAAACAATTGTTCTGATATTGTTTTGGCTTACTAATTATCAGTTGATGCTTTCATATTGCATATAATAGAGGAGAGATGTCGAAACTCGTTTTTGGCTTTTTTGAGTTGGCTGATAGTATACATTAGGAGCATCACATTTTTATGCTTAAGCTGGAGGTAGCTTGTTGGCCTTTATCGTGGATCTATGGTCTAACGATAATCAACAATATACCAAACACAAACAAAAGATATAAACTTTTCTATAAACGAAATATATAAATCTGTCATCAATCATCAACATAATTCGAATACATATGCTATCTATATATACATAGTGAAAAGACACGAATGAAATGTTGTGTTGGTTCGTTTGTACCAACGGTTGTGTCTCTTAGATTTGTAACTAACTAATAACCGTTTGTAACTGCCATTGTGCAGTTATGTTGCTGTGTTGACTTTTGCCTTGGTTGACCTTCAGGTTGACTTGGGTTGGATTGGGATTAACCCAATATTCTCCCCCTTAATCACAATCGCTGTCTCCTAGATCTTTAACTCCAATAAGTTGTCTCATGGTTAGAAATTTGATCTTCGGTAGTGCCTTCGTGAGTATGCCAGCCTTATGATATTCTCCACTTATAAATTCAACTTGTAAGTCTTCTCTTTCAACGCATTCTCGTATGAAGTGATACTTTGTGTCAATGTGTTTACTTCTTCCGTGAAAAACAGGGTTCTTCATTAGTTCTATAGCTGATTTGTTATCAACCATAATAGTTACCTTTTCTTCCTTTGAGTGTGTAAGCCTGCTTAGTAGTCTTTTCAACCATAATGCTTGTGTTGCTGCTGCAGTTGCCGCAATAAATTCATATTCGCATGATGATAATGCTACAGTGGCTTGCTTTTGTGTGCTCCAGCTAATTGGTGATTCACCATAATAGAATATTATTCCAGTAGTTCCTTTTCCTTCTTGAGTGTTGACTCCATAACTACTGTCGCTGAAACCTTGTATCTTGTTTCCTCCATTATGCTTGTAGGTAATTCCATAATTCTTAGTTCCTTTAACATAACGCAATACTTGCCTTATGGCCTTCATGTGTTGCTCTTTAGGTTCTTGCATAAAACGACTAAGTAATCCAATAGAATAACTTAAGTCGGGTCTTGTGTGAAGCAGATATCGTAGACATCCAATTAAGCTTCTATATTCAGTTGAGTTGACCATTGTTCCTTCAGTATTCTTTGTCAATCTTGTTCCTGGATCCATAGGTATTAGGGTTTCATTGCAGTCTGTCATTCCAACTTCCTTTAGAATCTTGGTTGCGTATGCAGATTGCTTTATTGATATGTCACCTCCAGTTTGTGTGACTTCTATCCCTAGATAGTAAGCTAATAATCCTAGGTCACTCATTTCAAATTTTTCTTCCATTTGAGCTTTAAACTTGTCGATCTCCTTCTTTGGTGTGCCTGTGATGATTAGATCATCTACATAGACTCCTATTAGTAGAATTGAGTCTTTTGATGCCTCCGTGTAGATCGCTTGTTCTAGTGCACATTTCTTGAAATCTAATGACTTCAAAGTGTTGTCTAGTTTTATGTTCCATGCACGTGGTGCTTGTCTTAGTTCGTATAGAGCTTTAATAAGTCTATAGACTTCTCCAAAATTCTCTCTTTTAATAAAACCTTCGGGTTGTGAAACGTACACTTCTTCTTTCAAATCTCCATGTAGAAATGCAGATTTTACATCAAGATGATGTACTTCCCATTTGTTGTTAGCAGCTATGGCGAGTAATAATCTTATAGTTTCCATCCTTGCTACAGGTGCGAATACTTCTTCAAAATCTATGCCATGCTCTTGTATGTAGCCTTTTGCTACTAGTCTTGCTTTATGCTTGACTATGTTTCCATTAGCATCTTTCTTGGTCTTGAATACCCATTTTAAGCCAATTGCTTTATGTCCTTTGGGTAAAGTGGTTAGTTCCCATGTGTTGTTCCTATTGATGGAATCTAGTTCGACCTTCATTGCTTCAATCCATTTTTGATCGGTTGATGCTTCTTTGTAATTCTTTGGTTCATCTTCCGCAAGTAATAATTCCTCGGTATTCTCATATAAATCATTTAGTGTTCTAAAACCTCTTATTGGTGTATGATCAAGGTGTGAGTGTGAGGCTGTGGTTGATGTTGAACCACTATCACTTTGATAGGTTGATCGTATTGAGGTAATTGGTGTAACTTGAGGATTTACTCGTGATGAAATTGTTGATGGTGTGTGAAGTGTTTGTGAATGTGAGGGTGAGCTCGTTGTTGATGTTGAATATTCATTATCATCATTGTTAGGGAAATCATTGTCTTCATCATTTGGTTGGATTTCTTGATCATGATGTTCATTTGTGGTTTCAAGGTTTTCTATTTTGAAGTCAGTCCATTCAGGTTCATCGTTAGTATGTTCACTCATGTAATCCTTCCAATCCCATGCTTCATCCTCCTTAAACTTCACATCTCTATTAACACAAATCTTTTGTGTTGTTGGATCAAATAGTCGATAAGCTTTTGATCCTCGTTCATTTCCTAAGTATACCATTCTATTGCTTCTATCATCCAGCTTTGTTAAGTGTTGTGATGGTATCTTTGCATATGCTATGCAGCCGAAAACTCTTAGATTTTCCAAGTTTGGCTTTCTTCGTTTAATAGCTTCATATGGAGTAATATCTTCTAGTGCCTTTGTAGGAACACTATTTAAGATGTATATTGCATGCCTGACGGCTTCAGCCCAAAAGTTTTGTGGCATGTTAGTTGCTTTCATCATACATCTTGTTGTAGACATGATTGTCCTATTTCTTCGTTCAACTACTCCGTTTTGTTGTGGTGAATAAGGAGCTGTAAGTTGTCGTGCTATGCCATTTTCTTTGCAATATTGTGTGAATTCATTTGATGTGAATTCTCCACCACGATCAGTTCTTAACATCTTTAATGTCGTCCTTAACTCCTTTTCTATCGTGTTCTTGTATTCTTTGAAAGTATCAAATGCTTGATCTTTCGAATCTAGGAAATACGCCCACATATATCTTGAGTAATCATCTACTAGCAAGAATATGTATCTCTTTCCAGATGGTGTCGGTGGTGTGATTGGTCCGCATAAATCTCCATATACTAAATCTAAAGGTGATGTTGATCTAGTTTTTGCTTTCTTGGGAAATGGTGCTCTACTATGTTTACCAACTAAACAAACATCACAAATTTGTGTTGTATGTTTAATGGCAGGTATTCCTTGAACTAACTCCCTTTGAGTCATAGATTTTAATGATTCAAAGTTGAGATGTCCTAATCTTGCGTGCCATAACCAAGTGTTATCTTTTAAGTTTGCTAATAAGCAAACATGTGTGCCTATTCTTAGACTTGCTTTATATAGACGGTTTTTCTGTCTAGTAACTTTCATGAAGATTTTGTCATCCATGTCATAAAGTCGTAATTCATTGTCTTCCATTACAACTTTACAACCAATTTCGGTGAATTGTCCAAGGCTCAATAAGTTGCTTTTCAAGCTTGGAATGTAATACACGTGTGATATAATTCTTTGCTTCTCGTCATCACATTCTATTAGAATTGAACCTTTTTCTTTGATCTCTATGTGTGATCCATCTCCGAATCTTACTTTACCACTAACTTTCTCATCTAGCTCCTTGAAGTGTTCTCTCACTCCAGTCATATGGTTACTAGCTCCATTGTCTAAATACCATAAACTATCAATATTTGTCTCTTCATGCCCTACATCTTGTTCGTGTAGTGAGACATTTTGATCTTCAATTTTTGTTACAAGTGGGTCTTCTAATATTGCCATTAATAAGGTAGGTTCTAAGTCCTCCTCGACAAGATTTGATTGCATATTAGTGTTTGTTTTAGAATAACACTTATTTGCAAGATGTCCCTTCTTATTGCATTTGTAACATATTACTTTGCTAAGATCATAATTTGATCTTTTGAAGTTGTTCTGAGAGGTTTCTCCATCTCTTTTTCCTTCCTTAAATTTTTCGTGGTTTTTGTTTTGTGAAAATCTATGTTTTTCACTTCCACGTCCTTTAAAATGCTTTCCTCTACCTTCATGTCGTGTGAACATCAATTTCTCCTGATTGTCCACTTGTTTTCCTTTCTTAAACTTAATCCTTTCTTCATAAGTCTTAAGTCTCCCTATCGCTTCTTCCATTGTCATAGTTCTTAGGTCAGAATATTGTTCTATAGATGCAACTATTTGTAGATACCTATCAGGTACAGCATTTAGTAGTTTTCTTACTAAGGTTTGATCTTCTATTATGTGTCCTAGACTAGCGGCTTTGTTTACAAGGGTTGTGAGTTTTCCTGTAAAGGTGTCGATTGTTTCATCTTCCTTCATATGTAACAACTCAAAGTCAGATTTGAGTGTTTGTAATCTCGCTTGTTGAACTCTCTCTTCGCCTATGTGTCTAGTCTTTAAGGCATCCCAAATGGCTTTCGGGGTTTTGTGCTTTGTTATTTGAAGTAATTGATCTTCGGGTAAGGATTGGTAAAGGTATGCAATAGCAGTTTTCTCCTTCTTGTTATCGGGTTGAGTCTTTTCTAATGGCTCTATTGTTTCCCATAACCCATTTGCTTCTAAAATAATTTGCATTCGAATTGCCCATAATGAGTAATTCGCGGGTTTTAACATCGGGCATTGGAATTGAGGGGTAGTACCAGTTGTACTCTCTCCCTTCTTTCCATCATCTCCACCAATTTTCGTCATATCTTAAGGGTAATGACAAATTAATCTCCAAAAGAAAATCTAACACGAGGTGTGTTAAAAAAAATCTAGCGCGCTTCTAATGTTTTGTGTCTAAAAGACAATCAAAACTCTATATAGGATTAGTTAAAAATAAAACTATCATCGGAGATTATATATTTATAAGTGAATAAACCTAAGGTTAATTACTCCTTAAAAGTTATTCCTAATTATATAATAAGCAGTGTAATTACTAGGTTATTATATTCTAACTTATGACAAGATACTAAAATATAAAGTAGTAACTTATCAAAAAAAAAAAAAAAAACTATACAATATTTTTGGTGTTAACTAGTTATAATACCCGTGCACGCACGGGTTTTTTTCTAAAATTTTTAGTTATGTATTATTGTTGGTTAAAAAAACAAACAACTTTACATGTCGTAAATGGTTTTAGTTGTTTGAAGTTTTCATAATAATTTTTGAAGTATACATTTTTTTTTATAACGGCAATAAATAAAATTTTCCTAAATTATTTATGCGTTGCCAAATTAAAGGAAGTTCCTGAACCACCTTAAACAACCCAAAATATAATCCAATAGTTTAAATACAATCACATGTTTATTTTACCCTTCCGCGTAGGGGTGAGCAGGAACCGCATCGCAAACCGCAAACCGCAAAACCCGCACCGCAAAAGCCGAAACCGCAACGAAATCCGCGGTGCAGTTCGTGAAAATTTAAAAGCCGCATTTTGCGGTGCGGTTTCGGTTTTGGCCCAAAAATCGCACCACAATAACCGCACCGAACCGCAAATTCATATTCAAATATATTTTTTATTTTTCTAAATAAACCAACTAAATTTCATAATTTTTTTTATTATAAAGTGCTTTTGTCTATACT
This sequence comes from Artemisia tridentata subsp. tridentata, assembly GCA_021014915.2. NCBI lineage: Eukaryota > Viridiplantae > Streptophyta > Magnoliopsida > Asterales > Asteraceae > Artemisia > Artemisia tridentata. Next base: position 39,452,185 of record CP139503.1, read on the forward strand.
TTCATAATTAGCTATTTCAAACGCATTTTATAGGTTAATTATTGTCTGAGTTTTTAGGTCATATAATTTTATTTTTCAATCAATTTATCCCCGAAATTTTTAAAATTTTTCACCTCATTTGACTTGTACTATTGTATAGATTTATAATTTCATATTAATACACAACATTTTGTATAGATGTTTCAACCCATCATGTAACCTTATGATATATTTCTTCTATAATAAATATATACGAAACAATATAATTTGAAAAAAAAAAACTTATAAAACCGCAAAAACCGCAAAACCAAACCGCAAATCCGCAAAACCGCGCGGTTGCGGATTTTAACTTTTTAAAAACCGCAATTGCGGTTCGGTTTTTACCAAAACCCGCACCAACCCGCACCATGCTCACCCCTATAGTTCCGCGCGCCATGATTGTACCTTGTCAATAACATAATTAGTGATAGAACCGATTCGAGCCAATATCCTTTTTAGTAAAAGGAGAACATTTAATCTCCCATTGGATTGTTTACACACCATTCGTTTTGAATGCTTGTAGAAGAGAATGTGACTAATGCTACTAATGGAAAAACAAAAGTTGAAGCGCTTGGTTCAAACTAAAAGTATTTGATTAAGGATAAGCTTCTATGTGCGAAGCTTTGTTGTAGTAGAAAATTATTACAGATAAGAGTAGGAGATATTATAAAAGATCAACTATATCGTCTTCCCCCGAGTCAGTATCAACATTCTTTTCCCTAGTACTCCAAGAAATTATGCAGTGCCTCCTGGAGCTCAATATCATGTAGTAGCATATAGGCCTTTGAATGGTCCTCCTATTTGCGTACCACTACCAGTTGGATCAAACATCTATAATAACACAAATAAACAAAAAAAACGCAATATATATAACACAAATAAACAAAAAAAACGCAATATATATACTTATCATACTATATAAATTCTAAATTTACTCCTGAAATCACACACACTTCCATACCACAAAGTTTTCTTTTGATTATTAGCATAATAAATTGAAAACATCTTCTTCATATTGTGCTACGACTCATTTAAATCAATAATAGTCATGGGGGTGTTTTTGGGTTTGTTGCTTTAGGGTTCTATACCCACATCAATTTAAGACATTATCGACAGAATAACATAATCAAACCAAAAAACACATTAAAAATCATACCTTTTAGTCATTTATGAAACATATATATCTATCGCCTCGTCTCCTTTGCCACCAAGCTAACCACCATTTTTAACAAACAAACCATCAAACAATGTTTTAGGGCTCGAGTCACTTAACCGGTAATATAACAAAAACTTTTAGACGAATGTCAATACCTTTAAATTAATGTCAATGATATCACACCAGAAAAGAATGGGTTTTGCTCAAATTTGAGAGAATGAACCAACAGTTTATTGTCTTAAGAGCCTTCCTCGACTGTTGTATTTCATGAGCAAGGGCCACTAATGCCAAGGTTCCAACATGTCCACTCACTGTAATTGTTGTTTTTGTAGTAAAGACCTGGTTTAATCGTATTAGTTGCAGCCTATGGAGCACTTGCTTGATGTATGTCGCCTCCACAGTTCGTTGAGGTTACAAAATGTCCGAGTTCGGTACTGTGTGATGATCATCCGCTTGATCCGACCCTATACATTTTTGGTCCAAAGTTAGAAAAATATTCGAACCATTAAGTAACTTCGATCTACCAAAAGTACTCTTTTATAAAAGAAGCAATCCAAAGTTGCTAAGAAAAAGCTTATCTCATCTTAAATACGCAGATACGCATGAGCACATGCATTCTTCGTCAAAACACTTAAAAGTAGGTCTTAACAACGCAATAAGCATAAGTTGTTTATAAGGATGTTTGGCATTGCTTGTATTATTGCTTATCTGCTTATTAAACTTGACTTATTAATTATCTACAAAAAGTGTTGTGCGTGACGCGTTCCGATGCATATATAGATTTACGCATTTTGACACGTTACTCAACCCACCCATTTTACGATATGATACTAATGAGATGGCCTAAAAAAGTTTAATCACGTGCTAGGCTATCGAACAGGATCTCTTAGATCAACAACTTTGAGTTTAAGTTGTTTTCTAAAGCATATAAGAGATATGTAAGCATATTGGAATAAATAAACTTTTCCAAAATTATCCATGCATTGCCTAATTAAATGAAGTTCCTGAACCACCATAGACAACCCAAAACACAATCCAAGAGTTTAAATACTATCACATGTTTAGTTTTACCTTTCCGGGCCCATGATTGTAGCTTGTCAAGAACATAATTAGTGATAAAACTGATTCGAGCCAATATCCTTTTTAGTAAAAGGCGAACATTTAAATAGGATAGTCAATCTACCATTGGATACTTCAACAAACATTATATGTTTGATGCTATATATTGGCCTATGTCTCGAACCTTGCCTATATTGGCCTATGTATCTACTTCTTTTAGCCCATGTTTCAATACCATAATCATCATACTTTTCATCAACCCAATCACCTTCATATCTAGCACATCACTATTACTATAAACTTTCACCAACAACCTAATAGTAGTACTATCTTCAAATATATTTTTTTAAACCGAAACAGCTCGTTTATACTTTTCTTTTGCATTATACAGCTTCAAAGATTTTACGATAGGGCAAAATCTCGACAACATCTACATTACAACCCATATTTTAACAATAGCAATTCACATCATGGCACAATGATATCAAGGATCAAAATTCATCAATTCAAAACTATCATTTAACAAATACATGTGAAATAATGAGTTCTTCTTCATAATGCACACATTGACCTGTATATAACAATTTAGACAACAGATTGCTCTATTAAGCAATAACTATTATGTTTATATTTGAATGAACGTTTTGTCAAAATCACATGTTTGGTTCAACATTCAGGCAAATAGAAATCATAAGGCAAAAACCTATTATAAATCACGAAGCGTTACAAAAAGTAATAATTCCATGTTACAATCAAATGCATAATTAATTAGGATTAGTATAATCAAGGGTAAAAGCTATAGAATACCATCCTACTTACAAAAAAAGTACCATCTTGAACCATTTACTTTTTTATTGCAGACTTTACCAACGAACTTTCAAATTTTTTTTCGACTTGAACCATTTCGTTAGACCGTTAGAATTCATGTGGCAACGTTAGTCCTATTAGTCAACGAACGTTTGCAAAGTTAGTCCTTTTATACTAACGATGTCAACGAACGTTTGCAAAGTTAGTCCTTTTATACTAACGATTGTTTTTAATTAACTAAAAATTTGGAAAAAAAATTTAAAAAAATTCAAAATTTTTTTAAAAATTCAAAAAATTATAAAATTTCGAAAAAAATTTAAAAAAATTCGAAAAATTTTTAAAAATTCAAAAAATCTATATAAGTTCGAAAAACTTATAAAATTTCGAAAAAAATTAAAAAAATTCGAAAAATTTATAAAAATTCGAAAAAAATTTAAAAAAATTCGAAAAATTTATAAAAATTCAAAAAAATTTTAAAAATTCGAAAAATTTATAAAAATTCAAAAAACTTATAAAATTTCGAAAAAATTTTAAAAATTCAAAAAAAATTTAAAAATTCGAAAATTTTTATAAAATTTTCGAAAAATTTTATAAAATTTTCGAAAATTTTTGTAAAATTTTCGAAAATTTTCGAAATTTTATAAAAATTTCGAAAATTTTTTTTTGGAAAAATTTTATAAAAATTTCGAAAAATTTTTATAAAATTTCGAAATTCGAAAAATTTTATAAAAAATTTCGAAAATTTTTATAAAAATTTCGAAATTCGAAAAATTTTATAAAAATTTCGAAAATTTTTATAAAATTTTATAAAAATTTCGAAAAATTTTATAAAATTTTATAAAAATTTTATAAAATTTTCGAATTTTTAAAATTTTATAAAATTTTATAAAAAATTTCGAAATTTTTATAAAATTTTATAAAATTTTTCGAATTTCGAAATTTTTATAAAATTTTATAAAAATTTTTGAAATTTTTATAAAATTTTTCGAATTTCGAAATTTATAAAATTTTATAAAAATTTTTCGAAATTTTTATAAAATTTTTCGAAATTTTTTTTTTTCGAAAGTTTTATAAAAGTTCGAAATTTTTCGAAAATTTTATAAAATTTTTCGAATTTTTAAAATTTTTTTGAATTTTTAAAATTTTTTCGAAATTTTATAAGTTTTTTGAATTTTTATAAATTTTTCGAATTTTTATAAATTTTTCGAATTTTTTAAATTTTTTTCGAAATTTTATAAGTTTTTCGAACTTATATAGATTTTTTGAATTTTTAAAAATTTTTCGAATTTTTTTAAATTTTTTTCGAAATTTTATAATTTTTTGAATTTTTAAAAAAATTTTAAATTTTTTTCCAAATTTTTAGTTAATTAAAAACAATCGTTAGTATAAAAGGACTAACTTTGCAAACGTTCGTTGACATCGTTAGTATAAAAGGACTAACTTTGCAAACGTTCGTTGACTAATAGGACTAACGTTGCCACATGAATTCTAACGGTCTAACGAAATGGTTCAAGTCGAAAAAAAATTTGAAAGTTCGTTGGTAAAGTCTGCAATAAAAAAGTAAATGGTTCAAGATGATACTTTTTTGTAAGTAGGATGGTATTCTATAGCTTTTACCCTATAATCAAATATACATACAACTATAATTTTCTTGATATCTAATTATGTGAACATGATGTGAAATTGGGGATGACTAACTACTCCTGATCTTAACTTCCAACTGTAATTAAAGCTTTCATAAAGCCAAAAAAAAAAAAAAAAACAACATATTCAAATGTAATTACTTTATTCTATTAATCTCATGTCGAGAACATAACTTTTTCATAAGAAACTATGAAAATCCCTATATCTGTGCAACACGTATCTTTGACCTTTACAAATTTAAAGAATTAAATAAATAAATTAAAAAAAAAAAAAAAAAAAAAAAAAAAAAAAACCCATACCTTTCATCGATGGTTTTACTTTTTATAAACATAGTTATGAATACATAGATAGTGTGGATTGTTCAAGACATCAAGTTGGTGATTTGGGGTTTCCTGATCGAATTATGTTTTTGTTTAGGGTTTGTAGAAGAATAGTATAGATGATTTAGCAACAATTTAGGGTTCCGCTTTATATTTTTATTTTTATTTTTACATTTTGGTCCAAAACTATGGATAAAGAACCCTCAAGTACATGCGTATGTTTGACGTTTTTTGTGAGGTGAGTAATAAAAATTATTTTTTATAAAATTTGACTAAATCAGGAAATATTTAGCTTTTTCTTATTTTTTAAATCTTTATAAAAAAATCCAACAAATTCAATTATTACTTAGGTGGTGTTTGTTTATTAAGAGGGTCTGAATCTGAATCTGAACCGCACATCTGAATCTGAATCTGAGGCGTAAATGTCTGAATCTGAACGCATCTGAACGGGAAAAAAAAAACTCATGTTTTTACCGGAATTTTTTTTTTTTGGTTATTCTGTGTCAACAAGAGTCATTCAGACGCGTTAAGACACCCCTCTCAAGTCTTGGCCATTAAGATCTAACTGCATCTGAATGCGTCTGAACGAAAAAAAAAAAAAAAATGGTCTGAACGACCAAATGTCTTACCGATTCAGACCTTTGGGTCATTCAGACCCTGTTCAGAGGCAAAAAAAAAAAAAAAAAAAAAACAAACGCAGCCTTAGTAAGAAATGATTTGATTTTCCTTATTTAGAGTTTTGTTTTATTATATAAAAGATATTAGGGCGGGTTAAATTTAAACCCGTAGCCCTAATATTGGTTCGGTGTTGCCCTGTCACTTATTTGCGCCTCTCTTCTTTCTTGCATCTCTTTGTGAGAGATAAAAATGTCTCTGGTTGAGACTAAAACTGCTTCTTCTTCTTCTGATGGTTGACCGCCGAATTGTCCTTGGCTTTTGGTTAACCTTCTTCTCTTCACGGTGGTGTTCTTATCTTCGAACGCTAATTGATCCTCTTGGGATTCTTCCGCCGTGTATATATGTTGAATCAAGTGGTGATTCAAACAAATCAAGGTGCTTTGGTTTTGATTCTTCAAGAAACAGGTGTGTTTGTTCCTTGTTGTGAATCACTTCTTTGCCCCTTTTTTCTGATGACTATCGTGTTAATTTTTGGTATGTGGTTCTTTGTTTCTGAATCGATTTGTGTGCTAAGTATGTAAAAACGAGTACCCTTTGATCCCTTGGGTCTTGTATTTGTTTTCCGGTATAAAATCTGATCGGAATTTTTGCAAGAAAAAACAGAGGTGCCTCCTTTAGATGCCGGTATTAATTACTTTGGTGACTAAAGTGATTGGACTCTCTTTGATTGTAGAACACAATAAAAATTAATTCTTTGATTTATTGTTGTTCGAATTGATTTTGCAAAATTTTTTTTACCGAGACTCAGGGTTTGATTTTTTCGATTCATGAACAGGATGAAAAGAACCTGGGTATATGATGATTTGGTTAGTAATTCCAAACCAAGCTCTGATGCCAATTGTTGGCCTTTATCGTGGATCTATGGTCTAACGATAATCAACAATATACCAAACACAAACAAAAGATATAAACTTTTCTATAAACGAAATATATAAATCTGTCATCAATCATCAACATAATTCGAATACATATGCTATCTATATATACATAGTGAAAAGACACGAATGAAATGTTGTGTTGGTTCGTTTGTACCAACGGTTGTGTCTCTTAGATTTGTAACTAACTAATAACCCTTTGTAACTGCCATTGTACAGTTATGTTGCTGTGTTGACTTTTGCCTTGGTTGACCTTCGGGTTGACTTGGGTTGGATTGGGATTAACCCAATATAAAGTAAATGCTACTAGTGACGAGGGGGAGGGGGAGGGGTGCGCTTCTTAATGACAGATATCACAACTTGTATAGCATTACTGACATTGCGAATGTTGTCAGGGGTAAGCTCGATTCCAAGGACGGTAAGGGGCTTAGCAGATTTGTAGGGCGGGTGCTTAATTATGATTGGCGGGCTTGGTGGCCTCATTTTTTTGAGGTGAAGATCTTGCATTTCCCTAGCTTTCATAGCATACTCATCCTGCAGTGGGGTATCAGTCAAAGCCTTGAAAGAGGTTGCAGCTTTCATAAGATTAAGTCCCCTGTTATGCATCATTGCATTGATGTTGTTGACTGAAAAGTCAGCATGCATAGAGCGAAAAAAAAAAATGCCGGGGGCTCTTTTCATAACCTCATTTCTGAATTTCATTAGGCGATTATCTTCTAGCCCAAGTCGTATGGCTAATTCAACACATTCCCTCAATGTAACTTCATCATGAATTTCACGTACCTCACCTGTAGTTAAGAAAGCTAGTAGCTTTTCTAGTATATTGCCCGTGGTATTATCCACCAAGATGACAGCTTCAACATTCAACCGGCTAGGAAGATTCAGATTCATGAATCTTCCTAGCCGGTTGAATGTTCCTAGCCGGTTGAATGTTGAAGTTGTCATCTTGGTGGATAATACCACGGGCAATATACTAGAAAAGCTACTAGCTTTCTTAACTACAGGTGAGGTACGTGAAATTCATGATGAAGTTACATTGAGGGAATGTGTTGAATTAGCCATACGACTTGGGCTAGAAGATAATCGCCTAATGAAATTCAGAAATGAGGTTATGAAAAGAGCCCCCGGCATTTTTTTTTTCGCTCTATGCATGCTGACTTTTCAGTCAACAACATCAATGCAATGATGCATAACAGGGGACTTAATCTTATGAAAGCTGCAACCTCTTTCAAGGCTTTGACTGATACCCCACTGCAGGATGAGTATGCTATGAAAGCTAGGGAAATGCAAGATCTTCACCTCAAAAAAATGAGGCCACCAAGCCCGCCAATCATAATTAAGCACCCGCCCTACAAATCAGCTAAGCCCCTTACCGTCCTTGGAATCGAGCTTACCCCTGACAACATTCGCAATGTCAGTAATGCTATACAAGTTGTGATATATGTCATTAAGAAGTGCCCCCCTCCCCCTCCCCCTCGTCACTAGTAGCATTTACTTTATGTTTACTCTGTTTATGATCTTGTTATGGTTATAACTCTGATACCTAATTTTATGCTTATTTATGTTCTGTGTTTTTTTAACTAACGCCAATGTACTCGACATCATTACATATAAATGATAGAGTGGCTGATGTTGTTATATGGTTATAATGCGATACGTGAACAGTATGTGTGTTAGCGCTAAAAGGGACTTAATTAATGTGTATGCGATGTGAATAACTGTTAGTTTAAGACAGGCTATTTATATTTGCCGCATACCGTTTTACATGTAACTGGTAATACACCTTGATTGGCATATATATGCTTGATCGATGTTGTACCGTTTCGATCTAACTACTCAAAATGCGTAAATATTACCAACGAATCTTTCTGGTATATGCCACATGTGAATCAAAACTAGTCCTCCTGTGACAGTTTTTCAAGTTAATATTACTAATTTATTTGTTGTAAAAATGTGATATGTTGATTTGGATCCACATGATTCATCACTATCAGATTTCTGACAAATAGTCAAATACTATCTGAAACTCTAATTATGTCCATAGTTACAATTTTAGGGATTCTGGGATCAGTCTCCTGTTCATTTGCTGGATGTCAGTAATGAGTAGGATAATATGGAAGAGTCTGTGATATGTTTAGTTGAAGCTCTTATAAAGCACCTGTGTATTTATGCGTTTCAGCTAGAATCTTGCCTCTTTTTACTTACATAAAATGATCGAAAGGTGTCTCCAGAATTGTTGCAAAAGTCTATTCATTTGCAAAATGTATTGTTTTAGCTTTTTATAGTTGAAAACTTAAAAGGGCTTAGTATTCCAGCTCCTTCTTAAGTTAGAACATATCCGCTCAAGGTTCTTTTATGTGAACTGATTTTCGAATACATGTTTGCGATTGGCAAAACATTTGCATGTTTGATCTTGTGTTGATCATCGCTGTAAAACTGGATCCTGTAAATCAACAGTACTAACGACAGGTGGCAATTTTAACAAATTTACTTCTAAACGGGTCGAATTAGGTTAGGTTGTTATCTAACGGGTTGAAAAATGGCCATTGAGTTCATCTTAAACAAGAATCAAAGGGTAAAATCAAACAGAATCTAGTTACAAAGATGTTGGGTCAGATGGGTTGAAACTTAGCCAATGTGTTCATCTTAAACCATATACTGTAATCATCTAACTCACTTTATTAAAAGCTAATATTAGTATCGTAAATCGGTAGTTTTTTAGTTTTTGTCAAGAATGATATGATGGTTCAAACAGGATATAGTTACAAAGAAGTTGGGTCAGATGGGCTTAAAAGCTAATATTAATCTAGTTACAAAGAAGTTGATAAGGTTGGTAAGTTGCAGTAATCCAAAGAATTAAGTTTAGCTTACTAATGATATGTTCGGATTTATGTCTTTCATAAGTTTAGCTTACTAAGTTTGCGTAAAGAAAAAACGGACCTGTTTTCTGTGGAGTCTTAAGGAAAACAACCATTATGGAATACCAAAGAAGCATGATAACACAGTGAGTTAAAGTCGATCAGTTACATATATGACTCTACGTAGCAGGTTTTTACTTGCACATAATGACTCTGTCCAATAATGCACTGAGCGTCACCATCCTCGATTTTGAGTAGCAAGAAGTTCAATGCATGAAAGTGCATTTTCTATCATCCATATGCATGGTCATAAGTTTACATATTTTGTATAATTAAATCCTAAAACAGAGAGATTTGTTCTTGGTCTCTAGCTTTGATACTATGGTTACTACTTACTACAGTACAAAAAGCTTATATATCCATGATAGAACTACTGAACCCATTTTTTTATAATAAACATTTAAAAGAACGAAACGCGTTTGAACAATGCATGTTTCTTTCATGCGCTAGTAGACATATAATCGTATATACACGCCTTCAGGTCTCGTTCAATTATCATTCCATTCAGATCGAGTTTAATATAAGTTCCCATTTTGTTCCTTTTTTTTTTCTTTCATTCATATTTAACATTTCATCATCGTGATTTTTGAAGCTTGGGTAACTATATAATTCCTCTTTACAAATGGAATAAAGTTTAGCAATAATTTTGATTTTTGAAGCTTGAGTGTAACAGTATCAGGGTACTCAACTTTCAACTCGGTCGGGCTGAACTTTAATGAGCAAAAAAGAAATCTATCAGCGCAAAATTTTTGCGTCTTTAACAAGCATTTGTTAGGCAATACGTGTGAATGTGATGAGTTCTTGGCTGATATGAAAACAATGCAGGCATGTACACTTAAATTGAAGTACATGCAGCAATCTAATCCCCATTCTCGCAATTACAAACCATTTTGTTCTCCTTCATAGCACTTGTAGTATGTATGACCTGTAAAATTGATGAATGTCTTTAGTGACTGGCCGGGTTTAGCGTAAATGCGCGTGTTTAAAAAGATAACTTAAACCACTGCCGCCCGTTCAAAACCAGAACGTTGACTAATTCTGTGGTCACCTCTTCCACATTGTTGGAACTGGCTATTGAATTCACCTGAATACGACGCCCTACTACAAAGGCTATTAACATGAACCTCCGTTTTTTATGTAGCCTCGTCCAAAGCAATACCCTGAAACTGAGGCGTCAATAAATATTGACAGAAGGACCTTGGGTCGGCCTCACTTGAGTATTGAACAGGTAAAGGAATAAGCCACTTCATCCAGTCATTTCTACGACCGATCTTGTCATCCTACAATATAGAAATAAACACCTTGGAAACGTAACTCTATGAGAAAGCATAAAAACTCAAGCCCAGGCCCATAACAGCTTGAGGTTACAAAATGGGTGGGGTTGTGCAACTATTGTCCAAACGTTGTATCTTCTTCAAATAATAGGTGTATCAAATATAACTACAAAAATCACATTATTTCAATAGAAAATCACATTATTTCAATAGATAATTTTACCTAATAACTACAAAAATCACATTATTTCAATAGATAAAATTATCTATTTTTAACAGAGTAAAAAGGGTGATTATTTTATAAAAGGTTGATTTCTGGATTTTAAAAAGGGTAATTGTTCTATTTCCACCTAATTTTGGGCTTTCTCTGTTAAGCTTTAGCAGAAGCTGTTCTATACATTTCAAACATTGGTGGCTTACTATGATTTAGGGTGCTTTCAATCAACTTGATGGATTTGAGTTAATTAGATTTTTTAATTAAAGAATGTTTACGGTTATCATAAATCCTCTAAGATGATGCTAATAGTAATTGTATGGGGTTTTATCTGCTGCATACGTTGTATGAGTCAAAGTGTCAAACGCTTGTTAAATTTATGAATTTGGAGCGATTTCAAGTTTGCTGATACTTTTGTTGTTTTTCTGTTGTTGGGACTGTTTTTTAATGCTATATTCATGGACTAGCTTCATGAATTTATGACATATATAAATCAAGACCACATACTATGGATATAACTCGACTTTTGAATTGGAAAATAAGTGCATGAATTGAAGTATTAATCATGTGAAAGAAATATCAGTATACATCCAACATTCCAATCATAGGATTCTAGCATATAAAGAACTTTAGAATTTCTGCATATCATGTAGTCTTTAGTCTTGTAAGATCATATTCCGCCCCTCTTCCCTTTTTACCTTTCTGCTGGCTCTTGCAATCCTCTGGCTCACATGATCTCCTGATAGAACAACCAACAAATCTAACAAAGCTAATTATCCAAACACTTTATTGTCTTATTTTAAGACCATCATTATTTTGTCTAGCAATTTAAACAAACTAATAATATAAGATCTCGCAAACCTATATCACAACTCTATTGGACATGAGGACTGCAACAATAATACGATAACAGGCGAGTCAAAAAGTACATTCATATAGGTTACTAATATAAGAGCAACCGTGACTCTATCGCGCCCACCACCTACCAACGTGACAAGTTGTTGACACTCATAAATTTGCAATACAACACCTGTATAAAAGTATATGCACCTGAGTTCGGTCCATCAAGTTATCTCTCATATTATATCTTCAACCTCTATTCTATATATTAAAAATGGTAACGAAACGTCCAAATAACTACTCTTCATTCAAACAACAGGTAGAAATTATAGTCACAGTTCATCTTTCTGGTCAATTTCTCTGCTTTCTTTGGCATCAGTGTAAGTAGGTTTCTGTAGCTTGAAGGGGACTGAAGTAAGTTTTTTTGAGGAATTTGTAAAAATCCACTACTGTTCGATCGACATCTACAGTTATCTTGCCATCCATAGACAGTACATAATCAAATGATATACCAAGGAAACCCATTAAAAAAATGGAATCTGTATCAACTTTTGCACAAGACTGGATATGCGTTTTCTTCTCATTTTATACTGATTAAAAATGTAATATTAAGGTTTACTTGTATGTATAAACATGTGTATTAAAGTGAAAAGAAGATATAATAGAGTTGGTTATTTAAGAGCTAAAAGCCTAAGTCATCTCTGCAAATATCACTTACAGGATCGGAGCTCTTGTTTCCTGCTGGGTAGAAAAGAATTATCGGGTGAACATCAGCCTGCAAAATCCAAAATCATAAAATACGTTTGGACTTAGCTCCCTTAGAAAACTAATGAGCATAAACCTTTTCCAAATAGAGTTTATCAGTACATCCAAACAACTTGAACTGACGTTATTGAGATTTGATATGTTTATCTACCTTTGCACTTGGATGTTCATTTCTACTTTCATCCATCTTTGATATGACCAAGGAATCTATTTCACGCAAATGCTTAGCAAGCTTGCTGTAAGTTGGTTCTAAAGCTTGGCAATGCCCACAACATGGTGCAAATCTGCATCAAACACTCATATGTAAAACCATGAATTTCCTTAAAACACTATATATGTATTCAATTTTACAAATACCTTTAATAGAACATCTTTTGGATCACCCAAAACAATATCATCAAAGTTGTTACCAACTACTATCTTCACATCACCATCATTCTGCATACGTGAGAATTGCCAAAAAAGAAAGTTATGTCTGAGAACAATAGCAAACAAATCAAAATCCCCTAACAAATAACTTACATCCTCAGGAATTGGGTAGAAAGGTGTTAGTGTGTCGCTGTAAAAGCCCTCTCCAAACACCTAAAATATAGAAAAATTACATCACAAGACGGCCAGTCAGATTTGTGCATTGCATTTCTATTCAAAGACCATTGTTAATTAGAATTTTTTTTGGAGAAAGATAAATATTGAGTAAGAACAAAAGATCTATTTGAGTTACATGTCTTACCTTAAGATCTTCAAGGGTCAAATCTTTGTCAAATACAAACTTCTTACCATCATCATTCTCGGTATATCCAATAATCTGGTTAAGACATCCGGTATATGCTTAGTATTTGTACTTCATTAAATACGAAACTAATACAACTGGCGGGCCAAATAAATGAAAAAGTATATATATATAAGATGCATAATGGAGACACACATTACTTGTGGAGCATCTCATGTGATTCCAAAATAATCTGCAACAGGCTTTCCTACATCTTCATTGTCCATTTCCACATATACAAAGATAAGCTGCCCAGATACATATAATGTGGATTCATTAAACACTCTCAAGTAATTAATTTTTACGCTTACATAATTGCTATGTCTAAATACCTCCCCCTTAAATAACTATGCAACATCGTCAAATACTTGGGAAACCTTAGTTGGACTTTTTGAAGTTGTGAATAGCAGCACCTGACAGCAGAAAGAACAGTTTATACATATGAAGTGCATGTTTATCATTCTTAAGTAGCAAGTTATGTTAACCTAAGAGTATACTGTATTTACCTGTTTAATTTCTGAGATTAATTGCAATATTCTTTTTAGTTTTTTATACATGTAGGTTTCGATCTATTCTTGTTCCTGTAGTTTTAGTAGATTCATCCTTAGACGGTGTCTCTTCTCTACTATGTAAGACCTTGCCAACAAAAAGCTCCATTTATAGCTTTAGCTTTTTCTCTTCTTCTGTTTCATCACCATTTGCACCTACAACAATTTGATCGTGTACCGGATCATCAGAATCAGCTTTTTTTGTTCTTCTGTTTTATCATCACTTCTAAGTTCATTGACAGTATCATTATCCTCCGATACTTCTTCAACATCAACTTTCTAATCTTAAGATCCTTTACTTTAAGTTCTGGAAGTTTATCAAAGTAGAGCATACATCTTATCGCGGCCTCAGTAGCCTCGTCAAAGTTTATGCTTCAACTTTTAGCAAGTTTATTAATATCAGTTATTGATGTCCCTTTTGTGGATGAAGAACTAGGTAGAGTTGTACCTTTTAAGTTGCTTGATTTAGCTCTCTGCATGAACACTACCCATCAAGATAGATTAAAGATAAGTTAAGAAACCAGACTTTATGAAGGGCATATTAAATGGGGTATAAACATTTAATTCTAGTCCAGGTTAGAGAGATCATCCACTATTAACAACTTAAACTTGGTGTAAATATATATACATGTAGAGGGGGCAAGATGGGCAAGTTAGGTAATGTGTCACGACACGCTTATATTAAAACATGTCATTTTCAGGACTGTTGAAACGGGTCATGCCGGGTTGACCAACAAACACTTCATTTCCTTTCTGTAATTAACAAACTAATTACTTATATGGTAGTTATGACTAAAGTAACTTCAATTTTTGAATAAGCGTTGTGATCCTCCTCGAACACATATTATATTGTCTAATGAAAATTGCAGTATTGCACATACTTATATTTTAGTAAGAGTAGCTACAGGACATGCACAAGCTTGAGAGTATGTGGTTTAATTTAATGTAAAGGAAACAAAGACCGTTATCATTTTTGGGCAACTTTCAACCTGTTCAACCCACCCGTTTCTTTTCTAACTAACTTTTTTATTTGACCCGTTTGGGATTGCTACCTTTATGTAGGAGTACTAATAATATCACCGGCCCAATTCCAATATTTTTACACAATCTGTTCCAATATGTAACATGAACTTTTAAATACTATGCTAAGCGCAAGAAAACTACATAATATAGAGGCTAATAAGAGTAATGCAAAAGACATGTCACCAAATTAGCCTTAAGAAGTATGCTCAGTTATACCGCAGCATAAACTTACACCAAATTAGCCTTAAGAGTAATGCAAAAGACATGTGACCAAAGTGTCATAAGAATGCATAAGATGCCATCTAAAAATCATACCCGTCCAGAATTTAATGGCACTCGAGATATCAGGTTCTTTCTCCCTTGAGAGATCAATACACTTTGCATAACAACCACCTTCGATATTCAAACATGTGGTGTGCAAAACTATTTCGTGGAGGACGCGAATAGAAAATTAGAAATCGGTTTAATAAATCTCACATAAATATGAGTTTTTACCTTGGGTTAACGGAAATCAATAGTCATCGTCTTCTTCGCATACATCATTAGCAAACTCATGGTCCTACAAAAAATACATAATCCTGATAAGCATTCTTCATAATTCCTTTGCAAACTCAAATCTCCTAAACTACCGGAGGGATTAGTACCAAATATTAGATAAATTGATAAGACTACTTGACCAAGAATAAAGGGAAGTTTGTTGTTTCCTTCATAGAGAAAATAAAGCGGTTTTTGGTCTGCAAATTAGAGTATTATGGGAATGGGCTTAGTTGCATCGTGGATTTAGAATGGGTGTTTTTGCATGGTGGAATCAAAATGGGAATGAGTAATAAACCCAACAACTTTGATGGGTTTAAGGAATCCCAAATTTTATGAGTTTGATACCCGACTTCAAAAACTCATTCCATTAGACCAAAAATTTATATCATTCCCTTATTCCCATACCCACAAAATCCAAACACACCCTAAAAACATTAAAATCTGAGGCAGAAGTTTCATTATAACTAGTACGTACCTGCACTGCCACAACAGTGGAGTGCCTCATTACATCAACATTGTTAGTCAGAGCCGAAACCTGTCAAAGAGCGAATGTTTATTTTCTTTTCATACCAAAACTTAAGAGAAAAGTATACTCTATAGTGGTCAAACAAGAGATCAAGAAATATTGATATAGTGAGCTTTCTTAGGCACAAGAAATGGAAACTAGCAGCAAGGCTAAGAAAACACAAGGTGAATCAAATGCAAATACCGGATCCCTGTAACTGAAGTTAGAATCTGAATTGAAAAATTAGCCGTTTTAATCCAAGATTCTTGACCGCAAGAATCGGGATTATATGAATCGTTAATCAGCAGCTCCAACATCCCTTATCAGCAGCTCATTTCTTCGGCTTGGGTTGTTTCATCAAAACATTTGTCATCAGTCTCTCATGTGTTCCTTCCACCCTTCTGATATAAAAGTTGTCTTCCAAAAGTGTGATTAGCTGATCTACTCCAAATTTGCAGAATGTAAGACTTCTATCAGCAACTTGTAGCCATTTGTTTATTTCAGCAACTTTTATCATTAACTCGGTTCATCAGCTTGGTTAATTTTGGAGGCAACAAATTTGCAGGCAAGTTGAGAGTAACGTGTGATTCTACCAAGTTCCCAAACATCAGGTAGACCAATAACACTACACCGCAAAGAAGATTCACACCCTTAACCACAGATTGACCACTAGAGGAAATGATTGAACCTCCAAATGATGACACACTAGATGACCCTTCATGACATTCTTTCTTCAAGCTACAGAAACAAACTACAAATTTCTTTTTCCTTTTGGGCCATTTCCATAGGTCAAACATCACACATTTCTTCTTCCTTTTCGGCCATCATCATATATCTAACTTCCAATGGCCAGGACTAGCTCCATTCTTAAAAGCATCTTTTATATGCACAAACAAAGGTTTTCCATCCAAATCACTAATTCTTATTTTAAACTCCATACCATGTGTAAGAATTTCAATGTTGCTTGTATCTTTTCTTACTGAAACTGATGATCGACTCCTAACCTGGCTCACCAAACTGAATTCTATCTGATCCAGCCACCTTGAGCGTCTACCATTATTTCCAAACACAGTATCACCTTCAGCAAAATTACCCATCTTTAAGACACCATTTGAATACTTATTCGTGTCAACAAAGCTAGTACCACTTATCCCAATACCACTTATCTTTTCAAATTCAGAAACGTTTCTTTCATCTTCTTCCTTTCTTATACCACACACATGACAATTCCATCTCATAATACTCCCATTCATCCACATTTTTACCAAAGGTTTCCATGCAACTTTCAATACTCCCTTGTTTCTACACATAACATACCCACTATGCATCTTCAAGTTATCTAAACTGTTACCAATTGCCTTAGGTGCTGCTATTTGGTTCTCAAGCCAACCATTTAGCTCTGACTTACCATTTAGCTCCACGACAATTGTGGCTGAATCTACATCCTCTGTATGATTATCACTAGATTCTGACTCATCAACTGATACTACAGATTCCTGGTTGTCAGCTACACCAACAATAGATTCGGACACATCAACTGGAACTTCACTTTCATCTTCCTTGATCAGATTTTCACACGTTTCTGGCCCGTTGGCTGTAACTTGACTTGGCAAATCTTCAGATGGATTATCAGACTCGTCATCCCAAGTGCTAGCATAATCAGAATCGCCAACATAATCAGAAACAATACCACTCTTCTTGTTGACTTCAACCATGCGTATTTCATGTTCATCAACCAAAGACCTCACATTGGTTTTATTCATTTGACATCCATTAGCATTATTTGATTCTATAACCTCATCATCTTCTATATCATTCCCAATATCTTCCTTTTGTTCCCTTTTGCCAGATTTATTATCAACAACACTACTACCGAAATCACTATTTTCTTTTCTCCCTACATCTTGTTTCACATCATTCTTTTCTTTGTTAATGACTATTCTATTTCCATCATTTTTCAAACAATCATTAAACACTTGGCGGCTATCGTGATAAGAAATAAATGCATTGTAATAGTCTCGAACCGAGCCCTCTTGTTTGATATCTTTTAACATTGGCATTTCATCAAACACTTGGCGGCTATTGTTTATTTTCCCATTACAAATGTGGATTTATCAACAGAGTCTTAAATCATTGAATCGTTGAAGTTACTGCTTCCTTGGTCGAAACTGAAACACAATTTCCCACTGCGAAAACTTGTAACAAGCTGTAACAGAATTGAACGGCGGTGAAAATGGTGGTATAAATAATTCGTAACGGTGTAAAAGAATTATGGAGTCGTTCTTGGTAGCCAAGATCGAGCTATTCTGAAATCAATCAAGAAATGGAGAATACAATTTCAAGGGCGGTTGTTAGTAGGGGCCGGGGCCACCCCCCGTTATTTGGTGTTGGGAATTATTGAAGAACAGTCAGGTAGTTTTAATTAAGTCTGCCAGCGCAGACATAGTTAGATAGTTTGGAGTTAAGTCTGTTTATGTTAATAGCATATATGTTAGGAAAGGATAAGGACGAATTAGTTATCTTATTAGAAGATATGTTTATCCTTTCACACGTTTTGTAATATTAGGGTTTTCTTAGAGTATAAAAGGAACCCTACGGCATTATGTTTAGTGTGACATTGTGAAAATTAAAAGATTAATAGAATTACGAAGTTAGTTAATTGTGTTCTTCATAGTTGTTGTTAAGATTCCGCATTAACAATCAACAAACAGTTAAGAGTTTCTCACATAGATCAATTTGGATTTATTCAAGTTATCTATTAAGTAACACATGCTACTTAGATCCATAACCAGTGGACCTACAAGTGGTATCAGAGCCTATAGAGGGACTCTGAGTAAGAAGACACAAAAACCACAAACACACATTCACTCAAAACTCCTGCACAATGTTTGCTAAGGCTGGTGATGAATACTCAACTCATCTCAGTGATGAAGATGTCTCAAACCATGATGATGATGCATCAGAAACCAGTGCACCTAAACAACAACAACAAAACATTCCTGCAACAACCACTATTTCAAACATCAAACTCCCAATTCTGAAGAAGGAAGAGTATGATATCTGGGCTATGGAGATGGAGCATTACCTTGAGTACATTGATAATGATGTATGGAAGGTGATTCAGAATGGAAACTCAAAGAAGAGGGTCTCTGTTGGTAAGGATGGTGTTGTTCGAGTACTTCCACTAGTCTCTGCTGTAGAGATTCATGTTGTAGAGAAGGAGAGAAAGGCTAGAACCATCTTGCTGATGGCACTTCCCAAGGAACATTTGAGAAGATTTCATGGAATGGATGATGCTAAGGAGATTTGGGAAGTAATCAGAACTAGATTTGGAGGAAATGCAAACTCAAAGAAGATGCAGAAAGTTGTTCTCAAACAACAGTTTGAAGCATTCAATGTGACAAGTTCTGAAGGTTTGGAGAAAGGGTATGACAGATTCCAACATCTTCTCTCACAATTGGAAGCTCATGGTGCTACTATGTCTACTGAAGATGCAAATCATAAGTTTCTCAGATCTTTGCCAAAAGAATGGCCACATCTGGCAATGACAATGAGAATGAAAGAAAATATTGACACCTTGTCAATTGATGATCTGTACAATAATCTTCGGGTCTTTGAACATGAAATCCAAGGAAGCTCAAAGGCAGCTTCAAGTGCTGCTAATGTTGCCTTTGTCTCCCAAAGCAAGGGCAATACTAGTAGAGTTAATTCTGGTAGCCATAATTCTGGTAGCTATGATACTTCTTCAAGCAGTCTAAAAGAAAAGGAAGTTCCTGCTGGTTTTGCTGATGAAGTCATCTATTCACTCTTTGCAAAGAGATCAGAAGAAAAGGACCTCATTAATGAGGACCTTGAACAGATCAATGATGTAGACATTGAAGAGATGGACATAAAGTGGCAGATAGCAATGATTGCTCTTAGAGTGAAGAAGTTCTACAAGAAAACTGGAAGGAATATCAGATTTGATGGAAAGACACCGGTTGGGTTTAATAAGAAGAATGTTGAATGCTATAGGTGTCACAACACTGGTCACTTTGCTAGGGAGTGCACAGCAAAGGTGACTACTGATGGAAAGAAGAAGAAAGATTCAGTCTTTCAAGAAGTAGACAAGCAGGAGAAGAGTCAAATGGGTATGCTGACTTTGGAAGCTGGTGCTGTTAACTGGGAAGATCACACAGAGGAAGAAACAGAGCCAAATCATGCATTCATGGCTATTGGTTCCAGTACTGAGGTATCCTTGTGTTCTAAAACATGCATCAAATCATATAATAGTCTTAAAACATTGTGTGATGAGCAATTGCAACAAATAGGTGATCAGGAAGCTAAAATACTTGCTTACACTAATGCTGTTAAGACCTTAGAAGCTCAAATTGTCACTTATCAAAAACAATAATTAACCTTAAATGAAAAGCTTACATTTCAAGCCAATGAAATTTATGAAAAAGATGAAAAGCTTAAAAAATATAGGAGAATTGGAATGAAAGCTGTCAAAGATAAGGAAGAATTGCAGAAAAGAATAGATACATCGAATAACTCTTCTAAAAATCTGTTTAGATTAGTAGATTCTGGTATGAGCTCAACTTGTAAAATTGGTTTAGGATATGAAATAAAATCTGATAGTGAGATTTTAAGTTATGAGGAAGAAATGGAAAGAACTGTGTTCATTAGTACAGAGGATGACTTTGCTGATAAACCTGTATACAATAGATTCACAAAAACTAATGACTTTAAAGGAGTTCCACCTCCATTAAATGAAGATTACACTCCTCAACCAGAGAAAGAATTTGATGAGTCTTTGTATGTTTATGGTAAGAAAGGACCTCAAAAGCCTGAAACAAGTAACTCAGATGAAAAATCAAGTGAGTATTCTACCTGTCAATCTAATGACAGTGGAGGATCTATTGGAAATGTCTCTGAGCACTCTGAATCAGAACCAGAAAGTGAACCAAAAGAGGTGTCTAAGTCTAAACCTGTTGAGAATAGTCAACCAGTTGTGTCTGCACCAAAACCTAAAACAGTTGAACCTAGTTGTGTCTCACACATAAAAACTCCTAGGCAACCTGTTAAAAGTCAAGAGTCACCCAAGGTTGATAGAATGAAAAGAGAGCTAGGGAAAGGTTACTCTTTTACTCAGAAAAGATGTTTTGTTTGTGGTAGCCTTAGTCATTTAATCAAAGATTGTGATTTTCATGAAAAGAGAATGATGAGAGAGGCTGAGCTTAAGAAACAAAGAAGTGTTAATACTGGTAATGTGATGGCCAAACCAGTGTGGAATAATGTTAACAGAGTTAATCATGCAAATCAATTTGTTCCTAGATCAGTGCAAATAAATGCTAATAGATCACATGTTAATTCTGTTAGGAGAAATGGTAATACTGGTAGGCAAAATATTAATTCTGTTGGGCAAAAAGTTAATCCTGTTAAGCCCAAAATTAATTCTGGGTATGTTGATACATTTAGACCCAAACAACCAGTTGCACACATACCACAGGTGAACAAATTTAATCAAAGAAATAATTTTGCTAAACCACACTCACCTATGAGGAGACCCATTGTTAAAAATGCAGCAAAAATGCCAAATTCTAATGCTGTAAAGGGACATGGCGGGGTCTGCTGTTAAGGCCTCAGCATGTTGGTCTTGGGATCCATTTCAGAAGGAACTTACTTATAAATCCCAAAGCAACAGTGGATCAATTTCATATAAGACATTCAAATATGTTGATCCACAAGGCAGACCCAAGCCTGCACAGGCTTGGGTCCTTAAGAGAAACTAATTTCTCTTATTTATGTGCAGGATCATCCACTCAAGAACATGGGAGATAGAGGCATATTTGATAGTGGATGCTCAGGGCACATGTCTGGTAACAAGGATCACCTAAAGGATTTTGAAGAATTCAAAGGAGGTTCTGTTACTTTTGGAGGTAGCAAAGGCTACATTACTGGTAAAGGAAGAATAGTAGTTGGCAATTTAGAATTTGATAATGTGTCTTTTGTGAAAGAACTTGGGCAATTTAACCTTTTCTCAATATCACAAATTTGTGATAAGCAGCACAAGGTTCTTTTTACTGAAACTGAATGTTTTGTGTTGACTTCTGACTTTAAGATGCCTGATGAAAGTCATATACTCTTAAAAGTCCCTAGACAACACAATATGTACAGCTTTGATATGAAGACACCTGAACCTGCAAAAGGTTTTGCCTGTTTGCTTGCAAAAGCCACTATTGATGAATCTAAATTGTGGCATAGGAGGCTTGGTCATATAAATTTTAAGAATCTAAACAAGCTTGTGAAGAATAACCTTGTAAGAGGTTTGCCTTCCAAGGTTTTCAAAAATGACCATACATGTGTTGCATGTCATAAGGGTAAACAACATAGGGCTTCATGTAAGGCTAAATTAGAAAGGACCATCACTAAGCCTTTACACACCTTACATATGGATCTTTCTTGCCCTACTTCTGTGCAAAGCATAAATCATGCTAGTTATTGCCTTGTCATTACTGATGATTGCACTAGGTTTTGTTGGGTATTCTTTATGTCTAAGAAGGATGAAACCACTGGCTTACTTTAAACTTTCATTAGGCAGATAGAAAACCAGCTTAATCATAAGGTTAAGATTATTAGATCAGACAATGGTATTGAGTTTAAGAACAGAAGCATGCTTGAATTTTGTGGTAACAAAGGAATAAAACAAGAGTATAGTAATGCTAGGACTCCACAACAAAATGGAGTTGCTGAAAGAATGAACAGGACCCTCATTGAGGTAGCTAGGACTATGCTAGCAGACTCACTCTTACCAATTACTTTTTGGGCTGAAGCAGTCAATACTGCTTGCTATATTTTTAATAGGGTGAGAGTGACTAAACCTCAGAACAAGACTCCTTATGAGCTTTTATTTGGCCATAAACCAGTTATTAGTTACATAAGACCTTTTAGGTGCCATGTTACCATTCTAGATACTCTTAGTGTGTTTGGCAAGTTTGATGGAAAATCTGATGAGGGGTTTTTAGTAGGATACTCACTAAATAGTAAAGCCTTTAGGGTATACAACTTAGTGACAAAAAGGGTAGAAGAAAATTTCCATGTTGACTTTCTTGAGGAGAAACCTAATGTGAAAGGAATAGGTTATAGATGGATGTTTGATATTGATTATCTAACTAATTCTATGAATTATATTCTTGTGTCTATGGAGAATCAAGCTAACCCTCATGCAGGTTCCAAAGAAGTAACTAACAATGCAGGTACTCAAGTTACTTCTGATGCAGATGCTCCTGAGCAAGAAGAGGAGAATGAGGAACTCATTGTTGTTCCCACATCAGTAGTCAAGATTGATGCAGCTAATGGTGGCACAAAGAAATCTTCTACAACTTCAAAGAAGAAGGAGACTGTTGCCAAGCCTCAAGCACAAGGGAAAGAGGCTTATCCTACTAAAGTTGCAGCAGATACTCTATCTTTCAAGGATGAATTGAATGCATTGGCTGAAAAACATCTTGGAAAGAAGGCTACTAGTACTTCCTCAGTTAAGTCTGGTAGTGATTTTGTTAATTCTGCTGAACCTGATACTACTCCAAATGATTCTGAGATGCCAGAACTTGAAATCTTTGACAAGCCAAGTGAAGGGATCTTTGAGGAAGCTTCTTATGATGATGAAGGAGTGGTTACTGATTTCAATAACTTACCCACAGAAGTGGATGTAAGTCCAACTCCTACACTTAGGATTCACACTATTCACCCTAAAAGTCAAATACTTGGTGATCCTAAGTCAGCAGTGCAAACAAGAACCAAAGTGCAGAAACTGTCAGAAGCTCATGCACTTTTAAGTTTTGTTAAGAAGCAGCAAAGGAACAATCACAAAGATCAACAACACTGTCTGTTTGCTTGTTTCCTTTCTCAAAAGGAACCTACCAAGGTTTCTGAAGCATTGGAATATGACAGTTGGGTGGAAGCAATGCAGGAAGAGCTGTTGCAGTTTAAGTTGCAACAGGTATGGGTTCTTGTAGATCTACCCAATGGAGCAAAAGTCATTGGCACAAAGTGGGTCTTCAGAAACAAAAAGGATGAAAGAGGAGTAGTGGTCAGAAATAAAGCAAGATTGGTGGCCCAAGGATACAGACAAGAGGAAGGGATAGACTATGATGAGGTTTTTGCTCTTGTAGCTAGAATTGAAGCTATCAGGTTATTTTTGGCCTTTGCATCCTACATGGGGTTCATAGTTTATCAAATGGATGTCAAGAGTGCTTTTCTGTATGGCACTATAGAAGAAGAGGTGTATGTTCACCAGCCTCCTGGTTTTGTTGATCCCGCTCATCCCAAGAAGGTGTACAAAGTCATCAAAGCTTTGTATGGATTACATCAAGCTCCCAGAGCTTGGTATGCTACACTCTCCAAATTTCTAGAGGAGCATGGATACAAGAGGGGTGTTATTGACAAGAACTTGTTTATTAAAAGGAACAAGAAGGATATCATTCTAGTGCAAGTGTATGTAGATGATATCATCTTTGGATCCACTAAAAGGTCTTGGTGTGAAGAATTTGAGGCACTGATGAAAGGAAGATTTCAGATGAGCTCAATGGGTGAGCTCACATTTTTTCTTGGATTGCAAGTGAAACAAAAGGAAGATGGACTTTTCATTTCTCAAGACAAGTATGTTGCTGAGATGCTGAAGAAGTTTGATCTTGCAAGTGTAAAGACAGCAGTCACTCCAATGGAGACCAAGGTGCCTTTAACAAAAGATGAGGATGCTGATGATGTGGATGTGCACCTATACAGATCCATGATAGGTTCTCTTATGTATCTAACTGCCTCTAGGCCTGATATTATGTATGCAGTCTGTGCTTGTTCTCGTTTTCAGGTTACTCCCAAGACTTCACATCTTCATGCAGTGAAGAGGATCTTTAGGTATCTAAAGGGCAAACCCAATTTGGGTCTTTGGTATCCTAGAGAGTCATCATTTGACCTGGAAGCCTATTCAGATAGTGACTATGCTGGAGCAAGTCTTGATAGGAAATCCAAACTGGAGGTTGTCAATTTCTTGGCAGAAGATTGATTTCCTGGCAATGCAAGAAACAGACCATTGTGGCTACATCTACAACAGAAGCTGAATATGTAGCTGCTGCACATTGCTGTGGACAAGTCCTGTGGATTCAAAATCAGATGCTGGATTATGGTTTGAATTTCATGAATACTATAATTCACATTGATAATGAAAGTACTATCTGTATAGTAAAGAACCCAGTGTATCACTCTAAGACCAAACATATAGAAATAAGGCATCACTTTATAAGGGATTGCTTTGAAAAGAAATTGATTAGGGTGGAAAAGATACACATAGACTTTAATGTAGCTGACCTATTAACCAAAGCTTTTGATGGACCTAGGTTCAATTTCTTAGTGGTTAATATTGGCATGATAAACCCATAGCTACATTTAAGGGGAGGTTAAATGTATAGTTTGTATGATAAAACCAGTACTTAGTAGATTTAATTCTGGTAGAAGTTAAATCTGGTAGACTTAGAGTTAATTCTGGTAGTCAGTATGTCTTAATTTGCTTGCAACAACATAGGGTTGTATATTTTCTTGGTTTTTAAACTAATTTTTCCAGGAAAAGCATGGATTGGTGGTGATTAGCAGCTTTACTAATGGTTTTTATGTGTGGTTGTCTGGTATTTTTGTTAAATCTGGTGGATTAATGGTTAAGTCTGGTTGACCATCGTTAAGTCTGGTAGTGTTAAAATGTAATTAATTTTATTACCGTTAGGTCTGGTCATACGCTTAATGATTTTTCCTGTTAAAATAATACCGTTACTATTTTTTCGGGGAGAAAGAGGTATATATGGATAATATTTGATTACTTTTTCATCTTTATCCATTATTTACTTCCATTTTCAAAATTTCGTATTTACGGCCAAGATCACTCTGTTTTTAACAACCAGTATTCAAACCTTAACCCATCTGTCAACCAGTACTTACAAACCATCTCTCAATGGCTCAACTAAAATACTGTGACAAGCATAATCAAGTGGGTTTCTTGAAGAAACCAACAAAAAGTGAAGGCTTTGAACAGATAGTGGAATTTTTGAAAGGCTCTCATCTCAGGTATGCCTTGACTCACAATCCCACTATCTATGATTCCCTAGTCAAACAGTTTTGGGAGACTGCTACTTCCGAAACTCTTGCTGATGGGACTCTAAATTTAAGGGCAACCATTGATAACAATGAATTTTCAGTCTCTGAAGCATCCATTAGAAGTAGTCTTAAACTGGATGATGCTTCAGGGGAAACTATGTTATCAAATAATATGATTTTAGAGGGTATGGGTAACATAGGATATCCCACTGATGGTGGTTTTACATTTTGGAAGAGCCATTTTTTGCCTCAGTGGAGGTTTTAATCCATCATTTGTTGCACTGTCTCAGTCCTAAGAGTGGAGGATGTGATCAATTTGGAAGCAATATTGCTTCTGCTTTGGTCTATCTTTCACTTGGAAAGACTTTTAATTTTTCAAAACTAATCTTTGATGGCATGGTAGCAAATGTAAAAAGTAAACACAAGTTTTTAATGTACCCTCGTTTTCTTTAAATGGTGTTGAACATTGAAACTGAAAACAAAATGCAGACTTACTTGTGTGTACCCTTTAAAGATAAAATTTTCAGTAACATGAGTAGGGGTTTTCAGGGGGCACATAAACCACTATTGCCTGCTATGTTGCCTGTTAGTACTAACATTGCAGGTACATCCTTGTCCTCACCTGGAAGAGAAGCACACTCACTATCCCCTATAGCTGAGGAGCCTGCAAATGCTCCTAGCTTAACTGCATCACAACCACCCTCACCTCCTTCACAACCACCTTCACCCACTGCACCACAACAACCATCCCCCACACCACCTTCACCTCAGCAGCAAACCCATGGTGAACTCCAATTCATGAGGAGGAATCAGCTCAAATGTCTGTGGATGCTCTCTTACAGTTGGTTCCACAATTAGTTCAAAGGATTACTGTATTGGAGAAGGCAAATAAAACCATGGGCAATGCTATTGTGACTTTGGTCAGAAAAGTCAAGAAGATGGAGAGGGTTATGAAAGAAAAAGGGGTTGACTTTAGTGATCAGGAAGGGGCTGCAGATGGAAATTCTTCCAAACAGGGGAGGAATTTGGGTGAAGAACAAGTTTTTCAGACTCCTGCTCAAGCTAAATCTGCTGGTGATACTGACATAAGTCCTGAGGGATTGGAAGTAGCAGAAACACTAGCCAAAACTCTTAGTCAAATTCATAAGAAGAGAAGGCTAAAAAGGAAGTTGGTGATTGATGAAGAAACTTCTGGTGATACAGTTAAGTCTGCTGAGAAGGTTAGTTCTGGTGATAAGTCTGCTAAAGATAAGTCTGCTGATCAAGTTAATGTTGCTAACGAAGATAAGTCTGCTGGCACTCAAAGAAAAGGAAAGCAGATACTTGTAGAAACTCCTGAGCCTAAGAAAACAAAAAGGCAACAAAGAGAGGAGGAAGCAAGTTTGGCTGAGATTGAAAGAATTCAAGCTGAAGAAGCAGCTGATGAGGCAAGAAGAGAAGAGCTGAAAAGACAGGATGAACTACTTGCAAAGAAGCTGTAAGAGGACTTTAATGATGATCCACTCATGTCTATGATTGAGGGTGATGCTGAACTAAGGGCAAAGCTGGAAGAGCTAAAGGCTAATGCAAGTCTGAAAAATGAGGAAAGGTCAACACAGTTTGCAGATTTCATTAATACCAGGAGGGATACAGAAACACTTGGAGATATGATGGAAAAGATCAAGCAGACACAAAAGAAGAAGAGTACTACCAGTACTACCAAGAAACTCACAAAGCAGCAGAAGATGTCTGATATGAAGATATATTTGAAGAATCAGATGCATTCCACTTTTGAAAAGATGAGAGGAAGGTCATATGAAGAGATTGAAGGAATGTACCTTAGAGCATATGAAAGGGATCAGAACTACACCCTATTGACTATGAAGATTCTATTAGAAGAAGTTTCAAAAGGCAAAAGGTGGATGAGGTTGAAAAAGTGATTGAAAAGGTACCTGAGGTTGTAAAGGAAGAGGTACAAGTTGAGAAGCCTATTGTGAGGTGGACTATGAGAAAGAGAATAGCCAAGAAGGGCAAATCAATTTCTAAGGAGGATGTGCAAGAGGAAGAAGAACCATCTTCTGAGGAATTCACCATGGGTTCAATTCCTGAGAGTTCAGCACAACCTGCCAAGCTTGTCAGATGGCAGATCATCAAGACTGGTATGAAAGCAGCCTATCAGATAATCAGGGAAGACAATACAGATGTTGTGTATGTGAATTTTCCAGGTTTATTAAATGATTTGAGCAGAGATGATCTTAAGGAGCTGTATAAGCTGATGATGATCAAGCATGGGGATAATAGACCAGAAGAAGAGTTTGAAATGGTTCTTTGGGGAGACTTGAAGACCATGTTTGATCCACCATCCAGAACTGAAAAGATTTGGAAGCTGCCCTATCAACAGGAGATAGTAAGATGGAGGTATTTTAATAGCTGTCAAGTACATTGTCTAACTTTGCAGAGGGCACATATATACATGCTGGCAGAGTTTGAATATCCTCTACATCCTAGGGTATACAAGGAAATGATTGAGAAGAAGCTGCTGGCAGATAAAAAGGATGAGATATATTATCAGATTTTGGAGTTAGTTGAAATGCAGTCCCAAAAGGAAGCAGTTTGGGGTGTTTGAAAGAATTTTCCAAGTTGATAAATGGGATTAATGAAACTTCCCACTTGGTGAAGGTGCTTTGCACTAACACAACAAATGGTTATCAGTCCACCATGTCTAATCCACATAAGGACTGGCTAATCCAGAGCAAACGGCTCTGGTAAAGATACCTCAAATCCGTTTATGGCTGACAATTTGCCAAAAATTGTATGGTAATCAACTCACCATATCTGTAATAGTGAAGAGTTGACTAGCCCACAAGAGTATGGCTTGTGGTAAAGGCTGTGGAAATCCATAACTGGTTATCAATTCACCAAGGTGAGGTATGCATTCCACCAAAGAATTGGCTAGTCCAAAAGCAAACGGCTTTTGGTAAAGACAAATCAAATCCGTTGATAGCTGATGATTTGCTAAAAAATCATATGGTATTTCAACTCACCATGTTTCATGTACAAAGAGTTGAAATGGTTATCAATTTACCATGGTTTACACCAAACATTGGCTACTCCAGAGTTAATGGCTAACTGGTAAAGAGACATCAAATCCATTAAATTTTCAATGATTCACCTCTCACAGGAGTTAACACACCTGGAAGTGATGAGAATAGTATGAAACTTTAAGAATTGATGTACAAACAGTCAATGTTGCTGCAAAGATCAGATGGTGAAAAGGTTGCTGAAGTAAAGGATGCTGCAAAAGTTCAGATATGATGATTTGAAGAGCTGCAATTCACAATAATTCCAAGAGTTAGAGTTCAATCCTCAGGAAGCTTATCAAGGAAGAAACATGAAGTTCACGGAGCATGAAGATCAAGTTAGGGGAGGATAGTATGAGGATACCAATTGTTAAGAATTATTGAAGAACAGACTTAAGTCTGCTGATGTACTGTTAAGTCTGTTAGTCTTAGTTAAGTCTACCAGTACAAAGTTAAGTCTGGCAGACATAGTTACATAGTTAGTAATGGTTATTCGTATTAGTTAAGTCTGTTTATGTTTAATAGCAGAGTTAGTTAGCTATATGTTCGGAAAGGATATGGACGAATTAGTTATCTTATTAGAAGATATGTGTGGAAAACTAGAAGGGGGGTTGAATAGTTTTACCGTTTTAAAATTTAATTCATTTTGTTATTTATGTGAATTCAATGAAACTATGCACAAATAAATAATCAAACAATATATACGAAAAGTAAAGAGAGGAATGATCAAACCACACAACACGGATGTTTATAGTGGTTCGGCTACAAGGGCTCTCTTCCTTGCCCTACTCCACTCCTCGAGCCTCTAGCTCGAGAGTTATCCTTCACTAAGAAACAAACTCCCTTCTAGGTGGAGAAAGCCTTTACATGTCGCTTACTTCTTTTTCCAGTACTAAGCTAAACACCGGGTTCTTTACAAGGGTACAACCACTCCCGTTTGGTTCTTTCACAAGGGTACAACCACTCCCGACACTCTTTTTGTTTTGAGGACTAAAACACTAACCACACTCAACTGATACAAATGATACAAATAATAATGTGTGAACTTGCTACAAAATGTCACACAGTATGTATACTAAAGGATAACGGTTCGTTGATCCTTGAATGCTTGATCTCTTTTCTACAAAAGGAAAGATCAAATGAAATGCAAGAATGATAGAGGTTAGTGATATGTAGATGAATGAATATGTATGTTAAGCTATATGAGTGATGATAAGTCCAAATGATCAGCTTGCTATTTATAGGCAAACTGAGTGAACAGCTGGCAGATCCGGCGGATCCCAAAAATGGGATCCGTCCTTGTATGCAATTGGATCCGCCAGTGCAGGACAGCCAAGAGATCTCCAAATCTTGCACAATCTTTCCATATCTTCAAATGTCAACTCTTTGGCTTGAAGATCTAAACAAAATATTACAAAATCTTTCCAAGATTTCATTCATGATGCATGCCATGATGTCATTCTAGCTTTTGAAAAATAAAGTTTCCTTTTTAGGAAATAAACTTGTAAATGTATAACATGTAACTTTTAATGATCTTGTGAAGTATAAAATGTGTTTTAAAAAGACTTTAGCTAGTATTTATAATTTGCTAAAAGATATACTTTGTAATTGTCATTAACAAAACTAAGTAAAGATCGTAAAATATAAATAACGTTTTTAGGACGATATTTGTATTAACAATCTCCCCCTTTTTGTTGATGACAAAACATAAAGTATATTTTTAAGCAAAAGAATAAATATAGTATGAGTCCTTTTAAAAATATATATTAAGTTTGTTTTATGCAAGTTTTAAAAACTATTTTAAGCAAAAATGTATGTACTGTGATGATTCACAGTGATGCAAACTTAATCCTTTCTCCCCCTTTTTGTCGAAACAAAAAGAAGATATGCGTAGCGGAATGTGATTTTGAGAACTTTAAAAGCTCCCCCTTGTCTTATACTCCCCCTAAATAGAGTAACGAGGTAATGATGCATGATCCTACAAAACAAACGGTTAGAATATGATATGCTCCCCCTCGATGTATACTCCCTATTTCTAGAGTACCAACGTATACATTTCAAGGGTATGAGATGCTACAAAAGAGAAGTTAGTTATGTATAGCTTCAATGAAGAAACACAATGCAAATGAAATGGTCATCCAAACAAGAGTTTCAACCCATTTGACTTTAAAAAGTCAAAATGAAGTGTCTTACCAAAAATTTGTACCTAAGTACAAGTAATCAAAGTATAATGTAGATTCCAAATAACCATAATATGATCACCCACAAGCATAAAACATAACATTCATACATTGAAAATATGTGACAAAAGTCACAAAAATATGATGTTACATAGAAATAAAAAAAAGGGCAAATGCTAAAATAATACATTAAACTTCTCACTTTTTGTCATTGTATGGTCCAAACTTTTTTTTTCGCAAATGTATGACTAAACTCTTTTCCATTAGTAAATGTATGACTAAACTTATGAAATTGGGTCATTGTGGGTATAAACGTCACATTGTTAGTCCTTCATACTAACGGCCGTTAGTAAATAACTTACAATTCCGTTTTCTTACGTTTTCTTCTGTTTTTTTACGTTTTCGTCTGTTTTGACACGTTTTCATCCAGTTTTTTACGTTTTTGTCTGTTTTCACATGTTTTCGTCCCGTTTTTTAAGTTTTCGTATGTTTCGACACGTTTTCCTTCGTTTTTTTAAGTTTTTGTCCGTTTTCTTACGTTTTCGTCTGTTTTGACACGTTTTCGTCTGATTTTTTACGTTTTCGTCTGTTTTGACACGTTTTGGTCCAGTTTTTTACGTTTTCGTCTGTTTTGACACGTTTTCAAAATGTTGTTTACGTTTTCGTCTATTTTGACACATTTTCCTTCGTTTTTTTAGGTTTTCGTCCGTTTTCTTACGTTTCCGTCTGTTTTCACACGTTTTCGTCTTATTTTTAACGTTTTCGTCTGTTTTGACACGTTTTCGTCCAATTTTTTACGTTTTCGTATGTTTTGACACGTTTTCAAAATGTTTTTTACGTTTTCGTCTGTTTTGACACGTTTTCCTTCGTTTTTTTAATTTTTCGTTCATTTTCTTACGTTTTCGTCTGTTTTCACACGTTTTCGTCTTATTTTTTAAATTTTTGTCTGTTTTGACACTTTTTCGTCTGATTTTTTACGTTTTCGTCTGTTTTGACACGTTTTCAAAATGTTTTTTTTATGTTTTCGTCTGTTTTGACACGTTTTCAAAAAAATAGACGAAAACGTATCAAAACAGACGAAATCGTAAAAAATCAGACGAAAACGTGTGAAAACAGACAAAAACGTAAGAAAACGGACGAAAACTTAAAAAACGAAAGAAAACATGTCAAAACAGACGAAAACGTAAATAACATTTTGAAAACGTGTAAACTGAACGAAAACGTGTCAAAACAGACGAAAACGTAAAAAACTGAACGAAAACGTGTCAAAACAGACGAAAACGTAAAAAATGAGACGAAAAAGTGTCAAAACAGACGAAAACGTAAGAAAACGGACGAAAACTTAAAAAAACGAAGGAAAACATGTTAAAACAGACGAAAACGTAAAAAAACATTTTGAAAACGTGTCAAAACAGACGAAAACGTAAAAAACTGAATGAAAACGTGTCAAAACAGACGAAAACGTAAAAAATCAGACGAAAAAGTGTCAAAACAGACGAAAACGTAAGAAAATGGACGAAAACTTAAAAAACGAAGGAAAACATGTCAAAACAGACGAAAACGTAAAAAACATTTTGAAAACGTGTCAAAACAGACGAAAACGTAAAAAACTGGACGAAAACGTGTCAAAACAGACGAAAACGTAAAAAATCAGACGAAAAAGTGTCAAAACAGACGAAAACGTAAGAAAACGGACGAAAACTTAAAAAACGATGGAAAACATGTCAAAACAGACGAAAAAGTAAAAAACATTTTGAAAACGTGTCAAAACAGACGAAAACGTAAAAAACTGGACGAAAACGTGTCAAAACAGACGAAAACGTAAAAAATCAGACGAAAAAGTGTCAAAACAGACGAAAACTTAAAAAACGAAGGAAAACATGTCAAAACAGACGAAAACGTAAAAAACATTTGAAAACGTGTCAAAACAGACGAAAACGTAAAAAACTGGACGAAAACGTGTCAAAACAGATGAAAACGTAAAAAATCAGACGAAAAAGTGTCAAAACAGACGAAAACGTAAGAAAACGGACGAAAACTTAAAAAACGAAGGAAAACATGTCAAAACAGACGAAAACGTAAAAAACATTTTGAAAACGTGTCAAAACAGACGAAAACGTAAAAAACTGGACGAAAACGTAAAAAATCAGACGAAAAAGTGTCAAAACAGACGAAAACGTAAAAAATCAGACGAAAACGTGTGAAAACAGACGAAAACGTAAGAAAACGGACGAAAACTTAAAAAAACGAAGGAAAACGTGTCAAAACAGACGAAAACTTAAAAAAACGATGGAAAACGTGTCGAAACATACGAAAACTTAAAAAACGGGACGAAAACATGTGAAAACAGACGAAAACGTAAAAAACTGGACGAAAACGTGTCAAAACAGACGAAAACATAAAAAATCAGACGAAAGAAAACGTAAGAAAACGGAATTGTAAGTTATTTACTAACGGCCGTTAGTATGAAGGACTAACAATGTGACGTTTATACCCACAATGACCCAATTTCATAAGTTTAGTCATACATTTACTAATGGAAAAGAGTTTAGTCATACATTTGCGAAAAAAAAAGTTGGGACCATACAATGACAAAAAGTAGGAAGTTTAATGTATTATTTTAGCATTTGCCCTAAAAAAAATACATCCTAAAAAGAAAAAGTCCTAAGAAAACATCCTAAAAGTTCCTATATAAAGAGACTAGAGAACTCTTATTGAGGAGGATGAGAGATTGCATTGAGACGCTCGAGAATGTGGTTCAAGATGAACCTCATTTCATTTTGAAGCTCATGCACCAAAATGTTTGACCTTTCGGCCAAATGAGCGGTTCTTTCACACATGGAACAACCATGTCTAGGAAAACCGGGAGGAAGAGTAGGCTCATTGCTTTGTGGTGGTGGTGGTGGTGATTGGTTATTGGATGGTGGTGGTGGTTCTTGGTTCTTGGATGGTGGTGGTGGTTGTTGGTTGGATGATGGTGGAGTGGGAATGGAATTCATGAGGATGGTTTGGAGATCCATGGCTTCACTAAGGTGGGTGTCCACCATACTAGAGAGAGTGTAGAGACGGGTGAGTTCTTCACTAATCTCCTCTTGGGTTTGTGGCAAATTCATTCACATTGCCTCATCAATGGCGATTAGTGTGGATGTGGGTGAGAGTGGTGGTATTTGTGGTTGAGGTGGTGGTGCATCACGGTACAAAGGACCGTGGATATCTCGGTAAAGAGGATGGAAAAGCATAGGTTCTTGACCTTCAAAAGTCAAAGGTGGAGGATTGGTTGACCTTTGTGGAAGGTCTTCCAAGTCATCAAGATATGGATGAGGTGATGTAGGCGGAGTTCTAAATAACTCCATGGGTTGCAACTTGGGTGAGTTTGGTGGTGATTGGGACTTAACAGGTTGTGATGGAGCGGGGTGGTGGTGTGGTTGCTATTAGAGTGATTGTTGGAGGTGGAGTATTGATGACAACATTTGATGGTGTTGGAGTGGAAAGGGTTAAGAAAATTTCATTTGCAATGGGAGATGAGATGTTGAGAGGAGAAGATTCCTCTGAGGATGAGTTTGCTAAATTTATGAAGCAACATGGTTTGACACTAACGCGGGCAGTTCGTTTTGGAGGTCTAGAGGTGGAAGAGTTGTTTGATTTAGTCATGGTGAAGTAAAATGGCTAAGAAGTGCAGGTTGTATTTGAAGAGGAAGATGAATGAGTGAGTTTTGATCAAACTTAAGGTCTTAATTTATAGGCAGAAGGTTTATTGAAAGTGGTGTTTGGATTTGATGTAAATCCAATGAAGAATGTTGGTTCCTAATGATTTGGAACAAAAAATTTTGCTAGTCACATCATATAAGTCAATCCATAGAGCTTAAGTTGAGTATTGGATTGAAGACATGCAGTAAATGCAAGAAGATAGTGTAAAATCTGTCGATGGGATGTTTCCACGGATTTGACGGATCCCTAAAAAGGGTTCCTTACTTGTATTAGAAAGGTAACTCACATATAAAATTTGAAAATTCAAATTTTGGTGGGAAATTTAGTTCTTAAGGTTCTAAGAGTTCCTAAATCAATCTAAGGTGTTGAATGATCAATGAATACAATCTAAAAAATCTATAGACCAAAATCTAAGTATCGGGATTAGTCGAGAATTTTTGAAAAAGTTACTGTTGAAGCCTGCGGATCCAATCGATAACAAATACGGATCCTATTTTTGGGATCCGCCAGATCCGCAGCCTTCAGGATTGGCAGAGGCAAAGAATACACATGGCGGATCCAAAATGAGGGATCCGCCAGATCCGTCGACCAAAAGTGCTAAAACAAACAGAGAGATATGCAAAATTTGCATTTCTCGTCCAAATCCCAAAAATTCTCTTGAAACATATGTAATAGCTAATATATAATAGAAAACTACTAAATATATAGGTTCTAACATACATACACACATAGATTAATCCGTTCATCATAACTTACCTTAAATGGAGTTAAGCCAAACAGTGGCTTATTCTCGGAAAATTGATAACACTAAGTGTTATCGACCTGCAAATCTGAGTTAGTTCATATACACATCAAGTACTACCATAATATCTTAAGAGCATACATGTTTAACACATCATTGTCAAATTAAGTCTAATTCCAAACACTACTCTCAACCCAACTTCTTGCTTAATTTCTTCATACTCTTGTGAAGCTTCATCATCCAACGCCCTAAATTCTTCGCCATTCCCTTCATTTGTCGATGCTCCACTGATTCACTCGGGATTGGTGGAAGTTGACTTAAGTATTCCGGTGGAGGAAGTCTAGAATTTGGTAAACCGTCATCTTCACTCATTGATGATGATGATGTGGGAGGATGAGGACGTTTGCCTTTTGCAACCGATACCCTATGATCACTTAAAGGAGCAAAGGTATGTTCAATCTCGTCATAGTTGGGAACAAATCCTAAGGCATTTCTAGGAATGGGTTCAAAGGCTCGGTAGAGACGGGTCAAAAGCATACCGTAGGGCATTGCCATGTTACCTTGAACCGGAATATCGGCCATTCTCTTGGCGATATAGTATGCAAGATTGAAAGGTTGATGAGTAGACACACAATACATCATATAACAAAGACAAGCATTGATATGATCCCGATTTCCTACCGTGCTAATGACATTAGCCCTTAAGATATCTTCCAACTTCCTAAACTCGGGCTTTAGTTCATTTAGTTCCATGGCAAAAGGATCTCTAGTCACTTGTCGACCTCGATGCATCCTAGTTGGGTTGTTCCTAGGCAAGAAAAGGTGCTCACGGATGGTTTCTTTTGCGGTCAAGTGAGTGGCATATGGTACCGTTCGTTCAAGATTGGATTCTAAAATTGTCAAGGACCATTTATCCGAGTAGACACATGTTCCTTGATTTGGAATTCCTAAAACATCTCCAAATTGATCAAGAGGAATGTTGAATTGACTTCCATTGACATTAAAGTGAATGTTCATGTAACCTTGGTCGTTTGAACTGAGACCGACACTTGCATAGAACTCAAGAATGAACCTAGGAATAATTGGTTCGTCGATATCTAGTGAATAGCGGCTAGTTGTTCTCTAAGTATGGTTCCTTCATAAAATGAGGAATCGACAACCCTACCCTCATGGACATATCATTTCTCTAAGGCTTTGAAAATGTTTACTTGGGCTTCGGTGAGACCTTTGGTTTTGTGATGTTTAGGTAGGTATTTGGTAGTGTGTTTGTGGTCATAGTTGGTTACGGGAGGCATGATTTTTCTAGACACAAAAATTATATAATTTTAGTTGACATCAAATAAATAATTGTATAGATTTCTAGTGTGTGCCTATATGGGGACAATGTGGAGGTACGGTTATCTCGACTCTTTTTTATGCATGAAAATTTTGTTTATGCAAGTTTTATGTTAAAACGAGAGATAACCCAAACGCTCCTACTTCAATGTAGCTACATTTGAATGTACCCGAAAATACATATTAGTTATGTATTCCCTTTAGCATTCAAGAGACATTATGCAAGTGATGTTTCAAATATAACGTTTTTGCATTTGTATGAACAATGTTCAAAAACCGTTTTTCCTAGTCGTGAGAAGGTTTTAGTAAAAATTTCTCATGGGGTTTTTGATGAATTATGATAATGTACTACAAGATGCAATTCCTAACTAAAAAATATGATTTGAAGTACAATTCAGTAAATATGTTTCATGAATTTACTATAAATGTGCCTAAACCCCAAGTTTTGATTTTATGCATGAAATAGAAATCCTAGACACAGATCAGGAGTATAAACATGATAAGGATACTTACAGTGATGTTTTGAGCACAAATTTGTTAAAGGAATTGAGCTAAAATGTGAGTTTGGTTGTTATGGAGTCGTATTCAGTAGGTGATATGTTTTAGGGAGGAGTGATGAATAGTGTTGGGTATTGTTTAATATATAAAATAAAACTGCCTCAGCAGATGACGGATCCGGCGGATCCAAAACAAGGGATCCGCCCTTGTTATCGTTTGGATCCGCAGGATCAGAACACAGGATTTTGATTGTTGTCCATTTTGGTTAAACTAGAATTCGAGCTAATGGTTTATCTAATCACTAGGTTCCATCAATCCTAAGCCAAGTCTAAGATAGTTGAAAGGTTCTCTTTTGAGAGGTTTAGTGAGGATATCGGCAATGTTGCCCTCTGAGGAAACTTTCTCAATAGAGATATTTCCCTTCTGAACATTGTCACGTAAGAAATGGTGACGTATTTCAATGTGTTTGGTTCTAGCGTGTTGGACTGGATTTTTGCTAAGATCAATAGCTCCTTTGTTGTCGCAAAGAATGGGAATGTTGTTTAGTTCAATTCCATAGTCGACGAGAGCTTTTTCATCCATAATGCTTGTTGACACGCTTTTCCTGCTGACACGTATTCGGCTTCAGTTGTTGATATTGCAAGGGCCGTTTGTTTCTTAGCGAACCATGAGGTGAGACAATGTCCTACAGAAGTATAAATACCGCTAGTACTTTTCCTATCAACATAGTCCCCGGCATGGTCTGAGTCGGCATACACTATGGTTTCTACACCCGTTCCTATGGGATACCATAATCCTAAATGTGTAGTGCCTTTAATGTATCTAAATATTCGTTTAACGGCTTCAAGATGGGATATTTTGGGATCTTCTTGAAAACGTGCACATAGACAAACACTAAACATAATGTCCGGCCTACTAGCCGTAAGATAGAGCAAACTACCAATCATTCCTCTATATTTAGTGCTATCTACGGATTCATTTACTTCATCCTTTGTGAGTTTGGTTTCAGAGGACATGGGTGTTTTCATAGGTTTTGAATCTTCAAGACCAAACTTCTTAAGCATATCCTTGATATACTTTGATTGGTTGAAGAATATCCCATCTTCTAATTGTTTTATTTTGAGACCTAAGAAAAAGTTTAGTTCCCCCATCATACTCATTTCAAACTCGTCATGCATGATTTTTGAGAAATCGTCGCATAACTCTTGACAAGTTGAGCCGAATATAATGTCATCCACATATATCTGGACGATGATAATATGTGATCCCTTTTTCTTGGTGAAGAGAGTATTGTCTACTAGGCCCATGGTGTACTTATGGTCAACTAGGAAGGTCTTAAGTCGATCATACCAAGCTTTTGGTGCTTGCTTAAGTCCGTATAAAGCTTTCTTAAGTTTGTAAACATGATTTGGTTTTTCAAAATCGGCAAAGCCGGGAGGTTGTGCAACATACACTTCCTCGTTTATAAAACCATTTAGAAATGCACTTTTGACATCCATTTGAAATAATTTAAAATCATGTGCACATGCATATGCAAGTAGTATCCTAATTGACTCTAGTCTAGCTACGGGTGCAAATGTTTCATCATAATCTATACCTTCTTGTTGATTGTAGCCTTGTGCTACAAGCCTAGCTTTGTTTCTAGATACTACGCCATTTTCATCCATTTTGTTTCTAAAAACCCATTTTGTACCGATTATAGTTTGATTTTTAGGTTGTGGAACTAATGTCCAAACGTCATTCCTAACAAATTGATTTAATTCTTCTTGCATAGCGATAACCCAAGATTCATCTTTTATAGCTTCATTTATATTTTTAGGTTCAATTGTTGAGACGAAGCAAAAGAAATTACTTTCATTTTGAGCTTTAGATCTTAATGTTCTTTCATTAATTTTTCCAATGACGTTTTCTAATGGATGACTCTTGGTTTCTTTAATATTAGTGATTTCTCTTTTAGCCGGTTCCATTTCTTTGTCACTTTCAATATTTTCTTGGTTTTGGACCATTTGACTTTCAACTAAGTCATCATCTACCAAAGGTGATGTCTTAGGAGGAGGTGGACTTTCGTCGAATGTTACATTCAACGATTCCTCGACTCTTGAGGTTTCTTTGTTCAAAACAATGTACGCTTTACTATTTTGTGAGTACCCAAGAAATACACCTTCATACGACTTTGGGTCGAATTTGGTGAGATAGTCTTTTGTGTTTAAAATGAAGCACTTGCTTCCAAAAACTCTAAAGTATCCTAATGTGGGCTTTTTGCCTCTGTAAAGTTCATATGGAGTTTTCTTTAGGAATGGTCTAATTAACACTCGATTTAGGATATATGTGGATGTATCTACAGCATGACACCAAAACTTTTGTGGTATGTTTTGTTCATTTAACATAGTTCTACTCATTTCTTGAATTGTTCTATTTTTACGTTCTACTACACCATTTGATTGAGGTGTTCGAGGAGCCGAGAAGTTATGTGAAATGCCATTAGCATCACAAAAAGCTCCGAATTGGGTTTCGTTGTCAAATTCTCGACCATGGTCGGTTCTTATTGATACTATATTGTTTCCTACTTGGTTTTGAATTATTTTACTTAAAATTTCAAATTTATCAAAAGCCTCATTTTTAGTTTTCAAAAATTTTGTCCATGTATACCTAGAGTAATCATCTACTATAACTAAAGTATAAAAGTTTCCTCCATAACTTTGTATAGCGGATGGACCAAACAAATCCATATGCAACAATTCTAGACACCTAGATGTAGACACCATGTTTTTAGCCTTTTGGCTATTATGAACTTGTTTCCCAATTTTGCAAGCATCACAAAAGTGTTGGTCATATTTCAACTTAGGTAGGTTCCTAACGAGTTCCTTAGATGATAAAGATTGAATTAACCTCATATTGGCGTGACCTAAGCGTCGATGCCATAGAGTTGAGTTTTCGTCCAAGGAAGTAAGACAAAGCTTGTCTTTAGGTGTTTTATCTAATTTCATAACATATACATTATTCTTTAAAACACCTTTTCCTACAGTTATGCCGTCTTTAAGTATTTTGCTTCCATTTTCACTGAAAAGGACGTTATACTTTTTGCGGCACAATTGACTTATACTAAGCAAGTTAAAACCTAAATTATCTACATGAGCAACATCATCAATAGAGAGAGAGTCATGAGAGATCGTACCTTTTCCGATGATTTTACTTTTAAGTTTGCTACCGAATGTGACATTACCTCCGTCGTACACTTGGTATGTTGAGAAAAGGCTTTTGTTTCCCGTCATGTGCCTTGAGCACCCACTATCTTTGATCCACTCATCAGGTTCTAGTTCAACTTTTAAGCACACCTAAGTTCAAGAAAGACTCAAGCGTTTGGTCCCCAATATATCATGGGTCCATTTGGGTTAAACATAACATTATCATGGTTCATGTAAGGAAATGGTGGACAATTGTTCCACGACATGTAATTAGGACCATGAAAGTTTCTAGACATGTTTTGGTTCCAATTATTTTGATAAATATGTTGTGGGTTAACATTACTCTTTGGAAAGGGGTGTTTGGGAAAACTAGTTTGAGGTCTCTGTTGAATCGTTTTAACTCTATACTCATTTCTAGCTTGACCTCTTCCTATAGAAACTGCCGGTTTTTGTTTGTTATTAGTTATACTAGTAATCGGTTTTCTAGTGACTCTAACGAATTCATCACGGTTAGATTTTAGAACCTTCTGTTCACAACTTGTACCTGCGGATCCTTTTGGTACAACTAGCGGATCCAAAACTTTGGATCCGTCGGATCCGTGGGTTTCACACTTAGTTGGAACAGTTTCTTTTTCATTCACAGTTTGTTTCTTAAAGTTACTCAAGGTTCCAAGTTTCATAAAACCTAGTCCGGTTTTATCATGAGGTAGTTTTTGTATCTTCATTATTTCATCTGCACAACTTATGTTTTTATCAAACTTCTTAAATTTGGAATTTTGTTTAATTAGATCTTCCTGTGTGGATTTTAGTGCTTCTAACTCCAATTTTAGTTCTTGACAAGAGACACATGTTTCTTTACTATTTTTACCTTTTTCCATTCGTATCTCTTTTTCTTTAAGCCAATATACTTCTTTTTCTAAAAGTGTTGTTTTTGTTTTCAAAAATTTGTTTTTGTTTATGATTTTTAAAGTGACGTCACATAGTTTGTTATATTCTACTTCTAAGGTTTCATCATCTATAGAGGAGTATGACGAGTCAGAATGTACCTCTTCTGTATCATGAGCCATGAGAGCAATTTCATCGTTCTTAGGCTCGTCGTCATCTCCTTCACTATCACTCCAAGCTCCACTGACAAATGCTCTTTGAGACTTGTTCTTTGGAGGCTTTGGACATTCACCTATCAAGTGACTTGAATCTCCACATCTATAGCATTTTCTATCTACCTTTCCTTTTCTATCATCACGGTCTTTTCTGAAGGATTTCTTTTCTTCCCGAGGTGTTCTTACAAACTTTCCTCTTCTCCTGAAGAATTTCTTGAAATCTCTTACGGCCATGGCATATTCTTCATCTTCGCTATTTGAGCAAGATTCATCATCATCACTTGACTCTGCTTTAGCTTTCAAGGCAATGGACTTCATCTTCTCCTTTTTGCCTTTAACTATTTCCGAGTCTTTTTCCATTACCATTTCGTGAACTTTTAGATTTCCTATGAGCTCGTCCAGTGTCATACTTGAAAGATCCTTAGATTCTTCAATAGCTGTCACCTTTGCTCTCCACTTTGGGTGGAGTGCTCTTAGAAATTTCCTGACAAAATTCTTACTAGAAAAAGATTCGTCAAGTGCTTTAAGTGATGTAATAATAGTATTGAATCTAGCAAACACACTATCAATGGTCTCATCTTCAGAGATAACAATTTGTTCATATTGTTGAACAAGAAGATCAATTTTGTTATCTTTGACTTGTGAGTTTCCTTGATGAGTGATAATAAGAGATTGCCAAATATCTTTAGCCGTTTTACACATAAAAACTCTTTCATATTCTTTCTTAGGTAAGGCATTGTAAAGCATCATTTTGGCTTCATTGTTTTTGGCAATCAGCTTCTTTTGCTCATCACTGTGATGAGTAAGAGAAGCTCCTACATCCCGACCACCAGAAATATCATTACTTATAGGTTTGTAATCACCGTCTACAATTATATACCATAGATCTATGTCCTTTGACTTCACATATGTCTCAAAATGATTTTTCCAGTATATAAAACAGTTTGGTTCAAAAAGTGGTGGTCTTTGCATAGATTGCCCTTCTTTAAAGTTTTCAAAATCCATTGATCGTTTCAAGTTTTTAAAATACAATATATTTTGAAAATCTTGAGTAACACTGCTCTGGTACCAATTGTGGAAAACTAGAAGGGGGGTTGAATAGTTTTACCGTTTTAAAATTTAATTCGTTTTGTTATTTATGTGAATTCAATGAAACTATGCACAAATAAATAATCAAACAATATATACGAAAAGTAAAGAGAGGAATGATCAAACCACACAACACGGATGTTTATAGTGGTTCGGCTACAAGGACTCTCTTCCTTGCCCTACTCCACTCCTCGAGCCTCTAACTCGAGAGTTATCCTTCACTAAGAAACAAACTCCCTTCTAGGTGGAGAAAACCTTTACACGTCGCTTACTTCTTTTTCCGGTACTAAGCTAAACACCGGGTTCTTTACAAGGGTACAACCACTCCCGTTTGGTTCTTTCACAAGGGTACAACCACTCCCGACACTCTTTGTGTTTTGAGGACTAAAACACTAACACACTCAACTGATACAAATGATACAAATAATAATGTGTGAACTTGCTACAAAATGTCACACAGTATGTATACTAAAGGATAACGGTTCGTTGATCCTTGAATGCTTGATCTCTTTTCTACAAAAGGAAAGATCAAATGAAATGCAAGAATGATAGAGGTTAGTGATATGTAGATGAATGAATATGTATGTTAAGCTATATGAGTGATGCCAAGTCCAAATGACCAACTTGCTATTATAGGCAAACTGAGTGAACAGCTGGCAGATCTGGCGGATCCCAAAAATGGGATCCGTCCTTGTATGCAATTGGATCCGCCAGTGCAGGACAGCTAAGAGATCTCCAAATCTTTCCAAATCTTGCACAATCTTTCCATATCTTCAAATGTCAACTCTTTGGCTTGAAGATCTAAACAAAATATTACAAAATCTTTCCAAGATTTCATTCATGATGCATGCCATGATGTCATTCTAGCTTTTGAAAAATAAAGTTTCCTTTTTAGGAAATAAACTTGTAAATGTATAACATGTAACTTTTAATGATCTTGTGAAGTATAAAATGTGTTTTAAAAAGACTTTAGCTAGTATTTATAATTTGCTAAAAGATATACTTTGTAATTGTCATTAACAAAACTAAGTAAAGATCGTAAAATATAAATAACGTTTTTAGGACGATATTTGTATTAACAATATGTTTATCCTTTCACACGTTTTGTAATATTGGGGTTTCCTTAGAGTATAAAAGGAACCCTACGGCATTAT
This sequence comes from Artemisia tridentata subsp. tridentata, assembly GCA_021014915.2. NCBI lineage: Eukaryota > Viridiplantae > Streptophyta > Magnoliopsida > Asterales > Asteraceae > Artemisia > Artemisia tridentata. The sequence goes on from CP139503.1 coordinate 39,496,307, forward strand.
GTTTATTGTGACATTGTGAAAATTAAAAGATTAATAGAATTACGAAGTTAGTTAATTGTGTTCTTCATAGTTGTTGTTAAGATTCCGCATTAACAATCAACAAACAGTTAAGAGTTTCTCACATAGATCAATTTGGATTTATTCAAGTTGTCTATTAAGTAACACATGCTACTTAGATCCATAACCAGTGGACCTACATTTCGTCTGAAAAAATTTATATTTATTAAGTCGGCCCCCCGATTATTTTTCTTAACAACTTTTTACATTTTAATAAGTTTAAGAGTCTAATAAAATTTACCTTTTTAATTTTTATAGCCCACAATCCACTTAGCCCACTTAATTTATTTATCCCATTACTCCCCCCTTGGCCCTTTTCATTTTGTTTCCATGTTCCAGCGAGAAAAAAAGAATAGAGAGAGGATTTTCAGCCATGAAAATATTCAAGACCCGTTGGTATGTGTGTAAACACATCCTTTTATTTGACCAAATTAAGACCAAATAGACCAAAAACTAACCAATTATGCCAAATATATTGTGTTTTTGTGTTTATACATGTGCAGGCACGGATATTGAAGAAAAGGACAAAAATCAAAGAAAAACGGCAAAAACGGGCACGAGAATGGAAAGAGTAAAAAAGAGCCGAAGCCGGGGAAGGAATTTCAAGCTTGGATCATATATATGCTCAAATTTTCAAAATCTACCAGGAAGAATCATCATATTTCACAATTAGCCCTTGGATTAATTTTTCAGAAGTGGTCCTTGAGTTTCACAAATTGGCAAATTTAGTCCTTTATTAAATCTATACTAATCCCTAAACTAAACTACATCCGGACCCAATTAAATCCCTATAACCCAACACAAATAATATCCCACCCCGTAATACCCAGCCAAACCCAGCCCATCACAAACACAGCCCAATCATAACCCAACTCCCCAACCCAAGGTCAACACTGGTCAAAGAAATAATAAAAATTACCCAAACACAAACCCCGCCTAGTTTTACTATTCATCATTCCTTACCCTCTTTACCCTGCTCAATCCCATTATTACCCACCTCACTTTATTGCTTCTAGAAGGGGCTGATAAGGACAGAGATATCTGACACCCAAGGAATGCCAACTGGACGATTGGAGCAATATTATTGGATGATACACATCACAAAGATAATCCAAGGGCTGAGATTAGCTTGGATGACAAGGCAATGAATCAAGGGTTGTGATTGGAGCATCAGAAGCATCTGGAAACCCTAATGGCACCTCCTCAGCCGGCTATAAATAGCCCCTTGCTGTCACAGTTTTGAGTGTTAGATTGTTAGGGTTATATTTTTAGGGTTAGGATTAGATTAGGGTTAGTATAATGGTAGAATAGTTATAATTCAGCTTATTGTAGCTTAATATCCTAGCTTATTGTAATTTACTTTTCAGTTTTCAAATATTGTACTCTATTTCAATTTTTAATTAAAGTCAAACTTAAGTCAAACTGCTTTTTCAGTGCTTATTCCTTGCTTATTTCTGCTTATTGATAGTTTTAATTGCCTTTTGTAGCTTACATATAGTTATTAGCTCACTTGTTTAGATTTTCCCTTAAAAATCTTAGAAAACAAAAAATATAGCTTAATTAGGACGTAGCTTAATTTAGTGCTTATTTTCAGTGGAAGTTAGCTAATTAGTACTTAATATATCTGTCCAACCATTTTTCTTGCAAATCCTAGTTTAAATTTAGCCAAAAGCTTTGAAAATCACAAAAATAGTCTCCCTTAAGGAGTGTTTGAAACAGCTTGGTTCTGGGTCAAAACAAGGGATCACTGTTCATTTGCATATGTTCAAGGTTTGAGCATGCTTAATTTAGTCTGTGGAAGTTGTTAGTAAAGGCTGTTGATCTATTTTTATAGCTCTTGATGATTTGAGTTAAGTAATGAAGGTTTAAGAGTAGGATTTGATCTAGAAAGCTTATTAGATGGTTAAGTTTCTTTATTACATGATTTTGCTATTTTTGAATCTCTCTTAGTTCATAGACAACTTGTACACCAACTGGTTCTAAGCCATTTAGGATTTACAATATTCAGACCCAAGTTACATACTCAGTCTGTCATAGTCTGCACATAAAAAGAGCCCTAATCTGCTGGTGTTTTTGATTTTTGTTTTGCTCATTTTAAGTTCAAATATGATTAGATTTGGTACACATGATACTTAGCTGCTCTCATAGTTGTTCCCCATTTTTAGGATTTTTCTAGATCAGCTTATTGCTTGCTTATTAGACATGCAAATCATCTCAATTCCCATCTTAGACTGCATCAGTCCTTAGAATCCCCAAATCAGCACATGTTTTTGATTTTTAATTTCTTCATTTTAAGGTAATATAAGCTGAAACTTTTCACAGATAATCTTTGGAAGCTTATTTAGTTATCACCTATTTTATTGAATTTTCTAAAATAGTTTTGAACAACTTTTTCTAGTTGCTAAAATTGCATCAGTAACCACTTCTTAGTCTGCTCACTCAGTAGTGCTTTTTGGCTTATTCCATATTCAGTGGTTAATCTGTTTCTATTGTTAGCTTATTTTGATGTTCATAGTTAAATTATATTCCTATTAGCTTAATTCAGCTTGTTCTAGATTCCCTCTAGCTTATTATTAGCTTATCAATCCTATTGCTTAGTCCTTAGTTTTTTCCCCATATTGCTTAACTGCTCTGCTTCCCCATTGCTTATTCTTAGGTTAATGTAAGTTTTCTGAACTAGTTGTAGTTATAATATCTGCTTATTATCTAGTACTTTTCAGGTTTTAATAAAAAAATAAATAAATAAAAAATAAATAAAATAATAATAATAATAATAAGTTGCAAAAAAAGGTGCACTAGGTTCGAACCCGGGACCTCTAGCTATACACAACACCACACCACAACTCACACTACCAGAATGCCCTTGGGTCTTTTCTGGTAGAGTTGTGCAACTTTTATTTCTTAAACTTCTTTTCCCTATTTAGCTTATTTCAACTGTTAAGCTTATAACAGCTTTTTATAAATAGCTTTTTACTTCATTTTATTTTTCTTACATTTCCTTTTTCATTAAGTAGTTTTTATAAAATTTTCAGATTTTTCCTATTAGTATTAGTATTTTTAACCATTTAATTAGTTTAAATTAGTTTTTAATTCTTAAAAAATTAAATAAAAATCAAAAAATATAATTCTTCTTTCTAAAATTTTCTTTTATTAATTAAAACTTAGGAAAATTAATTTGGTACTTTTAGGATTAGTATTTCACTATTTTGACGTTTAGGTTCGGGATTTCCCGGTTTTAACGCGATTTTAGAATTTCTTTTGCGTTTTTAGATACGTTTGCCTTAGATTAGCACTCCCTTTGCCTTATTAATCGTTTTTAGTTCGTATTTCATTATTTTAGTTTAAAAATCCAATCACCCATATTTTTCACTATTCACTACACGTTTCACGTTCCGAAAACACGAAATTCCATTCATCCTTCATCGGGACAACGAACCGGGTTACACATATTGCCTTTGTGTATCCTTTTGGAATATAAATTGTTGATATCAATTTTTGGTGCCGCTGCCGGGGTAGGTTGAAGTGAATTTTTGGTTCTCGTTTCTCGACTCGTATTTTGAAGACCCTTCTCCCGGGAAGTTACCGTTTTCTTTGTAAATATTTTCTAAAAACCAAAAAAATCATAAAAATTAAAAATATACCACTAACACTTTTCCTAAAGTGTTTACAATACCATAAAAATTGAAAAACAACAAAACAATCGTGAAATCATTTGATTTCGGATTATCTTTTGATTACAACCTATACAAGTGGTTTAAGGAGGTTTGACATTAAATTGACGAACCGAAAGAGGCGGGTTTTTAATCAGCTTTCGAGCGGACCTTTGCTTCTCCGCCACTCTGCGAGTAGTCTTGAGAGAAACGAATATCGGTTGAGGGATCGATACCAAAAATATTGTGATTAATTTTTCTTTAATATAAAAAACCCAAAAAGATTTTCTTTTCAAAATTATTTTCCCTTTTCTTTTGTGTTTTTCAAAGTTTCTAAATTATGAAAATCCAAAAATATTCTTCTCATTCCTCTTATCCATTTAATTCTTTATCTCTCACCCTCTATCCGTTTAATTATTCCTTATGTTTTCATCTTACCATTATGGTTGTGAATGGTGTGGAGGTCCTCCAAATCGTGGAAATTGCCACGGTTGTAGCATTATAAATTCGGGAAACGGGTTTGTCTATGACCAAAATCCCTACAATGAAACAACCAATTTCTTTAACCAACCCCCACACCATGAGACGGAAACATATTTTTGTGAATATTGTGGAGGTCCACACCAAATTTTTGATTGTCAAGCAAGGAATTCGTTTGTCTATGAGCAAGTTCCATGTAATCAAAACTACGGTTATGACCATTATCCGTACAATTCACCGAATCAATCACAACAATCATATTGTTGTGAGTACTGTGGAGGTCCACATTATAGCTCTGATTGTCAAACGAGGAACCCGCTTGTCTATGAGCATGGCCCTTGTAACAATTATGACTATTCTTATCATGACCAACCTCCACAGTACCAAATGAATCAAGCACCACCTCAGCCACTTCCTCAGGAAATTCTCCATGATCTTCTTGATTTAATAAAAGATTTTAAGGCTTTGGTTATTAAACTTCCCCAAGAAGATCCTCATCAGAAAACTTATGGAGAACTTCTAGCTGAAGAACAAGCAGCTAGAGTAAGTTCCAAATATCGTCAGACTTTCGTTTGCGATGAAGATGATGAGGAATCTATTCAAATTGGGAATTTTTACACCAATTCATCTGCTGCTATCACACCCATTGAAAAGCAGGAAGACAAAAAGAGCATGGAAGAATTATTAGCAGAGGAGCGGATGCAAGTTATAAGAGCTTTATATGCTAAACATAAGGTCGACAACGATTATGACGAGGAGTATGCCCCTGAAGATCTTGAAATTTCAGATATGTTACACCTCGTGCCCACTTATACCAAAAATTCAAAACTTTTTGACTTTGTACGCGGAAACGCTTGAACCATGACCCATACATGAACAAAAGACTTTAAATATCGATAATACCATAAGTAGTCTACTCAGACTAAAAGTAGTCTACACAGACCAAAGTAGTCTACACAAACCCAAAAGTAGTTTACACCGACCTAAGTAGTCTACACAGACCCGAAAGTAGTCTACACAGACCAAAGTAGTCTACACAGACCCGAAAGTAGTCTACATAGACCAAAGTAGTCTACATAGACCAAAGTAGTCTACATAAACTGAAAGTAGTCTACACAACTGAAAGTAGTCTACACAACTTGAAAATAGTCTACACAACTTGAAAGTAGTCTACATAAGACCAAAAGAGACCCGTGACGACTTATATCCATGCCAACTCACTCAAATCCATTAACATAACATACAAAATCATTTACATAATCAATCAACCCGATTTACTACCCACAATGGGTAAAAACACTCTTATCCCAAACACCCCTTTAACTGCATAACCCTTTTTAACATCCTTTTTGACCCATTTTCCGGAAAGACAACTTCTATGACCCGACAATCAATGAAACTTTCCAGATTTCATTAACACATCATAAACATCATTTTCATACAAAAACATTAACCGTTTGACATCCCGGAAGAGTGCTTTACAAATTAGACGGGTCATGCAAATAACCCGTTTTGACCCATTTTCACTACAAACAACCCATACGACCTCCATTTTACACCAAACTTGACTAACTTCATTTATTTAACATATCAAACACGTTCCAACAACACTTGACCCGTTCACTACCCAAAATGGGTAGATTTACAACTAAACCAAACGCCTCTTTTACTTTGTGCATAAACACATAAACTACACTTCGACTCATCGTTAGACTCCCAAACTTTACGACGACCTCGACACACATTATACAAACCAAAAGAAAGACTCTCGGGGGTACAACCTTGTCTCGAGCTCGGTATTCTACCTAGCTCCTAATACTTATTGTCTTCCAAATCTACTTCCAAATCCTTATGCTATAATCCAAGCCAAGTTATCCTCATCGCCATTAACCTACAAAACGGTTAGACAACTAAACCGTAAGCGATAACGCTTAGTAAGTAAAACGATAATCACATAACATCATACTTCAAATCAAACACATAAGCATCACATATCTCCAAACACTTACTTAGCTACTCCACTCTCTAATTCTTGCATAATCACCTAACATCAACTTACCATCACAACCAAATTCACCACTTAGATCCTATTCATCCTAGCACATAAGCACATATCCAATCTCTTATCACTAACCACAAAACATACATAACACATACATGTTAGACATCCATATAATACATGCCATCATCATTTTACTTACCTTGGTCCAAGCTAAACAACATCAAGAACATCATCAACAATACAATCTTCCATCATCATCATCATCCTTCACAACTAATCAAGATAATAGATTACTTACTTGCATAAGATCATAACTAAGGAAGGCTATGGACATAAGATCTTCATCTTCTTCATCCTTGATCAATAACTAGTTTTTCCCTCTCTTTTTCCTTCTCTCTAAAAACCGGCCTCTCACTCTCTCTCAAAAATGAGAGAATTATCTAGATAAAACTAGATATAACTAGTTAGGTACAAGTTTGGGGCAAAGGCAAAGATGGTCCCTCAAGTCTCTTTTCTTCTATTTTGGCCACACTAACTTATAACACATAACTAACAATTGGCAACTTAGGTCCTTCTAGTTTATACATCACATTTCATATTACTACATGAGTCATACTTTGACTACTAGTTTGACCATCGGGTTTGACTTCCACATAACTTTTTTGACCAACCAATCACATCCAACCTTAGCATATTTCATCTAGGGTGGGGCCTACTCGTAACCGGGATACGGGTCTAACAATTCTACCCCCTTATTTAGATTTCGTCCCCGAAATCTGTCATTCTTTTCTAGCCTACACTTAGTCACCTAACTCATCTCATTCCTAACACCTTAATCCCTAGTTACTTAGTTCAACGACTTAAGTAACCTCACAACTCTGTGCATACAATAACGCATCACATGCCCTAATCTACATTACCCCCGCTTACTTTTATACCACACAACTCTCGCTTAGATTTTACATAATAATAGACTTATTTATTATTGCCAATCATCATCCTAATCCGCCCTATTACCGCACATCATTATTTCACTCGCTTTATCCTCTACCCTCATTCTTGACTACTCAATACTTAAGAAACTCGTACTAGTTGACTTTACATGATCACACCCGGCTAATACGTTCACATTCTTTTATCTTCATTCATCATCTTTTGCACCACACCGCAAGGCCCATCCTATCATCATTACAATTTCTTCATCCCATCAAGGTCCTTCTAAGTCTCAACTAAAGCCATGGCCAAATTCTAATCCTCCTATCTTAGTCCTTAAAATTTCTACAAATTCTAAACTCTCGCTTTCTACTTCTCTAACCTTACTCGTGCCGTGTCGGCAACACATAGCCCACTCGTTTATAATTCCTCATTTACATGGAGAGGCGTCCCAATCGATGTAAATCAAGAAATATAAACTAGTGGTTATGTACTCCCGACATAACACCACTACTCCTAATTCCCAACCTAACTTTTATTATTTCATTTTCATTTTATATTTCATTTGATATTTAAATTCTTCTATTTTCTAGCTTGGATCCGCTTTACTTTAACATTTTTCCCGAAAGGACTTTCACACATGCCAAGGATGTAGGCAATCTTTGCCTGTGAAGGCAATGCATTTTTATCCCGAAGGATCTTTAACATTCATCCCGAAGGATTCCTTAACATTCCTTTACTTGGGCATCCCGATGAATACCACATTTAACATTCATCTCGAAGGATCATTACATTCATCACTTTACCACTTTCACATTTTAACATCGGATCCAAGCCATAAGCACCACAAACACACATTATTACATTCGTTTATTATAGTAATTACCGCTAATCACCTTAGTAGTAATATGATAATTTTAGAACAACGCCCTTATCTCATACACACTCCTTACATTTTTAATCCGCCTTAGTTATTTTCACATCTTTACTTTACCTCTTGCATTCTTAGCCTTCGTTAATCATTTTCACATTCTTACTTCACATTTTAGTCCACTCGACTGATTTACATCTAGACTTCTCACATTTTACCAATTGTAACTCATGCATTCATTATAGTGATTACAGCGCCGTAATATGATAATTTCAAGACAACGTCTTTATTCTCACACATACTCCTCTCATTCTTTCTTACGTTTTTAATCCATCACATTTTTTTATTTTCATATCTTATCTCTCTTCTTTTAGTCTCACTCGCTTCCTTTACATATAGATCTTACATAGATCGTCAACTACAATACGTTCATTATTTATTAATAATTACAGCTAATCGCCTTAGCCGTAATATAATTATTTCATAACAACACCTTAGCTTCACACATATTCATCTCATTTTAGCTATTATCACTTAAGAAATTTCGCTCTATTTCATTATTTACTCAACTCCTATGCCTTTTTTCTCAATTTGTAACTAAGTTCATCACAAACTTATTATGCCTATATTTTTATTTCATTTCTTCACCACACACATTCAACGTCACCACATGTTCATACTTATACTCCTAATACTTTAACTCTCCACTAACCCGCCTCTAATACCTCTTTAATGATCACCATGCTAAATATAAATGCTCACAAGGCCATGCCTTGATCATCCCTATCATACAAGTTACGCACTTTCATTTTTAGTCACATTTCTTATAACCCACTACACAATCTTATTACACCTATTCACCCTCACTAACTACCATAGCACATAATCACATAATCATATAATAATTACCGAGACAGCCCGAGGTGCACGGTAATCCTATCACTCACACACCAAGTCTCCCACAACATATATCACACAAGACACATCCTTAAGTCCCCATCATACTACCCATATAACAATCACATCATTCGTTTCAAACTCTACATCCACATCCTATAACTCACAAACTATTAGCCCGCCTATCTCAAACTTAACTTAACGCGTCTACGAGTGGTTTAAGTCTAGGCAACCTAAAGTGGAAACCTAATTCACTTAAACCGAAGCTTTGATACCAAGTTGTTACACCCCGTGCCCACTTATACCAAAAATTCAAAACTTTTTGACTTTGTACGCGGAAACGCTTGAACCATGACCCATACATGAACAAAAGACTTTAAATATCGATAATACCATAAGTAGTCTACTCAGACTAAAAGTAGTCTACACAGACCAAAGTAGTCTACACAAACCCAAAAGTAGTTTACACCGACCTAAGTAGTCTACACAGACCCGAAAGTAGTCTACACAGACCAAAGTAGTCTACACAGACCCGAAAGTAGTCTACATAGACCAAAGTAGTCTACATAGACCAAAGTAGTCTACATAAACTGAAAGTAGTCTACACAACTGAAAGTAGTCTACACAACTTGAAAATAGTCTACACAACTTGAAAGTAGTCTACATAAGACCAAAAGAGACCCGTGACGACTTATATCCATGCCAACTCACTCAAATCCATTAACATAACATACAAAATCATTTACATAATCAATCAACCCGATTTACTACCCACAATGGGTAAAAACACTCTTATCCCAAACACCCCTTTAACTGCATAACCCTTTTTAACATCCTTTTTGACCCATTTTCCGGAAAGACAACTTCTATGACCCGACAATCAATGAAACTTTCCAGATTTCATTAACACATCATAAACATCATTTTCATACAAAAACATTAACCGTTTGACATCCCGGAAGAGTGCTTTACAAATTAGACGGGTCATGCACATAACCCGTTTTGACCCATTTTCACTACAAACAACCCATACGACCTCCATTTTACACCAAACTTGACTAACTTCATTTATTTAACATATCAAACACGTTCCAACAACACTTGACCCGTTCACTACCCAAAATGGGTAGATTTACAACTAAACCAAACGCCCCTTTTACTTTGTGCATAAACACATAAACTACACTTCGACTCATCGTTAGACTCCCAAACTTTACGACGACCTCGACACACATTATACAAACCAAAAGAAAGACTCTCGGGGGTACAACCTTGTCTCGAGCTCGGTATTCTACCTAGCTCCTAATACTTATTGTCTTCCAAATCTACTTCCAAATCCTTATGCTATAATCCAAGCCAAGTTATCCTCATCGCCATTAACCTACAAAACGGTTAGACAACTAAACCGTAAGCGATAACGCTTAGTAAGTAAAACGATAATCACATAACATCATACTTCAAATCAAACACATAAGCATCACATATCTCCAAACACTTACTTAGCTACTCCACTCTCTAATTCTTGCATAATCACCTAACATCAACTTACCATCACAACCAAATTCACCACTTAGATCCTATTCATCCTAGCACATAAGCACATATCCAATCTCTTATCACTAACCACAAAACATACATAACACATACATGTTAGACATCCATATAATACATGCCATCATCATTTTACTTACCTTGGTCCAAGCTAAACAACATCAAGAACATCATCAACAATACAATCTTCCATCATCATCATCATCCTTCACAACTAATCAAGACTTAATAGCATAAGATCATAACTAAGGAAGGCTATGGACATAAGATCTTCATCTTCTTCATCCTTGATCAATAACTAGTTTTTCCCTCTCTTTTTCCTTCTCTCTAAAAACCGGCCTCTCACTCTCTCTCAAAAATGAGAGAATTATCTAGATAAAACTAGATATAACTAGTTAGGTACAAGTTTGGGGCAAAGGCAAAGATGGTCCCTCAAGTCTCTTTTCTTCTATTTTGGCCACACTAACTTATAACACATAACTAACAATTGGCAACTTAGGTCCTTCTAGTTTATACATCACATTTCATATTACTACATGAGTCATACTTTGACTACTAGTTTGACCATCGGGTTTGACTTCCACATAACTTTGTTGACCAACCAATCACATCCAACCTTAGCATATTTCATCTAGGGTGGGGCCTACTCGTAACCGGGATACGGGTCTAGCAAGATAAACCTCCGAGTGGCAGTCCCACTCCGTCTTCAGATCCTATCCTTTCTGACTCTTCCCCTTCCCTCACTCCGGTTGAGGGAGGTGGTCCTATCTTGGAAGAGATCGATGCTTGTCTCAAAGAAGATTCAATTTCGCCGGAAATTGATGATTCCTATCTTGATCCGGAGGGAGATATTCGTTTACTTGAGAAATTATTGAACAAATCACTTTCTCTCCCTCCGAAGGAAGTTGAAATCAATCCTTCAAAAGAATTTGATGAGCTTGTTTCCGAAACATTCAAAACGACTATCACCAATCCTCTATTTGATTTCGGATCTAACTATACTTTCATTTCAGATAACCCAATATTTGATAGTCAGATGGAGGAGAGTGATGAGTCCGTGACGGAACCCGAGCTCACAGATTATCATCATATGATTGATTCTCTTCATGAGGAGTTCTCCGGTGAACTCACTCATATCATACCTCCTCCGGAGTATGATTACTTTGTTTTTAAGGAAGATCATGACCCGGGGGGAGATGTACTCTATCCTAAGAGTTGGCTTATTGATGATATCACCCCGACCCTCCTGCCCGAGGTTTTTGTTGATAATAACCATAAGAGCTTCAATGATAACATTCAAAATCTGGAAAATGAAAAATTTGCTTTTGAGGATGAAGAATGGATCTTAATAGTGATTAAAATCTTTTTTCCATTCGTCACATATGATGTGACTTCTCCTCTCCTTCACTCGTTTGTGAGTGAAGACACCATCTTTGACCCCGGCATCTCTCATTCTTTTAAGCCGTGGGCATCTCATCGGAGTGGAACTTTCAAGCACTTCAAAGTTTCTCCAAACATCTTGAATAAAAGTCCGATGAAGATTTTCTTTTCCACATGCTCCTCCTAGAACAATTAAATTCGTGGCGAGTCAAGCTATACGACTCGATCAAAACCAAAGCACTTCGTGGGAGGCACCCCATGCTTATCCTTCTATTTCTATCTATTTTCTAATAAGTGACGTGAGGAGGGCTACCTCTTCCATTTGTCGTGTTTCGTGGTTATTTGTGATGTGTCCAGGATTTGCCGAATAATGAAGACACTCGTGCTCGTGGTTTTGTTTCTCTCCACTCGAGTTTCATCATTCGTTGCTCATCCGATATCCTAAATCTTATCGTCTAACGTTTATCTTTGGCATAATTAATAAACGGCCTTAGATTTAGTTAGGAAAACCCTTACCTTTAAGACATTGAGGACAATGTCTCGTTTTAGTCTTGGGGGGGGGGGTGATCTTTCGATTTGATTTTTGCCTTGCATTTTTGCCGTTTACTCTCGCAACCCCATTTTTCCTCCAAAAAATGAGAAAATTTAAAAAATTTTGCAAAAATATAATAAGTGTTTTGACACTTTGTTGACTTTCCGCTGGAGAGAGTAGGAATAAAATTCTGACTTGACCGGGCGTGTTGAGCCCTAGCTTGTCTCCTTAACTTACATAATCTATAAGCTTGTGCTAGTCTCTTATACAAGGAGCTATAAAACGCGAATTCTAGCTTGAAAAGGCAAAGAGTTTGCAAGTTCCCATAATTGACTTTATATATGCATGGCTTGATTATTTGGCTAAGCATTTGCGGATCTTATTATTTAAGATTTTAAATTTGCGAAGAACGAGAAATGATAGAGTTGTTTATAAGTTAGATTGCTAAACGTGGAGTAGTTGGATCTCTTTAGAGCTCATCGAAGTTAATTTTGGCTTCTTGTTCCCATAAGCTTGTTTCACCCAAAAATAGTAATCTAGGAATAATTAAAGGTATTTTGGTTTTGGCGATAATTAGTTTTTACTCCTTCTTTAGAGAATCATTGCTTATGAAACACATCAAGGTACTGCCAGTGTTACGGTGTAATAGGCAACTGATTCCTGATAGTACGTGCTATTGTCTCTATTGCTATAAAAGCCGTAGGACTCGGGATTTGGCAAAATATATATAATGAATAATAATAATACTAATAATCCAAAGCCGATAAAAGTTTTCTGTTTCCTGACGGTTCGCTCCCGTTGACTCAGACTTCAAAAAGGCAGAGGAAAAATATCCAAGGTCAAAATAAGACTCCCGATTCTTGACGGTTCGCTGCCGTTGTCTAGGTTGTTTAAAAGGCCAAGGATCAATTAATGTGCTTAATAATGTTAATAATGCCAAATTTCGACTTCGGGGGTATCCTAATAAAAGCTTCTGTCTCTGGACTCGTAGATGAGTTGTTTCGGTCGTATATAAAAGGGATATCCTCAAAATCGTGTTAAATCAGAGACCTTGATGTGGACCTCATTTTGTATGCAACGGTTTTCGAGGGAAGGTTTGGAAACTACTTAGCGTCTAAACTAGGTATCTTTATCGGACTAAAAATTATCGAAACGAGAATTTGAAGAAATTCATTTCTCACCAAAAATAAAATAAATAGATGAAAATAGGAATTTGGGAACAAGAAGTAATACACAATTAGCTTTTATGGGTAGTGTTGGCAATCTAACTTGTAAATAACAATGATTTCGTTTTTAAGCTTAGCTTGGGGACTCGTGAAAAATCAGGAACGACGAATTTTATCCGTATGGTCACTTCTTTATGAGTCGTGTTTCCTACTCCGTGATCCTAAAAGTTATTGTGAAATAATGAAAGTCAACAAACCGTTACATAGAAATGAAAAAATATAAAAATAGAATAAAGTGTGAATAATTGGAAAAACGAGGAGTTTTTAAAACTTTAGATTTCTTAATCTCTTTTGAATATTTTGCTACTTTTCAAAGTTAGTAAAAAGAGGTTGGAAATTTTTGGTTTCAAAAGCTTGTTTTTATGACATTGCGTGAGGACACGGCAATACCTTAGTCTGGGGGATTTTGGTATGTGTGTAAACACATCCTTTTATTTGACCAAATTAAGACCAAATAGACCAAAAACTAACCAATTATGTCAAATATATTGTGTTTTTGTGTTTATACATATGCAGGCATGGATATTGAAGAAAAGACAAAAATCAACGAAAAAGGGCAAAAACGGGCACGGGAATGGAAAGAGTAAAAAAGAGCCGAAGCCGGGGAAGGAATTTCAAGCTTGGATCATATATATGCTCAAATTGTCAAAATCTACCATGAAGAATCATCATATGTCACAATTAGCCCTTGGATTAATTTTTCAGAAGTGGTCATTGAGTTTCACAAATTGGTAAATTTAGTCCTTTATTAAATCTATACTAATCCCTAAACTAAACTACATCCGGACCCAATTAAATCCCTATAACCTAACACAAATAATATCCCACCCCATAATACCCAGCCAAACCCAGCCCATCACAAACACAGCCCAATCATAACCCAACTCCCCAACCCAAGGTCAACACTGGTCACAGAAATAATAAAAATTACCCAAACACAAACCCCGCCTAGTTTTACTATTCATCATCCCTTACCCTCTTTAACCCTGCTCAATCCCATTATTACCACCTCACTTTATTGCTTCTAGAAGAGGCTGATAAGGACAGAGATATCTGACACCCAAGGAATGCCAGCTGGACGATGGAGCAATATTATTGGATGATACACATCACAAAGATAATCCAAGGGCTGAGATTAGCTTGGATGACAAGGCAATGAATCAAGGGCTGTGATTGGAGCATCAGAAGCATCTGGAAACCCTAATGGCACCTCCTCAGCCGGCTATAAATAGCCCCTTGTTGTCACAGTTTTGAGTGTTAGATTGTTAGGGTAGATTTTAGTTAGGAGCTAGGGTTAGGATTAGATTAGGTTAGTATAATGGTAGAATAGTTATAATTCAGCTTATTGTAGCTTAATATCCTAGCTTATTGTAATTTACTTTTCAGTTTTCAAATATTGTACTCTATTTCAATTTTTAATTAAAGTCAAACTTAAGTCAAACTGCTTTTTCAGTGCTTATTCCTTGCTTATTTTGCTTATTGATAGTTTTAATTGCCTTTTGTAGCTTACATATAGTTATTAGCTCACTTGTTTAGATTTTCCCTTAAAAACCTTAGAAAACCAAAAATATAGCTTAATTAGGACATAGCTTAATTTAGTGCTTATTTTCAGTGGAAGTTAGCTAATTAGTACTTAATGTATCTGTCCAAAGCATTTTTCTTGCAAATCCTAGTTTAAATTTAGCCAAAAGCTTTGAAAATCACAAAAATAGTCTCCCTTAAGGAGTGTTTGAAACAGCTTGGTTTTGGGTCAAAACAAGGGATCACTGTTCATTTGCATATGTTCAAGGTTTGAGCATGCTTAATTTAGTCTGTGGAAGTTGTTAGTAAAGGCTGTTGATCTGTTTTTATAGCTCTTGATGATTTGAGTTAAGTAATGAAGGTTTAAGAGTAGGATCTGATCTAGAAAGCTTATTAGATGGTTAAGTTTCTTTATTACATGATTTTGCTATTTTTGAATCTCTTTTAGTTCATAGACAGCTTGTACACCAACTGGTTCTAAGCCATTTAGGATTTACAATATTCAGACCCAAGTTGCATACTCAGTATGTCATAGTCTGCACATAAAAAGAGCCCTAATCTGCTAGTGTTTTTTATTTTTGTTTTGCTCATTTTAAGTTCAAATATGCTTAGATTTGGTACACATGATACTTAGCTGCTCTCATAGTTGTTCCCCATTTTTAGGATTTTTCTAGATCAGCTTATTGCTTGCTTATTAGACCTGCAAATCATCTCAGTTCCCATCTTAGACTGCATCAATCCTTAGAATCCCCAAATCAACACATGCTTTTGATTTTTAATTTCTTCATTTTAAGGTAATATAAGCTGAAACTTTTCACAATAATCTTTGGAAGCTTATTTAGTTATCACCTATTTTATTGAATTTTCTAAAATAGTTTGGACACTTTTTCTAGTTGCTAAAATTGCATCAGTAACCACTTCTTAGTCTGCTCACTCAGTAGTGCTTTTTGGCTTATTCCATATTCAGTGGTTAATCTGTTTCTATTGTTAGCTTATTTTGATGTTCATAGTTAAATTATATTCCTATTAGCTTAATTCAGCTTGTTCTAGATTCCCTCTAGCTTATTATTAGCTTATCAATCCTATTGCTTAGTCCTTAGTTTTTTCCCCATATTGCTTAACTGCTCTGCTTCCCCATTGCTTATTCTTAGGTTAATGTAAGTTTTCTGAACTAGTTGTAGTTATAATATCTGCTTATTATCTAGTACTTTTCAGGTTTTAAAAAAATAATAAATAAATAAATAAATAAAAATAATAATAATAAGTTGCAAAAAAAGTTGCACCAGGGTCGAACCTGGGACTTCTAGCCACACACACACCACACCACATCACACATACCAGAATGCCCTTGGGTCTTTTCTGGTAGGGTTGTGCAACTTTTTTTCTTAAACTTCTTTTCCCTATTTAGCTTATTTCAACTGTTAAGCTTATAACAGCTTTTTATAAATAGCTTTTTACTTCATTTTATTTTTCTTACATTTCCTTTATCATTAAGTAGTTTTTATAAAATTTTCAGATTTTTCCTATTAGTATTACTATTTTTAATCATTTATTTAGTTTAAATTAGTTTTTAATTCATAAAAAATTAAATAAAAATCAAAAAATATAATTCTTCTTTCTAAAATTTTCTTTTATTAATTAGAACTTAGGAAAATTAATTTGTACTTTTAGGATTAGTATTTCACTATTTTGACGTTTAGGTTCGGGATTTCCCGGTTTTAACGCGATTTTAGAATTTCTTTTGCGTTTTTAGATACGTTTGCCTTAGATTAGCACTCCCTTTGCCTTATTAATCGTTTTTAGTTCATATTTCATTATTTTAGTTTAAAAATCCAATCACCCATATTTTTCACTATTCACTACACGTTTCACGTTCCGAAAACACGAAATTTCATTCATCCTTCATCGGGACAACGAACCGGGTTACACATATTGCCTTTGTGTATCCTTTTGGAATATAAATTGTTGATATCACCCGCCTTCGCAATAAGATGTCAGATTCGTATCTCGCGGATAGCTTGGTGATTTACATAGAAAGAGAAATTGCTGAAAAGATTGATTCCATGTCGATAATCGATGCTTTCAAAGATCTTAAAGATCGTAAGGCTGATCTGTAACTCTGCTACCCGGTACACACATTTTCTCTTAGTATTTTCATATCTATTTTAGTTTTTGTTTGTTAGAAACTATTTACTTTTTATGTGTAAGAAGATAATTTGAATGATTGAAGAAAACTTAGATTTTTTGTGTTATTTTTGTTTGACCGACCCGAATTAAAAGACCCTAATATACTAAACGAAATATAACGATAGGACAAAAAAATTTCCGGCCCCCTCCACTAAAAATTTCAAGATCCGCCACTGGCAACAAACGATTAGGGAATCTATAGAACTAGAAACAAGATCCGAAATCAAGTGTTATTGATATGGGTCGAATGATTGAAATGAATCTGAGAGAGAAAAAGGTTTACAATTCTTAGCTAAGAAATGAAAGTGGGAAAGGAAATATACCTTTCATAGGCTACAAAGTGATGTAACAGAATTAGGCGCCAAAACGTAATAACACTTCTAGTACTTCATCTCTGGGACTGTGACAATTGCAGCTCTTTTTACTTTTGTCTTGTAACACAAAGTCAAAAAACTGAAAAAGGAAATTGAGTAGAAAATGGATGGAGTACTATTTTATTGTCTACTTAGGAGTCTAAAATTGATTCATTTGGATTCCCCTTGTGTTCGAGTTTTAGATTTTTTTATTTGATTTTAATTGAATATCTTGACTTGTGTTTGTTGGTTGATTCACCTCGTGTTCCCAGTTGGGTATAGATAATCAATGAGTTCCGGATATCAGTTGAAATCGTGTTATCACTTTTCAATAAAAACTATTCAACACTAATGCCTGGGTTACACGAATATCTCTATGGGATAAGACCAAGTGTTGTTCTTGGTTTAGGCACAAAGCAAGAACCTATTCGCTTTCAAGTGTTTATGTTTCATGTGTTTTTTCCATGCAGATGTGTTTCCTATTTATATATGATTGATTTACTCTTAGTCAAGGGAATTATGAGAATTAATCGGCCAATTAATCTCCTCATAATGTTCCTCCATTATTGCAATAGTGGTTACAAGACCAAGTTATTATGATATTAATTACGAGTTTGAAACTGTCCACTAATAGGTAAAGGCCGTTACAAACTATCTCCAGCAAAGTCTTGGTTCACCCATCAGAAACACTCATCAGCATGTTCATTTAAGAACCAACTTGCTGATGGTTTCAGTCTCTGATGAATACCACTTGCTGATGAACATTCACTCTCTGATGAGAATTGTTCTCTGATGAGATAACTCACTAAAGGATTAAGCCTTCTGATGAGTTACTCCCTGATGAGTACATAAGAACTTAACTTTCTGATGAGCTCATTAGAAGCATAAAACAACTATTAGAGTCAGGGTAGTCAGAGACTTAATGGGTGTACACTCCGTACCTCCAAGCCCATTTCCAAGTATTAACCATATCCCTCAATTGAACTAAATTTTCAACAATCCTCCTCAATTTAGTACAATTCCTTTTGCATGAAAATAAACATAAAACAAAACATGTGCATAAATGAAAATATCTTGAAGATTGAATTCCCATCTTAGTACATTACACGTTCAAATATTTGAGAATCAGGGTGTTCTAAGAATTGAACCCATCAACCCATTTGAATACATGAAGATAACATACACACAAAGTTTTCAAACACTTAAACGCTCTTGACCCTAAATAAGCCATGTGTCCATATCCAATTCATAAATGTTGTAAGAGCCAAAAGTCCAAAGCTCCCTGGAGCGGCAAAACCTCAACATTCACATAGGTGGTTCCTCTTTATTCATGCCCCTGCCAAGCACATTTTCAAAGAAATTAACTATTAAGAAGTAAAGACTGCATCCTCCTTTTTGAGCAGGTTCCGAGCACAACCTTGGGATGTAATATAAAACATGTGATCCAGCCTCTGACCATTAAGCTTTCCCCATTGAATTCAGCTCCAAAGTTTCCTTCAGAGGGAATTGGGCGTCTGAATGCTCAGCGACTATGGTGGACTTTAAACACATCCCTTTAGCAGACTTTAAAACCAAGTCTCTAGCAATCCCTTCGTCAAGTGATCAGCTAAGTTTTGTTGAGACCTTACAAACTCTATAGATACCACCCCATTCATGATAAGCTCACGAATCATGCTATGCCTCACACCTAAGTGTCTAGACTTCCCATTGTACATCTGGCTATAAGCCTTTGCCAATGTAGCTGCACTATCACAACTGATAGAAATAGGTGCTATAGGTTTATGCCACAATGGAATCTCAAGAAGAAAGTTTTTCAACCATTCAGCTTCTTTACCAGCAGCTGCTAAAGCCACAAATTTAGATTCCATTGTTGAACTGGTGATGCAAGTTTGCTTCTTGGATGCCCAAGAAATTGCACCTCCACCAAGTAGGAATACCCAGCCACTGGTAGACGAATTGTCTTCAGTGTTACTAATCCAACTTGCATCAGTGTATCCTTCTAATACTGAAGAATAACCAGTATATGAGAGACTATAATCCATAGTTCTCTTCAGATACTTCAGTACCCTTTGAACTGCTTGCCAGTGATGAGCACTAGGATTACTAGTGTACCTGCTCAGTTTACCCACTGCAAATGCAATATCAGGCCTTACTAGTGTTATGCATCAGCTTCTCACTTATATCCATAGGAGTACTCACTGGAGTACAATCAAAGTAATTAAATTTCCTCAGCACCTTCTCAATATAATGAGACTGAGAGATAGAAATTCTTTTACTTTCATGTTTAATCCTTATACCAAGGATAACATCAGCCTCCCCCATGTCTTTCATGGAGAACCTTGATGACAAAATGCCTTAGTCAGGTCAACCTAATCTTGGTCAGTGCCAAAGATCAGCATGTCATCAACATATAGACAAATGATGACTCCTTTACCAGATTCATAAAATTTGCTATACACACGTTTGTCAGCCTGGTGAAGATGATAACCACTAGACAAAATAACTTCATCAAACTTTTGATACCATTGCTTAGGCGCCTGCTTTAGTCCATACAGAAACTTTATCAATTTGCACACATTGTTTTCATTTCCAGGCAAGATGAAGCCCTGAGGTTGGTTCATATATACCTCCTCATCCAATTCACCATTCAATAAAATTGTCTTCACATCCATCTGATGAATAACCAGAATGTGAATTGAGGCCAAAACAATTAGCAATCTTATGATACTTATACGTGTCACTGGAGCATAATTATCAAAGTAGTATATCTCTAACTTTTGTTTAAAGCCCTGAATGATTAGTCTAGCCTTGAACTTTTCAATAGTTCCATCTACCTTCATTTTCTTTTTGAAAATCCATTTGCAACCTAGAGGTTTGCAATCAGGTGGTAGACCAGCCAACGTTCAAGTGTTGTTGCCCATGATGGAATCCATCTCATCATTTATTGCTTCTTTCCAGAAAGCAACATCCTGGGACTTCATTGCTTCACCAAATGTTTTGGGATCATCCTCTACATTAAAGCAATAGGAGTGTTGGTCATAGACCTCATCCCTTGTACCTTCAATTAGATATAATTGAAACTCAGGTCCAAATGACTTTGGAGTCCTGGCCCTTTTGCTCCTTCTGAGCTCAAGTTCAGGTTGTTGAACCACAACCTCAATAGGGACCTCTGAAACACCAAGGTCATCAGTTCCATTTGGAATCCTTTGACTTGGTTTAGGGACTGATGAGAATCTATTCTCATCAAAGATTGCATCCCTTGATTCAATTATTGAGTTAATTGAAACAGATTCATTAGGTTCAATACATAGAATCTATATGCCTTGGAATGCTCAGCATATCCAACAAAGATGCATTCAATGCCTCTTTCACCCAAAGTTTTCTGCTTTGGATAGGGAGTCTTACAACAGCCTGACAACCCCAAACCCTGAGATAGTTCATGTTAGGTTTCCTTTTAGTCCAGAGTTCATAAGGGGTAACCTTGTTCCTTTTGTTAGGAACCCTATTTAATAAATAGCAAGCTGTTAACATAGCTTCACCCTAGAACCCCTGACTCAGCCCTGAATAGGACAACATGGAATTAACCATTTCTTTCAGTACCCTTATTTTCCTTTCAGATATACCATTTTGTTGTGGAGTATAGGGAGCAGTCGTTTCATAGATTATACCAACAGACTGAAAATACAGAGTATCCATGTACTCACCTCCCCTATTAGTCCTGAATCTCTTGATCAGGGACCCTTGTTGCAATTCAACTTCGGTTTTAAACACTTTAAATTTATCTAATGCTTCATCCTTAGTTGTAACAAATAAACATAACAAAACCTAGAAGCATCATCAATAAATGTCACAAAGTACTTATTATTCCCCAAAGAAGGAGTAGCATGTAAATCACATAGGTCACTATGTATCAGCTCCAAATCTTCAGTTACACATTTTACACTTTGAAATGCTTTCTTAGTTATTTTGGTCATCATGCAAGTTTTACACTTTTCGGTGTCCATATCAAAGGCTGTGATTAATCCATCCTTAGACATATCTCGCATTCTCTTAAAGTGTACATGGCCAAGTCTGCCATAGGGTTGAATCATTTAGCTTAGAGGTTGACATAAAGGCTGAATTAACAGTATCATTAACAATATTAGGCTTTAACATTTGATTACACTAATAGCCAAAACCAATAAACACACCATGTTTAGAAGAAAAAAAACTTATTGTTGGGGGTTAAGATCGATACACTATAAGGTGGTTAAACCTTTTGTACTTCGTGTATATGATATATTGAATGAATATGATTAAGTATGCGGAATCTACTTAATCACACTTAGAAGGTTATTATGGTTATGGAAATGGAACAGTTGTGTTTGTTATATGATAATGAACAATGAAAGCTTATCACCAAATGATTCAATATTATTATGATAATAATACGAGTGATCTTGAGTTATCACTAGGGTTACAACCTTGAATCTTATGTTTCTATATCTTGTGATATATGTTCTATGTTCTTGAGAGTTATTATCTAATCACTTAACAATTCACACACTCTATTAGACACACATATCACTAGTCTAAGATCTTTCTTTTATAACACAAGAAAGATCTTTACAATATTGATAAGTCTTATCGAACGCTTGCTTTGAGAGTGTTAGTCATTAAGATACAACTTGTATCTATGTTTACAACTTGTTCTGTGAATATAACATTATGACTGATCACATGGGGTAAGATATTATCTACCGTATATTGTTGACTTTAATACACATAATATCTTTTCATACTTATCCGCTCAGCAGCAGAAAGTTAATTACCAGCAACAATGTTAACACTAGCAGCAGAAACCACCAGCAGCAATGTTAACGCTAGCAGCAGAATCCTTCAGCAGCAGAATGTTTAACGCTAGCAGCAGAATCAAACACTAGCAGCAGAATCATACTTAGAGTATTTCTTTGAGTAGAACCCGATATTAAACTTCTTGAATATTTAATTCCCAACAATCCTCCCCTAAACATGTGAATCCATTTCAACATGTTTCTGAATTAAATTATGGATTGTGAAGATCTTTCAAACACTTCTGTTCTTCAAGATTGAATATCTTTCTCAGTAACTCATCTGCTTTCTTGTTCTTTGACTTTAACAATATCAATACACATCTTCAGGCTTCAAACATTTGACCTAAAAGATGGTGCAATTTCCTTGGATGGAGGAATTATAAGAGGCAATAATGTTGTGTATCTTGGATGCTTGTTTCAACAAGTGAAATCATCTATCAGCATGCCTTTGCAAGTGATGAACAAACGTGGTGAACTGAAATTGAAACTTTTCTTCGTTTGACCTAGATAGAACTTTCTCCTTTGGAATGTTCTTGACATTTTCAACCTCCATGTCATCATCTTGTATGCTCTTGTCTTTTCCTCCCTTTCATTGGTTAATCTTCCTTCTTTGGGATTTAAATGAATCACCATACAGAATAATATCCCAAAGAGCATAATCTTGAACCATGAAATATTGCTCAATTCTCAACCTCCATAACTCAAACTCATTCTGTTTGATCATGGGCAACTTTGCAGCAACATTTGTAGCAGTATCTTGTGCATCCATTTCTATTTCTTCTTCTTCTAAATCAATAATATCAGCCTTGCTCTGATACCACTTGTTGGGGGTTAAGATCGATACACTATAAGGTGGTTAAACCTTTTGTACTTCGTGTATATGATATATTGAATGAATATAATTAAGTATGCGGAATCTACTTAATCACACTTAGAAGGTTATTATGGTTATGGAAATGGAACAGTTGTGTTTGTTATATGATAATGAACAATGAAAGCTTATCACCAAACGATTCAATATTATTAAGATAATAATACGAGTGATCTTGAGTTATCACTAGGGTTACAACCTTGAATCTTATGTTTCTATATCTTGTGATATATGTTCTATGTTCTTGAGAGTTATTATCTAAAGACTTAACAATTCACACACTCTATTAGACACACATATCACTAGTCTAAGATCTTTCTTTTATAACACAAGAAAGATCTTTACAATATTGATAAGTCTTATCGAACGCTTGCTTTGAGAGTGTCAGTCATTAAGATACAACTTGTATCTATGTTTACAACTTGTTTTGTGAATATAACATTATGACTGATCACATGGGGTAAGATATTATCTACCGTATATTGTTGACTTTAATACACATAATATCTTTTCATACTTATCCGCTCAGCAGCAGAAAGTTAATTACCAGCAGCAATGTTAACACTAGCAGCAGAAACCACCAGCAACAATGTTAACGCTAGCAGCAGAATCCTTCAGCAGCAGAATGTTTAACGCTAGCAGCAGAATCAAACACTAGCAGCAGAATCATACTTAGAGTATTTCTTTGAGTAGAACCCGATATTAAACTTCTTGAATATTTAGTTCCCAACACTTATCAAATTCAATAACTTGTTTATAACCACAATTATTCAAAACACTACTAGAAACCAAATTCTTCCTAATATTAGGAACATGTAAAACATTAAACAAAGAAACAATCTTTCCAGAACTAAATCTTAAATCCACACATCCTCTTTTATGCACCAGGGCTATTGACTCATTTCCCATATGAAGAATAGAACCATCATTTAATGACTCATAGGTATTGAACCAGCTTCTATCTTTACACACATGGATTGTTGCACCAGAGTTAACCCACCACGCAACATCATCATCCTGCACAAAGTATGCCTCATATATATATGTTACATAATAAATCTAAAAAGACTTATTAAACAATATCTGACCTTTCAGAGGGTTGGTTGAACCAGTCCCTGAACCACTTGTGCCTGATCCATTGGCTTTATTGCCAATTTTTAACACCCTTACAATACTTCCTGAAGTGTCCAGTTTTCCCACACTTCCAACAAGTTGATTTTGGCTTCTTGTTAAGATTAACTTTGGTGTTATTTTTGGGTCCATTCAGTACCCAAGTTCCCTTTAACTAGGATTTGAATAGAAAATAACCTAAGTGTTATAAATCCGTAAACATACTTAAGTCACTGAGTGAATAGTCACTTAGTGAGTCTCCTTCAGGATACTCAGGACAAGTTTACAAAAGAAAGGCTTTCCACTCACTGAGTGGGAACTCAGTGAATGATACCTAAGTCAAAGAAGAAGATGATGGGTTTAGTGAGTGATGACAATAACTCATTGAACCCCAAATCTCCTCAACAACTATGAAAGACTGAGTACTTATGAAGACTGAAGACTTAAAGAAGACTGAAGCCTGAAGAGCCTGAAGTAAAAGCGGGATAAGTTTGAAACGCATAAGGGGGAGTCCTTATCACTAAAGTCAAACGTACCCTGAATGGAGTAAAACCAAAGCAGTGTCATCACTGCTCATTAGAAAGCAGCATTTTCTTATGCCCAATAAAGAAATGTAACAGTGACAAAATGTGTAAGCATTTTGTCCAAAGTAGCTTAGGTCATCTTTTTCTTTTAGAATAACAGTTGTATCACACTTGTGTATAAATAGGACCATAAATAGGAGTAGAAAGATTGACAACTTTGTGCAATTAATGCGAAGCATTCACAAACCCTTTCTACTCCTCCAAATACAATTAAGTCCCTGAGATAGCTCAGTTGGTTAGCATAGTTGTACTTAAGATTAGCTTAAGTTTAGAGAGGAGATTACCACACTTGTCATTTCAATCCCAAGTGTTATTCCGCAAACACTTGTGTATAATTCTTTGATTGATTTCTAATAAGAATTAAACGTTGAAAAATCTTGTCTATTTACTTTTACATTTTCTTACAAATATCAAAGAATATCATTACATTACTTAAGCATGGTGCATGGTGCATGGTTAGATTAACTTTGTAGTTAGTTATAACCGTGTAAACGGGAACAACAAGTGGTATCAGAGTGTAACACCCCAAAAATCTGGTTTAGCGGAAGCATACCTGTCACTGGGGCGCTACTAAATTGGTATCACAACACAAGGTACAAAGAACGGTTTTACCTCAACCGTATAGGAGAAATTTCATAAATCAAAAACATTAAGTTTACATCATTCCAGAAACAGTGCGGAAAATATAGGCCCATAAAAGAAATAAAGCGGTCCCTAATACATCAGAGTCATCTACGACCATGTCATGCCATGCCAAAGCCTCCAACAGTAAGCTATCGCTTTAAACCTGAAAATACATGCTAAAAGTGTCAACACGAGGTTGGTGAGTTCATAGATTTGTATAAATAGCAATTCAGAGTAAAAGAAATGTGAGTTCGATAAAAGTTTTGTGACCATTGTGTCACTCACATTGTCATGAAAATAGAGTTTACTTTCAAGTAAATGTAGTAATGTGGACCACAAGGTTTTCGAGTGTGAATAACTGTTCACATACAAATCAAGTTCAGTTTTAGTGACCACTGCTTCACCCACAGTGTCAAGAGAAAATCAGTCAAATTCAGTTTTAGTGACCACTGCTTCACTCACAGTGTTAGGAGAAAAATCGGTCAAGTTCAGTTTTAGTGACCACTGCTTCACTCACAGTGTCAGGAGAAAATTAATCAAGTTCAGTTTTAGTGACCACTGCTTCACTCACAGTGTTAGGAGAAAAATCGGTCAAGTTCAGTTTTAGTGACCACTGCTTCACTCACAGTGTCAGGAGAAAATTAATCAAGTTCAGTTTATACAGTAAATCAGCACAAATGGACCACAACAATTATTTAACAGGCACACACTAATAGCATGCTAACACTAAGCTCATGCAACCGATGCTACGACAGTTCAGTATGCCAGACTAGCATAGAATAATAATAATGGGGCCCAACGAGTGTTTATCCCAATACACTCGGCAAGTCCGACATGGTATATGATGAGGCGAAAAGTGTACCGCTTTTAAGGGGTCATTTAAGCCCGAAATCGTATTTATTTGATCAAATATTGCCCTAAATCGTTCCTTTTGTCATTTTAGGTACTTTTGAGGAGAAATCTGGAAAAGGAGGCATTTTGGACGTTTTTGGAGCATTAAAGTGAAGAATACGACAAAGTCTCAAAATCGGCTGAAATTTACCTTTGACGGCGTCAGAATCATCTCTTGACGGCGTCATGCCTTGGCAAGAAAAGTGGGATGTGAAATTTACTCATGACGGGCCAGTGAGTTAGCATGTGAATTCTGACGGCGTCACGCTTTAACTAAATCAAGGGCGTCACGGCTTAAATCATAAGGGGACGGCGTCACGTTCAGGGTTAGACGGCGTCAAGCCTTGATAAGCCAGAATGGATTTTTGAAGAGCTAAAGAGGGACGGCGTCAAGAAGGTCACCCGGGAACCCTAAAAGCGGCGAGGTGACGGCGTCACAATGCATAAGGTGACGCCGTCAGATCCAAAAATCTATATATAGTTTTCTAATCTTTTGTCATAAGAGAGAGCTTAGTGTGTGGAATTTTGGGATAAAACCCTAAGACGATTTTAGCTACTTTTTCAGGGCTTTTTGCCTTGAGATCTTCCATGTTTCATTGAAAGATAAGTTATCAATTAATCATTCAATATGTCTATGTGCTGTTTGATTCTATCTTATGCTTGTCTTTTGTTTAACATGTTAGGCTAATTTTATCTTGTGTTTGCTTAGATCTAATGAAACCTAGCTATTGATTATTGGTTGTTAGTGTGTTGTTAGTTGTATTGGATGATTGTTTATCTATGTTAGGCTTAAGAAAACTGGCTAACTTCCTATTCGGTAACTTGCTTGAACGTCTTAAGAAACATGAACCAAACGCGTACTAAAGGTTTTTATGGTTGTATTTAATGCACAAGCGAATTCTAGTGATCCCATGTTAGGAGCTTCCTAGCCGGCTCGACATAGGAGTGAAGTAGGAGCTTGTAGAGTTGGGGAAGTAAGTACGCCACCCCACGAATGGTATTAAGGAATACACCCGTCATCCACGCGACTAATACACACTAATTAACCGGTAAAAGATAGTTAGGGAGTAAGGAAATCTAAGTAAACACATTTCTCTACACATAAGTTTCTCACCATATTTCATTTGTGTTATTTTATTTTATTGCATTTGTAGTAATTTTGGGTTAGTTGACTAGCAACTAATTCCGCCCACTCCTTCAAAACCGAGATTTTACTTGCTTTCATAAAAATATAAAAACATAAAAAGAATCTTCCTCAACCCTTAGACCTAATTAGAGTAGCCTTTCATACCTAACGAACACTATTCCCTGTGGAGAACGATCAATCCCCCGTACTTACCACTACACTATACTACATCGGTCAGGTACACTGCCTGGTGGGGTTGTAAGCCTCTTGGGATCCCTCGAGAGGTAAAACCTGTTGTAAGGTTACAAAACACCGCACATCAAGTTTTTGGCGCCGCTGCCGGGGAATAGTTATTGTTTAGGTTGAATTTTTATTTCTATTAGGTCTACTCACTAGATTCCTTTCTAGTGAGATTTTTGTTTTATTTTTCTAGGTTTTCTTTAGTCTATCTATTTTCTTCGTGTCTTTGTTCGTAACCATACCATCCGACATCATGGAAGATGGTAATATCCTTAACCCACACAACCCACCACCACAACAACCACAACCACCTCCTAGAGCCCGTACTTTAGGAGAGTATTCCCGTCCTAGCCACCATGGCTATCGAAACACCATTGAGCTCACTCAAGGAGCCAATATCACACCCTTGCGATCCGACACCATCCGGTTGGTGCAAAGTGGATGCGCATTCCATGGACTTCGTTCTGAAGATCCTAATCAACATCTCAAGGACTTTCTTAAAATCGTTGATTCTATAGACCTTGATGTTGCCACTCGAGAGACGACCCGATTGCGTCTCTTCCAATTCTCTCTGCGGGACCAAGCTAGTCAGTGGCTAGAACGTCAACCCGCAGGATCCATTACCTCTTGGGATGATCTCACCACTCGTTTCCTTGCTCAGTTTTTCCCACCGGGAAGAACTACCAAGCTAAGGAATGATATCTTGATGTTCCAACAACGTCAAGGCGAAACTCTCTACGAGGCATGGACTCGATTCAAGGACTTACTCCAAAAGGTCCCTCACCATGGCATAGAACTTTGGCTCCAAGTCCAAATCTTCTATGACCATATCAATCTCTCCACGAGGCAAACCATTGACCAAGCGGCCGGTGGCAAGCTACGTGATCTAAGTGCGGAACAATCATGGGCTCTCCTAGAGGATCTTGCTCTTTATGACAACGAAAGTTGGAGTGATCCCCGTGATTTGAATAAAACGGTCAAGGCAATATCTTTGCCTTCTAACAATTCAAGCACTTCCGACCGTAGGATCATAGAACTTGAAGACCAAGTCAAGTTTCTCATGAAATCCTACGAGGCTCCTAAATCTTCAAGCCAAGTGAACAAAATCACTTCCTCATGTGAATTATGTAGTGGTCCCCACGACACTCGTGATTGCATGGAACTCCCCGAACAAGCTTTTGTGGACTACGCATCCTCGCGTACCGACGGAGCGGGAGACAAGTGGTACACTTTCAAACCCGAGCCAAACCCCTACGGTGATTCATACAACCCCTCATGGAAAAATCACCCGAACCTTAGGTGGAAACAAAACCAAAACTCTCAACAAACCAATTCTTCCAACCCACCTAATCGTTTCCAATCAAGCGGTTCCAACTCGAACCGTACTTTCAACAACAATCCTTCCTGCAATGGTAGTACCAATAACTTTGAAGGATTGATGTCTCAATTTATGGCATCTCAAGAAGCTCGTTTAGCCAAGTTTGAAGCCGATTTCAAACAAAAACAAAGCGAGATGACCGATAAGATTGACACCTTGTTGAAAGCCCTCAATGACCGAGAAATGGGAGCACTCCCTAGCAACACGGTCAAGAACCCGAAACTAAATGTCAACGCTATTTCATCGGTTTCGTCCCCTAGTTCTTGTCCACAATATTATTCGGTCAATTCCATGAGCACGTGTTTCAAACAAACCCAAGTCGTTCCAAATGACCAAGAAGTTATGACATCCAAATTGGTCAACAACATAGTTGAAACACCTCCCACTCAAAACCTTGACGAAGAATCCAAGGAGCTCCACCTTGAAAGTCCGGTTGTTGATGAGTTGGATGAAAAGAAGCTCAAGTTAGGCGAAAGAGGGACCGCCTTTGTTCAAAACAAGCTACCTAAGAAATTAGATGATCCGGGCTTATTTGTTCTACCTTGCAAGATCGGTAATTCGGAGGCTTATGACACATTAGCCGATCTTGGATCAAGCCTTAACCTACTTCCGTTACCTCTCTACACCTCTCTAAAACTTGGAAAACTTGAAGAAACCGAGGTAATAATAGGCTTAGCGGATGGAAGTGTTGCTTACCCGGTTGGAGTAGTTAAGGACGTGTTAGTGCACATTGGAAAACTAACCATTTTAGCCGATTTCCACGTCCTTGATATGGTTAGCGACCCTACATGCCCCTTGTTGATAGGTAGAGGATTTTTGGCGACCGCTAGTGCTATGATTGATTGTAAGGAATCTAAGATAGCGGTAGGAGAAGGAGATACTTGGTCAATCTATGATGTTAAGAAACACGCCTATGACACTAGTGAGGAACCGACACCCCATTGGTTAGAATTAAATAGGAGACCATCTAGATATGGACCTTGGATTGATAGAGACTTCATAGGACCCCAACGCCCATTTTACCTAGAAGAGGACTTTGTTAACCGAACACATACGGTAGAACAACTCTTGGCTAGGGACACCGAATTGGATCCATTTGAAGACCCTCTAGTTTTTAGAAAGATGATTGATTTCCTAGGAGTTTTGCCAATTAACCTAGGAATGAATAAGTGGATTTGTGAGGAAGATGATCATAAGTGGAATTGGGATAAACCACCCAAAGATGGAGATGGGTCATGGCATATCAAGGTGACATTGTATGACCCGGATGGAGAGAAGTTTGAAAAGACATATCGTACTAAGCGAACCAATAGGAAACTTCAATCCAAGCTTAACCCTAAAGACGTCCTCGATGACGAGCTTACTTACATAGGGTAGCGTGGCTTTGAGTCTAGCTACAAGACTCGTTAATAAAGAAAAGCGCTTCTTGGGAGGCAACCCAAGCTTTATTTGTTTTATTTGCTTTGTGTGTTTACTTATTTGTTTGTTTGATTTTATTTGTTTCCGTATGTATGTTTAATTTTTATTCTTATTGATTCATGTTCAAAACTAAATTGTGAAAATGCTTTATTTTGTTTTTAACTTCGTCTTAACTACATATAAAGGTATTTTGCAAAAGATAAGTGTAAGGGAAATCTAAATCGGTTTATTAGAACACATATTAACATGAATCGTAATAATAATAAATTAGCATACATATTAGTATTTGTTTGAGTCAAATGCTTGTATCGAGTCATAATGATGTTTTGCAGGATTTCCAGGAAGTAAGGTAAAGGTTTTTCCAGAAATTTTCCGGAAACTTAAAATGAAAATTTTTGTCAGGTCATTTCTGACGGCGTCAGGGGTTATAACCTGACGGCGTCAGATTTAATTTCCAGAAATTTTTGAAAGTTTTGTTTTCATAAAAAGTTTTTATTAAATCTCCAACTTATAATCTCCAGGAATCTGCAAAATTATCATTCCACAAGCATTATATCCTTATATATAGATTTTATCCCGCCGATGTTATGCAGGTTTTCGTGTTTGTTTTCTCAGGTTAACAGGTTATTTTGGACAAGGAAATGTTTATGGAATCAAGCTTATGGCGATGCATTAGTCATGGAGCTTCAACATTACCTTGGAGGAAGATCTAACCGTGTGATTTCACTATCCAACGAGCGAATCAGGGGAGTATTTGATTTCATTCTTTTACTTTATGCTTTTACATCTTGTTATTTGAACATTGGGGACAATGTTCATCTTAAGTGTAAGGGGAGGGTAAAAGTACGATTTTAGAGAATACAATTACGCTTGATTTTTGTTTGTTTGATAGTAGATGTGTAATAAAACTGAGATAAATACTTGTTAAGGTAATTTTAGTGCCAAATTTAAAATTTTTTACAACATAAAGGAGTGAAACTTTGGTCTTAATGAGCGTCTCATGGATAGGAGTTATATGACTAGCACAAAAACCGTACCACTAAAAAATTTTCCACCCCAAATATGTGAGGTTCGCCCCTAGAATTGGTAGGAAAAGCATTTATGCTATGATGTGTGTACCGGTAGCACTTAGATTCTAGAACTTGCGTTAGGACCATTCCGAGGCCACAAGTGAGACTACGTTCGTGTAGTTAGATTTACTACATGATAAGAGGCATTAGGATTAACCCATTGTTTTACACCTGTGTTTTTGTTATAATTATTTTGGCTACATTGGTCAAGTAATTCTCCCACACCCTTTGCGTTGTACTCATTTTTAGTACACGATACCCCTAGTACACCCCTCAGAGCCTATCTTTTCGTTTCGACCTTTAAGCATTTTACTTAAAGGAAGAATTTGTTACACCCCACTAAAATGTACACCCAAATCGCCTTAGCCTACCTTGTATGCACTCATCTTTAGTGCATTATTGTTACAACATTTGTTTAAACCCAAGTTAATTATCTAATTGATTACATGGTTGCTAAGTCGAGTCATATCCTTGTACATATTGTTTTGGGACGATTGGGACTCATGGGTAAAGTACTAGTGTAATGGAGTAATGGGGAAGAACATCATTTATTACCCCCATATGTGCTAAATGTTTTAAAAGTACTCCAAGTGTTTTGATTATCTTAATTCGAGTCATTAGATTAGTATTTGTAAAGTTATGTAAAAATTCAAGTGTAAGGGGGATGCAATGCCCCTATGATGTATTATTTTGGATGGTAGGGTAAAAGTGTATGCAAAAAAAAAAAAAAAAAAAAAAAAAAAAAAAAAAAAAAAAAATCAAGAAAAACACAAAAAAATGAGAAAATGAAAAATAGAAAAAAACATACGGACTACCATCCCGTTTCATTTTATGTTTATTTTTATGTTTTTGTTATTTTGTTATTTTGTTTCTAGCTTAAGATTGAGTCGAGTCTTGGCTTAGCAACATTGTATAGTACATGTAATTGATCAAGATCTTTAACTCGCCACCAGTAAAATATCCTTTATCCAACAAAACCGTGTTTTCCTTTTCCCTACACCTAACGTTATAACCCATTTAAAAGCCCTCTTTGATAGTTTATCTTAGGTGCTTACGCCTAGTGGAGGAGGTTTTCGATCCTTTCCCAAGCCTATGGTAATCTATTTGCTATGACAGGTAGTGAGAGATATTTTCCGTTTTCATTTATGAGATTTATTTTGATGACACTTGAGAGATGTGAGTATCTAAACACTACTTGTGAGGTGCTAGTATGTAATCTCCGTGCTTATTATGATTGAAGTGGAACGATTATTTGTTGTAATTACTTTTATGTTAGCATTAAATGACCCCTAACTTGTATTTTGATTAGAATAAAAGCGCATTTGCTTGAGGACAAGCAAATCTCAAGTGTAAGGGTATTTGATGAGGCGAAAAGTGTACCGCTTTTAAGGGGTCATTTAAGCCCGAAATCGTATTTATTTGATCAAATATTGCCCTAAATCGTTCCTTTTGTCATTTTAGGTACTTTTGAGGAGAAATCTGGAAAAGGAGGCATTTTGGACGTTTTTGGAGCATTAAAGTGAAGAATAAGACAAAGTCTCAAAATCGGCTGAAATTTACCTTTGACGGCGTCAGAATCATCTCTTGACGGCGTCATGCCTTGGCAAGAAAAGTGGGATGTGAAATTTACTCATGACGGGCCAGTGAGTTAGCATGTGAATTCTGACGGCGTCACGCTTTAACTAAATCAAGGGCGTCACGACTTAAATCATAAGGGGACGGCGTCACGTTCAGGGTTAGACGGCGTCAAGCCTTGATAAGCCAGAATGGATTTTTGAAGAGCTAAAGAGGGACGGCGTCAAGAAGGTCACCCGGGAACCCTAAATGCGGCGAGGTGACGGCGTCACAATGCATAAGGTGACGCCGTCAGATCCAAAAATCTATATATAGTTTTCTAATCTTTTGTCATAAGAGAGAGCTTAGTGTGTGGAATTTTGGGATAAAACCCTAAGACGATTTTAGCTACTTTTTCAGGGCTTTTTGCCTTGAGATCTTCCATGTTTCATTGAAAGATAAGTTATCAATTAATCATTCAATATGTCTATGTGTTGTTTGATTCTATCTTATGCTTGTCTTTTGTTTAACATGTTAGGCTAATTTTATCTTGTGTTTGCTTAGATCTAATGAAACCTAGCTATTGATTATTGGTTGTTAGTGTGTTGTTAGTTGTATTGGATGATTGTTTATCTATGTTAGGCTTAAGAAAACTGGCTAACTTCCTATTCGGTAACTTGCTTGAACGTCTTAAGAAACATGAACCAAACGCGTACTAAAGGTTTTTATGGTTGTATTTAATGCACAAGCGAATTCTAGTGATCCCATGTTAGGAGCTTCCTAGCCGGCTCGACATAGGAGTGAAGTAGGAGCTTGTAGAGTTGGGGAAGTAAGTACGCCACCCCACGAATGGTATTAAGGAATACACCCGTCATCCACGCGACTAATACACACTAATTAACCGGTAAAAGATAGTTAGGGAGTAAGGAAATCTAAGTAAACACATTTCTCTACACATAAGTTTCTCACCATATTTCATTTGTGTTATTTTATTTTATTGCATTTGTAGTAATTTTGGGTTAGTTGACTAGCAACTAATTCCGCCCCACTCCTTCAAAACCGAGATTTTACTTGCTTTCATAAAAATATAAAAACATAAAAAGAATCTTCCTCAACCCTTAGACCTAATTAGAGTAGCCTTTCATACCTAACGAACACTATTCCCTGTGGAGAACGATCAATCCCCCGTACTTACCACTACACTATACTACATCGGTCAGGTACACTGCCTGGTGGGGTTGTAAGCCTCTTGGGATCCCTCGAGAGGTAAAACCTGTTGTAAGGTTACAAAACACCGCACATCAGTATACGCTCGCATTGACCCATCTGGCCAATCCGAACGGGGAGTCACCTGTAACACCCCAACCCAGCAAGGGTCAACATGCCACATTATGGTGTCAATCAGAACATACAAACGCAAGTGGAAGACTTATAAACATAATAGTTACAAAGGTATTCTAAGGTAATAATGAAATACTAATATCTAAACATAATGAGTTCCATAGCTGTCACAACTCGTAATTTCAGGTCATTTTCCAAACCTCGACAATTTACTATTCAGGAGTTACTATTCACCAATCACTATTCACCGATCACTATTCATCGTTTTTGAAGTCAGTTTGAGACTTTGAGAAGTCGTCAAAAATTTTACTATTCACATGACATTATTCATTCCTGGAGGGAAATCACTATTCATGGGCATCATTCATCATGTCGTAAACTTGGTTTACGGGTATTCAAATGCGCGTAACCAGTTAGGTTTAGCTGCGTATTCATGCATCATCAGTAAAGACACATCATACAGACTAGAGTAGTCTACATATCATCAGTAACATCATTATCATATCAGTTCATGCATGGGTTTGTGTGATTTTCATTAACGTATGCTTAATTGTTTAATTAAAGTTACCACTCAGTCATTTCTACTAACATTATACCCAATACTCCCGACAATGATCCTAATACATTTTCAAACTAATTATAATGATATAGAGATTATATTATTACTTTACCCGGTGTTTTTAAACCAATCGCTATATTTTTCGTTTGACGCTTATAACTCCGTCGGTTTACGAAATTTCAATCCGATAATCATTCTAACACCCTGATGAACTCAAATAAGTACATTTTATTACTATCATTTATCCTATTAATTTGACTTGTTTTACTATATTATGTATGAGGATTGATACTTAATCGTTTACTTTTGTAATTCTCAGGTAAAAACAAGCATTTGGTGAAACTTAGCGATTTTGGACTAATTATGGAGCAAAACGTGCATAAAGTTGAAGGTCTACTGACATGGACAAGATCAAGTCAATTCTGCTCCAGATGCGCCGCATCTCACTCTCGACATGCGCCGCATCTCTATCAAGATATCACCAGATACGATCCAAGATACAAGAGGACATGCGCCGCATCTAATCATGGAGTTACGCCGCATCTTCTGGCGGTGTACGAATATTCCTGAATATTATAATCTTGGACCCCACGCGAAGTTAAGTACATGCGCCGCATCTTCCCTCAGACAGAAACTATAAATACCCCGTAGACCAGACGAATTACAAGTTCCGAAAAACCAAAAACCGAAGTTCAAACAGGAGGAACAAAGGACGAATTCAGTCAAGGAGGCAGCACAAGACACACCCAAATCAAAGATACAAGAGCTGTAAGAAGGTGCTGCATGTGTTTAATTCATTAAGTAGTTTTATTTTATTGTGTTAGCAAACTTTAATTCATCAGGATTGGTGGCTTGTGTAATGTGACAACGAAAGATTGCACTCCCTTTAATACTTGCTTTCCCATCA
Source organism: Artemisia tridentata subsp. tridentata (assembly GCA_021014915.2). Taxonomy (NCBI): domain Eukaryota; kingdom Viridiplantae; phylum Streptophyta; class Magnoliopsida; order Asterales; family Asteraceae; genus Artemisia; species Artemisia tridentata. The sequence goes on from CP139503.1 coordinate 39,532,453, forward strand.
ATTAAAGTTTATATGTTGATGTCTTTGGTTACTACTTATTAGTGCATTGATAACCTCTGTGTTTATTAGTGGCTTGCGGGCATTTGACTGCGGGACATAATGTGGCTCCCACGGTTATTACTAAATTGATCACTTAGGAATAACTTTTAGACATAAGTAATCATTAAGGGTTTACTCGCCGATAAGATTAGGACCAACGAGAAAGGGTTAACTACATACACTTCATATAAAGCTATCAATAAAACAAGTGACAATCTACTTAATCATAAGGACAGCCCTCTTATTGTCTCAAGTATTTATCTGTGTACGTGTGTGCTACTTGCTGATTCGTGCCTTTTGGTTTATTTTATTAATTAATTGCAAACAAACCGTGCCAGTCTCTCAGGCTGAAACCCCCTTGCGTTAGGATATTAAAATACTGATTAGAATAACGAGATAATACGTTCCACTCTTAGTGATCGACACTCTACTTACCATTATCTTCATACTGACCGGGTACACTGCTCGTTAAGTGTGTGTGTTATTGATAAGTCGGCTAAATATAAATTTAAAACTTGAGTAGGCATTGAAACTGCTAAACCGCAACGACACATCACGCGCATCACACCCGATTCTTGCAAGGAACATGATTTTACAATTTTTACAACTTCTTCGTATTTCATTTCACCTCGTCATGATTCATTTCTAGTTAACTCGGTACCCGATAACACTCAATGTATACACTAATCAACCAATACTTAAATAAATGGGGGACAAAGTCTTGGATTAACATCAAATCCATCCCATTTTAGCCACATGTGCCGCCCCCTAACCCCCCCCCCCCCCATTTAGCCTAATGCTCCAAAAACTCATTAATGCATTTATCTTCATTTTATTTCCATTCCACCAACACCAACACATAACACAAGATCATTTTAGATAAACCAAGCAATTTCTCTCTTCTTTTTCTTTTTCCCCATTCGGCTCAACCAAGAACACCAACCATAATCCATCACTTTTTGAAGAACAAGTCATAATCAAGCTCCATTTACCTTCCTAGTTATGGTTTTGTGATTAAATCTCAAGTTTCTTACTCATTTCTTATCAAAACTCATCAAATATTTAAGTAAGTTTCAAGAACACATTTTGATCATCTTATACTTTCATTTGATTCATACGTTCATGGATTTTCAAGTTATATTAGTAATTCATGCAAGTTACTTATGTTTTAGATACCACTTTTGCACATAAACTCTCTTTAACACTAGATCTATAAGTTTCACTAATGATCTCATGAAATCCACCAAGGTTGGTGATGTTTAGGACCCCATGACACCCTAAGAAGGTGTATGGTAGGATTTGCGAACTTGTGGAGTTGATTTGAGGTGGTATGATCAAGTTTAGAACCAAGGAAATGAGTTTTTAACAATCTAAAATAGCTACTGTCCTTAAACGCCAAGTCTGGAAAACTTAGTAACTTTTGGTATATTTTGGCCTTCATATTCAGAAAGTTCTTTCAAAAACGAAACCGTGGCCGCAAGAATCACTAAAAACCGACTTATAACGAAGGAGATATGATTTTTCAAAGTTAGACGACGAAAACAAATTTTCTGAAAATTTAGTTGCTGATCGCCGATATTCAAAGGACAAAACGAGGCGTTAGACGTGATCTAGACGACCCGACCTACTGAGATTATGTTAGTTCATGTTTATACGAAGCCGTGGATGTAAAGAACGTAGAAAACGAGCTTATAACGGCCGAGTTATTCACGTTTGAAGCCCGACATACCATGTTCATTTTGACAGCCCACTAATAGAAAGTGTTTTAAGTATAAAAACTAGTGTTTTTGCGAGACATAACATTGATAGCCGATTTTCTAGTTGATCGAGGCGTGTACAATCAAAAGTTAAATGAAACGACATTTATACATTGTTACAAGGTTTTCAAAAACGTCGAGTTTGATCACTAACAACTTAACGTGCAATATTTCGCGACTAGTTTCACGAAGCCATTTTGGGCATATTTTCACAAGTTAAGGAAAATATTAAATTGCGATGAAAACGCTACATTTTGTCGATAGAACACCAAATGAGGATCGTGGAGTACCATTTCAACATATTTACACGAAAAGTAGTTTATAACTTAACGAGACGTAAAAGTGTATTTTTCGTCGATAAACGTTATTTTCAAAACTAACAAGTGGTATCGTTAACATACGTATTTGCATGTGTTGCATTGTATCATTGCTTACATTGAATCACATCATTCATAATAGGTCGCGGTTAGAGACCGAGCTTTATTTCATCATATCCATCATTGTCATTGTTGCTATATCATATCAGGTGAGTTTTCATAGCCCCGTTTTCAATTGTTTATTTGATTTCTAAACCCTCGGGGGAGAATACATTGCACCATTTTCCTATGCGGACCAAAGTATACAAACTCATTACATTGCTTAAGTTACATCATTGCTCAGATTAAAGTCCCCTTTTATTATCATGAACCGTTAATTGTTAGCAAGCGAGAGTGAGTGAATAGATCTATTGAGGGTGACTCCTCCATTCGGGTTGGTAGCACCAACTGGTCAAACGAACGCATTTCATTTCTGTCATATTAGAGTGATTGGCAAACACTCGGTTGGGGCATTTCATTCAGTCTAGCTTCGGGGTCATGAGCTTAGAGCTAATGTATCATTTTTATGTGGCATGGTTTTGTCATACACTTTATACTTGTGGTATCCGTACAACATTTCATTTACATAAACCTATGATCTCACAACATTTTTTTGACCATTTTTAGCAATGTATTTTTAGGTAATTAAGGTATCGCATGTTGCTTGCATATGGACATCATGGAGTCGCGGAGTCGACGCGTCTCACTTTATATTTTATGCACTTATCCATCGTTTGAATTGTATGAACTTGTTTTATGAAAACTTGTTTCACCTTTTGGGACCTAGCTTTGTAACTCTGAATGTTTTTAAATAATCAAACGATGTATTTTCTAAACGACACTTTAGGTCGTTCAATATAACTGCAACTTTGGTGCTATGACCAGTCGCGCCCCTGAATGCTTCATTCCGCTGCAAGTCACAAAGTTTGGGGTGTGACAGATTGGTACCAGAGCAAAGGTTATAGCGAACTAGGTTGTCCATTATATCCTAGACTATAACTGCACCATCATAGCATCTCATCATTGTAGCATAAGTGCATATTCATTATATCACATGTAGTGATTGCAATTTCATACATATATCATTTCATCATAACTCACATTATGTAAATGTTTATTTACTTTTATTTCACATCTATTGTCACAGTGATGTCTTCGGATTCACACCCTATTGTTATCTCATCGGACTCTGAGTCAGACGATACTTCCTCACTACCCTCCATCATACTAGAGTCGGTTACATCACCCTCACTACCCACTATCATTTTGTCATCAGTGGAGCCTACTCCACAATCTTCACCTGTGATGTCAGAGGCCGAGACAGAACCCTTTGAGGAGGGGAAGTCGTGCCTACCCCACCACTGTCACCTGTGATCCGTCGTGGTCCCAGAGTTGTTTCAGTTATCCAGCCAGGAGAGTTTGTACCCTATGGTCGAGTTTACCGTACATATCCAGGTGGGCCGCGCATGAAGCGCACTGCTGCTAAGCGGGTTCATCGTCTCACTGTCAGGTCACCAGCTGCATTTGTATCCCTACCACCACATCATCACTTACTTCATCTCATCCACTCCGTCGCCGCTCGACAGCGAGGAGGAGTGTGGCATTCAGTACACCATCACCATTATCACCCTTACCATCCTTATCATCATTATCTCTACCATTGCCATCCCTATCAGCACCAGTTCACACCAGAGATCCTACTCCTATGTCAGACCTACCGCTCAAGAAGCGGGCACGTCTTGATATTCCATCACTAGATACTTCAGATGCCACCGAGACAGCACCACCCAGCAGATTCGAGGTTGGTGAGAGCTCGAGGGCTGCTGCTGACAGACTGCTTACTGCTGCTACATTTGACTCGCGACTAGATCAGCTTCAGGGAGAGATTGACAGGGCATTAGCTCATTTAGATGAGACCCCAGTGAGCCGTATTGAGGCTATAGAGGAGGAGGTCGAGGGATTGATCCAGGGCAGGGTTGCCATTGATGTGTCACACCAGGGTTTAGAGGCTCGTCAGTTAGTGAGTTCAGATCATATCACCCAGCTGAGGCAAGAGATGCCTGAGTTGTTCGACAGGGCACAGATGTCCCAGGATGAGCATCATCGCCAGGCCGGTGAGTTATCTTCAGTTCAGGCTAGGATGTCTGCATCAGAGACTAGGGAGACTGATCTTCAGCTTCGAGTTCAGCACCTAGAGGAGATCGCTGTTGCTATGTCTAGGGATCTTCAGAGGATTTTTCGCAGGCTAGATGGAGCACCCGGAGGAGGTGCCTAGTGTTAGACTGTTATCATGTAGCTTGTACATTATTATCCTAGTCCCGGGGTGTGGGACATAGTTAGGACTTGTTGTCTTTTGCTTGTAGTACAAACAAATATATCAAGTGTGACTCTACTATGCAGGATTTTCGTTGTGCTATTTTATGATATCGGTCTGCGTAACCGAAATTTTCATGTATTATATTCATGTGCGTTGTGATTATATTTATGATGTTTCATTGTGGTTTCATTGTATTTATACATGTTGTGGTTGTATTTATACGTGTTGTGGATGTATATACATGTTGTGGTTGTATATATTGTGTATGATGATCGTTTTCTATTGTGGATTCTCATTGTTGTTATCTTTTGTGATTGTGAAGAATTATGCCACCCAAAAGAGCCACTACTGCTATGACACCAGCTGAAGTCAGAAAGCTTGTTGCTGACAGTATAGAGGCAGCATTGGTTACAGAAAGAGCTGCCGTAGCTGCAGCTGCTGCTGAAGCCGCTTCGCGGGCAGAGACCGGGAAGCCGCAGGAACAAATACCAATGGTACAAATGGTCGTAAATGTACGTACAAAGATTTCAAGAGTGGTGATCCGAAAAAATTCAAAGGCACTGAAGGAGCCACTGCCATGATCCGATGGTTTGAAAAGACTGAATCAGTATTCCTTCTATGCAACTGTCCGGAGGACGCAAGGTTAAGTTGTACAGTACACTCGTTGGGGAAGCATGTCATGTGAATTCGTTATGCAAGCCCATGTGATGAGATGCTCACAAGCTACATGGACGAATTCAAGAATTGCTGACAAAATTTGCCCACGAACAGTGAAAAGATGAAACAGTGTTTTATATAGTGACAGCAGTAATATATTGAGGCATTATCAAAGGTCTAGGAATGGCAGCATTTGTCGACAAGGGTTCGGACACTGAAAGTATTAGAGAATTCACTTGAGGATTACCTCACAAACATCGTGGTGATTGATTTCTTTGACCCGCAAACATTGATTGAGGCAATCAATGTCTTAGAAACTCATGGTCGATAGTGAAGAAAGGAACTACCTCGAACAACAACAGATTCCAACAACTACCGAAACAACAACATAACAGCACCGAAACAATCCAATAACAACAACAACAAGAATCGGGATAACAACCATAGTAGCAATGTTACTCAACACCACCCAAGAGACAGGAACTTTCAAAGGCCGATGTTGCAGGTCAAGCTGAAAAGAGGTTACAATGGTACTACCAAGTGCAACAAATGTCAAACCCACATAACCCGAAAATGTCCGAACGGTGGGAACTGTAAAAGGTGCATTGACAGGATTGCAAGGCTCGATTGTGTGATAATCAAAAGCCCAGTTAACATGCTTTGTTGGGAGAAGTGAACTTCAAAGGATGTCGAAGGAAAGAATTTTGGGAAACAAACCCAAGTGGAACGCTAAGGAAGAGCTTATTCCTTGGGGAAGATGTCAGGGAGGACCGAAGTCTTACGGGTAGTTCTCATTAATAATTGTTATGCATCAAATATTTAAATTTAGACCAATAGAAGTTTGTTCTATGCATTTGCATTATCACATTGACACGCATTAGACCTCATATCACATTTGATAGTAACGTAGTTTAGTGGCACCGTACACGATCATTCGTGTTTGCCTCTCATTTCTCAATCACCCGTTCAATATAGATTCATGAGTAGAACTTGGAAGTTTCGACATTGTATGGAATGATTGTTATCTCACATCATGCCAGATCATTGTGATGAAAAAGTGTTCATCTTCCTTATATGGCGTAAACTTGGTCGTTCACAGGAGAACCAAGGGACTAACTCAGGCATCATCTCGTGCATTAAACAAGAAATATAAAGAAGGGTTGTTACGCATTCTTGCTCATTACTGAAAGAAGTGGAGGAGAAGCGACTTGAGGTATGTGCCAAAGTTAAGATTTCCAAATCTTCCACGAAGATTACAGGACTTCCACCCTACTCGCCAAGTCGAATTTCAGATTGACTTAGTGCGGAAACCCAAGCAGTTGCGCGAGACCTTATCGACTTAAACACCTTCTAAATGAAGAGTTTTCGAACCAATTGCATGAGCTCTTGATAAAGATTCATTAGCCGAGTTCCTCGCCTTGGGAGCACCAATTTTGTTTGTAAGAAAAGATGGATCTTTCAATGTGCATTGATTATCGAAGCTAAAAAATTAAGTGAAGAATCGTTATCACTTCCCAGGATCGACATTTTTGATCAGTTGCAAGTTCCATCATTACTCCAAGATCGACTTGAGATCGGTTACCATCAGCTTAGGGTTCGAGGGAGATAATCCGAGACAGAATTCAGAACACGCTATGGCCATTTGAATTTCAGGGTAAATGTTCGTTCGGTAACCAACACACCACTGTTTCATGGATCTCATGAACAGGGTGTGCAAGCATACTAGATAAGTTTGTGATGTATTATTGACGATATTTTGATTTACTCAAGAGTGAAGAGAGCACCGAACACCTTAGAATATCTTAACTACTCAAGAAGAGAAACTGTACGCCAAATTTTTCGAAGTTGATTTTTGGATTAAAGAGTACAATTTCTTGGTCCGTCATTGTTAGTCAGGACTACAGTGATCCAGCAAGATGAGGCGTCAAAGATGGGCAACACCAAAAACTCCCACAAAATTCGTCAATTCTAGACACTCCGATATACAGAAGGTTCATTGAAGGGTTTTCCAGATACTAAGCCACTGACCAAGTGACACAAAAACCAGAAGTACGATGGGAGACAAAGCAAGAGACCCTTTCAGTATGAAGCAGAAACTTGTAGCATGCCATTGTCATTGCCAAAGGATTGAAAACTCGTGGTATATTGCGATCTTCACCAAAGGACTTGGAGATGCTAATGCAAAACGAGAAGTGATAGCTTAAAAGCATCTCGTCATCTTAAGAAGCATTGAGATTACACTACTCACGATAGAGTGGGTGCCGTGGTTTTTACACTCAGATTTGAGCATATCTTACGGAACAAAGTTGTAGTATTACAGACCAAAAGTTACAGTACATCTTGATCAGAAGGAACTTAACATGAAGCAACGTCGTTGGTTGAACTACTTAGTGATTACGACTGTGAAATCAGATATCACCCAGGAAAAGCCAATGTTGTGGCAGATGCACTCAGTCGGAAAGAGAGACTCAAGCCTTTGAGAGTCAGATCATTGGGAATGACTATCATTTCACCACTACCATCAAAGATCCTCGAGGCCCAAGTCGAGGCACTCAAGGAAGAAAACCTACCAAGTGAAACACTTAAAGGAATGCAAGATAATGCAAATGGTTTAGTAAGGAGATCAGATGAAACATTATGCTTCAAGGATAGAAGCTGGATACCTCTCTATGGTGGAATACGAGAGTTGATCATGCACGAATCACACAAGTCGAAGTACTCCATTCATCCAGGTTCTGATAAGATGTATCAGGATCTCAAGAAGCTTTATTGGTGGCCGAATATGAAAGCAGAGATAGCTACGTATGTCAGTAAATGCCTTACTTGTGCTAAAGTGAAAGCCGAGTACCAGAAGCCATCAGGATTACTTCAGCAACCAGAGATTCCCCAGTGGAAGTGGGAACGCATTACAATGGACTTTGTCACTAAACTTCCCAAAACATCAGGAGGTTACGATGCTATTTGGGTAATAGTTGATCGTCTCACCAAGTCAGCCCATTTCATTCCAATCAAAGAGACTTATACTATGGATCAGCTCACCAGACTTTACGTCAAGGAAATAGTCTCAAGGCACGGAGCACCAATTTCCATCATTTCTGACAGAGACAGTCGCTTTACTTCAAAATTTTGGGAGTCATTGCAAGATTCATTTGGGACTAAACTAGACATGAGTACCGCCTATCATCCTCAGACTGATGGTCAGAGCGAGAGAACGATTCAGACATTGGAAGACATGCTCAGGGCATATGTCATTGACTTTGGAAATGGTTGGGCTAACCATTTGCCACTGATCGAGTTCTCTTACAATAACAGTTATCACTCGAGCATAAAAGTCGCACCATTCGAGGCACTATACGGTCGTAAGTGCAGGTCCCCAGTTTGTTGGGCCGAAGTTGGTGATGTACAACTTACTGGTCCAGAGTTGGTCAGAGAAACAACAGAAAAGATAATTCAGATTAGAGAAAGACTCCAAACAGCCAGAAGCCGACAGAAAAGTTACGCCGATGTTCGACGCAAACCATTAGAATTTCAGGTTGGAGACAAAGTCATGTTGAAAGTCTCGCCTTGGAAGGGCATGCTACGATTCGGGAAACGCGGGAAGTTGAACCCGAGATATATTGGGCCGTTCAAGATTCTGGTAAGGATCGGTCCGGTAGCATACAGACTGGAGCTTCCGTCAGAGCTCAGCAATGTACATAACACGTTTCATGTCTCAAACCTCAAGAAATGTCTTTCAGACGAAACGCTCGTAATCCCATTGGAAGAAATTCAGATCGATGATAAGCTTAACTTTGTGGAAGAACCAGCATAAATCATGGACAGGGAGGTCAAACAGTTGAAGCAAAGTCAAATTCCGATCGTCAAAGTTTGCTGGAATTCTCGCAGAGGTTCTGAGTTTACTTGGGAGCGGGAAGACCAGATGCGACTCAAATACCCACATCTTTTCACCGAGACCACTCTAGAGACCAACATCAGCTGAATTCAGGGACTGAATTCCTTTTAGGGTGGTCGACTGTGACAACTCGTAATTTCAGGTCATTTTCCAAACCTTGACAATTTACTATTCATGAGTTACTATTCATCAATCACTATTCATTATTTCACTATTCATCGTTTTTGAAGTCAGTTTGAGACTTTGAGAAGTCGTCAAAAATTTTACTATTCACATGACACTATTCATTCATGGAGGGAAATCACTATTCATGGGCATCATTCATCATGTCGTAAACTTGGTTTACGGGTATTCAAATGCGCGTAACCAGTTAGGTTTAGCTGCGTATTCATGCATCATCAGTAAAGACACATCATACAGACTAGAGTAGTCTGCATATCATTAGTAACATCATTATCATATCAGTTCATGCATGGGTTTGTGTGATTTTCATTAACGTATGCTTAATTGTTTAATTAACGTTACCACTCAGTCATTTCTACTAACATTATTCCCAATACTCCCGACAATGATCCTAATACATTTTCAAACTAATTATAATGATATAGAGATTATATTATTACTTTACCCGGTGTTTTTAAACCAATCGCTATATTTTTCGTTTGACGCTTATAACTTCATCGGTTTACGAAATTTCAATCCGATAATCATTCTAACACCCGATTCTTGCAAGGAACATGATTTTACAATTTTTATAACTTCGTTGTATTTCATTTCCCCACGTCATGATTCATTTCTAGTTAACTCGGTACCCGATAACACTCAATGTATACACTAATCAACCAATACTTAAATAAATGGGGGACAAAGTCTTGCATTAACATCAAATCCATCCCATTTTAGCCACATGTGCCGCCCCCCAACCCCCCCCCCCCCCCCATTTAGCCTAATGTTACAAAAACTCATTAATGCATTTATCTTCATTTTATTTCCATTCCACTAACACCAACACATAACACAAGATCATTTTAGCTAAACCAAGCAATTTCTCTCTTCTTTTTCTTTTTCCCCATTCGGCTCAACCAAGAACACCAACCATAATCCATCACTTTTTGAAGAACAAGTCATAATCAAGCTCCATTTACCTTCCTAGTTATGGTTTTGTGATTAAATCTCAAGTTTCTTACTCATTTCTTATCAAAACTCATCAAATATTCAAGTAAGTTTCAAGAACACATTTTGATCATCTTATACTTTCATTTGATTCATATGTTCATGTATTTTCAAGTTATATTAGTAATTCATGCAAGTTACTTATGTTTTAGATACCACTTTTGCACATAAACTCTCTTTAACACTAGATCTATAAGTTTAACTAATGATCTCATGAAATCCACCAAGGTTGGTGATGTTTAGGACCCCATGACACCCTAAGAAGGTGTATGGTAGGATTTGCAAACTTGTGGAGTTGATTTGAGGTGGTATGATCAAGTTTAGAACCAAGGAAATGAGTTTTTAACAATCTAAAATAGCTACTGTCCTTAAACGCCAAGTCTGGAAAACTCAGTAACTTTTGGTATATTTTGGCCTTCATATTCAGAAATTTCTTTCAAAAACGAAACCGTGGCCGCAAGAATCACTAAAAACTGATTTATAACGAAGGAGATATGATTTTTCAAAGTTAGACGACGAAAACTAATTTTCTGAAAATTTAGTTGCTGATCGCCGAGATTCAAAGGACAAAACGAGGCGTTAGACGTGATCTAGACGACCCGACCTACTGAGATTATGTTAGTTCATGTTTATACGAAGCCGTGGATGTAAAGAACGTAGAAAACGAGCTTATAACGGCCGAGTTATTCACGTTTGAAGCCCGACGTACCATGGTCATTTTGACAGCCCACTAATAGAAAGTGTTTTAAGTATAAAAACTAGTGTTTTTGCGAGACATAACATTGATGGCCGATTTTCTAATTGATCGAGGCGTGTACAATCAAAAGTTAAATGAAACGACATTTATACATTGTTACAAGGTTTTCAAAAACGTCGAGTTTGATCACTAACAACTTAACGTGCAATATTTCGCGACTAGTTTCACGAAGCCATTTTGGGCATATTTTCACAAGTTAAGGAAAATATTAAATTGCGATGAAAACGCTACATTTTGCCGATAGAATACCAAATGAGGATCGTGGAGTACTGTTTCAACATATTTACACGAAAAGTAGTTTATAACTTAACGAGACGTCAAAAGTGTATTTTTCGTCGATAAACGTTATTTTCAAAACTAACAAGTGGTATCGTTAACATACGTATTTGCATGTGTTGCATTGTATCATTGCTTACATTGAATCACATCATTCATAATAGGTCGCGGTTAGAGACCGAGCTTTATTTCATCATATCCATCATTGTCATTGTTGCTATATCATATCAGGTGAGTTTTCATAGCCCCGTTTTAAATTATTTATTTGATTTCTAAACTCTCGGGGGAGAATACATTGCACCATTTTTATATGCGGACCAAAGTATACAAACTCATTACATTGCTTAAGTTACATCATTGCCCAAATTAAAGTCCCCTTTTATTATCAATAACCGTTAATTGTTAGCAAGCGAGAGTGAGTGATTAGATCTATTGAGGGTATCCGTTAATTGTGGCATGGTTTTGTCATACACTTTATACTTGTGGTATCCGTACAACATTTCATTTACATAAACCTATGATCTCACCAACATTTTTGTTGACCATTTTTAGCAATGTATTTGCAGGTAATTAAGGTATCGCATGTTGGCTTGCATATGGACATCATGGAGTCGCGGAGTCGACGCGTCTCACTTTATATTTTATGCACTTATCCATCGTTTGAATTGTATGAACTTGTTTTATGAAAACTTGTTTCACCTTTTGGGACCTAGCTTTGTAACTCTGAATGTTTTTAAATAATCAAACGATGTATTTTCTAAACAACACTTTAGGTCGTTCAATATAACTGCAACTTTGGTGCTATGACCAGTCGCGCCCCTGAATGCTTCATTCCGTTGCAAGTCATGAAATTTAGGGGTGTGACAATAGCCAAATACAATTCCAAACTAATCTAACTGAAAATGAATCCAAATCTAATCCTGAAGCAAGTGGGAGTCTATCGTCAGGGTAGTCCACTAAGAGCTCCTATGCACTCTCCACTCAAACCCAGCTTCCAACCTAAACCTGCCGTAGGAAAAGAAATGCGGCTGAGCTTAAAAAGCTCAGTGAACAGATATATATACAAAACAGATAGGTAATAAGCATAAGTGGACGAAGATGAATCATACGAATCAAAGGCATAGATATCATAAGTCAATGAAATGAGAATCAAGATAATACAAATCAGATAGTCATAATGAATCAAGAATACAAATAGGAAAGGCAACGAACTCGTCTAAATGAGACACTCGAATAGACCAAAGAATCACATATACAGAATAGCCACGAGCCTGTCTAAACGAGACACTTGAATAGACCAAATAATCACATCATCCAACAAATCATAATGTACAAGGAGGGGAGACCTCGCAAGTACTAGAAGTGAGAGGGGTGCATGGCACGCACAAGCCAGTCACTAAGTCATAATCACACCAATCACACCAATCACACCAAACGTATACCTAGGATGCATCCAAACGCCCCCTTCAAAACAAAATACATATGCAAGTACTAGACTGTACATATGTATACATAATGGCCAAAGTGCGCAAATAATCATACATATCAAAAGGGGACGCCGTGGATCAATCACACCTCTACCAAAAGTGTCATGTCATTGGTGCCTCAATGACATGGCCATGGTACCTCCATGGCTAGTTAGCTCGGGTAATGAACAGAACATATCATATCAAAGCATATCCATAATCATATCATATCCAAACAGATCATATCAACAAAACGAAATCATATCAGAGCGAATCATACCAACGGAATCATATCAAATGGATCATATCAAACGAATCATAACAAAGCCAATGAATCAAAGTCAAGGATCGAGAAGTCATGAAAGAAAACACCCTTACTGAGAAAGGGTAGAATATATGTACCTCAAACCGCAAATGAAACCATGTCACAAAGATCAGAAGTTACTCCTTCTTCCGCGAATCTACACGAATTAATGATCGTCTTATTATTTAAGAACCATTTCATAAGTTATTACTGATTCATCACTTGTTGTTGAGTAGATTAACATATTAGGGTTTCCTTCTATTTTTAGTAACTTTCCATAATTAGTAACTTTCCATAATTAGTAACTTTCCATAATTAGCAAGTTTCCATCATTAGTAAGTTTCCAGATTTAGTAAGTTTCCAACCTCGGGTCACCATTCACAATTAATCAACTTAGGGTTTCATTATCAAAATTAGATTAACATATGACCAAATGTATCATACTTATTACTTAAGTACATTTTATAGTTCAAACACATGAATTCACACACTGCACTATAAATACACCATCGTTTCCCTCACAAACGTAGCTTATCACTCAAGATATATTCTGATCGTATTTCAAGGATTAACTCTCACTGGAGACCGTTCACACAGTTCACCCCTGGTCTCCATAAACCAATCCAATGGAGACACGTGTCAAGGGTTAGTATGACTCGATTTAACTTCACAATGTTTTTTTTTTGGTTATAGGGTATTCCACCCGGTAAAATAAACTTCACAATGTTTATCAATACATAAACCCCAAAGATAGCTTGTGTGAACACATTATGCAGATATACAAAATTACGGGGGTGTTTACTAAATTAAGTGGTTACATATAAAGGTATTAATTATCCACTTATTGGGGAGAGTGTAGTTTTAATGAGTCTTTCGATTAAGAGATTGTAAACGTTTTGGGCCCACATTTATCTCACTAAAAGGGAATAAGGGAAAAGATAAACACCCGTTACAATTCATTACAACATATAACTCATTGCTTCAGAAAAAAGAAGAGTAAATGAGACAGATTTTCACCTATACAGAGCCTCAAAAAGGGATACTGACTTTCATCAACTAAAAAAAGTTTATAATCTATACTTCTATACTACTCCTTCGTTCCAATTTTGTTGATATAAACACGTTATTAATATTTTTCTATATCTCTACGTTTTGATAATCACAAAATGTAAAATTATTAAACGGAAAATTATGACGTAAACAAGTATTTAGTTGTTAATATCTATTTTAACAACTCAATCACTTAAGGTATGAATAAACAAATGCTTAATGCATTATATGATCAAAGGAACATTTTCTTAATCACTAGATTTTTTATAAAATGACCCAAACATTTTATAAATTTATGAATTCAAATTTTCAACCAAAAATGGTAAAAATGTTCCAGAAAAACCTTTCCCACAAAAAGACAAATCTGAGCAACGTTCGGATTTGGGCGGCCCCCTTAATTTACTAGGCGGCCCCCTTAATTTTAAGGGGACCGCCCCGCTCCTCTAGGTCCTCAGATTTGCCTATAAATACTGGTTCATCTCTGGACTTTTTCCTCACCTTTTGCACCCCAAACCTTCTGTTCTAAATCTTCTCTAATCCTTGTAAATCCTTTCTAAAATCCTTTGATCATATTCTCTTAAGCATTGGTTTCCAAGTGATCCAAGCTTTCATCATCCAAGTGCAAAAGAAGAATACTTCTTCAACATCTAGAGAAGAAGTATTGTAGCTCAATTCATATATTTGTATAATTGTGTAAAGTATTTGATAAGGTGTTTGTGTAGTTGTAATTAGTAGATCAAAGTGTAAGTAAGTAGTTGTGTTGTAAAGAAGTAGTGTAGAAGTTGTGAAGTCGTAGTCTAGAAGTTGTGAAGCCGTCGTGTAGAAGGTGTGAAGCCGTAGTGAAGAAGTCGTGAAGCCGTTGTGAATAAGTCGTGAATAAGTCGTGTAGAAGTTGTGAGATTGGTTCTAGCTACGATTAGAACCCGACATCTAGCTTTGTGTCGTTAAGCCGGTGTAAGCTAAAGTTGTGTAAGGTTTTTTCCGCCATAAGGGAGTTTGTTGACATAGTGAAGAGAACTCTCGAGTAGGTGACTCAGGGAGTAGAGTAGGGCAAGGAAGGTGTCCTTGTAGCCGAACCACTATAAATCCTTGTGTTGTGGTTTGATCTTTCCATCCTTATCTTTCATTTCATTTCATTTACTTTACTTGCATTACTTATTTACATTTGTCTATATTTGTTCATATTGTTTAAGAGTTGAAGTCACATAAGATCGAATCGAAGTTTTTAAAAGTAAACAAAAGTTTTCACAATCAAATTTAAAAGACGTAAAACTATTCAACCCACCCCCCCCCCCCCCTTCTAGTTTTCCACAAATTTTATTGCCCATCTTTCTTTTTCAGTTTGTCTTAAATTAATTGTCCATTACTATTTATAAAGTAGTTGGAATTGCTTAAGTTTACTATATCACACTTAATCAACATTGTTATTTACAAAACTATATGAAAACATCAAATAATTGTCAAATGGTAAAATTGTCTTTTCCTTAATTTTACAAAAATCAAAACTGTAATAAATGCACTTTTTTAAAAATGTGTAATTTTTGTCACAATAATTAAGATAAGGAGATGTGATCTTAACCGTTCATCTCATTCTTTACAAATGGTAGGAAACCACATCCTGAAAGGACATGTGCCATCTCAATTAAAATCCTAACTATTTATTTTTTTATGATCTAATTTCATCTTCTTTTTTTTTTTTTTTTTTTTTTGTCTATTTAATTTAATATCAATTTTGATATACTTTCATGAATTTTTAGTTTTTTGCATTTTTAGTTGTTTTATTTTATTTTGATTTAGCTTTTTACAACTTTAACCTTAATTTGAATCGATACTTATAGAGGGAGTGTTTGACGATTAAGAGAGTGTGAGAGTCTTTGTACATGTGTAAAAGAGTGTGACTTTGTACATGCGAGAATGCTGTTAATATGACGTTGCGGGAAAGTTACGAGAAACTCAAACATACACATACAAAGAACGCATACATTTAGAGTATTGTGTAACGACTTCAATAAGCGGGTAAAGAATTGCAGCGAGAGTTTAGTTAACAATTCATTAACTATATCTATAGTATGATTATATTTATTGATGCCGCTATGTGCGAGTATCCAAATAGTTTAGTCAAACAAATAGAAAAAAGTTCCACTGTATCCCATCATCAATGCGAACTAAAAAAAAATAATAATTATATATATATATATATATATATATATATATATATATATATATATATATATATATATATATATATATATATTATATATTAAGTGTAGGGTTATTTTCAGAAACAAAAAAAGGTACAGAACTGCGAGAACCGATCCTAGCCATCTATTATTTAATCAATGGTTATAAATGATGGTGGCATGATTGTAATTAAATAAAAAATGAAGGAATATTTTATAAAGGGTTTAGGGGTATTATGTATTTTTTATAATCATTTCAAAACCGGATTTAATTCTCCACCTTAATTTTCTCCCTTTAAACCGTCTATAACTTCACCACCTTAATTTTCTCCCTTCTTCCCACCTTAAAAAACCTAGCCTCCATCTTCCAAAACCTCCATCCAAAGGTTCTTAAATCTGTCATCATCCCCTCACAAAACCCTAGCCGCCACCTGCAACTCGCCGCCACCACTCCACCGCCGGTCACCGAGCTACACCGCCACCACCAATCGACTCCACTCGAACCCCTCTTCATCTTATAATAAGCTCACGGTATTATCATTGTTCTTGTTGTTGTTATTTTGTTTTTGATTCGGATTAGGATAAGTTTTGTTGCCGTCGAGATGTGGCCGAGAGTTAGGATAGATTTGTGGATTTGTTTGTGGCGAAAATGGTTGTGATGTATTGTTGTTGTCGTTGGGATTCGAGGCCGAGTGGACTAGGTCCGTTTGGTTTTGAGTCGATTCCGAGAAGGGTAAGCCGAGACCACTAGGGTCTCGGAAATGTTGTTGTTGTTATTAGTTATTGTTGTTGTTGGTGTTGTCGAAGCCGTTTGGTTTTGGGATCTGATTTTTCTTTCTTTTTTTTTTTTTTAATTTCGATTTGAGTTTTTTTGGCTTTGGATCTGAAAACGAAATATGGGTTTCGATCTGAAGAAAAGATAATGTTTGAAAAGATAATGTTTTTACTTGTGGAGCTTGTGTGAGTGAAGTGAGAGATGGAAATGTGATTATGAAACCCTATCTAGGGTTATAAAACCGTCCAGGGACCATTTATGTTTTTACTTGCGGAGCTTGTGCTTACTGCATGCTCATTGTTTGTTTACTTTTCTTCTCAAATTTATGGTCCTGTGGTAGAGGTTAGTACTTACAGTTTTACCATTTACTGAATACAGGTGCAAGCACATGGTTCGGATGCTATGGTCGATGAAGATAATTGTGTCTTTTTCCTTCCACACCGTCCAAGGAGTGAAATATGTGGACCACCTTTCTTTCTCTTCATGAAAGGAACAGGTATTTGAACATTTCACCATACACGTTATATTTATTTAGTCGAAAAATGATCCCTCGTAATAATATCCGTTGGAAAGTATTATTTGTTTTTTCTTTGCTTGTGTTAAGGTGATATGAAATTCTAACGGATCTTGAAAACTTCATGCAGCTTGGTGTGGAGCAGGGGGTGATCACTATGAGCCTCTCATTGCTCATTCTTCTTCGGTCGTATCTCATGAGAAAGTTGCATTGGTGCTTTGAGTGTGCATCATCCGTGATTGGTAATTTTTTTTGGCAGTTTTGGGCGTGCATATGTGTTTTTACAGTTTATGAAATTTAAACTCAATGGAGTGCATATGTGTTTTTACATAGTTCGGAGTTTGAATGTTAAGAGTGCATATGTGTTTTTACAGTTTATGAAGTTTAAACTCAATGGAGTGCATATGTGTTTTTACATAGTTCGAAGTTTGAATGTTAAGAGTGCATATGTGTTTTTACATAGTTCGGAGTTTGAATGTTAAGTGTATTGAAATTGCATATATGTTTTTACATAGTTCGGAGTTTGAATGTTAAGAGTGCATATGGTTTTGTGTGCACAAGTCCGAAATACATAGTGCATATGTGTTTTGTTAATTTTTATGATTAAATAATTCATTTATTACATGTGCAGATTTTATGGGTTCTTGAACCAGGCGAGGAATACATGTGCACGCCAAAAAGATGAACCGACTGTTAAAGACATTGGATTATGCACATGTGCACCGCTTCATATATTTGTAATATAATTGGTTACAAGTGTAAACAAATGGATGTTTGTGATAAAACTAAATATCATATCACTAGAGTAATACAATTTGTAAATTTTGAAATTGCATAAATCTATTGTTAAAGTTTTGTTGTTTGTATTTATATTTATGTTATATTACTTAAAGATACATGTGCATATACAAAACACCTATGCATAAACGAAAAATACAATTGTCATAATATAGTTAGAGGTTAACATTCTTTTTTACAAAACACATGTGCACATAATGTATTTCCAAAAAAAAAAAAAAAAAAAAAAAAAAAAAAAAAAAAAAAAAAAAAAAAATCCTAAAATTTAGGAACTAAAAAAACGTTTTATATTAAAAAAATTCAAAAAGAAAATAAAAAAGGTAATTTTACCATGATACCCTTTTGAATTAAATAATAAAAATTAATATCCAAAAAATTATGATTGGTTGATGCCGGTTCTCGCAGTTCTGTACCTTTTTTTGGTTCTGAAAAGAACCCTTCCCTATATATATATATATATATATATATATATATATATATATATATATATATATATATATATATATATATAATATATATATATATATCCTTTAATACACCATTGTCTTACTAATGCATTGACAATTTTACCCTTCAACTTATTTAATCCCTATATTCTAGCAAATCCCTTAAACATTCATAACCATTTTTTTAGATCTCACGAGTCATTCTACCATATCATTGTCATCGCTTGTAACCCTAATCCCTTACCACTTCAATCTTACAGTATCATGTGCCTCCTTTTTTTGTTCAGGTTAAATTATCAATACAAGAATATTGTTGAAACCTGATATTGAAACCGAAAGCGCAACTGAATATGTAGTATGCGATTCTACTACTTGTTAAAGTACAAACACAAACGTATCCTTCGGACTCTGTTGATATTTAAGTTTCAACTCAACTGAAGACATGCACATGAACATTCATCAAACGTGGTGGTAATAGGGTTGCTCATAGCTTCCAAAAAAAATAGGGTTGCTCATAGCATAGCTAATTGGGCACTAACGAGTCCCACAAACGTCAGCTGTTCCAGAATTAGTGTCATATGTAACAAGTTCTTCACTCTTAGTTGACAATCAATTCAATTAATTAATAATATTCCTTTTGTTTTGATTAAAAAAAAATAAATAAACAATATCCGGCTGGGTTAATTAACATGAGTTTTTCCCCTCTATTTTTCTGTTGGAAATTAGAAGGAAAAAAAAAAAAAGAGTACATATGTAAGTTTGGAGGCACTTTATTTTGCATACTCCTATTTTGGTACATACCAAGGGACAAATCCCCACCATCAATCTAGTTTGATCTAATGGTGAGGATTAACCTAAAATTAAATATGGAAACCTAAGTCCATGTTTTTTTTTTTTTCTCTTTTTGTTTGTCTTTTTGTCTTTTTTATTATTGACTTTTTTTATTTCTTTTTTTTTTTCTTTTTTTTTTGTGTCTTTTTTTACAAATTCACGCTTTTTTTTTTTTTTTTTTTTTTTTTTTTTTTTTTTTTTTTTGTCTTTTTTTCTAATGAACGTTTTTTTTTCTTCCAAATACACGTTTTTTTTCGCTTTCATACATTTTCGTCTGTTTTCATACGTTTTTGTCTGTTATCGTACGTTTTGGCCCGTTTTCATATATTTTCGCCCGTTTTCTTACGTTTTTTGCCCGTTTTCGTCCGTTTTCATACGTTTTTGTCCGGTTTCATACGTTTTCGTCTGCTTTCTTACGTTTTCGCCCGTTAACGTCTGTGTTCATATGTTTTCATCTGTATTCTTACATTTTCGTTCGTTTTTATACGTTTTCGTCCGTTTTCTTACGTTTTCGTTCGTTTTCATACGTTTTCGTCCGTTTTCATTCGTTTTCGTCCATTTTTCAAACGTTTTTGTCCTTTTCATACATGTTTTTACACTTTCATACGTTTTCTTCCATTTCCATACGTTTTCGTCCGTTTTTTCATTCGTTTTCGTCCGTTTTTAAATGTTTTTGGCCATTTTCAGACGTTTTCATATGTTTATAAATATCACAAGTGATATTATGAATATCACAAGTTATATTCTGAATATTACAAGTGATATTCTGAGTACCACAAATGATATTTTGGATATCATAATTAATATTCTGTGATATTCAGAATATCACAAGTGATATTCTGAATATCATAAGTGATTTTCTGAATATGACAAGTGATTTTCAGAAGGGATTTTCTGTGATATGAATGTGATATCACCAGTGATACGAGTGATATCACCAGTGATACCTCATATGAATGTGATATCACCAGTGATACCAGTGATATCACCAGTAATACCAGTGAATGTGATATCAAAGGTATTACCTCATATGAAATGTGATATCACCAGTGATACCAGTGATACCAGTGATATTCAGAATATCACAAGTGATATTCTGAGTACCACAAATGATATTCTGGATATCATAATTAATATTCTGTGATATTCAGAATATCACAAGTGATATTCTGAATATCATAAGTGGTTTTTTGAATATGACAAGTGATTTTCAGAAGTGATTTTCTGTGATATGAATGTGATATCACCAGTGATACCAGTGATATCACCAGTGATACGAGTGATATCACCAGTGATACCTCATATGAATGTGATATCACCAGTGATACCAGTGAATGTGATATCAAAGGTATTACCTCATATGAATGTGATATCACCAGTGATACCAGTGATATCACCAGTGATACCAGTGATATCACCAGTGATACCTCATATGAATGTTTTCTGGCGAAAACGTAAGAAAACGGACGAATACGTATGAAAACGGACAAAAACGTATGAAAAATGGACGAAAACGAAAGAAAACGGACGAAAACATATTAAAATGAACGAAAACGTAAAAAATTTGACGAAAACGTATGAAAACGGACGAAAATGGGCGAAAACGTAAGAAAACGGATGAAAACGGACGAAAACGTAAGAAAACAGACGAAAATGTATGAAAGCGTAAAAACACGTCTGAAAATGGACGAAAACGTATTAAAAATGGACGAAAACGAAAGAAAAACAGATGAAAACGGACAAAAACGTATTAAAACAGACGAAAACGTATGAAAACGAACGAAAACATAAGAAAACAGATGAAAACGTAAGAAAACGGATGAAAACAGACGAAAATGTATAAAAACGGACGAAAACGTCTGAAAATAGACGAAAACGACTAAAAATGGGCGAAAACGTAAAAAACGGACAAAAACGTCTGAAAACGGGCGAAAACGTATCTAAACGTATCAAAACGGACAAAAACGTATAAAAACGGACGAAAACGTATAAAAACAGACGAAAACGTTTGAAAACGGATGAAAACGTTTAAAAACGTAAAAAAACGGACGAAAACGTATGAAAACGGATGAAAATGTATGAAAACAGACGAAAACGTATGAAAGCGAAGTAGAAGAAAAAAAAACGTGAATTAAAAAAAATGAATTAGAAAAAAAAAAGTGAATTAGGAAAGAAAAAACAAAAAAGAAACAAAAAAAACAAAAAAAGAAAAAAAAGAAAAAAAGAAGCGTGAATTAGAGAAAAAAAAGACACAAAAAAAAAAAAAAAAAAAAAAGAAATAAAGTGAGTGAACAATTAAAAAGACAAAAAGACAAAGAAAGAGGGAAAAAAACATGGACTTAGGTTTTCATAATTAATCTTAGGTTAATCCTCACCATTAGATCAAACTAGATGGATGATGGAGATTTGTCTAATAGTATGCAACAAAAAAAAGGGTATGCATTTGAATTAAAAAAAAAAAATTACTATGTAAGTTTGATTGTCATACTTTGCAAATAGAATATTGTTGTGTCACAATTAAATGCAACTTGATCAAACATTTTTAGATCGTCGTTTTGGTAGAAATCTTTTCTTACCGTAATATTGCACATCATCTAACATATCAGATGGTGAGTTATCATTATATCAAATATCACTAGTAGTCTACCAAACACCATCTTTGAACAAGGGCTCCTTTAAATACAAAAACAAAGTCGGTTTGAAAACAAAAGTACAAAACAAAATCAAACCCTTAAACTTGAAAACCAATCTTCACCAATGTCTTTTATAAAAAAAGAAGAAGAAGATGACCAGCCTCAGTCATCCCAATCCCAATCCCAAACACAATCAGAAACATTCATGGTTGGTTATCTTATTGGCAACGTTGTTGGATTACAATACTATTCCGGTCGTGTAAGTGGTCGTGAGATGGTTGGTTTTATTCGAGAGCCTTTGAATCGTTTCGACCCCAATGCCATTAAAGTCGTAAATACTCGAACCGATCAAGTCGGTCATATCGAAAGGAAGGTAGCTAGTGTTCTTGCTCCTTTAATTGATTCCAATATTGTTCATATTGAAGGGATTGTACCAAATATGGGTAAGAATGAGTTTAAGTATAAAATCCCTTGTCATATTCATGTTTTTGCTAAGCTTGAGTCCTTTGAAACTGTGAAATCCGCGTTTTCGCGATCTGGGTTGTGTTTGTTTAGTCAAAATGATGGTTTGTTTACTAATTCTGAAGCTATGGTTGTCAAAGAACGGAAAAAAGGGTGATTTAGATGCCATTTTTAAGTTGGTTGATGAGAATTTGAGTAAGAACGTAGTGAATGGAGTGATGGAACCTCCAAAAGATTTGATTTTGCCCGACCTTTTTGCTCATCAAAAAGAAGGCTTGTATTGGTTGTTCAATCGTGAGAATTCGGATGAGTTGCCGCCGTTTTGGGAAGCAAGTGGCGAGGGATTTGTCAATGTATTGACAAATTATCACACAGATAAACGTCCTGAGCCTTTGCGTGGTGGGATCTTTGCAGATGATATGGGATTGGGTAAAACTCTTACGTTGCTCTCTTTGATTGCTTTAGATAGAGGTAATGATGGAATGAATGAGGCAATAGAAGTAGAAACCGAGCCATTGGTTATCTCAAGTGGTAAGAGAAAAAGAAAGGGGAAAGTGATCAAAAGTGCTAGTGTTAGTAAGAAACTTAAGGTTGCTCCGAAGATGACATTAGTTGTTTGTCCACCTTCTGTTTTTTCAACTTGGATAACACAATTATCCGAGCACACTAAACGTGGAATAATAAAGCTGTATATGTACTATGGGGAACGAACTCAAGATGTTTCTGAGCTTGAAAAGTATGATATAGTCTTGACATCGTATAGTACATTGGGGAGTGAACTTGATAGTACGGATGATCCTATAAAGAAGATAGAGTGGTGGCGAGTGATTTTGGATGAGGCACATATAATCAAGAACCATAAGTCAAAACTAAGTCGTGCTGTGACTGGGATAAATGCTAAAAGGAGATGGGTTGTTACAGGAACGCCGATACAAAATGGATCAATGGACTTATTTTCTCTCATGGCGTTTTTAAGATTTGACCCGTTTTGTACTAAAAGCTATTGGGATAGCTTGGTACAACAGCCAATTAGTCAGGGGAATGCAAAAGGACTCTCAAGGCTCCAGGTAAGAAATGAGTTAACCTATGACTACCTTAAAATTTAGTTCATGTTTTAGTTTTGCTGGTGGCGAAATGGGCAGGTTGATTGGGTAACGCCATGAGTTGAAACAGGTAGTTTCTTGTTTGGTTTGGTTTGGTTTGGTTTGATCCACAAATGTTGTTTTGTTCATGTTTTATAACTGGTTGATGTGTTAAGTATGATATACTTTACAAATGCATGTAAATATAATCTATTTTTATAAACTAGAATGATTTATGATGCTGATAGTGAATTGTTTTAAGGTCTCAACCCGTTTGAACTAACCATCTGACCTGTTAGGGAGAAACCATAACCCAAATGGCTTAAATACAAGTAGTATAAGTAATTGGTTCAGAATTCCTTTACTCGAACTGGGTTTTCTAAATCATGCGGGTTTTGCTCTTATCCTTACATTTTCTTTTTCTAAAAAATTCTAATGTTTAGGCGTTAATGGCAACGATTTCTTTGAGGCGAACTAAAGAAACATCCTCTATTGGTTTGCTTCCCAAAACTATACATACATGTAATGTGGAGCTTTCTGATTATGAACGTAAGTTGTATGATGAGATGGAAACTAAAGCCAAGAACTACGTTGAGGAATATATTGCTAGAAGGAGTGTTACACACAATTATTCAACTGTTTTGAGCATCATTTTACGGCTTCGCCAGATATGCACACATACAGAATTGTGCCCTCCAGAAGTTAGAGAGTCCCTTCCATCCTATCATTTTGAAGGTACTTTCACTTGTTTATCCGCTCTATTTTAAATTCTACTTGATGCCAATTCAAGATCACAGGTAACATAAACTTGCTATGTGTATCAAAGTTTCAATAAGATTTTGCAAATATTTTTCTTGTGAAACTTTGAATCTCATGCTGTTTATCATTTCATGTTGTCTCTTGGTGATGTTTTACTGCTTATTTGTGATAATTTGCTAATTGAGTAGGCAGTTTACGATGCAGTGGTACTTTAGTGTTTAGGCAAAGAACCATAAGTAGACATGTGGGGATTTGAAAGAGGCGAGAACATTGGTAGAAAACATCACATTATTGTGAAAGATTCTGGATTCTTGATTCTTGAAGGAATTCGAGCAAACGGGCTTCTATTATCTACATCAGATAAGGGCTTTCTCCATATTGTGTCCCAATTTTTATGAATATTAAGTTTGCAATTTCGATTAAATTACTTGCGAATAGATTTATTTGGGCTATGTTTGATCTACAATGTCTCAAACGGGTAAGAGAAATTTAGTTGAACCGAGAACTAATTAAACAGGTCTATAGTTGTCAAAAGTGAGGTTATTATGGATACATTATAGTTTTTGTAGACAAATTTAAGTTATCGGGGAAATATTACATGCCTATTGATTACATATAGTTAGATGCTGCAGGCCCATTTTCATATTTTAAGCTCACTAAATCACTAATCCTAATTTCAGGGATAGGCGTTAAACTCCATAGCAACACCTTCATACAGTTTTCTAAAACGATATAAGCTAATTTAATCTACGGTGAGATTATTATGGATACATTATAGTTTTTAGTTTTTTGCCCTTTCTTATCAAAGTTTGTTTGATAATATGTGATTGTATGTGTGGATTTTCCAGTAGAATCAATAATTACAAGTACAGTAATAAAATTTGTTATTCAACCAAAAGTCTGATTAGCTGTGTGAATTAAAGCAAACCCTTGTAACAGTAGAGCCAATTTTTGTTAATGGGAAGATCAGAAAATCATGTGGGTGAATGAAAGTGAGAGTGAAATCAAATGGGAGTTCGTGAAATTTGCTTCAAGTTTGAAATGTTGAAGAAACAACGTGGGATTAATGAGCTAAGTAATTAAGTATACAGGCTTGCTGTTTAATAAAAAATTTTGAAAAAACTTGGGACAGAAAGTGTTTCCGAGTCAACACAACTGACCAAACAAAACGTTATCCATTTTGACTCATTACCAATTTTTTTGTTCCACTGCTAGTTTTATTGTGCCTATATGTAATGTTCTTGGTGTCCATCTAACTACTGTGAAGTTATTTTTTTCTGATACCGTATGTATAACTTGTATGATCATTACAAATTGAACTTGCAGATGCGTCCAACAACCCGGAACTTCTTAACAAGCTAGTTATACAGCTACAAGACAGTGACATAGATTGTCCAATTTGCTTCTCTCCACCATCCAAGATGATTATTACGTCTTGCGCTCATATATTTTGTGAAACATGTATACTCCGAACCCTAAAGCAGTCCAAGGCCTCGTGCCCACTATGCCGCTGTCGATTATCCGAATCTGACCTTTTCTCACCACCACCTGAGTACACCCCTGATGTTGATACATCCTGCACTAAAGCATCTTCTAAAGTGGCTGTTCTTTTAAAACTTCTAGAAGCATCAAGAAACGAAAACCCGTCCATAAAATCCGTTGTATTCTCTCAGTTTCGTACTTTATTGCTTTTACTTGAAGAACCACTAAAACAGGCAGGATTCAAGACTTTGCGTTTAGATGGGGCAATGTCTGGAAAGAAGAGGGCAAATGTGATAACAGAATTTGGAGTTCCAGGACCTGACGGGCCCACAGTTTTGCTAGCAAGTCTTAAAGCTTCGGGTACGGGCATAAACCTAACTGCTGCCTCGAGAGTGTACTTGATGGAACCATGGTGGAATCCAGCAGTTGAAGAACAGGCTATGGATCGTGTCCATAGGATTGGACAAACAGAGGATGTGAAGGTTGTGAAAATGGTTGCTAAAGACAGCATTGATGAGAGGATATTGCTGTTACAGGAAAAGAAACAAAAGCTAGCCAAGGAAGCCTTTCGTAAGAAAGGAAAGGAGGAGAAAAGGGAAATAGATTTAGTGGATCTTCGCACCTTAATGTCACTCTGAAATGCATTTCTTCTTTTGGTCGATTGTTCAGTTGTGTTTTTGTGCATAAATCATAACTTGACTTATCATGAATAACAATTAGCATTATCCCCCTTTAATGTTTTTGACGATTTGTTGCATGCTTATTCTCGCATCAATGCATATCTCCCGTCGGTCATCTCTACGTCAACTTGCTATAGAGGTGGCAAGATGGATGGAGCAAGATCTAAGCACCTTTTGCCAACTCATTTATGTATAGCCGTTGTGATAAATATGGTTTTTGTTTCAATACTAATCTAAATTATATTGAATTCAAGACGATCTTTAGGACGTAAGATGAGTTGAAAATCATATCAGACAACCTTCAAGTGTTTACGTCAATGTTCCGGCTCTAGGGGTCTTGCAGGGTGATTTAAGGTCTACCTATCACGTCACCAAATATGGCTCGGATAGGATTCCATTGTATCAAGAAGGAAAAATGGAACCCCCAATTTCAAGAACCCTAAAAAAGCTATTTCATCAAATTCCACAAAATTATCCTTTGATCATCATAAATCATGTTCTATCCATCAACAAGCCAGCGCTCTAAGGAGGATGAGGTACACAAGATCTCTACGTCAGTGTTTATCACAAATTTCCCATATATGTATACCGCTAAGGACCTTTTCAACACCTTTAAGCAATATGGGAACGTTGTGGATGCGTTTATCCCAAACAAAAGATCGAAAGCTGGTAAAAGGTTTGGATTTGTGCGTTTTATCAAGATATTTGATGTGGAGAGATTGGTTAATAATTTATGTACGGTTTGGGTTGGACGCTATAAACTTCACGCAAATATTGCTAGGTTTCATAGAACGCCTTTGAATAAAGATAGTATTCAAGTCAAAAATAAGTATGGGGAGAATAGGAACAACACAGGTGAACACAATAAAGATAAAGGGGCAAATGGGTTTGCTAACTCTTATGCTCACGCTGTCAAAGGAGGACCTCAGTCTATGAAGGTAGAGGTGGAATCTACCCCAGCTTTGGTGCTGGATGAAGAATGTATGAACCAGCAAGATCTTTCTAATTCTTTGATGGGTAGAGTGAAGGAATTTGCATCTTTATCTAATTTGAAGATGGTTTTGGTAAATGAAGGTTTTGATAACATTGAATTAAGTACATGGTGGGTATGGTGATGATAGATTCAATCAGAAGCGTAAATGTTTGAGGCATGTGGGTGTTGGGTAGTTTCCCAGTTTTGGTAAAAGTGTATGGAGGACACTAACCGTGTCATAATGGTACCCATCAACCTACCACAAGGTTGATGCTGTGAAATACCTCCACCCATACAACATGTTGCGGATGATTCGATCGCGTCTTTTTGTCAAGACTCACAGTGGCCAGGCTTCTAAGCAGTGGTTGATCATGGCTTATGGTCCTAAGTGAGGATCCGTCGTCACCACCGGTAACTTCTTTTGCCGCTAATGCTAGATCTACTAGACACATGCAGCAAGCATCAATGGATTTTACCACTGATGGGAGGTTTACTTGGGTGGAGATTGAAGGAATCCCGTTTAAAATGTGGTCTGAGAATACTTTTAATCGTATTGCTTCTAAATGGGGTGTCTTATTACATGTTGATGATCAAGAAGATGGTTGTTTTAACAGGAAACGAATGTGCATCAATACGAATGTTGTCATGAACATTTTTGAGTCGTTTAAAATTATTTTTCATGGTAAGGTTTTTTGGATTCGTGCTAAAGAAGTTCCTGGATGGGTGCCTAATTTTATGGAAGATAATGAAGAGGAATATGATACTGATGGTGATACAAAGGAAGGAGATTCAAAAGGAGTAGATGCGGGATTGAAGAGTTTTTCTATTTTTGAAGAAGTAAGTGATGTTGAAGAGATTCCTGAAACTAAGTTTGAGGAGGATCTATATAAACCTAATATGGAAGAGGTTTCTGTTGGACAAAAGGATAGGCATTCAGAAGATCCTTTTAACATTTATGATTTACTTAACAAGAAACAGGATGACAACTATAAAGGTCATAGTTCAGAGAATAGTCTGAAGTACCCTCCAGGTTTTACGCCTACTGGTGCCACAGAAGAGCGTTTAAAAAAGAATGATGAGTCTAAAAAGGAGAGTGGTGAATATTCCCATAGGTGTCATGAGAAAGAGGTAGATACTGGTATAAAGGATAACTGCTCAAATAAGGGATCAAAGGAAGATGCAACGGAATCAGTTTGCTCAGGTCATTTTAAAAAATCAGAAATACCACGTACAGGTGGCTCTATATTGCAATTGATGGATGACTTGGTAAAGGTGGGACAAACAGTGGGATATAACATGGAAGGGTGTATGAAAAACATGGAAGAGATTATCGGATCTCAAGGAGTGAGCGCTGTTCACCGATGAATTTTATGTCGTTGAATATTCAGGGCCTTGCCCAAAAGGCTAAAAAAGATTGGGTTAAGGAGTTATGTGTGAAAAATAAGGTGAATTTTTTTTGTCATTGCAAGAAACAAAAATGGATGCTATCGAGCTTTTTAGCGTTAAGATGTGTTGGGGTAATTTTGCGTTTGACTATATTTATAGTGCTTCGGTTGGTAACTCTGGTGGTATTCTTTGCGTGTGGGATCCTAGTTCTTTTCATAAAATTAGTGCAACTGTTTCTGATTATTTTGTTATGATTAGGGTTGTTTGGGTGCAAAATGGTAACAATCTTCTTATTATTTCGGTCTACGCTCCTCAAGAGTTAAATGAAAAAAAGATGCTATGGGATTATTTGGCTTTTGCTATTGATAAATGGAAATGTGAGGTGGTTATTATGGGTGACTTTAATGAAGTTCGAAAAAAAACTGAAAGATTTGGGTCGGTGTTTAATGTGCAAGGTGCAAACGCGTTTAATTTGTTTATATCTAATGCGGGTTTGGAGGAGGTCCCCCTAGGTGGTTGTTCTTTCACGTGGTGCCATAAATGAGCTGCTAAGATGAGTAAACTCGATCGGTTTCTTATTTCTGAAAGTTTAATGAGTTCGTGTCCTAATATTTCTGCAATTACTTTGGACCGTTACTTATCTGATCATCGGCCTATTCTTTTACGTGAATCACAGTTTGATTATGGGCCGATTCCTTTTAGATTTTTCCATTATTGGGTTGAAATGGAGGGCTTTGATAAATTCGTGGAAGAAACGTGGAACGAAGCTCCTGTGGATGAGTCTAATGCAATGATCAATATGATGAAGAAGTTGAAATACCTTAAACAGAAGATCCGTGTGTGGAATAATGATAAGAAGAAGAATGCCAGAAATAGTAAAACAAGTCTTAAAGAGGAGTTAGCTGATTTGGACGCGGTGATAGACAAAGGTGAAGGTAACGTTGATGTTGTTAATAAAAGAACGAATGTTGTTAAATCGCTTCAAGAATTGGAAAAACTTCAATCGTTGGAGGCGGCTCAAAAAGCTAAGATAAAATGGGCAATAGAAGGAGATGAGAACTCTAAATATTACCATGGCATCCTAAATAAAAAGAGGAATCAGCTTACTATACGAGGCATATTAGTAGAAGGGACTTGGATTAGAGGATCCTTGCCTGGTGAAGCGAGAGTTCTTATCTCATTTTAAAAAAAGGTTCGATAAACCTGTGGAGAATCGCATTCACTTAAATATGAATTTTCTGAAGACCTTGTCTTCTGATCAACAAGCCGATTTGGAAATTGAAGTGACCAAAGAGGAGATAAAAAGGGCGGTTTGGGATTGCGGGATAGATAAATCCCCTGGGCCAGACGGATTCACGCTTGGTTTTTATCGTCATTTTTGGAAAGTTATTGAAAATGATGTGGTAGATGCTGTGATTTATTTTTTTCAGCAAGGGCTCTTTCCTAAAGGTGGTAATTCGTCTTTTATTGCTTTGATTCCGAAAATTCCTGATGCTAAAATGGTTAAATATTTTAGACCTATTAGCTTAATTGAGAGCTTGTATAAAATCATTGCTAAGATTTTGGCTAATCGGTTAGCCGTTGTTTTGGGGGATATTGTAAACGAGGTTCAATCGGCTTTTGTTGCGGATAGACAAATCCTCGATGGCCCTTTTATATTAAATGAACTTTTTCAATGGTGTAAGTCGAAGAAGAAACATTCTTTGATCTTTAAGGTAGATTTTGAGAAGGCGTATGATTCGGTTCGGTGGGATTTTTTAGACGACGTTTTGAAAAAGTTTGGTTTTGGAGAAAGGTGGTGTGGTTGGATTCAAAGCTGCCTTCAATCTTCAAGGGGTTCGATTATTGTCAACGGTAGTCCCACGGAGGAATTTCAGTTTTATAAGGGTCTTAAACAGGGAGACCCGTTATCGCCTTTTTTGTTTATTTTGGTCATGGATAGTTTGCATACTTCGTTTCAAATAGTAGTGGATGCAGGTATGTTTAAAGGTATTGCTCTAGGACCTTCGTTACAACTTTCACATATGTTTTATGCCGATGATGCGGTCTTTATGGGACAGTGGAGTGATTCTAATATTGACACTATTGTTCATGTGCTGGATTGCTTCTATCGTGCGTCGGGAATGCGTATCAATATGATCAAAAGCAAACTTATGGGGATTTCTGTGGAGGAGGATAAGGTCGACCAAGTAGCTTCTAAGATTGGTTGTCGTACTCTTAAAACTCCTTTTTCCTACTTAGGGTCGAAAGTGGGTGGGCTTATGTCTCGTATACAATCTTGGAATGAGATTGTTGTGCGTGTGATTGCTTGTCTTTCAAAATGGAAGATGAAGATGCTTTCCATAGGAGGAAGGTTAACGCTTCTTATGTCGGTTTTAGGCTCGATGCCAATTTATCATATGTCAATTTTTAAAGTTCCGATAAGGGTGTTACAACGCTTGGAATCTATTCGTTGTCATTTTTTCAATGGAAATGATCTTCATGGTAAAAAGCCGTCATGGGTGAAATGGAAAAATGTGTTGGCTTCCAAAGAGAAAGGGGGCCTTGGGGTCTCAAGTCTATATGCGTTGAATAGAGCCCTTATGTTTAAATGGGTGTGGCGGTTTCTTTCCCAAAGCTCATCGTTATGGGCGAGGGTGATTAAAGCGATTCATGGAGATGATGGGAAAATGGGAAAGAATGCGAAGTCTGCTTATCCGTCTATATGGCTTGATATTGTGCATGAGATGGACCTGTTGAAGAAACAAGGTATTGATGTAATTAACTGCATTAATATAAAGCTGGGCAACGGGGAGAATACATCTTTTTGGGAGGATGTTTGGCGTGGGGACATTGCGTTTAAACATATGATTCCTAGAATGTACGCTTTGGAGTCATGTAAGTCTGTTAATGTTGCTTCCAAGTTGTCGCATCTGAGCTTGGATTTTTCTTTTCGTCGTGTCCTGAGGGGTGGTGCGGAACAAGACCAGTTTATAGCGTTGATGGAGAAGGTAGAGGGCGTTTCTCTTGTTAATATGAGGGATATGTGGGTTTGGACTTTGGAGGGTTCGGGAGAATTCTCTGTTGCTTCTGTTAGGAAGTTGATTGATGATAAAATGTTACCGGAGGTGGCTGCTAAGACTCGTTGGATTAAAGCTGTTCCTATCAAGGTTAAAGTTCATGCTTGGAAAGTAAGGTTAGATTGCTTACCAACTAGAATTAATATTTCTCGTAGAGGTATGGATATTGATTCTATTATATGTCCGATGTGTGATAATGCGGTGGAATCGACTAGTCATTTATTCTTTACTTGCCACATAGCTAGAGAGATTTTTCGTAAGATCTCTCGTTGGTGGGATATTAGTTACATGGAAGTATCCTCTTACGAAGAATGGTTAGTTTTGATTGTGAATCTTCGTCTCTCCATTAAGCACAAAGAGGTCCTTGAAGGAGTTTGCTATGTCATGTGGTGGCATATTAGGTCTTTTCGCAATAAGAGAATTTTTGGTTCGAAGAATCCTTCAAAAGCGATGATTTTTGAAGATGTGGTGTCTCGTTCTTTTTATTGGTGTCAGTTTAGATGTAAAGTTTCGCTTAGTTGGATTAATTGGCTCAAAAACCCTTATCTTGTTTCGTTGTAATTTCTAGCTCCTTGCTAGTAGTCTTAATAAATATTGCCGTTCCAAAAATTAAAAAAAAAAAAAAAAAAAAAAGGAAAAATGGAAGCCTTAGCGTCGATGTCATCTGAGAACCTATCAACAAAGATGTATATCCATCTGCTTGAACTCAATTTTTTTGTCCTGTTGATAGTAATGTTCTCAAACAATGATTTATTACAGTAGATCTCTAAGTTCCAGGTTCTTAATGTATATCATTGAAATAGACAAAAATTGGGATTTGTAAACACGAGTCTAGCTTTGCTATATTAGGTGCTCAATCCAAAACCAGAACTACAATCTCGTTAGAGGTGTTAAGTTACAACATTAAAGCTTCTAAAGAAAATTTTAAACGCTACTAATAGCGGTAGAAATGTTATATAGCTTGAAATATGCTCCGTAATTGTTACAGCTCCCGGTCTACTTTTGTTTGACTATGATTATAATTATTATTGCATTTATACATTTTTAGTCTAATTGTAATCACTTTTTGAATGTTCTTATTTTATTAGTCGTAGAATTAAGACAGGCGTAATGAAGGCTTCCACCACATGCAGTTAGCCTTCGCTACGCGCCATCCACCGCGCGCGGTTCTTCCATTTTGGCACTGGTTCGGTGATGCAGACCACATAAGGAAACACAAACTTTATTTGTGAGTGAGCATTAGCTATCTTTTAGAAAACTTAACAATTAGATCAATATCTTTGTAAATGATAAAATTACACAATATCCTTTTAGAATTTGAAATCCTCATATTTGTCCAATATTCAATTTGGACACATTTTTTAGTTTTTTATTAGAATCTATTTTATGACTTACTAAAGATTTTGATTTGAAATCCTCATGGGCTTGTGGTCTAGTTGTAGATGCTTAAGCAATTAAGCATGCTCAGTGAGATAGTACGGGTTGGTGACCGACCGAGAAGTCCTCACTCAGGACCATAAGCTCTAATGATATCAACACTGCCTTAGAGCTGGGCTAGCCATGTGATGTCTTGACAACAAAGACGCGAGTTCGAATCGATCCGCAGCATGGTTGGGTTTGGGTGGAGGTATTTACAGGCATCAAACATTTGCTGGTAGGGTTGAGGTACTATTATGGTACACAGGTTGAGGTGTCCTGCCAATCTACACTTTTTGACCAAAATTAAAAAGAATCTACATAAATCCAGTTTTATTCAATGTTGATGCTTACATGCTTGTTACCTTACTAATTTTTTTTGTGATTTACCATAGCCTTTCCCAACTGATCCAACCTCCATGACGGTTTTCAGCTTTGCTCTAATTTAACGTTCCCATATTTCTCATTTCAACATTCGCACAGTCTATTTAATTAATCAAATTTAACCTGTCTTGTGTGGGTAAAGGAAAAACATTCGTGAAAAGAATTAAAAGGTTAGAAAACATCAATGTTTTTAAATTCGGTTTTTAAATCCTGGCCGAGCTTCGTTTAATAGTTCTTATCTGGGTTTTATTCTCAAAATTGGCTTCCGATGTCTCAACCGGTTCCTGGTTGACCGACATGGTCAACCCGAGTTTCAAAAATTAGAAAAGATGGCTAACTTCCAATAAATTAAAGATCAATTTTAATTTTTTTTAACAAGATCAATTTTCTCCAAAAGATGAAGAACGGTGGGATACTCATGCATCCTAAGGATGCCAACCAGACCCTCCCCCGAGGACCCGACCCCAGGCCATTAGCACCTGTCCTAGTGACCGTACTTATCAGGAGGTGGGCTTTGAACCCTGGCCATTTTCTCCAATTGACCCCTCGTTGACCAGTCAATCTGAGCATTTGCGGTGAGGGATGGTACCAAGTGAAAGCTTTTTAGGCCAATAGAGAGATTCGAACCCCGGTCTATTGACACAAGGTTGGAAGCTCTTACCATTGGACTAAAGGCCCATTGGTAACAAGATCAATTTTAATTCAGAGTAA
This sequence comes from Artemisia tridentata subsp. tridentata, assembly GCA_021014915.2. Classification (NCBI taxonomy): domain Eukaryota; kingdom Viridiplantae; phylum Streptophyta; class Magnoliopsida; order Asterales; family Asteraceae; genus Artemisia; species Artemisia tridentata. Next base: position 39,567,068 of record CP139503.1, read on the forward strand.
ACATTTTAACACAAGGTTTTCCATCTAATTCGCTTAATAGTTCATATTTTTTTTTTTTCAATCTTTTAGTATTCTTTTATTTTTTAAGTAATACTCGAAAACACAATGTTAGAGAAACCATTTAATAATCAATCTAATATCACAAAGTATAAAATTTCAGGGTCTAAAAGCACGAAGAAGAAGACAAAGCGTGAAAGGTGAACAAAACTGAAAATATGGTGATTTAACTAAGGCAATAATAGTAAAAAGGTAAAATCTATATTAAGTAATGTTCAAAATAAATTCTTAAATTTCAAAATCATTTAATTATGATTATGTTGAATATTTGAACAGTTACGAGGATTTGATTAAAAAAAAAAAAAAAAAAAAAAAAAAAAAAAAAAAAAAAAAACATGTTGTAATTTTGATATTTGTAGGAATATTGATATGGTTGTTAAGTTTCCAAAAGTATGATGAGCCACATAAAAACGGTACCTATTATTTTGGCAAAAAAGAAACTACAATTGCTTCTTCAAAAAACTGATGAATATGTCATGATTCATGAAGACGTTAAGAATAAAGATAGCCATTGATTGATTATAAAAGAAAGATAGGAACACCATTAAAATATGTCATAGAGACGTTAAGAAGAAATGACCAAAGGTTGTGACATACAATTGTTTACCATATTACATATTATTACGTATGTCAAGATGCACCACACAAGGTTTGAACCACATATTATTAAGTTTCTCATTTCTAAAATTGTTGTCCCAACAAATGCAAGTAAATCTTTTATCATTTGTAGAATTATTGTGAAAATATACTACTTATAAAGCAAATTTGACTTTTTTTTAAACTTGAAAATGCATAAAAAAGACTAAAGTGATTTGCCTAATCTACTCTTTAATACTTTGAAACGGAAACAAAAAAACGAAAACTTACAGCCAATGTTTTCAAACCCGGTTCAACCGGTCGGACCGATGCCCGACCACAAAAACGGGTAAAAATAACCCGGGTTTCTAAAACCGGGTTAACCGGTTAGACCCGCCGGGTTTTGAGTGACCCGAGTTGAAGCCCGGCCGGGTTTGGTTTTTTTCAAAAAGTTTTTACAAAAACCCGGTTGACCCGGGTTGACTAGGCGGTCGAACCAGTTAAAAAAAAGTAAATGAATGGAAAACCGGGTTGACCCGACGGTCAAACCGGTGCCCGATGACTCGACTAGATCGATTAAAAACCAGGTTTTTAAAACATTGCTTACAGCCTTTCAAAAATAAAAATGGAAACAAATAAATGAAAGACAAACAAGGTTTTACAAATATCCGAAAATCCCACAGACACGATTCCATTGTTTTATATTATTTAAAAATATATTTATTCAATAGTTTACAAATAATTATCATAATTTTTAATATATGAACACCATAATAAAGATGTAGTCAACTCTTTTTTAGTGTGTAGTAAAAAAACAAGAGATTTATGTACAAATTCGACTATAAGAAAAAGGATTCATTAAACCTTTAATAAAGTTGACTTGGTACAAGAAATCAAATTTTAGAAAAGGCTGTAATAGTAAAAGATCTCTCGAGAAGTAAAATATTATAGTAACAAGTTAATAACAAAAGTACTTAAAGGGAAGAACAACCATTTAATATACGAGAGCTTATTGACATCAATTAACGGAAGTGATATCTGACATTTTTATTGACACATTCATACTCATACTATCTCATATGAAATTCAAATATGTGTATTTATTGACACATTCATACTATCTCATTTGAAATTCAAATATGTGTAAATTTGTCTAAGGAGTTAACTGTCTTTGTTTAGTTATACTTTCTAGTACTTATACTTTCTAGTAGTTTCACTAAATGCTTTTATATATTTTTTGATACTATTTAATAATTTTTCTTTGAGTTGAAATATTGCATATTAAAACTTTTTTCAATTATATTTTGACTGTTTTATGTTTTATATATAAACGTTACATGAAATACTTAACCACAATATCACACCTATAAGTATTTGCTGCTAGAAAATCCGTTGCTATGCACGGGTACTCGTCTAGTAAAAGATAAATGACCATCATTTTAAAATAAATTAAATCCTAACATAGCCCATGTATGTTGCAAGTCTATTTGGTTTATTTGTACAAACGATTTCTTTCGAGAAAGTTATTGATTGATACTGATTTTGTTGTGCAGTGAAACGCCCTAAAACTACAGGATCATATTTTTATACTTGTGATGTAGATTAAGTGGTATTCAGCAACAAAGCCATGGGTATAATGCGACTTGATCAAACATTTTTAGATCATCGTTTTGGTAGAAATCTTTTCTTACCGTAATATTGCACATCATCTAACATATCAGATGGTGAGTTATCATTATATCAAATATCATATTAGGCCATGATGGACCTGATGACGTATAGTCCGCATTCGGGTCATGAGCCCGACCAATGGACGCTACTAACACTTAAGCCCATCACGAATGGGCTCAAGCCCATCACGAATGGGCTATTACGATTACGGTTTGGGCTCACGATGGCCCAAACCCGAAGTTATTTATGGTCTTGATATAGGATATCTCTTATTTATGGGATATATATCACATGACCGACTTAGGCGGATACGCCGAAGGGTAAGGAACACGAAACCAACAAGGATTTCGTGTGTATATATATAACATCTCGTCTCTCATTAAAGGTACGATCTTCAACCCTAACTCTTCAACTAAACCCTAAAACCGATTACTTACTCTCACGCCGGAGGATAATCGTGGGAGACAATCCCACGATAAGCCTAACGGTGTCTTTTTGTTTTCTTAGTGCGCAGGTCTCAAGCATTGCGATCTAATTGGTACGGAAACAAGGAACGCCCAACTTTTGTATCAACAAGTGGCGCCATCCGTGGGACCATACACTAAGAACTAGAATGACGAAGCATGGAAACCCAAATCAGCGGACTCCGCAGACAAAGAAAACGCATGACGACCTACTGGGGAAGAAGCAGCAAACTGATTCAGCTGCTAAGCAGGCCTCTGGAACAACCAGTGCGCCCAAAAGCCTAGGATCATACTCAGATCTGGCTTTTACCCCAGTAGAACCGATCACAAGGACTACCCATGCTACTACAACAACCGCTAGCGCGGTAGATCTACTGCGCACTCCTCTCACCATGCCAGAATTAAACTTCACTGAGCCGCCAAATGCGCCCACCCGAAACAAGGGTCCTGATTTGGAAACAGACATCCTCGCGCTAGAAGGAGTCGCGCCTGAACTAGCGCCAAGTGATTTCGTGTCCCAAAACTACGAAACCTTGGCTGCGTTGATGCGAGAGGAAGCAAAAAAGAGGTCAAGTCAGAGCCTGCAAGCCAGGCTCAACTTTGATCCTGGGCATGAGGCATCCCCACCGCGTTACCGAAAGGAAAGGCGCGAGAAGGATGGCCGCCGACATCCTGTGTTTACTAGGATCGGAAGGAAAGTTGTGGACGATGAAGCAGCCGACTTACAGTCTCTGGAGGAGCATGAAGATGATGGAAGGCGCACCAATGTCCACACTAGACTTGGCAGTCGCAGGATCCACGATAGACTTGGGCGACGATGCTCCCCAAGCGAAAGCCCTTCAAGCTCAGATTCCGAGGATAGTCGGCGCAAGCGCCGCAAAAGGGTAAGCTCATCCTCAAGTGACTCCTCAGACAACGAGGACAAAGAAACAGGACACTGGAAGTCTAGGAGAAGATACCGCGACCAGGAGGACGAAGATATGTCTCGTCCCTGGCGCCGCCAAAAGGTTGACGCATTCACTCCGCGCATCAGTGATTTTTCAGAAGATAAGAGAAGGCGCATGCCCGCCAATGTTAAAACTTATGATGGGACAGGTGATCCTGATGACCACCTAAAAATTTTCGAATCAGCAGCAACCATCGAAAATTGGCCACAACCTGTGTGGTGCCATATGTTTAACTCTACATTAGTGGGGAATGTGCGAAACTGGTTCAGTAAGCTTCCACGTAGAAGCATCGATGGGTTTGAAGAGTTGCGGAAGGCGTTTCGTTTGAACTTTACTCAGAGGAAGAAGTGCGCCAAGAACCCTGTCGAGCTCGCTAGGGTAAAATAGCGCCAAGGGGAATCCACAAGCGCTTTTATGGAGCGCTTTAAAGATGAATGCATACATGTCAAGGCATGTCCCGAAATACTAAAGATCTCAGGGTTTATGAACGGGATCAATAACCCCGAGCTTATCAAAAAGTTAAATGATAGGGTTCCCCAAACCTTTGACGAACTAATGAAGCGCACAAGGTCCTTCATCCAAGGAGAAGCCGCCGCTGCGGATAGCAAGAAAGGCTACTCAAACTATAGGTCACAAGAAGTGCCAAGGAGACAATCCAATGACCAGAGTAGCAGTCGTAACAAAAGCTACCGCAGTCAAGGAGGCGGACGGGGAAACGACAAGTATACCCCACTAACAAAGACTCCAAAGGAGATATTCGCGACGGAAGGCGCGAACTTTCCGAGACCCCCACCGATGCGCACCCCAGAAGATCGACGCGTAGGGAATGGATACTGCGAGTATCATGGACAGAAGGGCCACACAACTAATGAATGTGTCCAATTGCGCCAACTAATAGATAAGCTAGTAAAAGAAGGCAGATTGGACCATCTAGTTAAGAACATCAAGGATGGAAAAGAAAAACAGAAGACCGGGGGCAAAAAAGAAGCACCTAAGGATAAGGTTGACACGATCTACATGATACAATCATGGCAGCGAAAGACTAGGCAAAAGATCAGCCAGAAATTTTCTCATGGAAGCGAAATCTCTTTCCCGACCTTGGCTGCGGACAACGCAGTGGCGGAACCACTCACCATTGAGATAAATGCGGGGGGTCACGATATCCACCGCATGTATGTTGATGGAGGGGCATCAGCGGATATAATGTATGAGCATTGTTTCAAGAGATTGCGCCCTGAGATACAAAGACAGTTAAACCCAGCCACGACTTCGTTGACTGGCTTCATAGGAGAAAAGATATGGCCCATGGGGCAACTGCGACTACTAGTCGCTGTCGGTAATAAGGAACACTCCACGACAGCCTGGATGAATTTTATGGTGATCAGATCTCCTTCACCATACAATGGCATTATTGGAAGACCGGAAATTTTGGCAATACGCACAGTACCGTCCACAGCACATGGGATGCTCAAATTCCCGGTAGAAGGCGGCATTGTCACCATCTACAATAGCGCTGCGCCACCAGGAGAGTGTAACACGATTACATGCGAGACGACGCACACCCCAGAACAGAGCGCAGCTAAAGTACCAAATCTGAAGGTCGCAATTCATCCTGATTATCCGGAACAAGAAGTATCCATCGGGGAATCATTGTCTGATAAAGGCAGAGCGGCCGTGTGCGCACTCTTGCAAAAGAATCTGGATATCTTCGCATGGGAACCAAAGCACATGACTGGTGTGCCACGATCGATTGCAGAACACAAGCTGAAAATCCGACAAGGATATTCCCCAGTACGGCAGAAAAAGCGCGGCCAGGCTCCAGAGCGCGCAAAAGCCATTCTGGAAGAAGTACACAAACTTGTGGACGCAGGCATCATGCGAGAAGTCTATTACCATGACTGGCTCTCCAATCCAGTAATGGTCAAGAAGAGTGATGGTAGTTGGCGGATGTGTGTGGATTTCACTGACCTCAACAAAGCATGTCCACAGGACTGCTACCCACTACCAGAGATAGACTGGAAGGTAGAATCTTTGTGCGGATATCCCTTTAAATGTTTCTTAGATGCATACAAAGGGTACCACCAAATCCAAATGGCCAAGGAAGACGAGGAAAAAACAGCCTTCCACACAAGCCAAGGTGTCTTTTGTTATACAAAGATGCCTTTTGGCCTGAAGAATGCGGGCGCCACCTACCAGCGATTGGTAGATAATGCATTTGAAAAGCAAGTGGGCCGCAACCTAGAGGTCTATGTGGACGACCTTGTCATAAAAAGCCATACTGAAGACGAAGTGGTGCGCGACATTGAAGAAACATTTAGAACACTACGAAAGATCAACATGAAGTTGAATCCTAAGAAATGCACTTTTGGCGCTACAGAAGGCATGTTCCTGGGATACTTGATAGAACCAGATGGCATTAAGCCATGCCCAGAAAAAACAGAGGCTGTCATCCAACTCCCTTCACCGCGCACGTTGAAAGAAGTTCAGTCTCTGAATGGAAAGCTAGCCGGTTTGAACAGATTCCTATCCAAATCAGCGGATAGGTCACTTCCTCTATTTAAAACACTCAAGAAGTGTACAAAAAAGGGAGACTTTCGTTGGACTACGGAAGCGGAAGAAGCTTTCATACAGCTTAAGCAACATATAGCAGCGCTTCCTAAGCTAGTCGCACCCCGACCAGGGGAGGAATTAATTGTCTACTTATCTGTGACTCATGGAGCGGTCAGCGCAATGCTACTGACAGATAGGAACTCTGTACAAACACCGGTATATTTTGTAAGCAAAGCACTCAAGAAGACAGAGATTAACTACAGCTCAATGGAGAAGTTGGTTTTGGCGTTAGTATTTGCCGCCAAAAGACTGCGTAGATACTTCCAAGCACACCCAATAGTGGTGATCACAAACCAACCTATCAAGCAAGTTATCTCTAAACCTGACGCATCGGGGCGATTACAAAAATGGAGTGTGCTGCTAGGCGAGTATAACATCTCTTATAGACCACGCACTGCGGTTAAAGGGCAAATACTAGCAGACTTCATCATCGAAAAACCAGACACCGATGCCGCACCTCCACTGAGAAAGGTAGAACTAAAAGAATCATGGGTCCTGTTCACGGATGGATCTTCATGCGTGGATGGGTCGGGCGCTGGCCTTATCCTCACTAATCCAGAAGGAATGGAATTCACTTATGCACTGCGCTTTGAATTCACAGCCACGAACAACGAGGCAGAATATGAAGCCCTAATCGCCGGGTTACGCATTGCAACTCGAATGGGTGTACGCAACCTAGAAGCAAATGTGGACTCCCGATTAGTAGCCAACCATGTGTTAGGCGAATATGTGGCTAAAGAGGATAACATGGTCCAATACCTCGACAAGACCAAATCACTAATCCAAGGTTTTGACAGGTTTACCATTAAACAAGTTCCTAGAGGTGAAAACAAGAAAGCGGATGCGCTAAGCAAGATCGCATCTACAAGCTTTGCGCACCTGTCAAAACAAGTGCTGGTGGAGATTCTAAAAAATAAATCCATCTCGAAGATGGAAATATCCACGGTAATAGAGGAGGAGAATCCTACGTGGATGACCCCTATTGTGGAGTTTATAAGCAAAGGTATATTGCCCCAGGAGCAGAAGGATGCTCGACGGATACGGCGCACAGCGCAGAGGTTCAAACTTCGAGATGGTATCCTATATCGGCACTCATTCCTACAACCATGGCTTCGGTGCGTTGGACCTCTTCAGGAAGATTACGTACTCCGAGAGATCCACGCTGGTTCATGCAGTATGCATTCAGGACCATGATCCGTCGTAGCGCGAGCCTTGCGGTCAGGATACTACTGGCCCACTATGCATCGTGATACGCGTGAGGTGATAAAGAAGTGTAACGACTGCCAAGTTCATAGACCCATCCCGCGCAGACCACAACAAGAGCTAACGCCTATCACTTCTCCATGGCCATTCTATAAGTAGGGTATCGACATTGCGGGTCCCTTCCCTGTTGCAGCGGGGGGACTGAAATTTCTTATTGTGGCAATAGACTACTTCACTAAGTGGATTGAAGCGAAAGCAGTGGCGACAATCACAGGTAATCAAGTAAAACGCTTCGTTTGGGAAAATATTGTATGCCGCTTTGGATTACCGGGGGAGATTGTTTCGGACAACGGAAAACAATTCCGCGATAATCCGTTCAAAGACTGGTGCGCAGAACTAAATATCACACAACACTTCGCGTCAGTTAAACACCCACAAACCAATGGTTTAGTTGAGCGCGCAAATCGTAGTTTAGGCGAAGGAATTAAAGCGCGCCTGGATAAGCACAAAGGAAGATGGGTGGACGAATTGTCGCATGTCTTATGGGCGCACCGCACGACAATCAAAGTTAGCAATGGAGACACTCCTTTTTCTCTTGTCTATGGGACAGAAGCTGTCATACCAGCTGAAATTGGGATGCCAACTATTCGAACCGCGGAAGTTAATGTCGCAACCAATGACGACGAACGACGTATCGACTTGGATCTATTGGAAGAAAGGCGTGAACGCGCAGCTATACGTGAAGCAAAAGCCAAGTCAAAAATGAAGGGATATTACGACGCTAAAGTTCGAAGCACCTCATTCAGACCAGGCGACTTTGTATATCGCGCTAACGATGCAAGCCACGCAGAAGATACAGGTAAACTTGGACCGAATTGGGAAGGACCCTATGAGGTCGTTGAAGCACTAGGTAAAGGCGCATACAAGCTGCGTGACATGGATGGCCGCGAGCTACAATGCACATGGAATGTTTGCAATCTTAAGAGATGCTATCTTTAGGAAAGGTTACGACCTCACACACGGACACCTCCGCACTTTAGTAAGTGCTTAATAAATATCCGTGTATTTACATTTTGTTTCATTTAGGCAAATGTTTTTTTCTTTTTCACAAAAACTTGCAAGTATTAATTCAATGTCGCGGTTTCTAGCTAATTCCGCGACACATTTCACTTTATTGTTTACATGTTATTTGTCTCAATATTGTTGTTATTTTATTTTCTGCCTACATGGCGTGCATGCACTTATTAAAACCCACGATGGTAAAAGGATGAGTAAACCTACTAACAAACTCGTTGAGTAAGAGGGTTGCAAACCCATCAACATCGGATCACGCATCCTTGTTAAACACCTTACTCTCAAGACATTGGAGTAAGTTCAATGTGTATCCCACGACGGATACACAACAATGCACACTGTGCGCGTTTAACAACTTAGGAGCTAAGACACTTAACTCCTTGATATGCTATTTGCAGACGCTGCATATAAATCAATAAACTTGTAAATTTTATGAACTTCATACACGATTATGGATTTTTTATAAATTTTCTTAAGTATATACACAACAAGTTGCTATGTTAGACACAACATAGACGTCTTTTACGCAAAGACAAAATAACTAAGTACAAACATTATAACCACAATCACATTTGATATAATATACGTACAATCGTACTTTTCAACATTTTATTGTAGACTACGAGTCCATATACAATATAGATTCAACATGCACATGTGCAACAAAAAGTGAACCTGTTACAAAACATCACTACATCTAAGTAGCCTATATACTACGTGTGCGCTTAAGCCTTGAACTGCCCACTTGGCGCGCCACACTACCAGCCTCTTCAACAGGTCAACATCCTTGGGTGACACCATTGGAACGCTAACGGGCACTCCATCAGACCTCGGAATATGGGCCGCACCAAGACCACAAATGATGGCTTATACCCTTCACACCCTTCTTCTTTGCAAGTCTCATCTCATGGGCCTCTAGGGACTTCTTTAGAGGAATTTCCTTCTCAAGAGCGAAAGGATTCAGGATATCACGCGGACAAGCAAAGATGGGTACATGCAGCTGCGACACATCGGGCTTCAAAAAATAATCAAGCTGTGCCTCAGCGTCATCTGCTGTGTGCCTAGCCAAAGTCAGCCCCTCCATAATCACACCTATGGGATAATCCTGGTCGCCCTCCAGTTGAGCAATATGAAGAAGCTCCAAAAGCTTCAACTTCTCCATCGCAGCAACAAGATCATCATAAGCGTTCTCGTTGTAACCCGGTACTTGGGCGGCGGGCACAGTCAATATCTTGTTCGCACACAGCTCCTCTACAGCCTCTGCCTTACCACGCGCCAGCGCACACTGAACAACATCCCCAAAGGAGTCCTTCACCTCTTGAGACTCCAGCGTTCTCAAGGCAGCAAGGCGCAAGCCATGGCTGATAAGCCACCTGCGCTCAGCAATGGTTGACACCAAGTGAGGGTACAACTCTTCATCGTATTCAATGCTAAGCTTACGCAACTTGCTCTCCTGTTTCTCCAGCAAACACCCTACGGACTTGCGGAACTCCTCCAAATTAGCGAAGTGCTCATTCTTTCCCATTCTCCAAATATTTCAAACCCAAAGACAAGAAGCCTTGTATTCTTTGAAGTTAGCACGCTCTTGGTTCACTTGAGCAAACAAGGATAGCCTCTCATCAGCAAGCTTCTGAGCATACACAGTGGTGGACTCTACTTCAGCCTAAGCATTAGCTAACTGCGCCTTCAGTAGCGCAATTTCCCTATCCTTCTGCGCATGGCTGCTACCCTCACCCGCATACCTAGCCTTCAGCTGTGCAACCAATGAGCCTTGCTGCGCAGCAGCCAAGCACAGCTCCTCAATCAACTGATCCGTAGGAACATCTTCGGGAGCCTTTGTCCCAGATTCTTGGCCCCCCTGCGCAAGATGATCAGCAGGCAAAGGACTCGCCTTGGGGGGCGATTTCCCAAGGCGCGCAGCATCATCACCAGCAACCTCGACACTGCACGCAGATAACAGAGCTACTTTATAATATCATTGCGGAATAAAGAAGTGCATATCTAAAGATACAAGCCTAATTACTTACTTGAAGGAAGGAGTTTCAGTTGTATCCTTCTGCGATGCATTCTCCTCTGATGATGATGATGGCTCACTAGAGATGAGATGGCGCCTTCTTTTGGACGTACCAGCGCCATCATCTCTAGCAGCTTTCTTGCGCTTCACCCTTGGCCAACGCCTTCTTGCCCACCTTCAGACATGGCAAACTCCCCACTTTCCGACGAATCAGTATGCGATAGCTCTTCACATGGATTTGTACCTCAGGAGTGGGAAAACTACGCAGAGGAGTTGCTTCTAAAACAATTGGGGGCGTATCCTCTGACTCCTCCTGCACGATTTCCATCGTGCGCCCCGCGGTAGCCTGTAGAACTGGCTCCTCGCCATCTCTCAAAGGGCGCACCCCTACAGTCACTTGTTTTGGCCTCTCCAAGCGAACAACACTGAATAGATCCATCTCTGCGCAACAAACAACAAACAAACACAAAATGAGTTAGATAAGCTACAAAGGGAAGAACGCTTACAACTAATAAGCGAAGAGGAAGGGAGAGACAAGCACCCACCCCGGCTATTCTCGTCCAAAAAAGTTGGCACCTCCTCCGGACTACCGAAGTAATTGCGACTGATGCCCATGTGCACCAAAAACTCCTCTGGATATGCCTTGATCGGTATGCGATTGGCATTAATCGTCTCCGCATCCTCTGCGCTATACGTTCCGGGGATGGGGCGCTCATCTCTCGGCAATGATTCTTGAGTATAGAACTCAAAAATCCATGGGAAAAATGCACTATCAACCCAAAAGAACTTTTCCCTCCAAACCCTCAGTGCGTCTAACTTCTCCGTATAGCACTGCAGTGGCCCTGCACGCTTGGAAAAGGACACCCACCCGTTTGACCACGACGTGTGGTAAAACGCGCGGAATAGATGGATTGTGGGTTCTATTGCTAACAAGCGACAATTCAATTCAAAATTAGTTATTTTTGCTGCACCTATACAGTGCAGCTGTGAAATATGTAGACGATAATGGTTTAAAATATCGCACAAAAATAGGGAAATGGGCACACGTTGGTTCGCAAATTCGAAGAAGCGTGTGTAAACCCCCACTTTCCCTTGCGGGAAGTTCGCAATCGACGCAGTCGCCACCGGAACTACCGGGTGCAATGCGATAGGGATGTAATAATCTGAGGTGAACTGACGAAGTTCGTCCTCAGATATATCGAATTAAAATCGGATAACTGAAGCACCATGGTTAGAATTTAAAGGATTCTGAAACGCACGCGCTATTACCTTAGCTTTCGTTGATTTTTAATTGCTGTTTGAAGGTTTAACAATGGTGGAAAATGATGATTTTTACTGTGGTAGCCACAGTGAAATGACGGCTAACCTTTATATAGGGTTACACATATTCGTGGATGGATGACACGTGTACCCCACTTGCTCTAATCGTGTGGCTGGGAGGCCAAAAGGTAAAGCACTTTTTCACCCACCCCTCACGATTTACGAAGGAGATACGGATGTACTTGGACTAGTTTATTATATAGCTTCTTTAGGCGGGAAACACTTGAAACTTCCCCGCTACGCATCGAGGAATATTTTCGCTACATTTGTTAGTCTAGCATCCGCAGTCGTTACACTACGCATACTAGACTGGGGGGACATGATGACGTATAGTCCGCATTCGGGTCATGAGCCCGACCAATGGACGCTACTAACACTTAAGCCCATCACGAATGGGCTCAAGCCCATCACGAATGGGCTATTACGATGACGGTTTGGGCTCACGATGGCCCAAACCCGAAGTTATTTATGGTCTTGATATAGGATATCTCTTATTTATGGGATATATATCACACGACCGACTTAGGCGGATACGTCGAAGCGTAAGGAACACGAAACCAACAAGGATTTCGTGTGTATATATATAACATCTCGTCTCTCATTAAAGGTACGATCTTCAACCCTAACTCTTCAACTAAACCCTAAAACCGATTACTTACTCTCACGCCGGAGGATAATCGTGGGAGACAATCCCACGATAAGCCTAACGGTGTCTTTTTGTTTTCTTAGTGCGCAGGTCTCAAGCATTGCGATCTAATTGGTACGGAAACAAGGAACGCCCAACTTTTGTATCAACAGGACCTATTTGCACATTACTGAGAGGGAGGCAGAAATGGTGTTAAAAATAGTTGGGATAAAACTCTCAAATGGCAACAAAAAATGGCGTATAGAATAAAAAACTTTGTGTACATATCACCTCCCAAATTCAAAATTCAAAATCCCACAAATCTTAAAATGAGCACAAACCCGGATGAACAAATACTAGAGACTCAATTAACAAAACCAGCATCAAAAGTTGAATTGAATTAAAGTTCACTACATGCGGCCTATACACGACCACACGTCAAAGATGAGGGCTTGAAACCAACCAATTACCTCTAATTCAAATGAGACCCACAAACCAAAGAAAAAATGAACATATCGAAAAACACATTACTAACCTCAAACACATGTGAAGTACATGTTACCACGAACAACTATGACCATATACATGTTATCATTCATAAACCTTCAAGAGGCTTAAACTATACTAGCTTGCTTTACAACACAAGATCAGAGCAAACTTGAAGACATAAACACAATTAAACTGACAATCACCATAACACGACACAAGTAATTTTATATAGCCAAAAAGAGCATAAAGTAGACAATCAACCACATTAACATTAAGATATATCAATAAGAGTTGCATAGAACTTGCGCAAAATATACTAAAAACATAATCGATAATCCTGATACTTGTTGAAGAAAACTAAGACTAATAACCAGCCACTAAATATATTCATATCACAACTAGAATCTCACTTCCAATGTATATGCCAATTAACACACAAAAAAAAAAGGTAGTCATACAAAACGTACCCATCAGATCAAAAGGCACGCTTCTGTAAGTTTCTTAATCACGAATTAGTGTTCCAGACGAAGCTTCTCTGACATCATCACACTACTGCATGAACGAATGCTTCATCATATTACAACTACAACTTGATATAATATGTATTCTAGACCAAGAATACAAAAAAGACGAAAGAGATTATCCAACCAGTGAGTTTGAAGAATATACACCCTTGCGCAAGCCAGCTGCCTACAAGATTCAATATAAATTTTTTTTTTTTTTAAAAATGTAATAATTAGGACATTACATTAGGCAAGTTAAAACAACTAACCAAAGGTAGTTAAATACCATTTTGATGTCATTTAAAGATTGTGTATAAAGGTGATAGTCAGGGTGATTGTCAGATGCCTACAAGAACAAATAAGATCACAAAAAACATTCACAATTAAGAATCACTTAAGAATCAACTAATATTTCTCATATCCAATTCAAACTTCGAATAATTGGCCATAAAGAGAAAAAGAACAATACCTCTGACTCTGCATTTTTGAATTGTGCAGTCGCTTTTGCAAACAGAACATTAGAATCAAAATTGCTGTGGGTGAAAAATCCAAGGAGAGTGTACGCAGTTCCCAACCACCACGAAGCCTGGTGGCACTTACCATCTAAACGTACGGCTGCTTCCAATTTAGAAATTGCACCTAAAGTTATAAAAAACATAGTATCCACAACCATGAGAAAATCTTAGAAATTGCATAAACTTAAGTAACTCAAGTATAAAAAGAGTACCACGAATCAGATTTGGAGATTCTTCGTTGTCTGCATGCTTAGATAGTCCAACAAGCACTGCACCCAGTTTCACCAAATTCTGCGAATGACCAATCAAATTATAATTTATAAACAACTGATCTCAATTGCGAGTTTATGACATAAAAGATTATAATTATCTGATCAACTTATACCATATCAACCACTAATCATCGATAACCAGAGCTATACATTCAAACATTTATGAAGTGTTTATTATACTTTTTAACTTTTGTTAGGAAAAATAAACTTACAGTCATGTCAACTAAGTAAATTAGCAAGAGATGGTAATCATAAGCCCTTTAAGGTGTGTTAATAAAACTGCTATACCATCAAGTCAAGATAACTAGCAGAGACAATCATTTCAGAATGTATCAAAATTATAATCTGTCATGAAATTCTACAGTGTGTATATCTAACTATTTTATTTCCTATTGATTATGCCAAACTTGTTAATTATCCTATTGCGCGTACTAAATTTGTGGTTAATAATATACATATGACATGTAACTGATTAACAATTAATTAGTATTATATTGGTTAGCTAGCTTACCATATAGGATCCAAAAACCCTCAATAAAAAAAACCTATATCCAAACACCCTCTCCCCTTTAACAAAAACACACACTGTAACACCAAGAACACACACACACTAACATCACTACCAACAACCATTTTCATCATTTCAAACAATCTTTACCTTAAAACAAACCAACACCTTCACAAAAAACAACTTATTCTAATAAACCCAATAAATAAGCATTGTTATATATCAAATGGTAAATGTTACAATTTATGTAACATGACATCTGATGTGTAAATGATACAATAAACTTCAGACAAACTTAGCTACTTTTAATTATGAGAATCTAAAAATCGCCCGTGAAGCTGCTGAAATCGAACTAGCAGTTAACCTGAAGATATTAATGTATGTATTAATCTTATCCAGTAATTGATATTGTTTATATATATATATATATATATATATTATATATATATATATATATATATATATATATATATAATATATATATATATATATATATATATATATATATATATAAACAATATCAATTACTGGATAAGATTAATACATACATTAATATCTTCAGGTTAACTGCTAGTTCGATTTCAGCAGCTTCACGGGCGATTTTTAGATTCTCATAATTAAAAGTAGCAATCTCTTCCTCAGTCATTGTTGACTCGTCCTGTTAAACGAACTACTTTTACAGAAAATATGAAACCGAAGTTTGTGTGCGTTGCTGGGGTTTTATAAGGGAAGAAGACCAGAGTATAGTTTTAGGGTTTGGTGCGAGTATGTAATGGGCCTTTAATGGGTTGGATTTGTTTGGGCTGTTGTTTTGAGCTTAATGAGATGATGGATAGGTATTGTCGGGTGATATTACACTATATATAATACACCGTTTAATCCGGCGTCGTTTTGACACGCCTGTCTGACGCAATGTGACGTCACGAGTTCGGAGCCCAATGGTTAGCCCGTTACCAGCCCAACAGGCCTTTTTCTATTTTTTTTTCCGACTCGCATTAATACACCGCTGTAGTGGACCGCCATAGTTTTCATGCTTATCTGTTACGTTCGGGTTGCTTCCTTGCTGGGTTTCGTGCTTCGTTGTTCGTAGGTCGGTTTCTGCTTTCCCGTCTTCCTGTCAATGTTTAATTTATTTCTTTTGTGGTTCCTGTGTTCGTTACCTTTAGATGTTAATCAAATTGTGAAATTGCTTCTTCTTTCGTTAATAGCTGTTACTGACATGTTCTGTTATACTATGCGTTGCCTAATTTTTGGTAGCCGGGTTTATGGTGTACTTTTAACTTGCTTGATTATATAATTATGAAAACCAAAAGAAAAGTTGTGCGTATGATTGATAATGGTTCTGTTGCAAACAAAAGTCGTAAGGTTAGTGGTTTTGTTGATGTTGATGTCGGTCATCTGGATGATGTTGTATCGAGTAGTAGTTCGTATGATTTGAGTCTTGTAGACACCAACCCTGTTGTGGACGCCGGTTATACGGTAACAGGGGACGACAATGCTTTACGTTATGGTGTGGTCACAAGTGGAACATCTGAATCAGGTAAGGGGAAAAGAAATCTATCTGAAATTTATGTGGGGCAGCCGGTTCCTTTTCAAGATAGACGGCTGGTGCCTGATGTTGTGGGACATTTGTCTACACCGTGTTATCGTTCGACTAGCTTAATAATAAATGAACCAGTTCCTGTAAGTGTATGGGCTACAGTTGGTCCATCCATTGGGAAGGGTAAGGAAAAGGCTGACGATCTCTATAATTCTTCGATCCATGGTATGTTTATCTTTATGTTTATGGTTTCTTTCATAGGTTTTAGGTGATGTTGATTTACTAATGTTTGGTATGTGTGGATCGTTGTGCAGCTTTACAGACGGAACACACAGTCCGGAACATTATATGGCTTCTTCTCAATCTGTTGTTGGTTATGCAGTTGGAGATACTTCGTTTCGTTCTGAAGGTGATAAGCTGTTGATGAACTTGGTCATTCTCTGTTTTGGTTCTTTGACTTTCGATATTGTATGTTGTTGGCTACATAAGTGATTGTGTTGCAGGTGTGCATTTTAGTGATGGTATGCGCAGAGGGGTTTCTACTTCGGTCGCTATTGGAAACGAATGCTTATCTCCATCTGATGTGCCTGCAGGTTTATTGTGTCGTTATTATTTTATTGTTTCTCGCGCTTTTATCGTTGCTTCTGTGACCATTTTTTTTGCCATAATTTTCTATCAGCTGAAACGGCAGCTGTTCTTCAGCCACTTACATGTGTTGCGGATTCACAGTGTCAAACTGTAACACCCCCTAATTTGTTTTGTGGCAGCGGAAAGTAATTAGGTGTTACACTGAGGATCGAAGTCAAAAATTTCAGAAAACGGCTTGAAAAAGGCATTTTGAAAGTTATATGTCATTCAAAATAATAGTTTTGGTACAAAGGTTGAAATATCTGATTTGAAAATCCCACAAAAGTATGGTAATTTGGAAAGAATGACATATTTGATTTTCACACCATTTAAGTTATCAGAGTATTTAATACCCGCTCCGTGTCTTGTCCTGCTCCGTTGATTACCTGAGATAAACATGCTTAAAACGTCAATACAATGGTTGGTGAGTTCGTGGAGTTTGATAGAAAATAGCTTTCTTTCAATGAATTCAAGAGTTGTACAGTGATAGTTGAAATAAATACTAGTACTTCTTGAAGTAACTAGCACGTTTGCAATTGGGTAAAAATCCACGAGTAAATCATTTATGAACTCAGATGATCATAAGTTTCAAGTTTAAATGAAAATGAGCTACGTTGTTATATGCTCGAAATGAAATGATGATTCAACTTTTAAAAGTAACGATATACCAAGTATTGAGTTGTCTTTATCAGAAGACACAACTAAGTCACATATGATAACAGTTAAGTTTCAAGTACATGATACATAATCCAAACACATAGTGAAAACAATAGTAAAAAGTCTGATGTCTATCAGTGTGGAGTGGTGGTTAAATACAGCTGTATCCAAATATATATAGGAAGACATATATATTCATAAGTTTATATTGCCCTAAGCCTCATGACGCGCAAAACGTTAACACAGGTACCGTAAAACGGCGGAGTCACATCAGGTTACTGATGGTTTTGCCCTCAGGTAATAGGTGATTGCCTCATCCTATTATTTCTCAAATATAGTGTATCGCGACTAAATACGACTAGCCATAAGGCATTCCATCCAGTATTTAGTGGGATAGGTCGTCAGCCTCTAACAGGTTTCGAAGCTGTCCACTATATTCGCGCTCACCGCAGTGATTAATGGCTCATGATCGAGGGACTTTATGGCAATATAGGTAAACTTAGGCAATATAGGGTTCGGGTTTTCATAGAATATGCGTACTTTAGTTTTGGCAATTATTTCTTGTTGAAATGTAGAAATATCATAGTAAAGTTAACAGTACATTCAGTTGTTATATGAATGCATATAATGAGTCTCAGTATCTTGTTACAACAAGTAGCTTGAAAATGTTATTTTTCAAATATAGTATTTAAGCTAAGTAAGCAGTTTGCAAGTATAACGAGCATATATCCCTGCCAAAGGGTGATTCAAAACATGTAAAACATAGTTGATGATTTTGAATAAATCATGAGAGTTTTCAGAGTATAAAAGTAAACTTAAAACAGTTGAAGCATGTATCTCCCCCAAAAGAGTTATTAAAAACAAGTATTAAAAGTAGGGGCCACGACTCACCTGGAGTGTATCTGACAAGATGGAATTATGAAACCAAGTAAGATTATAGGAATGATCATGGAAATGTCTTCAATACGATACCTGAATATGAGGGATGTCTAAGTATTCGACTTATAACTAACAATGAGTGTGAGAGTGAGAAATCGTATAACGATTTGATGATGTGAGTGTGATATGCTTAAAATGCCTCAAGTTAAGAAAATTATAATATCATATATGATATTATCTTGCTTCTTATGCCACTCGACTCAAAATATTATCTCCTCAAAATATGATTAAATGATATGCAAGTGAAATCGTAAATTAAATAGTGCATAACTAAAATGTATAAAATGCATATGAAGTGGTGGGTGTGAAATGGAAAATAAAATAAGAATGTCAAGTAAAATTAATTAGTCCTTGTCCTTTCCCAAATTTTACACTTTTTACCCTAACTGTATTTGTGTCACACCGTTAGTCTTTCGTTAGTCCATAGTCCAATAATAGTCCAAAAATTGTCCAAAGGTACAAATAAGGCTTGGAGTTCAATGATATGTCAATTTAAGTCCTCTATAAACTGTTTTTACAGCTTCAGTCCATATATTTCTCGGTTTGACAGTTTTAGTCCTTCTAGTCAATTTGCGTTACATTTTTAGTCCAAAAATGTCAAAATGGTGGGGGACAATGTGGGTGTGTTTTTCTGAGTTATATTTAAGATAAAAGAAGCTTATTTTAACAGCTTATTCGGCTAGTAGCTTATTTTTACACATTGGGCCCTTAACGAATTACAATTCTAAGCCCAATATTGGCTTTTAGTGGTTTTTCAAATATGGTTCATACGGGTTACTTGGGCTGTTTTAAAGGGTCGAATCGTGAGTATTTTAGCATGATGTTTGCACGAAAAATGTAACTAGCAGTAGGGTCTTTTGGGTCGTATAAAAATAAGACATGGTCATTTATTTGAATCGTGAGTTATGGTGTCATTTACTAGGCTACTTGGGCTAGTTCGAATGTGTATAATACTTAGAATATATCTAAGTGTTTTTCAGTTTTAGTTATAGCGTGTAATATAAAAGGTTCATGCATTTCACTTGGGTCGTTTTTGAGGGTCGAAGCTTGGGTATTTCTACAAGTTGTATATATGAAAATGGTAGCTTGTCATGAAGTCAAATGGTTCGTATGAAAATGAGATATAGTTATTAAGTTAAGTCGTGATTGTTTGGGTCATTTTCTAGACGGCTTGGGACTGCCTTTTATATGCAAACTTCATAAATAATTCTAAGTGTTTTCCTCATACATTTTGTACGTGTGATGTTAGAGTTTTGATACGTTCGAATGATGCATGTGATGATATCTTAAACGTGACAAGAGTGTGTAGGGTGATCACTAAACTTTCCTCAGTGGCGACATGCCACATTCTGGTGGGTTTCATGCAACTATCACACTTATTAATAAAGGTATAACGATGGAGATGCTCGAATGACGATACTATGTGATGCATGAATGTCACCTTAACGTGAAAGTGGTGAGTGTGGGATGGCTGTTAAGCCTTTCACAGTGGAGGCTTGACTCATGTTGGGTTACACATATTAATGAATACATATACGTTCGAAGTAAAGAGATGATGCATGATAGTGTTATGTTCATGAGATATGGAAGTAAAGAAGGTTAGTAGATACTTACTACACCTTTCAAAGGTGGTGAAGAGGTAGTGAGATTCAGATGAAACACAAGAGATGGTCCAGTCGCTATAATCCAAGGTATACGTTTTATTCGTATACTTCCTTTACTCGATTTGCTTCCCTTTGTGAGACAAGAGTTGCTGAGCTTCTAAGGTGATTAGTGAGAGTGAAGTGAATGAAAAGTGAGTGAAGTGAGTTGCTAAAAGAGGTGGGATATATAGAGAATGAAATTACACACGTTTTGTTGACTCTATCTCAATCATGAAGTGTTACTGTGGATGAGCAGTATTTAGAGCATGCTTCTGACTTTAGAATCATTAGAAGGTATGGGAGGGTTTGTAGAACTTTGTCCTTTGTTGTTGGAATATATACATATTCGTGTATGATATTTCGGTTGACTTACTTCCACTGCTGTCCTAACCACCTTTCCAACATCATATTGTGCTAAGAATATTATCTGTGGAACGTAGGAAAAACCAGGTTTCGAATTTGTTGGGTTTTGAGATTTTTGTCCATGTGTTTTGGGTAGAAGTGGGACAAACAAATGGGTCTTCACGATCATATCAAAACTCGACTTGAGTTTCTGAAACTTGGTACTCGAATAGTCTAGTGGGTCGTGTATGAGATGGTGCAAAAATATTCGTGAGTTGCGTTTAAAAATTGAAAGATATCGAGTCGTTTTGGAGGGTGTGTGGCTGTCGGATATTGCATGAAATAATAGAAATGCGTGGGTTTTGGGAGTTGGGCTGAAACCGTGTGTAAAGTGGGATGGTGATGGGCCGGATATAACTTCATCCCATTTGGCTAGTAGAGAATTAGAGAAACAAATGTAATTAGTGAAAAATTAAGTGATAATTAGTGAGATTTGTAATTAGTGTATATTGTGATTTAGTGAGATATAAAATTAGTGTAAGTAGGGAATTGTGAGAGTATTGGTTTTTGTGAAACATTTATGTTTCGTAATACCCGTCGTGAACCAGTGTCGTTATTAAATAATTGTCGTGATAACGTGACTTGGTGAGGGTAATAATAAGAGAAAATTTTTAAATTTCCCCGTAAAAATGGGTTTTATTAAACAGTAACTTGAGTTTATCCTAGATTAACGAGTATGATTACAATGGATTTTTGCGGGATCTTACACAAACGACTGCACCTGTCATTCAGTCTACCAAAATCTTTTCAGGTCCGGTAGCATGTTCAATTTTTCTGACCTATTCTATTGTTGTTTCGATGCCGAGTTTGTGGATACTAGCATTTGGTACCAGAGTACGTCCTTTAATGAATACGGGGTTAGTTATTTTTTTAGTGATAATGATAAAGTTACAAACACTGAAGATGTTTGTGTTTTTGCAGCGTCAGTGTCACAAACACGTATTGGAGGACCGGTGCCTGCAGCCCTGCAGGTATGTCAAAATCTACTTTCTGTTTCTTTCTTTTGGTGCTTCTTTCCAACGTTGTATGTTGGGTCCTGTTTCTTTATGTTCCAGGACTTAATACCTCTCATGTTTTGCTCTTACAGTTAGAAGTGATGCCGGTGGTATGTCTTCTTTCAGTAGACGACCATTCCGTGCTCGCCGTCGCCATGTAAACGAAAGTAAGCTTTCTAAAATTTTTACCGTGTTTATCGTTATTTCATTCATTAACGGTGTTTTTTTGCGCCTTTTTTTGCCTCTTATTTATGTCACAATTAATTATTAATTGCTTCTTATCCAGGTGGCCCTACGGCTTCTAATGTGCCTCCTCAACCCGCGTCTTTACATACTGAAGGTTCTAACCGTGCTCGACGGGGTTTGTATACTCAGTCCTTTCTGTTTCTGTTGGTGGCTTCTTTAGTGTTTTTGGGTTTTCATAGTCGCGTTTGTGCTTTTCTATAGGTCCACCGGTTACATATGTTTCTCTGGGTGCGTGCGACCGTGTCTGTGACTACTGTAAAGCAGTGTTTTGGTATGACGAAAGACTTAAGTCGGGGAGCCGAAGGTCACCAGAGTATATCAAGTGCTGTATGAAAGGCAGAGTTGTATTGCGGCCACAGCCCGCGTATCCGCCATACATACTCCAACTATTTGCAGACAGACATTTCATGGAAAACGTTAGGGCGTATAACCAAATGTTTACAATGACGTCGTTAGGCGCACACATTGATGAGTCCATTAATCGGGGTTGGGGTCCTTATGTATTCAAAGTTTCTGGGCAGATGTATCATCAGTTAGGTAGTCTGTGCCCACAGCCTCAAACAGAGCCAAGGTTTCTTCAGTTGTGTATATTCGACACCGCCAACG
Organism: Artemisia tridentata subsp. tridentata; assembly: GCA_021014915.2. Taxonomy (NCBI): domain Eukaryota; kingdom Viridiplantae; phylum Streptophyta; class Magnoliopsida; order Asterales; family Asteraceae; genus Artemisia; species Artemisia tridentata. The sequence goes on from CP139503.1 coordinate 39,589,571, forward strand.
AGGTGGCAAACAGGTTGCGACATTTTGCTGGGGAGGATACAACGTTGCATCCTGATATTGTCGAAAATTTGATAGAGGTCTTGGATGACAACAACGGTTTGGTTCAGCTGTTTAGGACGGCCAGAGATAAAATGGCAGATGCCGATGTGCCAGAGTTTACAATAAGGCTTTTTGGGGTTGCCGGGTCGCGTCAGTATGAATTTCCGTGTGGATATTCCATTGGGGCGATCATTTTTGAAGGTGGTCCGGATACGCAGACTGATTACGACGTTATCATTCAACAGCGGTCTGGTGAACCGCAACGTATAAAAAAGCTTCATCCGTGTTATATGTCACTACAATTTCCTTTATTGTTTATCTTTGGTGAAGAGGGGTATCATCCAGGTTTGAGGTTGGTAGATGTTACCTGAGGTTCATCTAACGAGGAAAGGAAGATGTCGATGAAGATGTATTATGCGTACCAGCTCCATGACCGTTTTGAAGAATATAGTTTGTTGAATAGGGCCGGCCGTTTGTTTCAACAATATGTGGTAACCGCTTACTGCAGTGTCGAACAGTACAGGCTTGATTTCATAAGAGAGCATCAAAATGATATACGTAACGAGTATCTATCAGGATTGTACGACGCGATCTTACGTGGAGATTGAGATGGTTCAGATGTTGGTTCAAGGACTATACTCCCATCTTCTTTTACTGGAGGCCCACGTTATATGTACAGTCACTATTTAGATGCTCTAGCAATTTGCCGTGTTCATGATAACCCGTCATTTTTCATTACATTTACATGTAATGTTAGCTGGCCTGAGATTCAGGAGTTCATGGAAAGGTTTCCACATGTTACTGTTGCGGACAGACCTGATGCAGTTGACCGTGTGTTTGAGCAAAAAATTCATCATCTCATTTCGTATCTGCGTGGCCAGAGACCTTTTGGCCTCGTTGAAGCAGGTACATTTTCATCTTTGCATGTACATAAATGAAATGTAGCTGTTAATTGCCATGGACAGTAACCGTTATTTTGACGATTGCAGTTTTATTGATGAACTCAAATAAGTACATTTTATTACTATCATTTATCCTATTAATTTGACTTGTTTTACTATATTATGTATGAGGATTGATACTTAATCGTTTACTTTTGTAATTCTCAGGTAAAAACAAGCATTTGGTGAAACTTGGCGATTTTGGACTAATAATGGAGCAAAACGTACATAAAGTGGAAGTCTACTGACATGGACAAGATCAAGTCAATTCTGCTCCAGATGCGCCGCATCTCACTATCAACATGCGCCGCATCTCTATCAAGATATCACCAGATACGATCCAAGATACAAGAGGACATGCGCCGCATCTAATAAAGAGTTACGCCGCATCTTCTGGCGGTGTACGAATATTCCTGAATATTATAATCTTGGACCCCACGCGAAGTTAAGTACATACGCCGCATCTACTTAAGTAGATGCGCCGCATCTTCCCTCAGACACAAACTATAAATACCCCGTAGACCAGACACATTAAGGAGTTCCACAGATTCGGAAGTTCGAAAACCTAAAGACCGAACAGAAGAGAAGGACGAATTCAGTCAAGAAGGCAGCACAAGACACACCCAAATCGAAGATACAAGAGCTGTAAGAAGGTGCTGCATGTATTTAATTCATTAAGTAGTTTTGTTTTATTGTTTTAGCAAACTTTAATTCATCAGGATTGGTGGCTTGTGTAATGTGACAACGGAAAGATTGCACTCCCTTTAATACTTGCTTTCCCATCAATTAAAGTTTATATGTTGATGTCTTTGGTTACTACTTATTAGTGCATTGACCACCTCTGTGTTTATTAGTGGCTTGCGGGCACCCGACTGCGGGACAAGGTGTGGCTCCCACGGTTGTTTCTAAATTGATCACTTAGGAATAACTTTTAGACATAAGTCGTCATTAAGGGTTTACTCGCCGATGAGAATAGGACCAACGAGAAAGGGTTAATTACATACACTTCATATAAAGCTATCAATAAAACAAGTGACAATCTACTTAATCATAAGGACAGCCCTCTTATTGTCTCAAGTATCTATCTGTGTACGTGTGTGCTACTTGCTGATTCGTGCCTATTTGTTTATTTTATTATTTAATTGCAAACAAAACTGTGCCAGTCTCTCAGGCTGAAACCCCCTTGCGTTAGGATATTAAAATACTGATTAGATTAACGAGATTATACGTTCCACTCTTAGTGATCGACACTCTACTTACCATTATCTTCATACTGACCGGGTACACTGCTCGTTAAGTGTGTGTGTTATTGATAAGTCGGCTAAATATAAATTTAAAACTTGAGTAGGCATTAAAACTGCTAAACCGCAACGACACATCACGCGCATCAAGTTTTTGGCGCCGCTGCCGGGGAAAGAATTGTTATTTTCTGTTAATTTGATTAGTATTTTAATTAGGTTATTTTTCTTTTTATTAGATTAAATTGCATCATTGTACTATTTTGCATATTTGTTGTATTGTGTGTTATTTGTTTGCTTTTGTTTTTATTTTTGTGTGTTTTATTTTTGTTTTGTGTGTTTAATTTTTATTTTTTATTTTTCGTATTTTTCTGTTCTGCTATCGTTGTACTGTGCTAAATCAAACGATACGGCGCATCTGATCTCTCAGATACGGCGTATTGCGTTTAATTTTTTTAATACAACGCGTTTAATTAATTCGATACGACGCATCTTTTCCCCAAGATACGGCGTATCTGTTTTTAATAAGAAAATTTTTCTAAGCGATAAAGTAATACGACGCATCTGCTTTTGTAGATACGGCGTATCTGTTTTTGATAAAAACTTTTCTAAAACGTTAACGCCATACGACGCATCTTCTTTTGAAGATACGGCGTATCTATTATTTTAATTAAAAACAGTTTGCGAATTATTAAACAAATACGGCGTATCGATTTCCGTCGATACGGCGCATCTTACTGAATCAAAAATCTTTTATTTTTAAACGTAACGAAAATACGGCGCATTAACTTTCGTTAATACGACGCATTTAATTTTAATTAGATAAACTGATTTTTGATTGACTAATTCGATACGGCGCATTCATAAATTCTAAGCGGCGTATCTATTTTCTGGATAAAAGTCTGATTTAATTTTAACGATTATAAGATACGGCGTATCCAACTTTTTGGATACGGCGCATCGTCTGCAGACATCAGCAACTTTTATTCTTTTCTAATTTCCGAACGGAAAATATTCTGACTTACCCTTATGCTTGGAAGCTTTTACTTTGAAATCTTCTTGTTCTTAATTTTCAGGCACAATGTTCGATATTTTCTCCAACTGGTTCGGAAGACCCCAAAGAAGCCTTACTATGGAAGAGTTTGCGGTACTAATCGCTCAAGCCAATGAACAAGAACATCATGAAGCAAGGAACTTTATCACCGAATTCAAAGGCAGTCATGAGCTTTTACTAAAGGAACAAAACAATATGATCAATGGTTTGGCAATTGAAGTGCACCAATTGTCAACGGTGCTTAACAAGGTTCTTTTGGTAAGACACGATCTGAAAGGAATTACAACTAGAGGCGGAAAGTCAACCTTTCAAATCGGAGAGACGCCCGAGGATGACAGTACAAACAAAATTTCCCCTGAATCTTTATCACCTGAGCAAGAGCAACCTAAAGAGACTGATCCAGAACCTGTGACTAGAAAAGAACCTTCTGTTGAACCTAAACGATCAACACCACCTTTCCCACACAGGGCAAGGAAAGAGAAAGAAGATGCCTATCAAAAGAAATTCCTGGAGAATCTCAAGCAGCTGCAGCTTAGTATACCATTTATGGAAGCCCTAGTGCAAATGCCAAAATATGCTAAATATCTGAAGAGCTTGCTTACAAACAAGTCTAAACTCGAAGAGGCTTGCACCGTAACAATGGGAAAAAGAAGCTCTGCGGCATTGCTCAACGAACTTCCGTCTAAAGAAAAAGATCCAGGGAGTTTCACTATTCCTTGTCAAATTAAAAATTTGCATATTGAAAATGCCTTAGCCGACCTAGGAGCTAGTATAAGTCTTATGCCCTCTTCTATGTATGATAAATTAGGTCTTGGTGAACCAAAACCTACTAGGATGTGCTTAGAACTAGCTGATAGGTCCATACAATACCCATTAGGAATAGCGGAAAATATATTAATAAAAGTTGATAAATTTGAATTACCTATCGACTTCGTTATCCTCGATATGCCTGAAAATTCTAGAACTCCTATAATATTAGGGAGACCATTTTTAGCCACTGCTAGGGCCATGATTGATGTTTTTAATAAAAAAATAACTCTTACCATAGGAAAAGATGAGGTTGAATTTAACATGGAACAATCTATGAGTAAAGATAATTCCGATGATGATGAATGCTATAATATCGATGTTTCTGACGACACGATTAATCAATTTACTCAGAGATTGTTAAAAAATAATTTGCTTGATTCTTTTCTGCTTAAAAATTTAGAAAACACAATTGCTATAGAAGATCAAGTTGATGAGAATGCTATTGATTATAATTTCGCTGCTGATTCTGCTGTATGTAATGAGATACGGCGCATCGAAAACCTCGATGCGGCGCATCTATCTGATGACAGCAACGATATGATTAAAGAACAGGTTTATTCCGCTAGTGCTACTGAAATTAATAATGTTAAACCTGTGCTTAAGGATCTTCCTTCTACTTTGGAATATGCTTATTTAAACGAAAATACTAATACACCCGTTATTATTGCATCTGACTTAACGCCAAAAGAAAAAGAGTCTCTATTGCAGGTACTATATAAACGAAGAGGAGCATTAGCATGGAGTATGTCTGATATTAAGGGAATTAGCCCGTCATTTTGTACACATTAAAATCCTTATGGAAGATGAATTCAAACCAACTATCCAACCTCAAAGGCGTTTAAATCCAAAAGTCCAAGATGTGGTAAAAAATGAAATCGTAAAGTTACTTGACTCCGGACTTATCTACCCAATTTCCGACAGTTCGTGGGTCAGTCCTATCCACGTTGTACCAAAAAAAGGAGGAATGACGGTAGTACTCAATGACGACAATGAGCTAATCCCTTCAAGAACTGTTACCGGATGGAGAGTTTGCATCGACTACCGCAAACTCAATGATGCTACGCGAAAAGATCACTTCCCTCTTCCATTTATTGATCAAATGTTAGAAAGACTATCAGGATATGATTATTATTGTTTTTTGGATGGTTTTTCAGGTTTCTTCCAAATACCCATTGCCCCCGAGGATCAAGAGAAGACGACTTTCACCTGCCCTTATGGAACCTTCGCCTATAGGAGAATGCCGTTCGGACTATGCAACGCCCCTGCTACTTTTCAACGTTGTATGACGGCTATCTTCCATGATATGGTAGAAGACTTTATGGAAGTCTTCATGGACGACTTTTCGGTGTTCGGTAACTCATTTAATGATTGTCTCTTTAAACTTGATAGAATGCTTGCTAGGTGTGAAGAAACTAACCTTGTTCTTAATTGGGAAAAATGTCACTTTATGGTTAGAGAGGGAATTGTGTTAGGGCATAAAATTTCTGGGAAAGGTATAGAAGTTGATAAAGCTAAAATTGATGTAATTGCTAAACTACCTTACCCCACTAATGTTAAAGGTGTTAGAAGTTTTTTAGGGCATGCTGGATTTTACCGTAGGTTCATAAAGGATTTTTCAATGATATCTAGGCCTATGACCCAATTATTACTAAAAGATGCGAAGTTTGATTTTTCTAATGATTGCAAAAAGGCATTTAATATACTTAAAGAAAAACTAACTTCCGCACCTATTATAATTTCGCCAGATTGGAATTTACCTTTTGAACTAATGTGTGATGCTAGTGATTATGCTGTTGGAGCTGTACTTGGCCAAAGGATGGATAAGAAATTTAAGCCAATCTATTATGCTAGCAAAACATTGAATAATGCCCAAGAACATTACACAACCACGGAAAAAGAACTTCTAGCAGTAGTTTTTGCATTCGATAAATTTAGATCATATCTTATATTATCAAAAACTGTGGTTTACACTGACCATTCTGCTTTGAAGTATTTGTTCAATAAACAGGATGCCAAGCCAAGGCTTATTAGGTGGGTTTTATTGCTCCAAGGATTCGATATTGAAATTAAAGATAAAAAGGGTGCCGAGAATCTAGCTGCTGACCACTTATCTAGACTTGAAAACCCTGATATGGAGGTGCTTGACGAAAGGGAAATAGCTGATGACTTCCCTGATGAACACCTTATGATGGTAGGAATTAAGAGCAATAATAATGGACCATGGTACGCCGATTTTATAAACTTTATTGTTGCAAATGAAATTCCAAAAGGACTAACATCCAACGAGAAAAGGAGGTTTATAACTCGCTCTAGCGAGTATATTTGGGATGAACCTTATGCCTTTAAATTATGTCCTGACAATATTATACGAAGATGCGTAGATGGTGATGACATTCCTGCAATATTGGCACATTGCCATTCAGGGCCAACAGGGGGGCATCACGGTACAGTCGTCACAAGAAGAAAAATTCTTGACGCGGGATTTTATTGGCCCACTATGCTGGAGGATGCGAAAGATTATATAAAAGGATGTGATGCGTGTCAACGATCTGGAAATATTACATCAAGGAACGAAATGCCGCAAAACTATATCCAGGTATGTGAAGTTTTCGACATATGGGGATTAGACTTCATGGGACCGTTTCCTGAATCTAAAGGTAATAAATATATTTTGGTTGCTGTTGATTACGTATCAAAATGGGTAGAAGCGCAAGCATCTCCAACAAACGACAGCAAGGTAGTACTTAAATTTTTACAAGGTTTGTTCTCTAGGTTTGGAATTCCTAAAGCATTGATTAGTGATAGGGGAACACACTTTTGTAATCACCATCTTGGAAGAGCCTTGCAGAAATATGGAGTGTATCATAGGGTTTCCACCGCATACCATCCTCAATCAAATGGTCAAACTGAAGTAACCAATAGAGCTATAAAACGAATTCTTGAAAAAACGACTGGTTATAATCCTAAAGGGTGGTCTGACAAGTTGAATGATGCTTTATGGGCATTCCGTACAGCCTATAAGACACCGACGGGATGCACTCCATTCCGTCTTGTATACGGAAAAGCATGCCACCTACCGGTCGAAATTGAACAAAGTGCGTATTGGGCTTTAACGAATTGTAATATGGATATGGAAGCTGCAACGAAAAACCGTTTCATGGAACTTAACGAACTCTATGAACTAAGAGATGAGGCCTACAAGAATACTAAGATCTACAAAGAAAGAACTAAAAGATGGCATGACTCGAGGTTACGTGGGGATAAAACGTTTGCTATCGGAGAGAGAGTGCTACTATTTAATTCTAGATTAAAGATGTATCCTGGTAAACTTAAATCAAGATGGACGGGTCCGTTCGTTGTCAAGAAAGTGTATCCATACGGAACAATTGAAATATGCGATAAAAATGGTTATATATTCAAAGTAAACGGGCAACGTGTGAAGAAATACTTTGATAATAAAATTGAGGATAATGAGAGCGAGGTGGTGGAGTTTGAGCCCGACGTAATGAATTAAAGAGCTGAACGTGAGTCTAACTTGAAGACTCTGGAATAAAGACAAGTGCTGACCGGGAGACAACCCGGATTTATCTTTTATTATTCTGTTTTCTGTGTCGAGTCAGTCCAGGCCGCACGAAGATACGGCGCATCTCAGTCCTGAGATGCGACGCATCCTCTGCAATGGTCATATCTTATTTTATTTTTCTGCATTTTTATTTTCGACTTTAAAACTTTTTATCAGTTATTTTAATGCGGCGCATCCCTGGTTAAGGATGCGGCGCATCTTTATTCTGATCCGTATTTATTCCAGGCTCGATACGGCGTATCTTCTTCAATAGGATACGGCGCATCGACTGACCTGATGATTTTCAGTTTTAATTTTTAAGTTTTATTTTTACCTAACTACTAATGTATTATGCAAGTTGAACCTTTCTTATCTTAGGTGTGTTTTAAAGTGTTGGTGGTATTATAGTTTTCTGGATTTCCTGTGGATACATCAAGTATGAAGCTTTAACGTTCTAATCCACAAGAAAGATGATTTTTGCTCATATACTAATGGAGGATCATACCGAGCAAATCTCAGGGGAGTTTTTCCGTTCTAATTCTTTTATTTCCAGTTTTTAACCTTTTATACAAACAACGAGGACGTTGTTTAACTTAAGTGGGGGGATAGGAGAATTAGAACACTTAACACTTACTTGTCCTAAACTTTTTCAAAAATTATGCTTAAAATGTGCTTAATATATCAAACTTAAAAATTTTTAGCATGTTTTTGTTTAAGATCTAAGTTGCATAACTGCACACATGACATTATTTTCAAAAATTGTGATTTTCCAAAATTCACAAATCTATGAGTGTGCCGGTGACTTGTAAACTTTAGAACTTGGCTTGTATACTATTCGAGACCACCATAATGAGTATTATTTATTTAATTGGAATGACTTGTCTAACTTGGTAAAATTCTAGGATTACACCCAAAAAGCCTTTATATGTTATGTGTTATTAGCTAACTACACTGGTTAGTTAACCCCCGTATAAAACCTTTTGTTACTCTCACTTTTAGAGTAAGATACCCCTAGAAAAACACTCAGAGCCATTCCTTTCGTTTCTTACACCTATGTTTAAAATGTTTCGTTACACCTTAAACCTTAGCCTACCCTGTAGATTAGAATCCGTGGTTGGTTAATTGCTATAGGCAGAGTGTGTTTCCTTACATTACCTGTGTTCGCGTGCGTAATTCATTATATATGGTTAGGTCGGGAAATTGCACAATGTAATTGGAGTGAAAGTAAATATTGTATATTTTGGAGTTTATTTTTCGTGTGTTTACTACTTTCACTATTTACCATTATTTCTGAAGTTATGAAAAGTATGAAAAAATTATCCGGAAAGAAAGTTATAGTGATGTGGTGAAATTTTACACATCTATGTTTATGTTTCAAGTTAAAAAAAAAAAAAAAAAAAAAAAAAAAAAAAAAAAAAAAAAATCGAAAAAATGAGAAAAGAAAAAGAAAGAAAAAAGAGTTGGATGTTTATTTTAAGCCAACGATGTAAAGTTATGTAAGTGGTTCATATGGCCACTATTTGTTGTATTATATCTATGGATTGAATGGGAATTGGCAGTTATGGGAATGCCAATTAAGGTTTATTCTTTGATTAAGATTTTGTTGAGTATAATTCGTGTCTACCTAAAGCGTGTGTTTCAAGTGTTAAAGCGTGAGTTATTCAATGATATGAGTCTTATTCATGGGATGGTTGGGATAGTGATTAACCACACTTAGGATTTTAATTTATTTGTTTTGTTTATTTTTATTTTTACACCAATTTATATCCCAAATGTTATCCATACCCTGTATTGTTCTTTATCCAACCAAACCTTTGATTTATTGAGATTAGGGATTTGAGCAATCTTAAGTATCGTAGTCATGGATTCGGCTATGTATTTATGATTTTGTCGCCCTTTTTGATATATTATTATTGGTGAAGTTTGGACCTATCTTTAGCCTATTCGAGTTAAGGATTTGAGCAATTGCAAGTATCGTGTTCGTGGATTCGATCATGTATTTGTGATTTTGTCGCCTTTTCTGGAATTTGAGATCGATAGTGTAAATAAGAATAATTAACCCTTAAGCCTAAAAACCCTTTTTACCGCTTTAGACTTGTTATTCCTTAGCTTTAGTGGTGGAGATGTGTATACTTGCCAAGCCTATGATAGAATATTCGTCGCGACTGGACAGTTAAACGATTAGATTTGCTTTTATCAAAATATTTTATTTTACTTCTAATTCGTTAAGTGTTTAGTTGTGTGATTACGAAATAAACGAATACATGCTTAAATATAAAAATAAATCCTAACTTCTTTTAGGATACATTTTCATGAGATTTAATCTAAGGTTTACTTGGGGACAAGTAAAGTTCAAGTGGGGGGATATTTGATGAACTCAAATAAGTACATTTTATTACTATCATTTATCCTATTAATTTGACTTGTTTTACTATATTATGTATGAGGATTGATACTTAATCGTTTACTTTTGTAATTCTCAGGTAAAAACAAGCATTTGGTGAAACTTGGCGATTTTGGACTAATAATGGAGCAAAACGTACATAAAGTGGAAGTCTACTGACATGGACAAGATCAAGTCAATTCTGCTCCAGATGCGCCGCATCTCACTATCAACATGCGCCGCATCTCTATCAAGATATCACCAGATACGATCCAAGATACAAGAGGACATGCGCCGCATCTAATAAAGAGTTACGCCGCATCTTCTGGCGGTGTACGAATATTCCTGAATATTATAATCTTGGACCCCACGCGAAGTTAAGTACATACGCCGCATCTACTTAAGTAGATGCGCCGCATCTTCCCTCAGACACAAACTATAAATACCCCGTAGACCAGACACATTAAGGAGTTCCACAGATTCGGAAGTTCGAAAACCTAAAGACCGAACAGAAGAGAAGGACGAATTCAGTCAAGAAGGCAGCACAAGACACACCCAAATCGAAGATACAAGAGCTGTAAGAAGGTGCTGCATGTATTTAATTCATTAAGTAGTTTTGTTTTATTGTTTTAGCAAACTTTAATTCATCAGGATTGGTGGCTTGTGTAATGTGACAACGGAAAGATTGCACTCCCTTTAATACTTGCTTTCCCATCAATTAAAGTTTATATGTTGATGTCTTTGGTTACTACTTATTAGTGCATTGACCACCTCTGTGTTTATTAGTGGCTTGCGGGCACCCGACTGCGGGACAAGGTGTGGCTCCCACGGTTGTTTCTAAATTGATCACTTAGGAATAACTTTTAGACATAAGTCGTCATTAAGGGTTTACTCGCCGATGAGAATAGGACCAACGAGAAAGGGTTAATTACATACACTTCATATAAAGCTATCAATAAAACAAGTGACAATCTACTTAATCATAAGGACAGCCCTCTTATTGTCTCAAGTATCTATCTGTGTACGTGTGTGCTACTTGCTGATTCGTGCCTATTTGTTTATTTTATTATTTAATTGCAAACAAAACTGTGCCAGTCTCTCAGGCTGAAACCCCCTTGCGTTAGGATATTAAAATACTGATTAGATTAACGAGATTATACGTTCCACTCTTAGTGATCGACACTCTACTTACCATTATCTTCATACTGACCGGGTACACTGCTCGTTAAGTGTGTGTGTTATTGATAAGTCGGCTAAATATAAATTTAAAACTTGAGTAGGCATTAAAACTGCTAAACCGCAACGACACATCACGCGCATCATTTATACACGGTGGAATTTCAGAAAAGGGGTTTACCTCATTGTCATCTGTTGCTTTGGGTACATGGACCATCATGTGTGCATACACATGAAGAGATAGACATTTACGTATCTGCAGAACTACCCGATAGTGAAACAGATGCAGAAGGTTATCGAGTTGTTTCAGAATTTATGATGCATGGTCCGTGTGGTTTGGAGAATAGATTTGCAGTCTGTATGAAGAATACTGATACGTGTACTAAAGGCTTTCCCAAACCGTATTGTAACAGTACATTTGTTGACGATAAAGGTTTTGTCCATTATCGGCGACGGCACACGGGTAGTACGGTAGTCAGACAGAATTTGGACCTCGATAATGATTATGTTGTCCCCTACAATATCTCGCTTTGTATGCGTTTTTATGCACATATTAATGTAGAGTATTGTGAGTGGACTATGCTAATTAAGTACCTCTTCAAATACATTTCAAAAAGTACTGATCGTATTGTCGCTCAAGTAACTAGACCTATAGGAGAAGCATCTACCAGTGGCAGCCACTCGGTAATGCATGTTGATGAAATCAAGAACTTTCAAGATGCTAGATATGTTGGTCCACATGAACAGTGTTGGCATATTCTTGGGTACGATATACATTACAGAGAACCTGCAGTTCAGATACTTGTTGTGCACCTTCAAAATATGCAGCGGGTTTTTTTTAGGGGGAGAGAAAGAATTCAGACGGTTGTTGATAACCCGGCTAATAAAAAAACAACGCTTACGGAATGGCTTCATTTCAATGACGAGTCGGTATTAGGCCATCACTTAACCTATTTGGAATTCCCGTCAGAGTTTGTTTGGCATTCTACGGACAAGTACTGGAGTCCGAGGCGATACAGGAGTAAGCCATCTATCGGTCGGCTAGCGTATATCCATCCGAGTGCTGGAGACTTATTCTATCAAAGAATGCTATTAGGTCATCAGAAAGGCTGCAGGTCGTTTAAGGAGATTCGTACTGTTAACGGGCAAGTATACTCTACAAATAGGGTTGCATGCGAAGCCTTAGGGTTATTAGCAGATGACCGTGAATGGGCCACAGCTCTGGAAGAGGCACAAATGTCAGCGACTGCTGCAGAGATACGCTCTCTCTTTTGCCAGATACTTATTTTTTGTGATGTTACGAACCCTGTTTCACTTTGGACGTCACATTGGGAATCTATGAAAGACGACATACCAAGAAGACTGTCTCAACTGCTTCACATACCCGAAATGCATCTTGGTGAAGATGATTTACAAGGTGGGATCCTCTACGAGCTGGAAGCAGCATTTAGCTTTTATGGCAGGATTGTCAAGGACTTTGGTCTGGAGCTACCGCCAGTAAGACTCTTAGAGATCTTAAGAAATAGGATTGTCATGGAAGAAAGATCTTATGACCGTCAAGCTTTGGCAAGAGAAAGGGATTTATTAGTGCCGTAGTTAAATGTGGAACAACGTCGTATATATGACATGGTTCTTGACACAGTCACTAGCAGCAGGCAAAGATTAATGTTTGTTTACGGTCATGGTGGCACTGGTAAGACATACGTTTGGAAAAGCATAATTAATGCACTCAGATGTGAGGGTAGGATCGTTTTAGCAGTTGCTTCTTCCGGTATCGCTTCGTTGTTGCTGCCATCTGGCAGGACCGCACACTCGCGATTTAATTACCATTAGACCTGTCGAATGAATCAATGTGTACCGTCAAGAAAAAGACTCAGCTGGCTGATCTATTAATACAAGCTGATTTAATCATATGGGACGAAGCTCCTATGAATGACCGGCGATGTTTTGAAACCTTGGACCGTACTTTGAGGGATATACTCGATACTCCTGACCATCTTTTCGGGAAAAAAACCGTTATCTTGGGTGGTGATTTCAGACAAACTCTGCCTGTAAAGAAAGGTGCAGGAAAACACGAAATCATAGGGTCGTCGGTAACAAAATCATACGTATGGCCACATTTCCAGGTTGCTTACTTAACAGAAAACATGCTCCTACGGCAATTAAGGGACCGGCGGCTACAGTACAATGACAGGGAAGCATTTGCAGCATGGCTTCTTGATATTGGAAACGGTAATATCGGGGAACCAGACGAAAATGATCCTGAAAATACATCTTGGGTCTCTATACCTGATGTGTACTGCATTCCTGACACTGACAGTGGAAAATTAGACCTAATACAGTTCATATACGATCACCAGACGCTGCAATCGCCAACTGCAGAAGCCTTGCAACAGAAGGCTATCGTTTGTCCGAAGAATGAAACTGCTGATACTATAAACTCACAGGTACTAGATATGCTTCAAGGAGATGGGTATGTCTACCAGAGCAATGATCAAGCCATTCCACGTGGGAACGACGGTGGTGCGACAGAACTGTTGTACCCAACCGAGTATCTTAATACCTATCATTTGCTGGTATACCTCCACATAATCTTGAACTTAAAATAGGGGCATCAGTAATGCTATTAAGAAAACTTAATTCCATTGGTGGTCTCTGTAACGGGACAAGGATGATAGTAACTCAGATGCTGAGTAAGGTCATCGAGGCAAGAATCATTACTGGTACACACATGTTAAAGAAAGTATTCCTTCCACGTATCTTGCTCATCAATAAAAAAGACAGGTTGCCGTTTATATTTAAGAGAAAACAGTTTCCGGTAAAGGTTTGTTATGCAATGACCATTAATAAGAGTCAAGGACAATCGCTGAATAAGATTGGTATTTATCTACCAGAACCCATCTTTGGCCATGGTCAATTGTATGTTGCGCTTTCCAGATCCACATCTCCTGAAGGGTTACGGATCCTCATTAAAACACAGACGAACAGCGCAGCAAATACAACAAAAAATATTGTTTACAAAGATTTCCCAAGTAAAATTGTAAATGTATAGCTTTTCTTTATATTATTTCTGATAATACCACCCGCCGCTGATTTTGTTTATACCTGCTTTTGTTCTTTAAGATATACGTGCCGCATACTTGCATTTATCTTATGTGATGTCGCCTGTTCATGTGTCTTATTTAGATACTTTGTTTCAAAAATATTAACTCATTCATCGTGTTTGTTGTAAGTGTCTTAGGTCATTAGGATGCTAGACTTAGTGAGTATAACAAATTATAGATTTGATGGCGTTATTTAGGTACCCATGAAAACTTGTGTCCTAGATTCCAGCTTTTGGCCTGTGTAGTGAAAGCCTGCCCGCCGTATATTTGTACTTGGCTAATGCTCATGTTACCTGTCAATTCTCTGTTCTTATATGCCAGATGGGAAATAAGTACCTTGCATCATAGTATCCACAGTCCCACAGCCTGCCCTTGACATAAGACTCTTATTGTTTGCGGAAACAGGTAAACGCAGGTCTCTATTGCTGATAATGTGAATATAGGAAGCAAAGTTGCCATAGAAAGTGACTAAACGAATCTGATAACTTATCCATCAACATGATCGTTCTTTCATTCGCAGGATCTGTTATTTTATACCCGTAGCGTTATCGTTTTGCTTACATTAACAATATCATTTTTGGGTTCGCGTGCAGGAAAATGGCCAGTAGCTCTACTTCAGTTTCTTTGTCAGAGAGTGTACAGAAAACAGTCGTTACACAACAACTACCCGTCAACCTTGCAAATATAAAACCATCAGACATAGGTACCCCCATACATGTAAAGATATATCGTAAGTAGACAGTTACAGGTACAAAGACCGCAAAACAATCATCACTATGTTTCATATTACTCGACCAACAGGTATATTTTATCTGTGCATATACTTTGATCTCTTTTATGGTTACTCATTCTTACTTGCGTTAGCAAATTTCAATCTTTCAGGGCGGAGCCATAGAGGCAAACGTAGACACGCGTGAAAAATCCCGGTTTGATAATACGTTGCACATGAATGGAACATACACAATTACCGGGTTCGGCATGAGAGATACCAAGAAATGGATGCAGACATTGCCTAATCGTTTGACTCTCATATTCGGAAGGTTTACTAACGTGAAACCGTTTCCAGATACCGGGTTCCCTAAACATCACTTCAACTTTGCTGCATACAATGAATTGCCTTCTCGAGCAGATAAAACTGATGCAATATTGACAGGTACACGTATCAGGTATCTGAAACATGAACATGCTATTCATTCTAACAACATGTTTAACTTTTGCAGATTACGTTGGGTGTGTTCATCACATAGGAGATAGGCGTCAAAGTGGAAATCCGACACAAAAAAAACATATTCTGGAGGGATATCATGCTTCGAAACTTAGAGTAATTCTGAATACAGAGTCTTAATAAATTAACGATATCAGTTTCGAGCACCCGAATACATTTTTAATTTTTAGCATTTCTTTTCTCTTCTTTTTTTTTTTTTTTTTTTTTTTTTTTGTTTTTTTTTTTGTTTTTGTTTTTTTTTTCTTCTCTCCAGAAATGAAACTGTAAGATTTACTCTGTGGAATGAGAAAGCAACAAACTTCGATACTGACGAATATGAGAAGGCGGCTAAGCTAACAGTAATGGCCGTTAGCTCCTGCTGGGTCAAAAATTATGCAGGTGATCTAATTGTGTCGCTTACATACCGGAAACAACAAAGGTAAACTTATCTAACGCATAATAAATACGATGCAAGGTTGCAGCTCTCGAGTACACCTGCAACATTCTACTATCTGAATCCGGATATTCCTGAAACAGACTTCATACTCGCCATGTAAGCAACTAACTAATATTTAGTCTATAAAATACATATACTGTGATTCTCCGAGACTTATATAACAGACACAACTAGGTATGCCTAAGTATTAGAACCTCCAGTCATACAGAATGTACGAACATACCGTTACGAAAACATAGAGCAGGAGAAAATGAGAAACCGTGTGACAGTAGATGAATTGCAGCGAGAGAACCCACTGAATCAGGCGGTAAAAATTAAAAATTTCTTTAACAATACTTAAAATAAGACAGGTGTAAACTATTTAAAGGATGTTGCAGAATGTTAGATTCACAGTGATAGCAACGATTTTAGACATCGACAACAGAAGGCCCTGGTACTTCCACAGATGTCGTACCTGCCGACAAAAGATATTTCCAGACTTCCCGCATGCACAATGTACGGCATCTACGTCAGAGAGTACGGACGACTACAAGTCAGACGAAAGATGCGATAATTATAATAGCCACAGATGTAACATATAGTATTATGAAGAATACTTTCTGTATCTTGCCTCACATCAGACTTCTGTTTTGCAGTTACTCTTTTAGGGTATCAATTACTGACGATACCGGCATCATAACATTAACTTGCTTCAGTGATGAGGTGCATTCAGTAGTCACAGAATGCAACAAAGTAGTTCAAGAAGAAGGATACACAGATCAGTACACACCACCACCAGTGGTACAAGCATTGGAAGGCACTACACATTTATTTCAGCTGCACTATGATCCAGAGAATACGCAAGAAGACCGTAATTGTATCCTCGATACAGTCATGGAGAGCGGAGCGCACCTGTTGCAATTACCTGAACGAGCACAGGTCTTTGCAGGTCCTGAAACGTTCTCGGAAAGTCAACAACTGCTGCTAATGGGACCCGAAAGCAGCTTAGGAGACACTGCGACGGCATCTGCATCAGCAAGCACACCACCAGAAGCGCCAACGCAATCAGAAACTCCGGAAGCATCGACCCCAGTCCCCGAAGAACACACGAAAATTGACAACAAGCCTATGAGAAAGAGTTCACCCAAAAAGAACACTGTCCGCAGACAGTTGATAAAGGATGACCACCAACCACAATCATCAGAAACTACCAAGAAAACGAAACGCATAGGCTGATACTGACGGTAGTTTTTGTGTATCTGTATATATGACTTTGTAACTAAGTAGCAGGTCCTAGAAGATAATATAAAGTAACACTATCGCTCGATAGTAATCGAGTTTCAAACGAGCAATGCATCCGCTTCGGATGTAAAGCTCAGTTCTGGTAATGTAATAGGAAAACTGCACATCTATGTTTAGCTTTACGTATCCAGTTGCTATATAAACACATCCTTTTTACGTACTATGTTACTGCAACCATGGTTTTTTTGTCAGTCACCAATCTCTAAAACACCAATACAAATATATTTGGAATATAATCTTACACAATCATGGAAGTTGAATCAGTTATAAACTCATTCCCGAAGACACCTAACAGACGCACTGAATCGTACATACAAAAGTACAACTTAAACAAACAATTGCAGCATACAGCTTTTGTGTCCAAGTACGATACCGACACTTAAAGACCATCTTACCTATTCACTAAAAATACACAAGCAGGCGCATGTATATGCATATGTAGATGTACAAGAACACATAGTTTACTATAAAATGAATATCTGATGTTATCGTTTGTCCATTGTCTTAAATAGCATCGCATAAAAAGCTTGAAAACAGAATGACAATCTTGATTGAATTCACTTGCAACACATTACAATAACAACTGTCGTATACCATATGACGCCAGTGATACAACAACACTAGCATCTGCCAAAACTTCAAACACATGCACCACCTACAAGTCAGGAACACAACATCCTAAGGAAACGAAACTTCAAAACTATCAACTACCATACTATAGTTACCGTATCTAATCGTCAAATAACAACACCCAGACACCTTAAATGTTACTCCACAACAATGCAAACCACTACGATGTTCACATGACACTAAAACGGCTAGCAAACCGTCTACGACGACACTGATGATTTTGAGATGCTGCAAACAACATCTGCAAATTGCTCAGCTTCTCAGCTTCAAACTCCCGGATTGTCTTCAGATACATAATTGAGTCAGCTATAACAATGTCATCGCCGACCCTTAGCTGTGTGACAGATTGGGCAACGGAAATGTTGGTACTACATAACTCAAGCTTATGGATAAGACAATCCAAATAAGTCAGTTGGTCACCAACATGCGTACACCAAACGCGCAGGAAACCTTGCCAAGCACGTTCTTCATCCACTTCTCTTTCAAAGCACAAACCCATCATACCGGAAAAAAAGGGTGAACTCGAAGACAAACCCAGTTCAAGAAGCAACAACAGTCCAACCATTTTTGAAACAAAAAGAGAGAGTTTCACAACTTGAGCAAAAAAAACAGGATCACCAAAGGTATTTAAGTAACCAAAAAATGAGATGAACAAGTGGTTAAAAATGGAAGTGGTCTGTCCTAGAAAAAATATAATAGTGCGTCAGTCAACAAATTAGTGACATATTACTGTATGAATTCAAAATTCCAATGCATTACTTGAAAATATAAGCTAACACAGGCAATGTGAAGCTAAATTGCAGAATTAGACCTGTTCACCATATGCCTTTCCAGAGTTGACCAAATACAAAACTTGGGAAGTGAAAAGGTTGTAGATATAAACTTGAATATAAAATGAATGAGTAAAATCGTTTGCATTTTTGGTCCCTGTGGTTTGGCCAAATTGCAGATTTGGTCCCCAACTTTTTGAAAGTGCACCAGACGTCCCCATTTTCAAGTTTTCGTTGCATTTTTGGTCCCTGGCCTCAGTCAAATGACACAAATGCCCCTCTTCTTTTCTTTTTTTTATATTCCTTTTCAGTTTTTAACACAAATGGTCCTTGTGTTGCGCAAGGCTTTACAAATTTAGTCTTTTTTTTTTCACAAATGGTCCTTCTTATACAAAATCGTCCTTGTGTGGCGCAAGGCTTACACAAATGGTCCTTGAGTCCGTTTTTCTTCCGTTTTTTACATTTTCGTCCGTTTTTCTTACGTTTTTTTTTGTTTTTGTCCGTTTTTCTTCCGTTTTTTACATTTTCGTCCGTTTTTCTTACGTTTTTTTTCTGTTTTTGTCCGTTTTTCTTGTTTTTTCCGTTTTCTTACGTTTTTTCGTTTTTCTAGTTTTTTCCTTTCTTACGTTTTTTTTTTTCCGTTTTTTTACGTTTTTTCCGTTTTTCTTACGTTTTTTTGTCCGTTTTTCTTACGTTTTTTCCGTTTTTGTCCGTTTTTCTTACATTTTTTTTCCGTTTTCATACGTTTTTGTCCGTTTTTTCTTACGTTTTTTCTGTTTTTACCCGTTATTGTCCGTTTTTCTTACGTTTTTGTCCGTTCTTATCCGTAAGAAAAACGGACAAAAACGTAAGAAAAATGGACAATAACGGGTAAAAAAAGAAAAAAACGTAAGAAAAAGGACAAAAACGTATGAAAACGGAAAAAATGTAAGAAAAAACGGACAAAAACGGAAAAAATGTAAGAAAAACGGACAAAAACGTAAGAAAAACGGACAATAACGGTAAAAACGAAAAAAACGTAAGAATAAGGGACGAAAACGTAAAAAACGTAAGAAAACCGGACAAAAACATAAGAAAAACGGACAAAAACAGAAAAAAACGTAAGAAAAAACGGACGAAAATGTAAAAAACGGAAGAAAAACGGACTCAATGACCATTTGTGTAAGCCTTGCGCCACACAAGGACGATTTTGTGTAAGAAGAACCATTTGTGAAAAAAAAAGGACTAAATTTGTAAAGCCTTGCGCAACACAAGGACCATTTGTGTTAAAAACTGAAAAGGAATATAAAAAAAGAAAAGAAGAGGGGCATTTGTGTCATTTGACTGAGGCCAGGGACCAAAAATGCAACGAAAACTTGAAAATGGGGACGTCTGGTGCACTTTCAAAAAGTTGGGGACCAAATCTGCAATTTGGCCAAACCACAGGGACCAAAAATGCAATTTACTCTAAAATGAATGACCAAAATCGTTTTCACAAACAAAAGTTTATTTAACCAAATACTATCCAGTAATATACCTGCTGGAACATAAGTATTACAAAACGGCTGGCCTAATCAAAAATATAACAGCTATAGCACACACGTAACAATAAAAAAAAAAAAAGGAGATAAATATGTTAACAAAAACTCATATGAGGAACATATATAGTAACCAACTGTAAGTACAATATTTAACTGTTCACAGGTATGTTACTGATAGATCACCAAAACTCATCAGCAACACTACCTATATGCGCTACTTGCTCAGCTATTAAACAAACAACAGCTCCGCGTCTAAAGACTGACCCATATGTTTATACAGAAATATCGTAAATAAACATTGCAAAAACGAAGATAAAACGAGGTCACAAACATTGCTCTAAAACAAAACACATAAAACGACCCGAAAAAGACGTGCACAGCAACAATGCACTAATGCATACACTTCCACGCTTGATATTCCAAGAATAGACCAGCAACAGACGACAAAAACACTCTGAATCATTAAAAACATCTAAGCGAAGATAAATAATTTTAGAAGCCAATTAATTTAACTGAAGAGTAAATTGCATTTCATGTCCCTGTGGTTTGGCCAAATTGCAGATTTGGTCCCCAACTTTTTGAAAGTGCACCAATGGTCCCCATTTTTAAGTTTTCGTTGCATTTTTGGTCCCTGGCCTCAGTCAAAAGACAGAAATACCCCTGTCCTTTTCTTTTAATATATTCCTTTTCAGTTTTTAACAAAAATGGTCCTTGTGTTGCGCAAGGCTTTACAAATTTAGTCCTTTTTTTTCACAAATGGTCCTTCTTACACAAAATCGTCCTTGTGTTGCGCAAGACTTACACAAATGGTCCTTGAGTCCATTTTTCTCTTCCGTTTTCGTCCGTTTTTCTTACGTTTTTTTCGTTTTGGTCCGTTTTTATCCGTTTTTGTCCGTTTTTCTTACGTTTTTGTCCGTTTTTCTTACGTTTTTTACGTTTTCGTCCGTTATTCTTACGTTTTTTTCCGTTTTTGTCAGTTTTTATCCGTTATTCTTACGTTTTTTCAGTTTTCATACGTTTTTGTCAGTTTTTCTTACGTTTTTGTCAGTTTTTATCCGTTATTCTTACGTTTTTTTCAGTTTTCATACGTTTTTGTCAGTTTTTCTTACGTTTTTTTCCGTTTTTGTCCGTTTTTGTCCGTTTTTTCTTACGTTTTTTCCGTTTTCATACGTTTTTGTCCGTTTTTCTTACGTTTTTATCCGTTTTTGTCCGTTTTTCTTACTTTTTTTACGTTTTCGTCCGTTATTCTTACGTTTTTTCCGTTTTCATACGTTTTTGTCCGTTTTTCTTACGTTTTTTCCGTTTTTATCCGTTTTTGTCTGTTTTTCTTACGTTTTTTACGTTTTCGTCCGTTATTCTTACGTTTTTTCCGTTTTCATACGTTTTTGTCCGTTTTTCTTACGTTTTTATCCGTGTTTGTCCGTTTTTCTTACGTTTTTTACGTTTTCGTCCGTTATTCTTACGTTTTTTTCCGTTTTTATCGTTTTTGTTCATTTTCTTTACGTTTTTGTACCTTTTTTTTCCATTTTCTTTTTTTTGTCCGAATTTTTTATATAGTCCAAATTTTTTGTCCGATTTTTTTTGACCAAATTTTTTTAAAAAAATAAATAAAATTAAAAAAAAAATCAAAATTTTTGTCCGATTTTTTTTTTCTTTTTTGTCCGAAATTTTTTTTTTTCTTTTGGACTATATAAAAATTCGGACAAAAAAAAGAAATGGAAAAAAAGGTACAAAACGTAAAGAAAATGAACAAAAACGATAAAAACGGTAAAAAAAAGTAAGAATAACGGACGAAAACGTAAAAACGTAAGAAAAACGGACAAAAACGGATAAAACGTAAGAAAAACGGACAAAAACGTATGAAAACGAAAAAAAAAACGTAAGAATAACGGCAAAAACGTAAAAAACCGTAAGAAAAACGGACAAAAACGTTGAAAACGGAAAAAACGTAAGAAAAACGGACAAAAACGTATGAAAAACGGAAAAAACGTAAGAATAACGGACAAAACGTAAAAAACGTAAGAAAAACGGACAAAAACGGATAAAAACGGTAAGAAAAACGGACAAAAACGTAAGAAAACGGAAAATAAAAAAAAAACGTAAGAATAACGGACGAAAACGTTAAAAACGTAAGAAAAACGGACAAAAACGGATAAAAACGAAAAAAAAAACGTAAGAAAAAACGGACAAAAAACGTATGAAAACGGAAAAAAAAAAAAAAAAAAAACGTAAGAATAACGGACGAAAACGTAAAAAACGTAAGAAAAACGGACAAAAACGGATAAAAACGTAAGAAAAACGGACAAAAACGTATGAAAACGGAAAAAAACGTAAGAAAAACGGACAAAAACGGATAAAAACGGACAAAAACGGAAAAAAACGTAAGAAAAACTGACAAAAACGTATGAAAACTGAAAAAACGTAAGAATAACGGATAAAAACTGACAAAAACGGAAAAAACGTAAGAAAAACGGACAAAAACGTATGAAAACGGAAAA
Organism: Artemisia tridentata subsp. tridentata; assembly: GCA_021014915.2. Classification (NCBI taxonomy): domain Eukaryota; kingdom Viridiplantae; phylum Streptophyta; class Magnoliopsida; order Asterales; family Asteraceae; genus Artemisia; species Artemisia tridentata. Next base: position 39,612,238 of record CP139503.1, read on the forward strand.
AACGTAAGAATAACGGACGAAAACGTAAAAAACGTAAGAAAAACGGACAAAAACGTAAGAAAAAACGGACAAAAAACGCATAAAAACGGACCAAAACGGAAAAAACGTAAGAAAAACGGACGAAAACGGAAGAAAAATGGACTCAAGGACCATTTGTGTAAGTCTTGCGCAACACAAGGACGATTTTGTGTAAGAAGGACCATTTGTGAAAAAAAAGGACTAAATTTGTAAAGCCTTGCGCAACACAAGGACCATTTGTGTTAAAAACTGAAAAGGAATATATTAAAAGAAAAGGACAGGGGTATTTCTGTCTTTTGACTGAGGCCAGGGACCAAAAATGCAACGAAAACTTGAAAATGGGGACCATTGGTGCACTTTCAAAAAGTTGGGGACCAAATCTGCAATTTGGCCAAACCACAGGGACCAAAAATGCAATTTACTCTTAATTTAACTGAAGATACAAAAGCATTTCATATCGATGTGAAGACCTACATTTAAATCGATAGCGAAAGTAACAGAAACTTATACTCAGTTCCGGAAAATTGATACTCAAATCCTCGAAAAGTCAACCATATGCAGACAAAGGGTTCTAAATACCGCAAACATAAGAAACTAATACGAACCGTTTAAAACCTGCTACAAAACTATACAAAAAAGAGTAAAGACAACGCAAAACATAAATTGAACACCAATACCATCAACATGTGAGTCAATTCAGAAATAAAATACCAATATTGGTCGTAAACTATGAGTATACCTACAAAATCCTCTCTATAAGTATAGTTACACCATCTCAATCAATTCTTTTTATACGTTTTCTTTCATTTTTACAAGTTTTTGTCTGTTTTTTAGACATCCGAATCGCCCATTAATCTTTATAAACCATGATAAAACTTCTACCTATACCAACTTATAGCTACCGACATCACATTTGTTAAACTGAACATCAATATCCTGAACATCTTCATCAATTCAGGATTAAGGTACCAATATTGTTGCTAGACTAAGGAATACACTACACTTATACAAAATAATAGTACCAAATATGCAGACAGTTAAAATCTCTTGCAACAAAGTAAAAAAAAAAAACACATAATCAAACACAGAGTTAAGTTAAAAACTACACATAATGAAACTCAAGATTAAACTTAAAGCTGGTAGTCCAGCAGTTATCCTTCCATTAATAATATTAGATCATCCATGATTACAAAGAAACTACATACACAATAAAGTTCATAAAACTTAGCAACCAAAAGACTCAGGTAAGCATAGCCCAGCATCAAAACACAAAAATCCCCAAGCAAAACAACCTACGCACCTTCATCGTCATCTGAATAAAAAATACATAAAACTAGAACACATAACATCAACATACTATCCTATATACCTTCCACCCAAAAGAGACTAAAAAAGCACACGGTTCCAGCCCTAATCATGCTCCTTCAACACGGCAATAGTTTCCTCCTTCTTGATTATCAAAGCATGAATCTCAAGCACAATAGCCGAAAACGATTCCAACAAACGTCGCCCCATCACTTGAATCTGACGGAGAGACTCATAAACATTATCAGCAGCCTCTTCCTCATCAAAGTTCAGCTCCAAAACCTCACGCATGCGTTCTGTTCGCCTGTCAATGCTCATACGCAAATCATCCCTTTGCTCAGCCAACCGCATAATACTTGCCTCATTCATCGGTATTTCTTGAGCCATCAAGAACTTAAAACATTCATGTAATTTTTCCGATCCACATGTCCCGCAACTCATTTAGATAGGGAGTTCCTGCCATTTTTTTGAAGATAAAGGAAGATGATTCACTAATAGTTTGTGATTTATTTGTAAAACACTGAAGAGAAAAGATTAAGCGAATCTCAATATATAAAGAAAACTGGGTATTAATTATCTGTGACAACCGATTGAAAGGTGAAACGTTTTGCGGAAACGAAAGGTCGAAATAGCAATTACCAATTCCAACAAACCTTCTTACATACTTCGCATTGTGGGTTTCTACCCTTCTAATTTAGGATATTCACCCCATCATACCCCATCATAGATCAATCATTACAAATAATCATTCTCATTTATTATGCTGGGTCACTTAATTGTTGTTGGATGAACATCATTAAATTCCCTGTACAAAACACACAATTTTATGAATAACATTAAATGCAATGGAGTATAATAAATGTGAAAAGGTTGGGTTATGGTGTATTGACTTTACCGCTGCCGCCGTTTATACTGTCTGTTTTGTCGGATTGTACATTTCATGAAAAATAAGCGAAACCCATACGTAATGAGGGTTCTTATAACACCTCCCATGTGAAAATGGTCAAAGTTTTATGAACTTTTGCTAGCATTGAGCCATTAACACTACAAGATATATTCACAATACTTTTAGTGATAACTATGTGTGAACGTATTATTTGATCGTATAATTTTCAAAATTACGAAGTTCATGAAACTATGCATCGTCACGTTTATCATTTATTTTTTTTACTGATAGCTAATTATATATATTTTTTAAATTGTTTATTAAAAAAGTAGAAACATGTAATAACTTTATAAAATAAAAAGTCATAAGTACATTTGTCTTTCATTCTGAATAATTTGAGTATACATGCGTTGTCGACTTAAATATATAGTTTCCTATGCGGATGCGACCTCAGTTTTGTTTACCTTTTCAAGGAAATCATCACCTTGTGGTAGAGAACACATTTCGCCCTTTCATTTTGTTTACCTTTTCAAGGAAAATCCTGATAAATTTGTATTCGTTTGGCATCTTATAATCCAAAAGTTGTTGCAATAGTTTTCATGATATAAAATATGCTTCTCAATGGATTCTTTTTTTTCACCTAGTTTATTGTTTTTTTTTTCCAAGTTTCAGTTACTAAAGTGCTACTTATTTATTTGTGACATACGAATGGGCCTAAAATGTTTTGCTACTGAATTGCTACAAATTAAAGATAATTTAATAAGAACAAGAGTATACCCAGTAAAGTTAAAAGTTAAAAAGCATGATTTAAGGAGAAGTTTTTTCGATAGTATCTGACCTGGTTTGCAGTCTTTTTTGGACTAGTAACAGCCTTGGACTGGGATAAAAAGATAGATACAGCCTGAAAAATACAAACATACAAAATCAAATGATGAAACAGTTTATTCACAAAAGCAACCAATTGATAATAATAATTTGAAGTACTTACCTTTTTTTATTTCATTTATTGACAAACTCAACTCAAGTATAAGAAAAAATCTAGTAAATCAATTTAGAATGGTAAAGAAAAAATAAAGTGTGTTTAAAATTAAAATTAGCCGCTATTTATACATAATTAAATCTGATTATCACTAATAAATATGGCAAGTTTCAAAGTAAATTAGTCAAATTTACATTTTACAAAAAACTATTTGACTAATAAAAAGTTGTGAAGAGAAATGATCGACTGTCATAAAGATTTGCATAATTTTAAGCCTAAATGTTGGTCTGTTTTGTTTTTTTGGTTTGTGAATACTTCCGTTGCTTCAACAAAATGTTGACCTACATGCATAATCATAAAATTATTCACAACCTTAGCTTTAAGAATCATTTCATCACTGTATATTATTTAGCTTTGTTCAAATTATTTCTTCACAAAAGATCAAACTGGTTCTTGAGCTCACAAGATTTGAGTGGCATGAAATAAATACGGATATTTTCAAAAAAAATGAAATAAATACGGATATAAGACGTTGGAAAAAGCAATTGTTCTTTTAGCGGTTGATGAAGAATAAAAATCTTTTATGCATAAAACTAGGTCAAAGTTGTTGAAAAAGATGGTCATAAAATTTGAGGTAAAAAAAAAGGTCAAAAGTTAGTCAAATGAAGTATAAACCATAGGACCCTTCTTTAATACACTCGGTATTATAATGAAGAAACAAAAATAAAGAGTGATCCTTTCTTCTTGCATTGATTTACTCCAATTGTCACAAGTTATTGATTCTTTGATGTTCTTTGGTTTATAGTTCCTCCTCCCTATTGTATAATAATCACATCAATATTTAACAAAAACATTTGCAAATTGAAAAAAACACCCTCACGTTTGATACTATGATAGATAAGGCCTTCACAAAATACAATATCTATCAAGTCATAACTATTAAGTAGTGCTAGAGGGTGGCAATTTGCGCCCAGGATGAGAAAAATGGGTTGATTTTGACTACTTTCTAAAAGATATTAGCACATTTAGCCCCATCATTTTTTTTTGAAATAGGCACATTTAGCCTATTGAAAAGTTAAATAGGCACAACGGGCACATATCTTTTCCCAATTAGACAACATTATAATCGTTTTTGAAGAAAAACTTATATATATATATATATATATATATATATATATATATATATATATATATATATATATATATATATATATATATATATATATAATATATCTAATTTTTCAAATCTAAATGAGGTATTACATTCACGGACTTCACGGTTCTCAGCAGTGGTGCGAAGCTCATCACATAGTTGGAACATAAACAAACGAACAAAAGACCATAAACAAACGAAAAACTTATATATAATATAAACCTTCTTTACAAAAAAAACCAAAAACAAAAATACAATAGACCATAAACAAACGAACAACCGTCACTTTATAATCTACCATGTCAGATACGAATACAAAGAAATTATCGCTGCCACGTCGTAACGCGTTAAACGTTCAACAAAAAAGCGTTATGACGGATAAAGCCCTTAAACCATAATAATAATCGAATCCGATTTCAAAAAAAGCTAACCATCACGCTACAATAGAACGCCAAAAAATGATTAAATTTAACATATAACATAGAAAAACAGTAATCATCCCGCTAGAATACAACTCAAATTTTTGTACATGAATTTATTAACATAGAATTATACATAATGAAACCGTATAAACGTACCCATATTTTTAATTTTACTAAAATAGTTAACGTACTAATACTAATAAACCTTCTTTACAAAAAAAAACAGAAATACAATAGACCATAAACAAACGAACAACCGTCACTTTATAACTTACTATGTCAGGTACAAATACAAAGAAATTATCGCTGCCACGCCGCAACGCGGCGGTGCGAAGCCTTCTTCGTTTGAATAATTAGGGGTGTCCATCGGTTCAGTTATCGTGTTGTTCGGTTTACTTGGTTTGGTTAGTTCGGTTAAAAAAATTTTCTAGGTAAAATAAAAAACTGAACCAAACCAAATGTTGACATAAGTAATGCCTAAAAACATTATTCATACTTATTCATATCTCTATGTTTTGATAATCACAAAATGTAAACTCATTAAACATAAACTTATCAAATAAACAAGTATTTAGTTGTAAATATTCATTTCTACAACTTAATCACTTAAGGTATGAATAAACAAGTGCTTAATGCATTATATGATCAAAGGAATATTTTCTTAATCTTTAAACTTTTTATAAAATGTCAAAAACATTTTATATATTTTTGAAAAACATTTTTGGTATTAAATAAATATGTTTAATCTAATATAAATATATGAATTCAAATTTTCAACCAAAAATGGCAAAAATGTCCCAGAAAAACCTTCCCCACAAAAAGACAAAACTGGGCAACGTTCGGCAGGGGCGGTCCCCTTAATTATACAAGGCGGTCCCCTTAAAATTAAGGGGACCGCCCCTGCTCCAGTAGCTCCCAGATTTTGCCTATAAATACTGGTTTTTCTCTGGAATTTTTTTTCTCACCTTTTGCACCCCAAACTTTCTGTTCTAAATCTCCTCTTACCTTTGTAAATACTTTCTAAAATCCTTTGATCATATACTCTTAAGCATTGGTTTCCAAGTGATCCAAGCTTCCACCATCCAAGTGCAAAAGAAGAATACTTCTATCAATCAAGACTAGAAGTATTGCAACTTAGTATCATCTTGTTACTTAAGTTGTTTGTTAAGTATACCTTGTAAACCATTCATTCATTTGTGTAAAGTGTGTATATAAGGTTTAAACATAAGTGATTAGGCTAGAGTAGTGTGTAAGTAGCGAAGAAGGTGGATAAGTAGTTGTGGTGTAAAGAAATAGAGTAGAAAGTCTTGTAAAGTTGTGAAGTAGAGAAGTCTTGAAGCCGTTGTGAAGCCGGAGCATAGAAGTTGTGAAGGCATAGCAAAGAAGTAGTGAAGCCATTGTGAAGTCGTAGCATAGAAGGTGTGAAGCCGTAGGGTAGAAGTCGTGAAGCCGTAGCATAGAAGTTGTGAAGCCGTAGGGTAGAAGTCGTGAAGCCGTAGCATAGAAGTCGTGAAGCCGTAGGGTAGAAGTCGTGAAGCCGTAGCATAGAAGTCGTGAAGCCGTTGGATAGAAGTTGTGAAGCAGTCGTGTAGAAGTTGTGAAGTAATTGTGTTGAAGTCGTGAATTCGTTGTGTATAAGTCGTGAAGAAGTCGTGATTGAAGTTGTGAGATTGGTTCTAGCTACAATTAGAACTCGACATTTAGCTTTGTGTCGTTAAACCCGTGTAAGCTAAAGTTGTGTAAGGTTTTCTCCGCCATAAGGGAGCTTATTGAAGTTGTGAAGAAAACTCTCGAGCTAGGTGCTCGGGGAGTGGAGTAGGGCAAGGAAGGTGTCCTTGTAGCCGAACCACTATAAATCTCTCGTGTCTCGGTTAGATCTTTCCATCCCTTACTTATTTCTTTATTTACATCGTTATTACTTTCATACTCATATGCATATATAATTGTTAGTATTACTTAGAAGTTGACTTCACATAAAGATCAATTTAAAACTCCATTCATGAAAACAAAACTTTTATAATCAATCTAAAAGAATACATATATAATTAATAATAAGGTTCAAGTCTTATTTTTCATATAAACTTGAATCTAAGTGTTTTAAAAGTAAACAAAGGTTTTCATAATAAAATTAAAAAGACGTAAAACTATTCAACCCCCCTTCTAGTTTTCCACACCAAATTCAAATTCGATTAACCGAAAACCAAACTAAATAACTAAAAACCGAACCAAATAACCCGAATAACCGAATTACTTAATTTTAATTAGGGTAAACTGCAAAAAATTGTCCCTGTGGTTTGTCATTTTTGCGAAAAATGTCCCTCAAAACTTAAAATTATGAAAAATGTCCTTGTGGTTTCTACTTTGTTGCGAATATTCTCTTTTGGCTAACGATCGTTACTCCCCGTTAGTGAGTCCTCATGTGCGTTCCACGTGAGGTTATTTTCGTTAATTCCATTTTTCCCGCCATTTCTACACCTGCTACCTTCCTAAGGACATTTTTTGCACACATATTCACAGGGACATAGTTTGCAACTAAACTTAATCGTGTATAAACCGATCAAATCACATAGATAAACACATTCTCTTGTTTCAACCGATCAAATCACACACGCATACACATACCATCGGGAACTTAGCAGCATATCAAAATCAAACAAAACCAAACTGAAGATATCGGTTCGCACATATATCCTATGTTGACATGATTGATGTTGACTATTTCTCCATTCAGCAGTTTGTTGGGATGTTAGACGAGCTAGGATTAGGTGATACTAATCTTCTGTTAATGTGTTATTTTGTATCGAGTTTTAAATTTATTGTATATCGAATCCTTTAGACAATCACCAACACTTACGAGCAGTGTACTCGATTAGTATAGTATAATGAGCCGGCAAGACCGGGTCGTTCGCAGGGAGCGAAGAGATTCTAAATGTCTAGCAATTTTTAATGGTTGTCACTTATGTTTTAAATCCAGCAATTATGTTTTTATTTTAATTAATCTAAGAACAAAAAATAAAATAAACAAAAAAATAAAAAGATAGATTGCGTGGTTTTGTAACCTTACAACAGGTTTTACCTCTCGAGGGATCTCAAGAGGCTTACAACCCCACCAGGCAGTGTACCTGACCGATGTAGTATAGTGTAGTGGTAAGTACGGGGGATTGATCGTTCTCCACAGGGAATAGTGTTCGTTAGGTGTGAAAGGCTACTCTAATTAGGTCTAAGGGTTGAGGAAGATTCTTTTTTGTATTTTTATAGTTTTTATGAAAGCAAGTAAAATCTCGGTTTTGAAGGAGTGGGCGGAATTAGTTGCTAGTCAACTAACCCAAATTACTACGAATGCAAATAAAATAAATAACTGAAAATAAAATGTGGTGAGAAACTTATGTGTAGAGAAATGTGTTTACTTAGATTTCCTTACTCCCTAACTACCTTTTACCGGTTAATTAGTGTGTATTAGTCGCGTGGATGACGGGTGTATTCCTTAATACCATTCGTGGGGTGGCGTACTTACTTCCCCAACTCTACAAGCTCCTACTTCACTCCTATGTCGAGCCGGCTAGGAAGCTCCTAACATGGGATCACTAGAATTCGCTTGTGCATTAAATACAACCATAAAAACCTTTAGTACGCGTTTGGTTCATGTTTCTTAAGACGTTCAAGCAAGTTACCGAATAGGAAGTTAGCCAGTTTTCTTAAGCCTAACATAGATAAACAATCATCCAATACAACTAACAACACACTAACAACCAATAATCAATAGCTAGGTTTCATTAGATCTAAGCAAACACAAGATAAATTTAGCCTAACATGTTAAACAAAAGACAAGAATAAGATAGAATCAAACAACACATAGACATATTGAATGATTAATTGATAACTTATCTTTCAATGAAACATGGAAGATCTCAAGGCAAAAAGCCCTGAAAAAGTAGCTAAAATCGTCTTAGGGTTTTATCCCAAAATTCCACACACTAAGCTCTCCTTAATGACAAAAGATTAGAAAACTATATATAGATTTTTGGATCTGACGGCGTCACCTTATGGAGTGTGACGCCGTCACCTCGCCGCTTCTAGGGTTCCCGGATGACCTTCTTGACGCCGTCCCTCTTTAGCTCTTCAAAAATCCATTCTGGCTTATCAAGGCTTGACGCCGTCAGCTCGTGAACGTGACGCCGTCCCCTTATGATTTAAGCCGTGACGCCCTTGATCAAGTTAAAGCGTGACGCCGTCAGAAATCACATGCTATTTTCACTGGCTTATCATGAGTAAATTTCACGTCCAACTTTTCTTGCCAAAGCATGACGCCGTCCAGAGTAAATTGTGACGCCGTCAAGAGTAACTTTTAGCCGATTTTTGAGACTTTGTCGTTTTCTTCACTTTTATGCTCCAAAAACGTCCAAAATGCCTCCTTTTCCAGATTTCTCCTCAAAAGTACCTAAAATGACAAAAGGAACGATTTAGGGCAATATTTGATCAAATAAATACGATTTAAGGCTTAAATGACCCCTTAAAAGCGGTACACTTTTCGCTTCATCAAATACCCTTACACTTGAGATTTGCTTGTCCTCAAGCAAATGCACTTTTATTCTAATCAAAATACAAGTTATGGGTCATTTAATGCTAACATAAAAGTAATTACAACAAATAATCGTTCCACTTCAATCATAATAAGCACGGAGATTACATACTAGCACCTCACAAGTAGTGTTTAGATACTCACATCTCTCAAGTGTCATCAAAATAAATCTCATAAATGAAAACGGATAATATCTCTCACTACCTGTCATAGCAAATAGATTACCATAGGCTTGGGAAAGGATCGAAAACCTCCTCCACTAGGCGTAAGCACCTAAGATAAACTATCAAAGAGGGCTTTTAAATGGGTTATAACGTTAGGTGTAGGGAAAAGGAAAACACGGTTTTGTTGGATAAAGGATATTTTACTGGTGGCGAGTTAAAAATCTTGATCAATTACATGTACTATACAATGTTGCTAAGCCAAGACTAGACTCGATCTTAAGCTAGAAACGAAATAACAAAATAACAAAAATATAAAACAAACATAAAATAAAACGGGATGGTAGTCCGTACGTTTTTTCTACTTTTCTTTTTCTCATTTTTTTGTATTTTTCTTGATTTTTTCGATTTTTTTTTTTTTTTTTTTTTTTTTTTTTTTTTTTTTGCATACACTTTTGCCCTACCATCCAAAATAATACATCATAGGGGCATTGCATCCCCCTTACACTTGAATTTTTACATAACTTTACAAATACTAATCTAATGACTCGAATTAAGATAATTGAAAAACTTGGAGTACTTTTAAAATATTTAGCACATATGGGGGTAATAAATGATGTTCTTCCCCATTACTCCATTATACTAGTACTTTACCCATGAGTCCCAATCGTCCCAAAACAATATGTACAAGGATATGACTCGACTTAGCAACCATGTAATCAATTAGATAATTAACTAAGGTTTAAACAAATGTTGTCACAATAATGCACTAAAAATGAGTGCATACAAGGTAGGCTAAGGCGATTTGGGTGTACATTTTAGTGGGGTGTAACAAATTCTTCCTTTAAGTAAAATGCTTAAAGGTCGAAACGAAAAGATAGGCTCTGAGGGGTGTACTAGGGGTATCGTGTACTAAAAATGAGTACAACGCAAAGGGTGTGGGAGAATTACTTGACCAATGTAGCCAACGTAATTATAACAAAAACACAGGTGTAAAACAATGGGTTAATCCTAATGCCTCTTATCATGTAGTAAATCTAACTACACGAATGTAGTCTCACTTGTGGCCTTGGAATGGTCCTAACGCAAGTTCTAGAATCTAAGTGCTACCGGTACACACATCATAGCATAAATGCTTTTCCTACCAATTCTAGGGGTGAACCTCACATATTTGGGGGTGGAAAATTTTTTAGTGGTACGGTTTTTGTGCTAGTTATATAACTCCTATCCGTGAGACGCTTATTAGAACTAAAGTTTCACTCCTATATGTTGTAAAAAATTTTAAATTTGGCACTAAAATTACCTTAACAAGTATTCCTCTCAGTTTTATTACACATCTACTATTAAACAAACAAAAATCAAGCGCAATTGTATTCTCTAAAATCGTACTTTTACCCTCCCCTTACACTTAAGATGAACATTGTCCCCAATGTTCAAATAACAAGATGTAAAAGCAAAAAGTAAAAGAATGAAATCAAATACTCCCCTGATTCGCTCGGTGGATAATGAAATTACACGGTTAGATCTTCCTCCAAAGAGAATGTTGAAGCTCCATGACTAATGCATCGCCATAAGCTTGATTCCAAAAACATCTCCTTGTCCAAAATAACCTGTTAAACCTGAGAAAACAAACACGAAAACCTGCATAACATCGGCGGGATAAAATCTATATATAAGGATATAATGCTTGTGGAATGAAAATTTTGCAGATTCCTGGAGATTATAAGTTGGAGATTTAATAAAAACTTTTTATGAAAACAAAACTTTCAAAAATTTCTGGAAATTAAATCTGACGCCGTCAGGTTATAACCCCTGACGCCGTCAGAAATGACCTGACAAAAATTTTCGTTTTAAGTTTCCGGAAAATTTCTGGAAAAACCTTTACCTTACTTCCTGGAAATCCTGCAAAACCTCATTATGACTCGATACAAGCATTTGACTCAAACAAACACTAATATGTATGCTAATTTATTATTATTACGATTCATGTTAATTTGTGTTCTAATAAACCGATTTAGATTTCCCTTACACTTATCTTTTGCAAAATACCTTTATATGTAGTTAAGACGAAGTTAAAAACAACATAAAGCATTTTCACAAATTAGTTTTTAACATGAACCAATAATAATAAAAATTAAACACACATACGGAAACAAATAAAAACAAACAAACAAATAAATAAACACACAAAGCAAATAAAACAAATAAAGCTTGGGTTGCCTCCCAAGAAGCGCTTTTCTTTATTAAGGAGTCTTGTAGCTAGACTCAAAGTCAAGCTACCCTATGTAAGTAAGCTCGTCATCAAGGACGTCTTTAGGGTTAAGCTTGGATTGAAGTTTCCTATTGGTTCGCTTAGTACGATATATCTTTTCAAACTTCTCTCCATCCGGGTCATACAACGTCATCTTAATATGCCATGACCCATCTCCATCTTTGGGTGGTTTATCCCAATTCCACTTATGATCATCTTCCTCACAAATCCACTTATTCATTCCTAGGTTAATTGGCAGAACTCCTAGGAAATCAATCATCTTTCTAAAAACTAGAGGGTCTTCAAATGGATCCAATTCGGTGTCCCTAGCCAAGAGTTGCTCCACCGAATGCGTTCGGTTAACAAAGTCCTCTTCTAGGTAAAATGGGCGTTGGGGTCCTATGAAGTCTCTATCAATCCAAGGTCCATATCTAGATGGTCTCCTATTTGATTCTAGCCAATGTGGTGTTGGTTCCTCACTAGTATCATAGGCATGTTTCTTAATATCATAGACTGACCAAGTATCTCCTTCTCCTACCGCTATCTTGGATTCCTTACAATCAATCATAGCACTAGCGGTCGCCAAAAATCCTCTACCTATCAACAAGGGGCATGTAGGGTCGCTAACCATATCAAGGACGTGGAAATCGGCTAAAATGGTTAGTTTTCCAATGTGCACTAACACGTCCTTAACTACTCCAACCGGGTAAGCAACACTTCCATCCGCTAAGCCTATTATCACCTCGGTTTCTTCAAGTTTTCCAAGTTTTAGAGAGGTGTAGAGAGGTAACGGAAGTAGGTTAAGGCTTGATCCAAGATCGGCTAATGTGTCATAAGCCTCCGAATTACCGACCTTGCAAGGTAGAACAAATAAGCCCGGATCATCTAACTTCTTAGGTAGTTTGTTTTGAACGAAGGCGGTCCCTTTTTCGCCTAATTTGAGCTTCTTCTCATCCAACACATCAACAACCGGACTTTCAAGGTGGAGCTCCTTGAATTCTTCGTCAAGGTTTTGAGTGGGAGGTGTTTCAACTATGTTGTTGACCAATTTGGATGTCATAATTTCTTGGTCATTTGGAACGACTTGGGTTTGTTTGAAACACGTGCTCATGGAATTGACCGAATAATATTGTGGACAAGAACTAGGGGACGAAACCGATGAAATAGCGTTGACATTTAGTTTCGGGTTCTTGACCGTGTTGCTAGGGAGTGCTCCCATTTCTCGGTCATTGAGGGCTTTCAACAAGGTGTCAATCTTATCGGTCATCTCGCTTTGTTTTTGTTTGAAATCGGCTTCAAACTTGGCTAAACGAGCTTCTTGAGATGCCATAAATTGAGACATCAATCCTTCAAAGTTATCGGTACTACCATTGCCGGAAGGATTGTTGTTGAAAGTACGGTTCGAGTAGGAACCGCTTGATTGGAAACGATTAGGTGGGTTGGAAGAATTGGTTTGTTGAGAGTTTTGGTTTTGTTTCCACCTAAGGTTCGGGTGATTTTTCCATGAGGGGTTGTATGAATCACCATAATGGTTTGGCTCGGGTTTGAAAGTGTACCACTTGTCTCCCGCTCCGTCGGTACGCGAGGATGCGTAGTCCACAAAAGCTTGTTCGGGGAGTTCCATGCAATCACGAGTGTCGTGGGGACCACTACATAATTCACATGAAGAAGTGATTTTGTTCACTTGGTTTGAAGGTTTAGGAGCCTCGTAGGATTTCATGAGAAACTTGACTTGGTCTTCAAGTTCTATGATCCTACGGTCAGAAGTGCTTGAATTGTTCGAGGGCAAAGATATTGCCTTGACCGTTTTATTCAAATCACGGGGGTCACTCCAACTTTCGTTGTCATAAAGAGCAAGATCCTCTAGGAGAGCCCATGATTGTTCCGCACTTAGATCACGTAGCTTGCCACCGGCCGCTTGGTCAATGGTTTGCCTCGTGGAGAGATTGATATGGTCATAGAAGATTTGGACTTGGAGCCAAAGTTCTATGCCATGGTGAGGGACTTTCTAGAGTAAGTCCTTGAATCGAGTCCATGCCTCGTAGAGAGTTTCGCCTTGACGTTGTTGGAACATCAAGATATCATTCCTTAGCTTGGTAGTTCTTCCCGGTGGGAAAAATTGAGCAAGGAAACGAGTGGTGAGATCATCCCAAGAGGTGATGGATCCTGCGGGTTGACGTTCTAGCCACTGACTAGCTTGGTCCCGCAAAGAGAATTGAAAGAGACGCAATCGGGTCGTCTCTCGAGTGGCAACATCAAGGTCTATAGAATCAACGATTTTAAGAAAGTCCTTGAGATGTTGATTAGGATCTTCAGAACGAAGTCCATGGAATGCGCATCCGCTTTGCACCAACCGGATGGTGTCGGATCGCAAGGGTGTGATATTGGCTCCTTGAGTGAGCTCAATGGTGTTTCGATAGCCATGGTGGCTAGGACGGGAATACTCTCCTAAAGTACGGGCTCTAGGAGGTGGTTGTGGTTGTTGTGGTGGTGGGTTGTGGGGGTTAAGGATATTACCATCTTCCATGATGTCGGACGGTAATGGTTACGAACAAAGACACGAAGAAAATAGATAGACTAAAGAAAACCTAGAAAAATAAAATAAAAATCTCACTAGAAAGGAATCTAGTGAGTAGACCTAATAGAAATAAAAATTCAACCTAAACAATAACTATTCCCCGGCAGCGGCGCCAAAAACTTGATTGCGTGGTTTTGTAACCTTACAACAGGTTTTACCTCTCGAGGGATCTCAAGAGGCTTACAACCCCACCAGGCAGTGTACCTGACCGATGTAGTATAGTGTAGTGGTAAGTACGGGGGATTGATCGTTCTCCACAGGGAATAGTGTTCGTTAGGTGTGAAAGGCTACTCTAATTAGGTCTAAGGGTTGAGGAAGATTCTTTTTTGTATTTTTATAGTTTTTATGAAAGCAAGTAAAATCTCGGTTTTGAAGGAGTGGGCGGAATTAGTTGCTAGTCAACTAACCCAAATTACTACGAATGCAAATAAAATAAATAACTGAAAATAAAATGTGGTGAGAAACTTATGTGTAGAGAAATGTGTTTACTTAGATTTCCTTACTCCCTAACTACCTTTTACCGGTTAATTAGTGTGTATTAGTCGCGTGGATGACGGGTGTATTCCTTAATACCATTCGTGGGGTGGCGTACTTACTTCCCCAACTCTACAAGCTCCTACTTCACTCCTATGTCGAGCCGGCTAGGAAGCTCCTAACATGGGATCACTAGAATTCGCTTGTGCATTAAATACAACCATAAAAACCTTTAGTACGCGTTTGGTTCATGTTTCTTAAGACGTTCAAGCAAGTTACCGAATAGGAAGTTAGCCAGTTTTCTTAAGCCTAACATAGATAAACAATCATCCAATACAACTAACAACACACTAACAACCAATAATCAATAGCTAGGTTTCATTAGATCTAAGCAAACACAAGATAAATTTAGCCTAACATGTTAAACAAAAGACAAGAATAAGATAGAATCAAACAACACATAGACATATTGAATGATTAATTGATAACTTATCTTTCAATGAAACATGGAAGATCTCAAGGCAAAAAGCCCTGAAAAAGTAGCTAAAATCGTCTTAGGGTTTTATCCCAAAATTCCACACACTAAGCTCTCCTTAATGACAAAAGATTAGAAAACTATATATAGATTTTTGGATCTGACGGCGTCACCTTATGGAGTGTGACGCCGTCACCTCGCCGCTTCTAGGGTTCCCGGATGACCTTCTTGACGCCGTCCCTCTTTAGCTCTTCAAAAATCCATTCTGGCTTATCAAGGCTTGACGCCGTCAGCTCGTGAACGTGACGCCGTCCCCTTATGATTTAAGCCGTGACGCCCTTGATCAAGTTAAAGCGTGACGCCGTCAGAAATCACATGCTATTTTCACTGGCTTATCATGAGTAAATTTCACGTCCAACTTTTCTTGCCAAAGCATGACGCCGTCCAGAGTAAATTGTGACGCCGTCAAGAGTAACTTTTAGCCGATTTTTGAGACTTTGTCGTTTTCTTCACTTTTATGCTCCAAAAACGTCCAAAATGCCTCCTTTTCCAGATTTCTCCTCAAAAGTACCTAAAATGACAAAAGGAACGATTTAGGGCAATATTTGATCAAATAAATACGATTTAAGGCTTAAATGACCCCTTAAAAGCGGTACACTTTTCGCTTCATCAGATAGATTAGCTCTGGTAGTAAAGATCAAGAGATAAAGGCATGCTTGCCTTGTTAATCCCCTAATTCATTAATGATCTATTTCTAGTGAAATGTTCATCTAGTGTGCTTTGGTGAAATCAAATATGTAGGGAGTCACTTGGTTATCGTTCTTCCCCCTACCTTCTTCCTAAAAGCCGGACATGCCTACCAGGTCCTGCTACCCAAACTAATATTTAAGCATTAAGTTTATTCAACTGATCTATGTAACCTACGTTTTTGTGTAGTTTGCCAAGCCACTTAGTTTTCTTTGACAAAAGAGAAACCGCCTGGTCTGGTCCAATAACTCTAGTGTCACTACTAAATCTTAAACCCTATAGTCTACCATTTTAAACAATGTGAGTGCCTATCAATCCTGCCTCACCACTAAAACCACGTGCCAATAGTGTTAACAATGAACCCTACTATTGCCAACCACCTCCAGTTTGTACACCAGCCGATGTAAGATTGCAAGTTACTATGGTAGAACACAAAGACATAAGTCTATAACATCACATAAATCATCCAAAACACACATAGAATAAACTAAAGAACTTCAATCATTAAATAAATAAAGTTCATAACAAGACAAGCACAAAAGGCTTAGCCTTTCATGACAAAAGATAAACAAAGATTATTCATAGTAGACATAATAATCGAAATCATGATGAAAAACTAGAGAATCTAAGGTTTATGATGTGCTAAACCTTCACTCTTGGTGTCTTCTAGAGTCTCCTAAATCTTACGGAACTTCAAAACCTTGCAACTCTTCCAAATTACAAAGTAAATTGGAAGCTCTGCAGTCAAAGTCCAAGTTAACCATTGAAGGATTACGGCGTATGAAACTCTGGCCATACGCCGTAATGAAGGTCTTATCCCCCATCCAAGTTTATCCAAGATTTGAAGGTTACGGCGTATCTCATCTCAAGATTACGCCGTATTTTAGAAGATACGCAGAATAATCTTGGAATATGCGTTCTTCGTCAGCAATCAAGATATCTAGATTACACCGTATTCCTTATGGATTACGCCATAATCCTGTCCTGACAGAAGACTATAAATACAAGCCCTAACGGGAGTTTTCAACATCTTTCACTCACCACTCTCAACCACAGCTGAATTTCACCATTCCAAGTCCCCATGATCAGTGTCTAAATACTCATCATTTTTACCTAATCTGAGCTACCAAAACATCCAAAAACACTCAGAAATGCATCATAATACTGAAATTATCCCAAAATTGTGTTTTATATGTTTCAGATGCAAAATGAGTAAAAAAATTGAAAAACGAACAAAGTTTACAAAATTGGCAGTTTCAGTCCCTCAAGTTTCAAAACTTGTCAAAATTAGTCCCTAGGCATTTGTTTTGTAAGAAAAATCACCAAAGGTCCTTTTTTAAATCATAAGTTTTCATATTTAGACCTTTGGATGAAAAGTTTGAGGAAATTACAAAATTGGTCCCTACAGTTTTAAAATTGGCAAAAGTAGTCCTTGGAATTTCAAAAATGGAAATTAAAAATTGTGATCCTTGAACTATTCATATTTGGCAGGAAAGGACCTTTTAAGTATTTTGGAAGATGTGCAAGTTTGGTCCTCAAAATTTCAGGAATTACAAGAATGGTCCTTGTGATTTAACTATAACAAACCGGATCCAAAACAAATAACAAACCCATCATTAACCCAACCCATCCCATTTATCCTTGCCCAGCCCAACTTCTAAACCCCAAGCCCAAAACATAACCCGACCCAATCCCTTTTTAGCTAAGCCTGGGTTTGACTTCGGTCAAACCTTCCCTTTCCCACCAATACTGCCAAACCAAAACCACCATTGTCCACCGCCCTTCTGACACCACCCACCCCCCATCTTATCCCACTCACCTAACAATGCCAAAAGCTTTAAAAGCTTCTTCTCCACCTCCCTGAAATGCATTTATTGCAAAAACCTACTCAATCCACTACTATCAATTTTGGCGCCAAAAGTGAAATCAAAGGCTCAGATCAATTGAGGATAATTCAAGGGTGCAGAAGAGCTCAGAGATGTCGACTAGGGTTTTCCCATCTCAATTTAGTATAAATAGAACAATGTAATAGATAATTTAGTAGTAGTTAATTTTTAGATAATCGTATTTTACTTTTATTAGTTGTAATGTTGTAATTTCTTATTTCCAGTTGTAATCCAAGTTTATTTAAGCTATAAAAATCTTGTTTCAAGTTATCTTGTGTTTGAATTTATTGTTGTTCAAAAGTTGTATGTCTCTGTTGGGAATGTAAGTTCGAACCACCATCAAAAAGCTCTCATAAGCTCCAATTAACCTTGAAATAAGCTTATATAAGCTCTACATAGCTTTATGTAAGTTTGTTTAGTGTAATTCAGTTTTAAACTCAAGCAATGGAAAAAGTCAACAAAAAGTCAACATAAGCTCTTAAAAGCTATTCTGGATTTAAAAAGCTCTCAGGAAGGTTGCTTTGGTTTTCTAGCTTGTTGTTAACAAGCTAGATTGTTCTGTTCTGTTCATGCTATCCACATAGCCACACTCTCAGTTGTGAGCTTATTCTCATTTTTAGCTTAATTTCTCAATTCACTGTTAAGTAGCTTATTAATAGCTTGTTATTACAAATATTAGCTTATCAGTAGTCTACAAATATATTTCATTCAGTATCTTAGTTATTAACCAGCTTGTTCTTCATTTTCACTTAAAAAACCTATAAAAGCCAAAAAATAGTCTATTATAAGCTAGCTTATTAATCTGTTTCATTTTTAGTCACAAGTTCATTTTCAATAGCTTAATATACTTAGGAGTACTATTAAAAGTCATTTCTTAGCTTAATATAGCTATTTCAGTCCAAAACATCAAAACAGTCACTTTTTAAAGAGTGTTTGGCACAGGCAGTCATTAGGGCCAAAACCTTTGTTACTGTAGATTGGCCACTTTCTCAACTTTGCACAAGCTAATTACAGTCCTTATAAGCTATTTTGAAACTCTGATCAGCCACTTAGTTAGATATAGCCACCTTGTACCACCTGTGTTAAAATCAGTCCTCAACAAGCTCATACAAGCCATAATCCACTACAAGCTTGTTTAGCCATTATCTTTGGCATTTCCTAGCTCAATTCAGTCCACTTAGTGTACTCCAAAAAGCCTAGACCTTCTGCACACTTGTGCACAGGTCTGCAAATCCACATCAGTCAAACAGACTGCTAAGGCAGTTTTTGTGGGTTTTTAGGATCTTTGAGGAAGTTTAGTTTACACCCCATAAGCTCTCATAAGCTCAATTTCTGGAAAATCATACTCCACTAGCTCAACTCCATCATAGTATTTTTATTTAATTTTTAGTAGTTTTCTAGATCATCAAACTTGCCCCTCAAAGTGGGCAAATTTGCCCTGTGCCTGCAAGCATATCAGCAGACTCAGAAGCCAAAAGCTCTTTTTGAGCTTTTCTGGCTTATCAAGCCAGCAATTTTTGAACTCAGTAGCTTCTTTAGGTATAGTATAGTCCATAGCAACATTTTCAATAAGCTCATAGTTTATAAACAAGCTTTTAGCTTGTTTGAAGAATTTCTAGTTTTAAATAAACTTAATAGCCCACTGTGTAAATAAGCTGGTAGTTTCTGTCTTATCTAGCTTAATCTAAAATTTTTGTCTTTTTAAAAGTTTCTTATATTTAGCTAAAAAGTTATTGTGTAAAAGAAAATTAAAAAATAAAAAGATTTTGCAAAAACGTGGGGTGTGGGATTCGAACCTGGGACCTCTAGGCTAGTATACATGCATAACACACACCCCCTTCCAACTGCTCTGGGGCACCAGTTCCGTTAGTATTAGTAACCCATTTCTATTTAACCCTTCTTTTGTTTTTCAATTTTTAGCTTATATAAATTGTTAGCTTATTAACAGCTTTTCCATAAAAGCTGTCATCACCATTTTATTTTTAGTAGCTTTGTAATAACATAAGTTAATTTAGAAAAAAGTTTCAGAATTTATTTTATAGTTTTAGTATTTTTAATCTATTAATTAGTTTAAATTAGTAATTAAATCATAATAAATAGATAAACAATCAGAAAAATATAAATCTAATTTTCATAATTTTCTTTTGTCATTTTTAATCCAGGAAAAATATAATCACATTTTTAGACCTTAAGAAAAACCAAAAATAGAAATAAAGTGATAGCTTCTATTTAATAGAATTTATCTTTTTAAATTTTAATTAAGTAATTTTCATTTTTATAATTTTCTTAGCTTTTTCTCATCTTATAATATTTTTAGAAAAAGTTTTAGAATTTTCTTTGTTTATTTAGTATTTTTTATAATTTAAATAGTTTAAATAAGTAATTAAATAAATAAATAATTAATAATAATTAAATAAAAAGTATAAAAAAATATAATTTAAGTTTTTAAATAAGTTTTAAGTCATTTTACATTTTTAGGTTTTAAATTTCATAAATTTCAGTTTTTGTCCCATTTTAGCTTTTTCGTTACGCGTTTTAGCTTATTAATTCGTGTTTAAATTTCTTGTGCATATCTGTTTTCGTGTGTTATTTAGAATTATTAAATAAAGCAAAATCAAAAGCAATCTAAATCATCTATCACTCTAATCCTAGCTTTTCACAGTTTTCCATTCACACCTCGTTGGGAAACGATCCGGGTGATCACTTGCCTGGTTTCACACTACACACGAGCATTCGTTCTGAGACTGCATATATTTATATATACGTTTTCTGACGGATCAAATTTTGGCGCCGCTGCCGGGGAGGTTGTGCTGCGACTATTGTGAAGAATTTTAGCGATTAGTGATTCGAGATCCTTCTATCAGAAGTTCCTATTTCCCAAAAACAATATAAAATACAAAAATATTTTTCTTTTCTATATATATATTATTATTATTATTATTATCATATAAAAAATAAAAACACCAAAAATAATTTCCGTTTTCTTTGTTAATAATAAATAACAATAATAAAATTTATCATCGAGAACCAAGACAGAGTACTACCTAACTGGGGGTACGGCCATAATAAGTTCCCAAACAACAGATTTAAAACTTGCCTTTGTATCACTTGCGAATATCGACTCACCTTTGATTGATAAACAAACTCTAACGGAGGTTTAAGGATAGTCTGATATTAAATTGTCGGACTGAAAGAAGCGGGTTTTTAAGGAGCATTAATTGCCCACCTTTGCTTCTCCGCCACTATGTGCGTTTATCTTTTAGAGAGCTACCGTACGCTTGTTGATTATTGGTTTAAGTTCACTTGTGTTTTGATTCGTTCTTGATTTAATTAAAATATTTTACTTAGTGCATGCGCACTCGTTCTTCCACGTCATCAAGCCCTTTACGTGAACTCGTAGATATTCCGAGAAGACGTAATCGTAGACGTGCTGCCCAAATAGTCGAACCCGAGATTCGTACTGTTCTCACTGATAATATGGCAGACGAACGCACAATGGCTGAAATGCTCCAGGCACCCACCGAGGGTTACGGAGATGCCATCGTTTTACCAGTCATCGATTCTGATCATTTTGAACTGAAAACACATCTGATTCAGCTCGTGTCCACAAACCAATTCCACGGGTTTGAACGAGAGGATCCATATGCACACATTCGTTGGTTCAACAAGTTGACCTCCACAATCAATTACAAGAATGTGCCGCAAACAGTTATCAAATTGATGCTATTTCCATTCTCACTTGAGGGGGCAGCCCGGATTTGGCTGGATAAAGAACCCCCTCGATCCATTGAAACCTGGGAAGATCTCGTAAAGAAATTTGTAAATTATTTCTTCCCTCCATCAAAGACGACTAATCTAAAAAATGAAATTGCTGGATTTCGTCAAGGTTTTGATGAAAATTTCGGAGAGGCATGGGACAGATTTAAAGATCTCCTAAGAAAATGCCCACATCACGATTTCACAGTGTTACAACAGATAAATACGTTTTATAATGGGTTAACCTAAAACGATCAAGATGCACTTAACGCAGCCGCCGGTGGCAATATCTTGAATCGTAAACCTAAAGAGGTGGTTGAAATTTGTGAAAATAAATCAAAAGTTCCTATTTCTCGAAACAAAGTGAATGTTCCTGTCACTCCTGCTGCTTCCTCATCCGGTAACTCCTCAGAGTTAGCCTTTTTAACGGACTCAATGCGTTGTATGATGAAGGAAATGAAAGAATTGAAGAGTGAAATTCATAAACCAGAACAAATTAAAGCAATAAACAAAGTGTGTGAAACTTGTGGTGGCCCACATGCGTATTATGATTGTCAAGCAACCGATGCTTCTCTTTACCTAGCTCCCGTAGCTGCAGTAAACCAAAATCAATACCAACCGCATGCTGAAACTCAGTACCGAGCACCGAATGCTATGGTCCCACCTGGTTTTCCACCCGTGCCAAATCAGAATAATCAAAACCGCTTTGTTCAAAATCAGGGACAAAGTTTCCACAATTCCCAAAATTTCAATCAAAACCGAGGTCAGAATCAGGGTAATTTTAACCAAAACCGTGGTCCAAATTTTAATCAAAACCAAGGTTCAAACCGAAATCAGACGTCCTCAGATGAGTTGCTTAAGCAATTCATGAAAACCCAAGAGGAAACAAATAAGACACAATATGAGACAAACCAGTTATTGATTGCCCAATTAAACCAGATCAAAAAGTCTTTAACTGATATACCTTCTACCTCGGGAGGTCTCCCAAGTAACACTGTTGTCAACCCAAGGGGTGAACTCAAGGCTGTCACTACACGTAGTGGTAAAACTCATGTTGAACTCAAGGTGAAAAAGGACCCGGTACTTCCCACTAACAATGGAAGTGCTAAATACGTCCAACCTTCGGTTATCCAAAAATCTACACCCACAATTGCTCCTCAACCGTCAAGAATCGATCCTACTCTTTCACGATTTACGGTTAAAAGTTTGTCAACCAAACTTAGTGAACAAAGAACAGCCAGATATTATTCTGAGATGCTCAATGCTGTTCCTGTCAGTGTGCTTGATGACAGTGATGATGACGAAGATACCACTTTCGTCAAAGCTATCACCACTCGGAGTGGTGCTGCTTATGAAGGGCCAGCTGGCCCTATTCCTCCTCCGTTGTTTGAAATGGAAAAAGAGACGGAGGATACAACGGACAAAGTGCAAATTCCAAGCCCACAAAGTACAGCACCAGTCCATCCTCCGGTTGTCCCTAACAAGAAATCCAAACCAGGAGTTGTCTTTGAATCTATGGAGACTCTTGAAGTTGTAGCCCCTAAATCCAAACCTCATATTCCTTACCCATCGCGCTTAAATGAGCAAAAGCTCCGTGAGAAGGCTAGTCAACAAATGGACAAATTCTTTCAAATCTTTAAAGAATTACATTTTGACATAAGTTTTGCGGATGCTATCATTCTGATGCCCAAATTTGCATCAACATTCAAACACTTGTTAAGCAACAAGGAAAAACTGATTGAAATGGCTAAAACTCCAGTAAATGAGAACTGCTCAGCGGTTATCTTGAAAAAGCTTCCGGAGAAGCTTGGAGATCCTGGAAAGTTTCTACTACCTTGTGTATTTCCGGGAATGGTTGAATGCTATGCCTTAGCAGATCTAGGTGCAAGCATCAACCTGATGCCTCATTCAGTATGGAAGAAACTTTCTCTTCCGACTCTTACTCCTACCTGCATGACTCTTGAGCTTGCAGATCGTACCATATCTCATCCTCGCGGCATTGCCGAAGATGTATTTGTGAAAATAGGAAAGTTCCATTTTCCAGCTGACTTTGTGGTTGTTGACTTCGACGCAGATCAAAAGGTTCCTCTCATTATTGGAAGAGGATTCCTTAAAACGGGCCATGCTCTTATTGATGTATTTAAGCATGAGATCACATTGCGTGTGGGTAATGAAGCTGTTACCTTTAACCATGATCAAACTTCGAGGTACTCCTCAAATTTTGATTCCGCTTCGGTTAACCGAATAGATGTCATTGACATTGCCTCAAAGGAGTACTCTCAAGAAATTGTTGGTTATTTTCATAATTCTGTGAGTGGTAATCCACCCACATCTTCTCTACCTGTCATTTCCGACTCTTCCCCTTCTCTCACTCCGTTTGAGAGAAGTGATTTCATTTTGGAAGAGATCGAGGATTTTCTCAAGTGTGATTCATTCCTAGAGGGGATTGATGACGCTGAGATTAATCTGGAGGGAGATATTCGTCTTCTTGAGAAATTGTTAAACCAGGACAATTCTCCTCCACTCCCTCCCGTTAAACTTCATAATGAGGAAATCAAATCAGTTGAGAAAAACGATGAATTTCCTGAGGTCGAACTCAAAGACTTACCACCTCATCTTGAGTACGCATTTTTGGAGGGTGATGATAAATTACCCGTCATTATTGCTAAAGACTTAAGTGATGAGGAAAAGACTGCTCTAATAAAGGTCTTAAAGTCACACAAACAAGCAATTGCTTGGAAACTCTCCGACATAAAGGGTATAGACCCTGAATTTTGTACTCACAAGATTTTAATGGAGGATGACTTTAAACCAGCAGTCCAACACCAACGAAGGGTGAATCCTAAAATCCACGATGTTATCAAACAAGAGGTTCTCAAACTTCTTGATGCAGGATTGATTTATCCCATCTCTGATAGTCCTTGGGTTAGTCCCATTCACTGTGTTCCAAAAAAGGGTGGCATAACTGTTGTCACAAATGAGGAGAATGAGTTGATTCCAACTCGATTGGTTACTGGGTGGCGTGTTTGCATTGACTATCGTAAGTTAAATGATGCCACCCGAAAAGACCATTTTCCTCTGCCCTTTATGGATCAGATGCTCGAGAGATTAGCGGGAAACGAGTACTATTGTTTCCTTGATGGTTTCTCGGGTTACTTTCAAATCCCCATTGATCCACAAGATCAAGAAAAGACTACATTTACATGCCCTTATGGAACCTTTGCTTATAAACGTATGCCTTTCGGCTTATGTAATGCTCCAGGCACATTCCAGAGGTGTATGATGGCCATATTTACCGATATGATCGGGAAAACAATGGAGGTCTTTATGGATGACTTCTCAGTCATTGGGGATTCGTTCCAAGCATGTCTCTCCAATTTAGAAAACATGTTGAAACGGTGTAAAGACACCAATCTTTGTCTAAATTGGGAAAAGAGTCACTTTATGGTCAAAGAGGGCATTGTCCTCGGCCATAAGATATCAAAGAACGGGATTGAGGTTGACAGATCTAAAGTTGATGTCATTGGTAAATTACCTCATCCCACTACCGTCAAAGGTATTAGGAGTTTTTTGGGTCATGCCAGTTTCTATCGCAGATTCATACAAGATTTTTCTAAAATCGCCCGGCCTATGACTCATCTTCTTGAAAAGGATGCTCCTTTTATCTTCTCACCCGAGTGCATAAAAGCTTTTGAAACATTAAAGAAAAAGCTTACTGAAGCACCCATTCTAGTTGCCCCCGACTGGGATTTTCCCTTTGAGCTCATGTGCGATGCAAGTGATTTTGCTATCGGTGCAGTCCTGGGGCAACGAAAAGCTAAACATTTTCAGCCTATCCACTACGCAAGTAAAACCATGACTGAAGCTCAAACTCATTACACCACTACAGAAAAAGAATTGTTGGCTGTGGTGTATGCCTTTGAGAAATTTCGGCCATATTTAATCTTGACAAAATGTGTAGTGTATACGGATCACTCGGCTCTCAAATATCTCTTTGCAAAACAAGATGCAAAGCCGAGATTGCTCCGTTGGGTTCTCCTCCTGCAAGAATTTGATATCACCATACGTGATAAAAAGGGAGCTGAGAACCTAGCTGCTGATCATCTGTCCCGATTAGAGAACCCTCACCAAGATGTTTTCGAGAAAAAGGAAATAAATGAAACATTTCCTCTTGAGACACTCAGTGCGGTTGCTTTTCGTGGAGATTCTACTACCCCATGGTTTGCCGACTTCGCAAATTACCATGCGGGTAACTTCATAGTGAAAGGGATGTCGACCCAACAGAAGAATAAATTCTTCAAGGATGTTAAACATTACTTCTGGGACGACCCCTACTTATTCAAAATATGTGCGGATCAAGTCATCCGACGGTGTGTTTACGGACAGGAAGCTGTTGACATTCTCAAAGCTTGCCATGCTGGACCCACTGGGGGCCACCATAGTCCAAACTACACCGCCAAAAAGGTGTTTGATTCCGGGTTTTATTGGCCCACAATCTATAAAGATGCCCAAGATTTCATCAAAACTTGTGAAGCTTGTCAGCGTCACGGAAATATTTCACAACGAAATGAAATGCCACAAAATGCTATTCAAGTTTGTGAAATCTTTGATGTCTGGGGCATTGACTTTATGGGGCCATTTCCA
This sequence comes from Artemisia tridentata subsp. tridentata, assembly GCA_021014915.2. Classification (NCBI taxonomy): domain Eukaryota; kingdom Viridiplantae; phylum Streptophyta; class Magnoliopsida; order Asterales; family Asteraceae; genus Artemisia; species Artemisia tridentata. The sequence continues at coordinate 39,638,552 of CP139503.1, forward strand.
TCATCTCGAGGAAATAAATACATTCTCGTGGCTGTTGACTACTTGTCAAAATGGGTTGAAGCAAAAGCTTTACCCACTAATGATGCCCGAGTGGTTGTAAAATTCCTGAAGGCTCTGTTTGCCCGTTTTGGAACTCCACGTGCTATAATCAGTGATCGTGGTACGCATTTTTGCAATGACAAATTTGATAAAGTCATGCAAAAGTATGGTGTAACTCACCGTCTTTCTACTGCGTATCACCCACAAACAAGTGGACAAGTAGAAGTTTCAAATCGGGGTATTAAAAGAATACTAGAAAGGACTGTAGGAGAAAATCGTGCATCCTGGTCGGATAAGTTGGATGATGCACTATGGGCCTTTCGTACAGCTTACAAAACACCCATTGGGTGTATGCCTTACAAACTTGTGTACGGAAAGGCATGTCATCTGCCGATTGAATTAGAGCACAAAGCCTACTGGGCCTTGAAACATGCTAACTTTGACCTCCAAACTGCGGGTGATCACCGTAAAGTTCAAATGAATGAATTAAATGAACTGCGTGATCAAGCATACGAGAACTCTTTGATCTATAAAGAAAAGACAAAGAAGATTCATGACTCAAAAATAAAGAACCGCGTTTTTAACGTTGGTGATCGAGTCCTTCTTTTCAATTCAAGATTAAAGATCTTCTCAGGCAAACTCAAATCCCGATGGTCTGGTCCATTCACTATTACAAAGGTTTATCCATATGGTACCGTTGAGTTATCTCAAGCTGACGGGCCTAATTTCAAAGTGAATGGTCATCGTTTAAAGCACTACTTTGGAGAGGACATACCATTCATGGTTGTCCCGGATCTTCAAACTTTCCCTATGAACCAATGAATGCGGGGATCGAGTCAAGCTAGTGACTCGGTGATCAAAAACATTAGCCCACAACATGGGTTTTCACCCATGTCTCTGTTTTCTTTCTCTTTTCTACCATCTAGTGTGGGGGAGATGCCCCACATGTTGTAAATATGTTTCAAAGTAAAAAATAAAAATAAAAAAATGTGTGTATATAAAATAATGGCTATTAGTATTTCCCTTTCACGTTCTAAGTGTTGGTTTAACAGCCGGTGCTTTGAATATTGAGGGCAATATTCAGTTCTAAGTGTGGGGGGGAATTCTTGCGAATTTGATCAAATGTACCATCTAGTACCCCCATTTTAGCCAAAATTTTAAATTTTTTTTCTCACTTAGAACCAAATAAGTGGTTATCAGTCCGCCATGTCTAACCCACATAAGGATTGGCTAATCCGAGAGCAAACGGCTCTTGGTAAAGATATATCAAATCCGTTTATGGCTTACAATTTGCCTAAAATTGTATGGTATTCGACTCACCATATCTTCATAAGTGAAGAGTTGGCTAGCCCGCAAGGTTATGGCTTGTGGTTAAGGCAGTGAAAATCCATGATTGGTAATCAGCTCACCAAAGATAATATTGATAATTTATCTAAGAGTTGGCTAGTCTAGAAGCAAACGGCTTTTGGTAAAGACAAATCAAAACCGTTGACAGCTGATGGTTTGCTCAAAATCATTTGGTTATCATTGTACCAAAGTATCACATACTAAAACATTGGCTACTCCAGAAGTAATGGCTTTTGGTAAAGAGAAAAATCCATTAAAACTTCATAAAAGATTGCTAGGGACTAGCAATAGTTTAGTGTGGGGGATTGATGAGTGTCTAAATAATCATCATTTTTACCTAATCTGAGCTACCAAAACATCCAAAAACACTCAGAAATGCATCATAATACTGAAATTATCCCAAAATTGTGTTTTATATGTTTCAGATGCAAAATGAGTAAAAACAATTGAAAAACGAACAAAGTTTACAAAATTGGCAGTTTCAGTCCCTCAAGTTTCAAAACTTGTCAAAATTAGTCCCTAGGCATTTGTTTTGTAAGAAAAATCACCAAAGGTCCTTTTTTAAATCATAAGTTGTCATATTTAGACCTTTGGATGAAAAGTTTGAGGAAATTACAAAATTGGTCCCTACAGTTTTAAAATTGGCAAAAGTAGTCCTTGGAATTTCAAAAATGGAAATTAAAAATTGTGATCCTTGAACTATTCATATTTGGCAGGAAAGGACCTTTTAAGTATTTTGGAAGATGTGCAAGTTTGGTCCTCAAAGTTTCAGGAATTACAAGAATGGTCCTTGTGATTTAACTATAACAAACCGGATCCAAAACAAATAACAAACCCATCATTAACCCAACCCATCCCATTTATCCTTGCCCAACCCAACTTCTAAACCCCAAGCCCAAAACATAACCCGACCCAATCCCTTTTTAGCTAAGCCTGGGTTTGACTTCGGTCAAACCTTCCCTTTCCCACCAATACCGCCAAACCAAAACCACCATTGTCCACCGCCCTTCTGACACCACCCACCCCCATCTTATCCCACTCACCTAACAATGCCAAAAGCTTTAAAAGCTTCTTCTCCACCTCCCTGAAAAGCATTTATTGCAAAAACCTGCTCAATCCACTACTATCAATTTTGGCGCCAAAAGTGAAATCAAAGGCTCAGATCAATTGAGGATAATTCAAGGGTGCAGAAGAGCTCAGAGATGTCGACTAGGGTTTTCCCATCTCAATTTAGTATAAATAGAACAATGTAATAGATAATTTAGTAGTAGTTAATTTTTAGATAATCGTATTTTACTTTTATTAGTTGTAATGTTGTAATTTCTTATTTCCAGTTGTAATCCAAGTTTATTTAAGCTATAAAAATCTTGTTTCAAGTTATCTTGTGTTTGAATTTATTGTTGTTCAAAAGTTGTATGTCTCTGTTGGGAATGTAAGTTCGAACCACCATCAAAAAGCTCTCATAAGCTCCAATTAACCTTGAAATAAGCTTATATAAGCTCTACATAGCTTTATGTAAGTTTGTTTAGTGTAATTCAGTTTTAAACTCAAGCAATGGAAAAAGTCAACAAAAAGTCAACATAAGCTCTTAAAAGCTATTCTGGATTTAAAAAGCTCTCAGGAAGGTTGCTTTGGTTTTCTAGCTTGTTGTTAACAAGCTAGATTGTTCTGTTCTGTTCATGCTATCCACATAGCCACACTCTCAGTTGTGATCTTATTCTCATTTTTAGCTTAATTTCTCAATTCACTGTTAAGTAGCTTATTAATAGCTTGTTATTACAAATATTAGCTTATCAGTAGTCTACAAACATATTTCATTCAGTATCTTAGTTATTAACCAGCTTGTTCTTCATTTTCACTTAAAAAACCTATAAAAGCCAAAAATAGTCTATTATAAGCGAGCTTATTAATCTGTTTCATTTTCAGTCACAAGTTCATTTTCAATAGCTTAATATACTTAGGAGTACTATTAAAAGTCATTTCTTAGCTTAATATAGCTATTTCAGTCCAAAACATCAAAACAGTCACTTTTTAAAGAGTGTTTGGCACAGGCAGTCATTAGGGCCAAAACCTTTGTTACTGTAGATTGGCCACTTTCTCAACTTTGCACAAGCTAATTACAGTCCTTATAAGCTATTTTGAAACTCTGATCAGCCACTTAGTTAGATATAGCCACCTTGTACCACCTGTGTTAAAATCAGTCCTCAACAAGCTCATACAAGCCATAATCCACTACAAGCTTGTTTAGCCATTATCTTTGGCATTTCCTAGCTCAATTCAGTCCACTTAGTGTACTCCAAAAAGCCTAGACCTTCTGCACACTTGTGCACAGGTCTGCAAATCCACATCAGTCAAACAGACTGCTAAGGCAGTTTTTTGTGGGTTTTTAGGATCTTTGAGGAAGTTTAGTTTACACCCCATAAGCTCTCATAAGCTCAATTTCTGGAAAATCATACTCCACTAGCTCAACTCCATCATAGTATTTTTATTTAATTTTTAGTAGTTTTCTAGATCATCAAACTTGCCCCTCAAAGTGGGCAAATTTGCCCTGTGCCTGCAAGCATATCAGCAGACTCAGAAGCCAAAAGCTCTTTTTGAGCTTTTCTGGCTTATCAAGCCAGCAATTTTTGAACTCAGTAGCTTCTTTAGGTATAGTATAGTCCATAGCAACATTTTCAATAAGCTCATAGTTTATAAACAAGCTTTTAGCTTGTTTGAAGAATTTCTAGTTTTAAATAAACTTAATAGCCCACTGTGTAAATAAGCTGGTAGTTTCTGGCTTATCTAGCTTAATCTAAAATTTTTGTCTTTTTAAAAGTTTCTTATATTTAGCTAAAAAGTTATTGTGTAAAAGAAAATTAAAAAATAAAAAGATTTTGCAAAAACGTGGGGTGTGGGATTCGAACCTGGGACCTCTAGGCTAGTATACATGCATAGCACACACCCCCTTCCAACTGCTCTGGGGCACTAGTTCCGTTAGTATTAGTAACCCATTTCTATTTAACCCTTCTTTTGTTTTTCAATTTTTAGCTTATATAAATTGTTAGCTTATTAACAGCTTTTCCATAAAAGCTGTCATCACCATTTTATTTTTAGTAGCTTTGTAATAACATAAGTTAATTTAGAAAAAAGTTTCAGAATTTATTTTATAGTTTTAGTATTTTTAATATATTAATTAGTTTAAATTAGTAATTAAATCATAATAAATAGATAAACAATCAGAAAAATATAAATCTAATTTTCATAATTTTCTTTTGTCATTTTTAATCCAGAAAAAATATAATCACATTTTTAGACCTTAAGAAAAACCAAAAATAGAAATAAAGTGATAGCTTCTATTTAATAGAATTTATCTTTTTAAATTTTAATTAAGTAATTTTCTTTTTTATAATTTTCTTAGCTTTTTCTCATCTTATAATATTTTTAGAAAAAGTTTTAGAATTTTCTTTGTTTATTTAGTATTTTTTATAATTTAAATAGTTTAAATAAGTAATTAAATAAATAAATAATTAATAATAATTAAATAAAAAGTATAAAAAAATATAATTTAAGTTTTTAAATAAGTTTTAAGTCATTTTACATTTTTAGGTTTTAAATTTCATAAATTTCAGTTTTTGTCCCATTTTAGCTTTTTCGTTACGCGTTTTAGCTTATTAATTCGTGTTTAAATTTCTTGTGCATATCTGTTTTCGTTTGTTATTTAGAATTATTAAATAAAGCAAAATCAAAAGCAATCTAAATCATCTATCACTCTAATCCTAGCTTTTCACAGTTTTCCATTCACACCTCGTTGGGAAACGATCCGGGTGATCACTTGCTGGTTTCACACTACACACGAGCATTCGTTCTGAGACTGCATATATTTATATATACGTTTTCAGACGGATCACAAGTCCCCAAGATCAGTCCCAAGAGCTAGGATAACAAGGAGAGAAGGTTTTGTATCATCACATTAGGTTTAATCAATCGATTTTCATATCGATTTCATTATGATTTCCATTTGTGTATCGTTTGAATAATCTCTTTGTGATTTTGCATACATTATGGGCTAACACCCTTGGGTGTTAGCCATGTTTGTGAATATTCTATGATAGTAATTTCTGTTTGTTTAGATCTATGCTTTAGTATTGCTTAGTTTATGTGTTTATCGTTTAATACGTGCTCGTTTATATGTTTGAGTAGTTTAGGTCTAGTATCGCATGGACCAAGTGGGTGTTAGATGTATATTATGAGAACACTTAAGTTAGCATAGTGCTCTTCTCGCATGGACCAAGTGGGGAAGGGTAGGTATCGCATGGACCAAGTGGGTACCATAGATAAATCACGTAGATTAGTTTACAAGACTTTATGCATGCTTGTAGTCTGATAGGTGCATGGACCAAATGGCCTAGGAGATTACATGTATAGTGGCTAGATGCATGGACCAAGTGGTCTAGTCTAGGTTAGATAGGAGTGGGGGGTATTGTTTGGACAAAGTAGATACTCCCCACATATCCTGATGTCACCAGTACTTTATAATTAGATCATTGCACTAACAAACGGATGACTAGAATGGAATAGCATTAACATGACTAGAAATTCCTTCTCTTAACTGATCACAACCGTAGTATAAATTAGTTTAATTTACTTTTCACGTTTTAGTAGTTAATTAATCAAATCAATCAAAACCCCCTTTAAAACTTGTAAAACTCACTAGATAAAATGTAAACGTACTATTCCTGAGATCGACCTCTGATGAACTCAAATAAGTACATTTTATTACTATCATTTATCCTATTAATTTGACTTGTTTGACTATATTATGTATGAGGATTGATACTTAATCGTTTACTTTTGTAATTCTCAGGTAAAAACAAGCATTTGGTGAAACTTAGCGATTATGGACTAATAATGGAGCAAAACGTGCATAAAGTGGAAGTCTACTGACATGGACAAGATCAAGTCAATTCTGCTCCAGATGCGCCGCATCTCACTCTCGACATGCGCCGCATCTCTATCAAGATATCACCAGATACGATCCAAGATACAAGAGGACATGCGCCGCATCTAATCAAGAGTTACGCCGCATCTTCTGGCGGTGTACGAATATTCCTGAATATTATAATCTTGGACCCCACGCGAAGTTAAGTACATACGCCGCATCTACTTAAGTAGATGCGCCGCATCTTCCCTCAGACAGAAACTATAAATACCCCGTAGACCAGACGAATTAAAACCGAAGTTCGAAACCCTAAAACCGAAGTTCGGACAGCAGAGCAAAAGGACGAATTCTGTCAAGGAGGCAGCACAAGACACACCCAAATCGAAGATACAAGAGCTGTAAGAAGGTGCTGCATGTATTTAATTCATTAAGTAGTTTTGTTTTATTGTGTTAGCAAACTTTAATTCATCAGGATTGGTGGCTTGTGTAATGTGACAACGAAAGATTGCACTCCCTTTAATACTTGCTTTCCCATCAATTAAAGTTTATATGTTGATGTCTTTGGTTACTAATTATTAGTGCATTGATAACCTCTGTGTTTATTAGTGGCTTGCGGGCATCCGACTGCGGGACAAGATGTGGCTCCCACGGTTGTTCCTAAATTGATCACTTAGGAATAACTTTTAGACATAAGTAATCATTAAGGGTTTACTCGCCGATGAGAATAGGACCAACGAGAAAGGGTTAATTACATACACTTCATATAAAGCTATCAATAAAACAAGTGACAATCTACTTAATCATAAGGACAGCCCTCTTATTGTCTCAAGTATCTATCTGTGTACGTGTGTGCTACTTGCTGATTCGTGCCTATTTGTTTATTTTATTATTTTATTGCAAACAACAAATCGTGCCAGTCTCTCAGGCTGAAACCCCCTTGCGTTAGGATATTAAAATACTGATTAGAATAACTAGATAATACGTTCCACTCTTAGTGATCGACACTCTACTTACCATTATCTTCATACTGACCGGGTACACTGCTCGTTAAGTGTGTGTGTTATTGATAAGTCGGCTAAATATAAATTTAAAACTTGAGTAGGCATTAAAACTGCTAAACCGCAACGACACATCACGCGCATCAAGTTTTTGGCGCCGCTGCCGGGGAGTGAATTGTTATTATCTGTTAATTTGATTAGTATTTTAATTAGGTTATTTTTCTTTTTATTAGATTAATTGCATCATTGTACTATTTTGCATAATTGTTGTATTGTGTGCTATTTGTTTTCTTTTATTTTTGCTTTTATTTGTTTTTGTTCGTGTGTTTTATTTTTGTTTTATTTTTCGTTTTTTGTGTGTTCTGCTATCGTTGTACTGTGCTAAATCAAACGATACGGCGCATCTGATCTCTCAGATACGGCGTATTGCGTTCAATTTTTTTATATACAACGCGTTTAATTAATTCGATACGACGCATCTTTTCCCCAAGATACGGCGTATCTGTTTTTAATAAGAAAAATTTTTCTAAGCGATAAAGTAATACGACGCATCTGCTTTTGCAGATACGGCGTATCTGTTTTTAATAAAAATTTTTTCTAAAACATTAACGCCATACGACGCATCTGCTTTCGCAGATACGGCGTATCTATTATTTTAATTAAAAACAGTTTGCGAATTATTAAACAGATACGGCGTATCGATCTCTGTCGATACGGCGCATCTTACTGAATCAAAAATCTTTTATTTTTAAACGTAACGAAAATACGGCGCATTAACTTTCGTTAATACGACGCATTTAATTTTAATTGGATAAGTTGATTTTTGATTAATTAATTCGATACGGCGCATTCTTAAATTCAAAGCGGCGTATCTATTTTCTGAATAAAGTCTGATTAAATTTTTAACGTATTAAGATACGGCGTATCCAACTTTTTGGATACGGCGCATCGTCTGCAGATATCAGTAACTTTAATTTTTCGTATTCCGTTTTCGTTATTAATTATCTGATATATTACTTTCTCGAGCATACCCTACTGATGCTTTTGTGATTGATTTCAGGAAGTGCATGACCAGGAGTTCTACGAGGAACTTGATTCAACCTTTTGAAGATCCTGAACGAGCCCTGCATTCGCTTAAGAGGCTTTTCAACACAAGAAGCTTTGATCTTTCAAGTTCACTCGAGCTTGATTACTTTTCTGAAGAAAAAGAGGAAGTTGAAACAGGAACAATGGGCGAAAACACTACTATGGAGGAATACATGAACAATACCTGTGCTGATTACACTTCAGGAGTTGCTAGACCAAAGTTTGATGACAAGTCAAAATTTGAGTTGAAGGGACAATTTCTCAAAGAGCTCAGAGAGAATGCTTTCAGTGGGACGGAACAAGAGGATGCTAATGAGCATGTCGAAAAGGTCCTGGAGATTGCAGATTTGTTTACTACAGAAAGTGTCAATACCGATCAACTCATGCTAAGAATCTTCCCAATCTCACTAAAAGGAGCTGCTAACAGGTGGCTAAGGAATGAACCTGCTAGTTCAATCACTACGTGGGAAGGTTTGAAGAGCAAATTCCTGAAGAGATATTGTCCACCTGCTAAGACTGCTAAGAAGATGGAGGCTATCAATAGTTTCAAGCAAGAGCCTGATGAAACCCTTTATCAAGCTTGGGAACGATTTAAAGATTTATTGATAAAATGTCCTCAACACTATCTAACCCCTATGCAGGAAATAATATTGTTTTATCAGGGATTGGACGTGCCTACAAGACAGATTTTGGATGCTAAGGGAGCTGTACCTCAGATGAGTGCAACTAATGCTAGGAAGGCGATCCAAGAAGCTGCTGATCATTCTCAGAAATGGCACGATGGGACCTCTACTAGATCTAAGAGCAGCACTAATTTTGACGGGATTGCTGCTATTCAAGCTCAATTGGATAAAATTAGTAGAGAGATGAAGAAGCGAGATGAAAGAGCGTATGCTGCCCAAGTTGGATGTGAAAAGTGCGAAGGACCTCACTACACTAAAGATTGCCCGAACAAGAATGAAAGTGAGACATTTGAAGAAGCTTATTACACCCAATTTGGACAACCGTTCCGACCTTCAGCAAGATTTAGGGAAGCTAGTCCAGGATTCTATCAAAAGAACAACTTCAATCCCGCTTATCAAGAGAGGAGGCAGACTTTAGACGATACTTTAAAGCAAATTATGGCCGATGCTGCTAAAAGACATGAAGAGAATACTGCTATGATCAAGGAAATTCGAGCTTCAACGGACACTACTACAAGAAATCAAGGAGCTTCGATCAAAGCATTGGAACAACAAATTGGTCAAATGAGCAAAGTTCTTCAAGAGAGGGGATATGGAAGTTTACCGAGCTCAACTGAAACCAACCCAAGGGATCATGTCAAGGCCATAAGCACCACCGAAGAAGTCACTCCTAATATACCTAGAAGGTCGATGAATGGTAATGATGGTGCAAGACCCGGATTTTTCTTTAACTCTTCAATCAGCTTAAGGAGACTACTAAAAGAGAAGACAAAAATTGAAGAGGAGATCAAGGCAACAATGAAAGAAGAGAGCCCTGCAACCGATTCAAATGCCTTGCCTCATAAAGAAAAAGACCCAGGAAGTTTTACTCTACCTTGTTCTATTAATAATATATCCTTCAATAATGTGTTGGCTGACTTAGGAGCTAGTGTTAGTGTTATGCCTCTTAAGACATTCGCTACCCTAGGACTAGGAAAATTAGCACCAACTAAATTACTTATTGAATTGGCTGATAAAACAGTAAAACGACCTGAAGGGATTGCTAATAATGTGCTAGTTAAGATTGAGCAGTTTATTTTTCCCGTAGACTTTATTATACTAGACATGCCCGAGGATGTTAAGATTCCTTTAATCCTCGGAAGACCTTTCTTGTCTACTGCCCATGCTAAGATTGATGTGTTTAAGAGAAAAATTTCATTAAGGGTAGGGAATAATAAACTAGTCTATAAGTGCCAAGATCCGGTTAAAAGCATAATTAGAGGTGTTTATGTGCTAGGATTAAGAGAGCGTATGGACCTCGATCTTGAAGCTAGACTTATGGGAGAAACATTGATTCAAAACAACTCAACTAATCCTAATCATGAAGACTTTGAGGAATTCATTGACCTTAATGTACCTACGGAACTTAGACGAAATATTGTTAGTGATTCTGATGATGAGTGGTATGATTGTGTAGTAATTAATAAACGTAGGAGAGTAGTTGAGAAAACGAATTTGAACAATGATGTGTTTATTGAACTACCACCCCACCTTGCTTATCTGTGCCTATATGATAATAAGAATTTCCCGTCTATCATTTTGTCATCTCTGCCCGTAAGGGACAGGACTTTGTTTATACAGATATTGAAGAAGAACGGCGTGGAAATAAAGGACGAGCAAGGAGTGTTCAATATTACTAAATTGGCGATGAAGGAGCGTGATGTTTCCGACTCCTTCAATGATCGATACTAATGAGCTGAACGTGAGTCTAACTTGAAGACTCTGGAATAAAGACAAGTGCTTACCGGGAGACAACCCGGATTTATCTTTTATTATTCTGTTTTCTGTGTCGAGTCAGTCCAGGCCGCACGAAGATACGGCGCATCTCAGTCGTGAGATGCGACGCATCCTCTGCATTGGTCATATCTTATTTTATTTTTCTGCATTTTTATTTTTCGACTTTAAAAACTATTTATCAGTTTATTTTAATGCGGCGCATCCCTGGTTAAGGATGCAGCGCATCTTTATTCTGATCCGTATTAATTCCAGGCTCGATACGGCGTATCTTCTTCAATAAGATACGGCGCATCGACTGACCTGATGATTTTCAGTTTTAATTTTTAAGTTTATTTTTCCTAACTACTAATGTGTTATGCAAGTTGAACCTTTCTTATCTTAGGTGTGTTTTAAAGTGTTGGTGGTATAATAGTTTCCTGGATTTCCTGTGGATACATCAAGTATGAAGTTTTAACGTTCTAATCCACAAGAAGTTGATTTTTGCTCTAATCAAATGGAGGATCATACCGAGCAAATCTCAGGGGAGTTTTTCTGTTCTAATTCTTTCCTTTTCCAGTTTTTAACCTTTTATACAAACAACGAGGACGTTGTTTAACTTAAGTGGGGGGGATAGGAGAATTAGAACACTTAACACTTACTTGTCCTACTTTTTCAAAAATTATGCTTAAAATGTGCTTAATATATCAAACTTAAAATTTTTTTAGCATGTTTTTGTTTAAGATCTAAGTTACATAACTGCACACATGACGTTATTTTCAAAAATTGTGATTTTTCCAAAATTCACAAATCTATGAGTGTGCCGGTGACTTGTAAACTTTAGAACTTGGCTTGTATACTATTCGAGACCACCATAATGAGTATTATTTATATAATTGGAATGACTTGTCTAACTTGGTAAAATTCTAGGATTACAACCAAAAAGCCTATATATGTTATGTGTTATTAACTAACTACACTGGTTAGTTAACCCCCGTATAAAACCCTTTTGTTACTCTCATTTTTAGAGTAAGATACCCCTAGAAAAACCCTCAGAGCCATTCCTTTCGTTTCTTACACCTATGTTTAAAATGTTTCGTTACACCCTTACACCTTAGCCTGCCCTGTAGATTAGAATCCGTGGTTGGTTAATTGCTATAGGCAGAGTGTGTTTCCTTACATTACCTGTGTTCGCATGCGTAATTCATTATCTATGGTTAGGTCGGGAAATTGCACAATGCAAATTGGAGTGAAAGTAAATATTGTATATTTTTGAGTTTATTTTTCGTGTGTTTACTACTTTCACTATTACCGTTATTTCTGAAAGTATGAAAAGTATGAAAAAAAAATTATCCGGAAAGAAAGTTGTAGTGATGTGGTGAAATTTTACACATCTATGTTTATATTTCAAAAAAAAAAAAAAAAAAAAAAAAAAAAAAAAAAAAAAAAAAAAAAAAAGAGAAAAGAAAAAGAAAGAAAAAAAAAAGAGTTGGATGTTTATTTTAAGCCAACGATGTAGAGTTATGTAAGTGGTCGATATCACCACTATTTGTTATACTATATTTATGGATTGAATGGGAATTGGCAGTTATGGGAATGCCGATTAAGGTTTATTCTTTGATTAAGATTTTGTTGAGTATAATTCGTGTCTACCAAAAGCGTGTGTTTCAAGTGTTAAAGCGTGAGTTATTCAATGATATGAGTCTTATTCATGGGATGGTTGGGATAGTGATTAACCACACTTAGGATTTTAATCTATTTGTTTTGTTTTGTTTATTTTTATTTTTACACCAATTTATATCCCAAATGTTATCCATACCCTGTATTGTTCTTTATCCAACCGAACCTTTGATTTATTGAGATTAGGGATTTGAGCAATCTTAAGTATCGTGGTCGTGGATTCGGCTATGTATTTATGATTTTGTCGCCCTTTTTGATATATTATTATTGGTGAAGTTTGGACCTATCTTTAGCCTATTCGAGTTAAGGATTTGAGCAATTGCAAGTATCGTGTTCGTGGATTCGATCATGTATTTGTGATTTTGTCGCCTTTTCTGGAATTTGAGATCGATAGTGATTAAGAATAATTAACCCTTAAGCCTAAAAACCCTTTTTAACCGCTTTAGACTTGTTATTCCTTAGCTTTAGTGGTGGAGATGTGTATACTTGCCAAGCTTATGATAGAATATTCGTCGCGACTGGACAGTTAAACGATTAGATTTGCTTTTATCGACTTATTTTATTTTACTTCTAATTCGTTAAGTGTTTAGTTGTGTGATTATGAAATAAACGAATACATGCTTAAATATAAAAATAAATCCTAATACATCTTTTAGGATAAATTTTCATAAATGAAATTCTAAGGTTTACTTGGGGACAAGTAAAGTTCAAGTGGGGGGATATTTGATGAACTCAAATAAGTACATTTTATTACTATCATTTATCCTATTAATTTGACTTGTTTGACTATATTATGTATGAGGATTGATACTTAATCGTTTACTTTTGTAATTCTCAGGTAAAAACAAGCATTTGGTGAAACTTAGCGATTATGGACTAATAATGGAGCAAAACGTGCATAAAGTGGAAGTCTACTGACATGGACAAGATCAAGTCAATTCTGCTCCAGATGCGCCGCATCTCACTCTCTACATGCGCCGCATCTCTATCAAGATATCACCAGATACGATCCAAGATACAAGAGGACATGCGCCGCATCTAATCAAGAGTTACGCCGCATCTTCTGGCGGTGTACGAATATTCCTGAATATTATAATCTTGGACCCCACGCGAAGTTAAGTACATACGCCGCATCTACTTAAGTAGATGCGCCGCATCTTCCCTCAGACAGAAACTATAAATACCCCGTAGACCAGACGAATTAAAACCGAAGTTCGAAACCCTAAAACCGAAGTTCGGACAGCAGAGCAAAAGGACGAATTCAGTCAAGGAGGCAGCACAAGACACACCCAAATCGAAGATACAAGAGCTGTAAGAAGGTGCTGCATGTATTTAATTCATTAAGTAGTTTTGTTTTATTGTGTTAGCAAACTTTAATTCATCAGGATTGGTGGCTTGTGTAATGTGACAACGAAAGATTGCACTCCCTTTAATACTTGCTTTCCCATCAATTAAAGTTTATATGTTGATGTCTTTGGTTACTACTTATTAGTGCATTGATAACCTCTGTGTTTATTAGTGGCTTGCGGGCATCCGACTGCGGGACAAGATGTGGCTCCCACGGTTGTTCCTAAATTGATCACTTAGGAATAACTTTTAGACATAAGTAATCATTAAGGGTTTACTCGCCGATGAGAATAGGACCAACGAGAAAGGGTTAATTACATACACTTCATATAAAGCTATCAATAAAACAAGTGACAATCTACTTAATCATAAGGACAGCCCTCTTATTGTCTCAAGTATCTATCTGTGTACGTGTGTGCTACTTGCTGATTCGTGCCTATTTGTTTATTTTATTATTTTATTGCAAACAACAAATCGTGCCAGTCTCTCAGGCTGAAACCCCCTTGCGTTAGGATATTAAAATACTGATTAGAATAACTAGATAATACGTTCCACTCTTAGTGATCGACACTCTACTTACCATTATCTTCATACTGACCGGGTACACTGCTCGTTAAGTGTGTGTGTTATTGATAAGTCGGCTAAATATAAATTTAAAACTTGAGTAGGCATTAAAACTGCTAAACCGCAACGACACATCACGCGCATCGACCTCGTACTTACCCCACTGGCTACATCTGATCGGGTACAATGCCCGTGAAAGTGCGTCTTTAAGGTATAAGTCCGACAATTATAAATTTAAAACTTGAATAAAAAATACCTACAATGAATCACACATCAATTTTTTGGCGTCGCTGCCGGGGAATAGTTTAGTTTTAGGTTATTAGGTCACCATATTGAGGTAACACAAGTATTCTTATGAGAGAAAGTAGAGAGGGGGAGAGAGAGATTTGGTATAGTTAATCAAATATGAGAAATTGAGAGACAAACTGTAACTAGCATAAATGAATAACCAGCACCCTCATAAGAGGGTTACATGTAGTATTTATAGGTGTGCAAGACTAGGGTTGTAAAACCCCAACCCGACAAGGGTCAAAATGTCACATTATGGTGTCAATCAGAACATACAAACGCAAGCGGAAGACTTATAAACATAATAGTTACAAAGGTATTCTAAGGTAATAACGAAATACTAATTCTATACATAATGAGTTACAAAACTAAAATACGAATCCAAGATCTCACTCTTCTAGGATTATAGAAACAATGATTATATGCACAGCGGAATAACAATAATAAGAACACAATCAAAGTTTCTTAACAAGGTTTTTCTAAATAACAAGAACAATGATCCTCTATGGATCTATATCACACACACTAAAGGTGTTTTTCCTGGAGTGTTTATTTAAGAAGCGTACCTAATATTAAAACCTACAGTTCCTTTTATACACAAGGAACCCTAATACAATAATAAATAAAAATATCAATGCATATCACTACCTAAAATAGTTCATGCATATCCTAACAAACAAATACTAAAGATACGGATTCACTATATCCGTAGAAATAAGCCTTCAGCAGAAACCATGTCATCAGCAGAAACCATCTATAGCTTCAGCAGAATCCTGTCAGAAGAACTTCATCAGCAGGAACTTCTAAAATTCCCAACAATCCTCCCCTAATCTTGAATTTGACTACGTTAAGTTCAAGATTCCTGTTAGATCATTAACTTCCAAAGCATGAGGATTGATACTTTAACTTCTGCAGCAAAGAATCAAAATGACCACATCTCTATGAATGGTAGAACTTGAAACTTCAGGTCTTTGCAGCAACAAATGACATAATGTACATCAAAACATATTAGTTTCATACTATTCTCATCACATCCAGGTGTGTTAACTCCTGTGAGAGGTGAATCATTGAAAATAATGGATTTGATGTCTCTTTACCAATAGCCATCACTACTGGAGTAGCCAAATGTTTAAGTTCGAAAACTATGGTACACTGATAACCATCTGATTTATTAGCAAATCAGCAACTATAAACGGATTTGAGATGTCTTTACCTGTAGCCGTTTGCTCAGGACTAGCCAATTCTTTGGTTTCAACTGAACCTTGGTGAATTGAATACCAAATATGGATACCAAATGTCTTTACCACAAACCATACTTTTGTGGACTAGCCAATTCTTTAGATCCCATAAAGGGTTACATCCATGGTGAATTGATGACCATTTCAACTCTCAGGAATAAACCATGGGTGAGTTGAAGTACCCTATAGCTTTGAGCAAGCTATTACAGCTATCAACGGATTTGATTATCACACCAGAGCCGTACCCTCATGGTGAGTCAACTCTTTCTTGTCTATGAGACATGGTGGGTTGATTACCATTTATTGTGTAGGTGTAAACACCAACACTGTATCTGCAAGGTGTTACTTTCAAAACATACAAGTTAGCACATAATAATATATAAGATTTTTTTTTTTTTTTTTTTTTTTTTTTTTTTTTTTTTTTTTTTTTTTTATATATAAACTAACTACGAAAAGAAAATAATGATTTTTTTTTTTTTTTTTTTTTTTTTTTTTTTTTTTAACTAAAAGATAATAAACAAACAAATGAAAATGATTTTTTTTTTTTTTTTTTTTTTTTTTTTTTTTTTTTTTTTTTAATAACTAAAAGATAATAAACAAACAAATGAAAATGATTTTTTTTTTTAAACTAAAAGATAATAAACAAACAAATGAAAATGATTTTTTTTTTTTTTTTTTTTTTTTTTTTTTTTTTCGAGCAGCTGAATCCGAGGTTACCAGCAGAAATGAGCGATCAGCAGGAATGGATGAGCGATCAACAGGATCATCAGCAGCAATGGTGTTACTATCAGCAGAATCCATGTGAGATCAGCAGTATCCAAGTTAATCTCCTTGACCAATCAAATAATGCGTACCAATTATCAAGGAGTACAAGAATAATTAATTACTCCATTCACTGATGCTTTGACCCTACTGACCCAGGTGCTTTAACACCAATCACAACAGCCAATGATACTGACCCACGCAAGGCTTGTATATCGACAATAATATTTGAAGAAACCCAATCAGCCAAACATGCTACTGGCTTTACATCCTTGTACCAAGCGCATCACTTCTTGACCCACAATTAAATGAAGATTCGATCCATAAACAATTTAAGCTCACATGTTTGACCAATTTTGAATCAGTCACCTATCCCACACATGTACACGACAAGACTTCTTCTTTTGTCAGTACCATGCTTTGACCAAAAGCACAAAGATTATGAAATACCAGCCCCACAAGTAAAAGAACCATCGACCAATATTAATTAAATACCAGTATTCCATCAAATCATATTCGACCAATCAATGAATTTGACTTGCACTAAACTTTGATCAATCAAAATTAATCACTACTGCCCCATAACAGATAAATGACTGCACGCTCCACTTGAAAATAATCACAAACCAATCAAGTATATGTGAGTAACCAAATTAGCCCCATTAAATAGACCATTGACCAATTTCTATTGACCACCGACCCATTTAATTAACACAATACAATGTTAATTGCCTCACGTTGACCAACAATTTATCCATAGCAGCAGGAACGCCAAGTACTCGTTTAATGCAAGAACCTTGACAATGATCAGATATAGTCACAGTCCCACTTACGAATTCATCAGCAGCAACATTTTTTATTAGGGAACACAAAACAAACTAAAAAAAATGTTAGTTAGCACAAAAATATACAACAATAATAAGCCTCCCCTTAGGCTTATGCCTCCCCTCAATCAGTGCACCTGACAAGGACTATTGTTCTTGGGTACCCAGAATGAACATTTCCTTTTATTTATCCAAGAACAACTTGTTGAGAGCTTAACACCAGTATCCCTTCTTGTTCCCCCCATATACCTTGGGTCATAATAACCAGACCAAAAACCATTCTGAAAGTAAGTACTAGTAGGTATGTAGAATGGTCTAGCAACATGTCTTTTCCAATGAGCTGGAAAAGATCTACTATGTGTTGCTTGTGGAACATATGGTGGAATATCATTAACATTGGTCCACATTGGTCTAGATCTCTTTTGATAAGCACACACACCCATTCTCTTCTCATGAAAAACACAATCCTTAATGAGATGAGACTTACTACCACACACAAAACAAGTTTTCTTCTTAACATGACCAGCCTTTTTATTAAAACAACCATTCTTATTACAAGAAGTCCTAGAATTGTATGTATTCTTATCAGATTTATTACAAGTGAAACTAGGTAAATCTTGAACAACAATGGGTTCTTGTTTGGGTGCCCTAACTTTGGATTCAATCTCAACTTTACTCTTGGATGTGGAAACACTAGAAGTAGAAGTAAAGGAGGTAGACTCAGTTGAGATGGACTCTGAGCTTTTAACATTAAAAACACTGGGGGCAGAGACATTGACCTTGGAAGACTTGTCACTTGAATCACATGAGGCATAGTCAGTAGACTTACAATCAGGGTCTGGCAAGTCACTTAACTTTTTGCCATATAGATGATGTGATCCATCAAAGTCTTTTTGAGGAGAGCTAGGCATAAACTCACCTCTAATAGGTCCAGGGACAGCATGTAATTCCCCTTCCTTGACAAACTTAACAGGAACTTGATAGTCTACAGGTTCAGGGTCAAACACACTATACTCATTAGGGTCATAGAATTGATCTTTCCCTATGTAGTCACCAAACCCTAAACCAAGTTTAGTTTTTACAGACATAGAACTATTAACTAACCTGTTTAGATTTTTAGATGACTCTTTCCATTTATCAAACCTAGCCAAGCTATTGTCTAGTTTAGTCTGCACTTCCTGTTTTTCTAACACTACCTCAGCTTTTTCTTTCTCAGTACGTTTTAAATCAATTCTAGCACATTTTAAATCACTTTCTAACACCCTTATCTTTTCTTCATAAGCAAGCTGATTCTTTTGAAACCAAACCTTTTGTTTTTCTAGAGTTTTTAAAGACTTTTTATAAGCCTGAACTTCTACAAAACATTCATTATATTTAGGTTTCAATTCATCATAAGCCTCCTTAAGTTCATTATATTTTTCACTACAACCAAAGACACAATTATGTACCTGAGGGATGCCCATCATACCAAAGTTTCCAGCCACATGTGTACCATATCCAGCAATCTTTTCATAGTCCTGTGCAACTCCAGCATTAGTCACATTTGCCTCACCTTTTGTCTTGGATATAGTGCAAGCTTCCTTTCTCATCTTCTTGGATTCAGGCTTTCCACCATACCTTGCTTTGAGTGCCTTCCATATCTCACTTGCATCATCCATATAATGAAAATCTGCTACATGATCAGCAGGAATAGATTTAAGCAAGGTGGTTCTTGCCTTTGACTCTCTGTGGACAGCTAGTGTTTCATCAGCAGTTGTTGGAGGGAGAATAAAGTATTTTCCATCTCTATCTGTTCCAATCCTTTTCAAGCTGTTGCCATTTTGAATCAGCTTCCAGGTATTCATATCATTATTCGTGAGCCAGTGTTCCATCTTCTTAGCCCAGACCTCGTAATCATCATCCATCAAATAAGGAAACCTTGCATCATCCCTTTCATTATCAAATTCTCCCATTTTAAATGGTGTGAAGAGAAGTAGAACCCAATCAGCAGGAATAAAATCAATCAGGAGAAACAGAGCAACCAGATCGAATGTCACAAAACTGTTGCAAAATCTGTCACTGAACAGATTAGTGACACTTTTTCTGTTACTGATCTGTTGCTAAACTGTCACTAATTCAATCAGTGGCAACGAATAGGCTTATCAGCAGAATCACAAAGCTTCAGCAGAAACGAAAAATACCAGTACAAACCAAGAGCAGCAGATCAAAACCAATAAATATAGCAGTATAATCAATTGAACACAGCCACCACCAAAATTAATCACCCCAAAATTAAATAAATAACAGCAAGGTAGCGTTCCAACGTTGACCAAAACAAATTAATTCTTGTTCCGAAAAACGATAATCAGTGCTTCTGTCCACCACGTGTGTCAAGCGTATGACACAGCCTTTTAATTCAACAACAATAGCCACAAACTGACAAACTCTTCTTTAATTTATACGAGAAAAACAGCAGCCCACAATCATTAATATGTACGAGGTTTATTTATTTATTTATTTATTTTTTAAATTAGGTACGAGGTTTATTAATTATCAGCCCACAAATTCTTTATTGCCAACACAAAAGATAAAACAGTGTATTGACTATAGCCTCCGACCAATTAATTACGCCACATGCGACAAACGAATCAATTGTTTAACGTGCAATTGACTGACCAATGATGAGAGCAGCGATAAGAATTTATGAATTACCGATTTTGTATTTTGTGGACTTTCAAACCCAGATCTGCTTCTTCGATGAATCTGCTACTTTTCAACACCTATGAAAACCTTGTTGAATCCCTAGATTTCCAGAGCAAGAGGCTCTGATACCAATTGTAGAATCCAAGATCTCACTCTTCTAGGATTATAGAAACAATGATTATATGCACAGCGAATAACAATAATAAGAACACAATCAAAGTTTCTTAACAAGGTTTTTCTAAATAACAAGAACAATGATCCTCTATGGATCTATGTCACACACACTAAAGGTGTTTTTCCTGGAGTGTTTATTGAAGAAGCGTACCTAATACTAAAACCTACAGTTCCTTTTATACACAAGGAACCCTAATACAATAATAAATAAAAATATCAATGCATATCACTACCTAAAATAGTTCATGCATATCCTAACAAACAAATACTAAAGATACGGATTCACTATATCCGTAGAAATAAGCCTTCAGCAGAAACCATGTCATCAGCAGAAACCATCTATAGCTTCAGTAGAATCCTGTCAGAAGAACTTCATCAGCAGGAACTTCTAAAATTCCCAACAAATACAAATCCAAGATCAAATCTAACTGAAGGTAAATCCAAGTCTACTCCAAAAGCAAATGGTGTCTAACGTCAAGGTAGTCCACTAAGGGCTCCTATGCACTCTTCACTGTAACCCAGCTTCCAACCTAAAACCTGTCGCAGGAAAAGAAATGCGGCTGAGCTTAAAAAGCCCAGTGAACAGATATATATAACAACTGAATAATCAAAACATATATAAGTATAGGGAAAAGGAAACATAAGCTCCTGCTGAAACGAATATCATCTATCAAAAGAATGAGAGATCAAAGATCAACTGAACAACTATCATAAGTCAAATGAAGTAAGAGATCAAGAGACACAACGGATCAGATAATCATAAGGAATCAAACGAATCATATAGGAATACCCACGAGCTTGTCTAAACGAGACACTCGAATAGACCAAATAATCAGATGCGCCGTATCTGCTAAAGCAGATGCGTCGTATCGCGTTATCGCTTAGAAAAAATTTCTTATTAAAAACAGATACGCCGTATCTTGGGGAAAGATGCGTCGTATCGAATTAATTAAACGCGTTGTATTTAATAAAAATTAAACGCAATACGCCGTATCTAATAAAATAGATGCGTCGTATCGTTTAAATAAGCTCAGCACAACGACAGCAGAACACAGAAAATACGAAAAATAAAAACAAATAAAAACAAACGAAAATAAACAAAAATAAAAACACACAAAAACAGAAAATATGCAAAATAACACAATGAATGCAATTTAACCTAATATACAACAGAGTTAGCGGTTAGATTAAAAATTAAAAAGAAAAACCTAATTAAAATACTAATCAAATTAACAGATAATAACAATTCACTCCCCGGCAGCGGCGCCAAAAACTTGATGCGCGTGCGTGTGCGTATGCTCTAATTTATACACACGGTATGTCGTTGTGGTTTTAGCAGTATTCAAGTTTTAAATTTATATTTAGCCGACTTATCAATAACACACACACTTTAACGAGCAGTGTACCCGGTCAGTATGAATATAATGGTAAGTAGAGTGTCGATCACTAAGAGTGGAACGTATTATCTAGTTATCCTAATCAGTATTTTAATATCTTAAGTTAGCTATACAACCTAATCTAACGCAAGGGGGTTCAGCCTGAGAGACTGGCACGGTTTGATTGCGATTAAATAATAAACTAAACTAATAGGCACGAATCAGCGAATAGCACACACTTACACAGATAAATACTCGAGACAATAAGAAGACCTGTCCTGATAGTTAAGTAGCTTGTCACTTGTTTTATTGCTAGTTTTATATGAAGTGTATAGTTCGATGCAACGCACCGAGATTAAGTCCTTTCTCGTTGGTTCTAATCTTATCGGCGAGTAAACCCTTAATGATTACTTATGACTATCATATTTATCTTTCTTCCTACTTTTCTACAGACGATAGAATGCATAGGCGATCTAATAAATAGGCGAGGGCAGAGGCATGGCGACCCGATCAACGCTCAGCTAGACACAGAGGTTATCAATGCACTAATAAAAGTCACCAAAGACATCAACATATAAAATTTAATTAATGGGAAAGCAGTTTTAAGGGAGTGCAACCTTTCCGTTGTCACATTACACAAGCCACCAATCCTGATGAATTAAAGTTTACTAATACAATAAAACAAAACTACTTAATGAATTAAATACATGCAATACCTTCTTACAGCTCTTGTATCTTCGTTCAAGGTGTGTCTTATGCTGCTACTTCGACTGAATTCGTCCTAGGGTTTCTTCTGTTTCGTCCTTAGCTAAATGTCCAACCTTGTCCAACCTCGAATTTCGTCTGGTCTTGGGGTATTTATAGTTTCTGTCTGAGGGTAAGATGCGGTGCATCTAGTAAGTAGATGCGGCGCATTGACTTAACTTCGCGTGGGGTCCAAGATTAATATATTCAGGAATATTCGTACACCGCCAGAAGATGCGGCGTAACTCCATTCTCAGATGCGGCGCATGTCCTCTTGTATCTTGGATCGTATCTTGTGAAATCTTGATAGTGATGCGCCGTATGTAATAAGCAAGATGCGGCGTATCTGGAGCAGAATGTCTTGATCTTGTACATTTCAGTAGACTCTTAACTTCTTGCTTGTTTTGCTCCATAATTAGTCCAAAATCGCCAAGTTTCACCAAATGCTTGTTTTTACCTGAGAATTACAAAAGTAAACATTAACGTATCAATTCTCACAGATAATATAATAAAACAAGTAAAATAAATAGGATAAATGACGGTAATAAAATGTACTTATTTGAGTTCATCACTGACTCACGTACACTTCTTCTTTCAGAGTCCCATTCATGAACGCTGTCTTGATGTCCATCTGATAAACCGTGATGTTCTTGTGAGCTGCATATGCTAAGAAAATCCTGACTGCTTCAAGCCTTGCTACTGTCGCGAATGGCTCTTCAAAATCTATCCCCTCTTCTTGTCTGAATCCCTTGGCCACGAGACGAGCTTTGTTTACAGTCAACTCTTCATCCTTTTTGTTTTTCCATAACCACTTAAGATCAATGACGAGTTTGTCAATTGGTCTTGGAACTAAATCCCAAGTGTCATGTAATTGATATTGGAGAAGTTCTTCCTGCATCGCTTCAATCCAAGCATTATCTGCCACTGCTTCCCGAATGTTCTTTGGCTCTATTAGACTGACTGAGCAGACGTAGATGCACATGTCGCAATCGGTATTGAGTTGTTTTCTCGTCTGAATTGGCCTTGAAGGTTCACAAATAACTTGTTCTATTGG
Source organism: Artemisia tridentata subsp. tridentata (assembly GCA_021014915.2). NCBI lineage: Eukaryota > Viridiplantae > Streptophyta > Magnoliopsida > Asterales > Asteraceae > Artemisia > Artemisia tridentata. Next base: position 39,662,111 of record CP139503.1, read on the forward strand.
ATGGTCTTTTGTCCACTGTAACGTAGAAGGGTACCTTGGATTTGACGAATGCGTGTTAGACGGTTCATGTAATCTGGAAGATGATTCAGCAGATTCTATTCCAAACGGGTTTTCGAATGGTTCTTCGTCTAACACAGCATCGTTTTGGTATTGCTCATCAACTCTTGGTAGAACACTCTCAATTACTGGAGTTAGTGGAGTATATGTTGATGATGTGGAGGGAGTTGGTGCGCCAGCTTCGAATGTTGTTAATGCATCTTGATGTGGTGGTGGTGGTTGTTGATTTTGAGCAGGTGCAGCGGAACGTTGTTTAGATGCATTTATCGAAGCGCCACCATAGTACTCATCATACATAAACTCGAAGAAATTATCCAGTTCTTGATTTGTTGGTGTTTCTGTGTGAGTTGATTGAGCTCCTTGGGGTACGAGTCCTGAACTGATATGTCCAGAAGTTTGACTGTTTGGAGCGGGTCCTAATCCGGTATGATTAGAAGCCATAGGGTTAAGCGCGGGTTCTAGAGCGAGTCTCTCAGAAGCCATTTGTGAAATCTCATCAAATTTCACATTCATCGTCTCCATAATCTTTTTCGTTCTCCTGTTATACACCCTGAATGCCCTGGAGTTGTCGGAATAACCAATGAAGATTCCAATATCACCCTTAGCTTTCAACTTCCCCAGATCTTCTCTGTCGTTCGTTGGATAGCACAAAGCACCAAATACATGAAGGTAAGATATATCTAGTTTTCTGTTATTCACTAGTTCATATGGGGTTTTATTGAATCTTGGATGGACTAGGGATCGGTTCTGAGTGAAACAAGCAGTGGCAACGGCATCGGCCCATAAGAATAGTGATGCACTAGAATAAATAAGCATTGTGCGAGCAGCTTCCACAAGAGTTTGATTTCTTCTTTCAACTACCCCATTCTGCTGTGGAGTTCTAACAGCTGATGTCTGATGTGTGATTCCAACATCTTCAAAGTAGGTTCTTAACTCCTGATTCGTGAATTCTGTGCCATTGTCTATTCTTACGATCCTTACTGGAGCCTGAAGTAGGACTTGAATTCGCTTCAGAAAGGTGATGATGATGCCTGGTGCTTCGTCTTTTGACCTCAGAAACTTTACCCATGTATATCTTGAATAGTCATCGACGATTACAAGAGTATACTTCTTCCCATTTATGCTTGCAACGCTCACTGGGCCACATAAGTCCATATGCAACAAATATAACTTTTCAACCGAACTGGGTATGGCTTTAGGTTTATATGTTGCCCTTTTGCTCTTGCCTTGCTCACAGGATGGACATAAGTGTTCTTTGGTGTATTTGAACTTTGGGAGACCGTTGACGATGTTGTCTTTGGCAAGCTTGTTGATCGTGTCAAAGTTAAGATGAGACAGACGTATATGCCACAACTAGGATTTTGTTTCGCATGCTCTTGTCATGAGACAAATTGGAGATGAAGAGGCCATTTGGTTTATGTCAATAGCATAGAGATTGGTGCCACGATTCCCAATTAAAAGATCATTCCCAACCAAATTCCTAACAAAACAAGTGTTTCTCCTAAATGCAACCTCTAAATCTGCATCACAAAACTGCCCGACTGAAAACAGATTGTGTCCCAACCCTTCGACATAGTAAACCCGAGTAATCAAGTAGTTTCCAAACTGAAGATCTCCATAACCCAGAATAGCTGCAACATGATCATTCCCAAACTGTACAGTTCCCATGAACTGCCATACAAAGTTGATTAGTAGCTTCAAATTCCCGATCATGTGCTTGGAGCAACCCGAGTCGACGATTCAGAGACAAATTTCAATGACCTGCGAAGAACAGATGATTTTGTATATGGAAACCGTTTAACATTTGGTTCCGTGGGGTTAGAGGAAACAGGTGAATCACACGTAGAGAAGGTTTCCATTTTATCATTTGGAACAATTTCTAATGTGCCATTCTTAAGTGTAAACATTCTACCCGTTGGTTTCCATGCACAAAACTTAAGATGGTCCTTAGGCAATAGGCTACTAGTGGTTTTCCTAGCTTTTGCAATAAGCCTTCGAATATATCTAGACTTAGCCCTAGTTACTAAAGGAACCTCTTTCTGTTCAGGAATTTCATTCATATTCACAGTATCAGAAACAATATCATCACAAGCATTTTCAGACAAAGATTTCTTGTTCATTAAACAAACAGATTCGTTACAAGCACTAGAAACATAAGTCTTAACATTACATCCTGATGACATATGTTTCTTATTCGAAAGCTTTAAATTCCTAGGGTAGTCTTCTACTTTCTTGCATTCACTCTCAGAGACAGGCGATACTCTAGTGTTCCTGGTATTGCTCCTAGGCTTTCGTCTGCTCCTAGAGGTGCTTTCTAATCCTGTAGAAGGTAAGGCACACGCATTAGAATTTATGTTGTTGTCCTGAGATGTTGTTGTAGCATTCCTAGACTCCTTTGGATTATCTTTATTACTTTTGTCTATCACCCTATATGTTTTAGATGTAGAGGCAGACGCAGTAGTGGGACTAATCCTATAAAGGCCAGGCACTATTACATTTGATGTTTGGACAACAGCTTTCTCATTATCAGCACATTGGTTAGGTAAGGATGTTGGAGTGACTGGGTTTGTCAAATCATTTGTCACATCAACCTTTGGAACAGTTTGAGAAATTTGCATTTTTGGTTGTTCCGAAGTTGATGGTTTTGCAAACTTAGTTTCCTCACCCTTCCTTTTTAGACGGTCCACCTGAGACTTCAAACGATCATTTTGTTCTTTCAAATTCTTGTAAGCACGCTCATACGACAATTTGTCATACTTGCATTCTTCCTTTTTCTGATCAAGTTGTTTAAAATATGTTACATTTTGTTTTTCAATCTTAGCAAGAGCATTTTCATATTTTACAACAATTTCAGAGGTCTCAGCTCGAAGTCTTTCATCATCTTCCACAGAATATGTTTGGTAAATAAGAGACATAATTTCAGTCGATAGAGCTACTTCAGAGAGAATGTCATTGTGTCTTTCCAAAACTTTGATGTGATCAAGGTTTTCATTAGCTTCTTTCACCAGGGATTTGTGGTCCTTGATAAAATTGACTGATTCTTTCAAAAGATTGTTTTCAACATTTTGAACTACCGCATAAATTGCAGTGATATGAGGAGTGATTTCTGTTTCAAACATCTTTTTCTGTTCAGTATGAAAACTTGAAAACCAGTCATTATAGTTACTGTTTATTTTGGATGCCACAATACTTTGAAGTGTTTCAACTCGCTGTTTAAGATCATCCAAATATCGTCTAGCTTCACTTGTGTGACAAGTGTTTTTAGAGGACATTTGTTCGATGTAAGAAAGATGTTTTGAAATAACTTTTCGTCTTGCGACAGCCACTGGTTTTTTGAAAAAAAATTGGTGACTCTTTTTGAACAAGATGAACGCCAGAATCTGTATTAAGCTTATTATAATTAATTGGTTGAATTTCTCGGTTCATTTGTTTCATTTTAATTCTACTCTGTTCAGTAAGCTCTATCGTTTCAGAAGAATCATGAACCTCGGGAGGATCATGTGAAGCATTTAGCGCACTACCATTATATAACACATTCTAATATTGCTGAGCTTTCTTGAGATTATAAGGGTTTTCACAACTGATAGCCATTTTCTTCTTTGTATGTAAAATTGGGTTTGGATCGTTGAGAAGCATATTTTGAGTTTGAGAAGAATGACCCGTTTTTACAAGCAATTCTTCCAACTTTTTAATGCTTTTTTGTTTGTCAATGATCTCATTAAGAAGATCATTTTCTCGTTTTGAAAACTTTGCATTCAACTCTTTCTTCTCTTTTTCAAGATCAGAACAAGTTGATTTTTGGTTAGAAAGTTGGTTGGTTAATTCAGAAATTTCCTTGTTTAAAGATTTAATTTGCATGTTCAAATTAACATCAAGTGTGTCATATTTGATTTGCAAATGTTTTTCTCTTAACACAGAGTCTCTATAACCAATTTCAAGTTCTGAATTTCGTTTGTTATTAAATTCAAAAGCTTGTTCATTCACCTTATATCTCTCAAGCTCAGTGGTCAACTTTTCATTCGCGGCCTTAACATCGCGATTGACCTTTTTAATGTTCTCAATTTCAACATTACAATTATGCAATAATGATTCAAAAAACGCACGTGTTTCCTCATCATGCTCAACATGCTGGGACTCGTAGTCTCCATTAGAATCCATATCTGGAGTTGCCAAATTAATATTGCTACAACTTGGCGTGTCCATATATGTATCATAATTGGATGTTAGAGTCGTAGGATGCCATTCATCATGAGTCAACATATCAAACATTTCATTATTGTGACATGTAGTGAATGGTGGTACCTCAGATACTGCATTGGTGTCATACAAAGGAGGTGTTTCAGATTCCGTGTCATACTTAGCCTCCTGGAGATTGGCCATGAAAATGCAGTTTGCATCATTGTCCTCAAGGTCTTCCATATCATCCATAAGAGCCATGAAGTCATTCTCTTCTGCACTCAACTGTAACCCATCCGTTTCCTTATTTGCCAACATTAACGCTTTCTGCAGATAAGCTGGATCCCTCTTTTTCAGCTTGTCAGGACAGTTCCTAGCCATATGACCGACACCCTGACAGTTAAAACATTTTATCAAATTACCCTGATTCATATTTCCAGCCCCTTGAGCAGCAACATTCCCAAACTGATTCCCAGCATTCTGACCCCTCTGATGTCCAACAATCGGACCCATCTGATTCCCTGCATACTGACCCATCTAATTTCCAACATACTGCCCTGCATTCTGATTACCCATCTGATATCGAGGAGCATATCCCTGCTGATTCCCATATCCTTCAACCAGTTGTCCTTGCTGACCCATGTTGAAACTCGGCTGTGCAATCTGCTTGTTCTGAGTGTTCGATGAGATTCTTTGATTGTTGTTGGTGGGTGTGGAGTAGCGTCCTTGGAATGCTTTTGTTAGGTAAGCAAATGCTTGAGTCAATGCAGCAGTGGACTCATCATTGTCATTAACTTCTGGTTCTAGGTATTGCGGGTGTTGTTGTTGTGAGATGACTTGTTGTTGTTGTGGGTAGAATTGTGGTTGCGGAATATATTGTTGTTGCATGAAGTTCTATGTTGAGGATGAAGAGGGTTGTGTAATTACTATTGCAGGTGTAGGTGTTTGAGCAAGGAGTGCAAGAGGATCATGTTGCTTTACAAGCTTCTCTTTTCTGACTTCATTTGCCTCCTCCTGGTTTTGCTTTAGGAAATCATAAAGCTGATCATAGTTCACCTGGTGAAGGTTCTTTGTTTGGTTGACAATAGTGACATATCGTCCCCATTCCTCTGGTAGGTTGTTGATGAACTTAATGTTTTGAACAATTTGAGTTGGTGTCAACTTGTTTCTGATCAACTCATTCATGAGAGTACAAAACCTTGTGTAGTAAGATTCAATTGGTTCAGCTGAAGTGGATGTGAACTTCTCCCATTCAGTTAGAAGCTTGTTTTCAATGTCTTGTTGACCAATTTCTGTGCCAAGACAAAGCCTTCTAACTCGTTCCCATATATCATAGGCAGTTTCACAACTGTCTACGGCACAAAATATCACTCGTGGTAAACCAAGTTGGATTAAATGCATTGCCAAGTCATCAGCTTCAATTTGCTTCCAATCTTCTGCTGTGTATTCCTCTTCCTTTTGTTCCCGGAAGGTCTGTGGAATGGGAGGTGTGGCATTTGGATTTTCAGCTATTACTTGAATCTGACGAGGCTTGAATGGACCGTTCTTGATGGAGTTAATCAAGAGTCTACCTTGAACCTGAGGCTTGGTTTTCATGTAGCGTAGCATACGACTCGTCCATGGAAGATAACCACCTTTTTCTAGCATTTGAGGACGGTTTTCTGCACCGGCGGCATGAATGTCTTGTTGAGTAGTCATCGTTGATGTTTTGTATGATAAAGTTGATGAAGGATCGTTTCAACGAAATAGGAGTTGTTTTTGTTGACAGTTAAACTTGGTTGATGTTGATGTGAGGTCTTGGTTCGTTGTTGATGATCGTTGAAGTGATGACAATTGAGATAAACGAAACAAATTAAGTAAAGTTACTAAATTTGACTAGACTATAATTTAGACAAGATCAAAAGATCACAATTTCGACAAAAGTTATGTAAATTACAATTTAGATAAAATGACAATTTCTATAGAAATTTCAGTTTAGACCAAAATTTATACAAATTATGGCAAAATTTCAATTTAGATAGAATTTATCTAATTTATATAAATTTGTAATTTATATAAAAAACTAACTATTTTATACAAAATAGTAGATATCCAATTTTCGAAGTATTTCGCACACTTATACAAGTGAGAAAATACCGAGTTCACTTTTGGTGTTGAAGAAATTACGTTCGAATCAACTTTAAAAAGTTTACTTAAGTTGTTGGACGTTTAGATCAATTGCGAGGACCAAAGTTGCCAATTGCAAAAACTGCTGGATTTGCGAAAGGCTGCTCCAATTGCGAAAGATTTCCCCAATTGCGAAAGCTGGGATTTGCGAAAGAACTTTTCCAATTGCGAAAGATTTGAATTGCAAAAGGATTCGATCAATTGCGAAAGCCTTGAACTTTGAAAGCCTACCAATTTCGAAAGCCAACCAATTTCGAAAGGCTTGAATTGTGAAAGCCTACCAATTTCGAAAGCCAACCAATTTCGAAAGCCAACCAATTTCGAAAGACTTGAATTTCGAAAAGAAGCAGTTTACCAACTCTACCAACTCTTGACTTTTTTGGACCTTATCCACTGATTTACCAACTCTTGTAAGATCTAACCACTGTTACCCACTCTTGCCAATAATTCTTACACAAGAATTATACACAAGATCCAAGAACAAATCTTACAACATCTTCTAAAACTTTAGTCGATCTAATCACTTAGAACAACAAAGAATTCAACCTTGAAACCAAGATTCAACAAAAGAACTAGCAAATTATCACTTACCAACTCGTTAAATCAAGAACAAACACAACCTTGAACCTTGAAAGTTGCGCACAATTCCAAGAAAAACACAAAAAGTCACGTTTTTATGAAACAAAAACGCAACAGTTGGTAGATTTTGAGTACAAACCGAGCACAAACAACTTCCTACCTCGATGTATGGCGTGTTGATACCATTTGTTGTAGCTTGAAATCTATCTTTATCATACAAACAACCTATATATCGAAGGTGCTTAAACAAGAACAAGATAAAGATGAAGAGTGTGGATCGTATAACTTATGGTTTATTAGCTTCAAAGAAAGAGAACAAACACAAATATTAGAAACACACACTCTCACCTTTTGCAATTGAGGACCTACTGTGAATGAGGTGAGAGTGTGTGATTTATATCACCTATGAGACGCCCTAAAGGGCTTAGGTGGGCTTGGAGTAGGCTTTTGTGAATTGTACATATACTTAGATAATTCTAACATTTTGCCTAACAAAAGCCCACTTCCTAGACTAACTTAATCATGCAACACACAAGTTACAATGTTACAAATGACCATCACTTTGCATTTATAAATTAAATGCTAACAGTCAGGCTATGCTACTAAGGTTCTTGATGATGTTTAACAAGGTTCTCAGTGGAAAAAGTTTGGTGATTATGGTAGAGCAAGAGTTAGGGTTTTGTGGTGGTGATCTTTGGTTGAGTTCTATGATTTTATGTGATAGCTTTGTGTTCTTAACTAAAATTTGATGGTGGTGGTGTGGTGTTGATGGTCTTGAATGTCCAAAGAGGGAGATAAAAGAGAGTTAGCTTTGTGTGTGTGTAGAAAATGTGGTGAAATGAGATAAGTGTGAAGGGTGTGAGGTTTAAGTATAATTTGTGTTAAGATGACAAGTGTTACCAATTTTGCTAAGTGTCAAATAAGGTGTTAAGTGAGGTGGAAGGCATGTGGAATGATTTTGAAAGGATAAAAGAAGTATAGTAGTTTAAGTTTAGTCGGTAAATTATACCCTAAAACATCTTAAGTCTAAAATGTAAACGCGTAGGTGCAATACCCGGTTATACTTAAAAAGACATGTACATATAAAAATGGACTAAGTTTTTAAGTGTGGGTGACACTAACTATTTTAAAATATTTTGAGCATATCATTGATATTTAGTTGAAGTTAAATAAAATTGTAGGTCGAGGGTATGTTCATAACGCGAGGGTGCCTAAAGAAAGTGAACACAAAGCATGAAAATGACCCGGCTAACGTAGAACTAGCTTAAAAGCATATTTTGAGTCAAATATGTTTTAAAATACCATATGTCACTAACCTGAGCTTAGACGGTTGTCACACAACCAATGCGAGTGGTTCACGATTCCTTGTCGTCTTCTCAACCCTTAATTCATTAGCCTCATCTTGGTTTTGCTTCAAGTAGTCACACAAATGATCATAGTTAACCTTATGTAGGTCTCGAGTCTGCCTCACAAGTGTTACATGACGATGCAATTCTAGTTGAAGAGAGTTCAGAAACTTGGTGTTCGAGACAATGAGATTGGGCAAGATCAGGTTTTATCTAGAGCTTAGCTTTTGAAATCCATGGCTTTCTATAGCATCCAAGCCACTATAAGAAAAATAGGTTAGTAAATGAAAACATTGTGTATCTTGGGTTTTATTGAATTCATTAGATAAATGTGGCGCTTCTTTCTTTTGGGTGGTACTCAAGACTCTAGAAAGCTAGCATGCGTAAAATGGCCCATTGTTTTACTCTATTGGTCTCACTCGTCAACATATTGACGATCATATTCTGCCTTCTTTGGATTCTTCGATTCATTGGGACAAAGCCCTTCCTTGTAAAGTGAACATCTTCATTTGGGGGATAAAGCTTGACAAAATTCCGCACCTGCTAAATCTTTCAAATCATGGTATAGAAATCCAGGAGATAACTTGTCCATCTTGCAGTAGAAATGTTGAATCCAACCTTCACATCTTTTTCGAATGTGATTTTGCTAGGGATATTTGGAGGCTTGTTCGTGTTTTGTGTGATAACTCTATTCCTATGTGTTTCTATGGATAATTGGAGAGTTTGGTTGAGTTCATGGCACGTTTCTAGAAAAAAGATTCATCGTATGTACATCATCAATGTTTCTTCTTTATGGTGGATATAGAGGTACCGCAACAACATCACTTTTTGTTCGCATCCGATGAGAAAGATTGATATTTTTGACAACATCTATTCATCCTCTTATTCTTGGCTCTATCATAGGGGTCACATGTCATGTAATTGGATAGAATGGATAAAAAATCATTTACTGCTTACAAGTTCCTGTTGATTGGTGCTGGGAGTTTCGCGCATCTCTAGATTGTTTGGTTCTTTTGTTTCTATCTCTTGTTTATTTCTCCCGTGGCTTGTTTGGTTCTACACCAAAAACACTCCATAGTGAAAACCGGTGGCTCGACCTCTGTGAGTGAGGATTTTTCTCTTGTCTCGGTTTTTACTGTAATTGGCAAGAATTTTTTCATCCTTTTTGTAGTCCTCGCAGTTAAAGTCTCGGGTAGATTCTAGAAAATATAGTTTATGTTTATTTCTAGTCTTTTATCTTTACTCTTTGGCTTCTAGCCTCTTGCTATTAGCTTTTTATATATAGATTTATTTTTGCCGTTAAAAAAAATGAGAGAGTATGGCACGATTATTGCCCGATTTTGGCTTCGTACAAAATAATACAAGGGTGCCAAATATATTAGGCTAGTCACAGTCGATGACCAAAGTGACCTGGGTCACCGGCTGCCACGTCAGCTTTCTTTTTCTGGCGACCAGACATGACCGAAGCGCCATAGTCGATGACTGACTTTATTTATTTTTATTTCTTCTATTATTATTTTTTTTAATTTAAGAACCACTTGCCCTGTCAAAGTCCTATATTAACGTGTTATGTAACTAACTTCCCACGTGCATGATTTGCAAAGATCCACCTTGCATGTAGACAAAGTCATGCTACATATATATTTTGGGGCTAATTACGAAAATAGTACTTTAAAAAAGCTTTTTTCAAAAAATGGTATGAAAATAATGCCATTTCCCAAAAGAGTCATGTGCGAATGTGCGAACGTGCGAATCCACAAAAAATTTGACACGTGTCCGACAAAATGGTACCAAACCATTAATTCACGCCACCAATAACCCCACGTGTCCAATTGACTTTTTTAAACAAATGTGTGAACGACGGTGTGCGAATTACGGCTAATGTGCGAATGACGGCTGAAAAAGCAACATTGGAAACAAACAAAATCTTCCAAACTGAATCAAATCCTTTGTTTGATTTATCTTTGAAATTAGTTTAATTTTAATTTTATTATCAGTAACATGGATTTTCAACAACCTAATTCTACATTATCACACACACAAATCCACACATATTATCAACAACCTGATTATATCAATTTTGTTCATACAAATGGTAAGTTTTTTCTTTGGTAGTCGTTATATGTTTATTAGTGTTCATAACACTACAATGCAACAAACCTAATACTCAAATCACTGTTTGGGTGTGACAACAATGGCTGTGGTTATGAAATCACTGTTTGGGTGTTTGTTTTTGTTAATGATATCTTTGGTTATGGTTGGTGTGGTTTTCGTGAATTTGTGTGATTATTTTAGTGTGTGTTCATACCAACTTGATAAATGGCTCGTAGTAGTATCTTTCTTATTTTAGGGTGTGTTTGGATTAGCTTATGTACTTAATTTATTCCTGTATTTGGTGTGTTTCGATTAACTTTTTTTTTGGCTTATGGGCTTATTTTAAATTGGAAAAGCTGTTAAGTTTGGTCTTAAATGTGTTTGGATTAGCTTATGAAGTTGAGGTTATGATCAAGTTTGTACCAAACACCCCTGATGGTATTGTAGGTTGGCTGTTTCATGGTATTCAAAATATATTTTTAGTATTATAGGACAAAAAGACGTTTGAATTTGAATCCGCTTATGTAGTATGTGTGCTTATTTTAGGGTGTGTTCATACCAATTTAGTACACTTCAGTATAGTAGGATCATGAGACGAATGGAGAATATTGTACCAAGTGAATCTATAGTTGAGATGATCCTGCGGCATTACTGAACTGAGAACCAGTGCATTACTATCCTTTGGGATTGCCCACATAGTAGCCATGTAGTTTCATAGTTCATTGTTACAATACTAATTTCTTTAGTGTTATTATGTGTGTTTGGTGATGCTTGTATTTGTAGTATTTCTTGTTATAACTTTTTGTTTATTAATATAGGAATATGATGCCAAGGTTCACATTCGAAGCAAATTGCATTACTTTCAATTGATTAAAGACAGATTAGCTGAAAATCGTCGTACACTGTTTCGGTCAACATGCTTTGGTCCATGGTTGGATTTAAATTACTTTGCGAACGAGGAGAGTCTTGTACATTATATGCTTCAAAAACAATTTCCATCTAATGATGACCACTATGATTTGGCACTACTTTATTTTGTTAATGGACATCAACTTCATTTTGGACGCCGTGAATTTCACTTGATAACAGGTTTTAAATTTGGATTGCCTAGTTTTCGTAAGTTTAGAAGTGGTGATATCATATTTCGTGACCGTGTATTTCCTCAGAAGGTAGGGGAGAATTTAAAAACCATTGATCTTCTATGTTTGATTGAGGATGAGGAGCTTTTTTCAAAACTATCTGATGAAGACGCCGTCCGAGTTTGCCTTCTGTTATCACTTCAGGTCATATTTATGGGGCGTGGCCTGTTATCTGTGGTGGATGATGTATATCTCAGAATGGTTGAGAACTTGGAAGTCTGGAATGACTTTCCTTGGTGGGAACACATTTGGAGACAGTTGTACGATGCCATTCGAAATAGGTGCACAAGAAAGAATGTGGAATATTCTTTGGCTGGATTTGTTTTCTGTTTCATGGTTAGAATTATTACATGAATTCTTTCAATGAATTATTTTGTTACCTGGCATTCTTTTAATAAAATTTGTTTTTTCAGATATGGATTTTAGAGTGTTCTACCCAGAGCTGTCTTTGGTGGAGCAAGGACGTTGATGTTATCCCAAGAGCACTTTCACGGTCTAAGAAGGTTCCTTTTCAAGAATGGGAGTATTTTGGAATGCTTTTTCCTGAGGTAAGTGTTTATTTTGTAATATCTTTTTTAAGGATTTACGATAGAAAGGTATACTAGTTTACTCTGATTATGTTTGTATTTTTGTTAGGCGAAAGAAACAAACCATGATCTATATCCTACGAGAGCTGAGGCTGATTCAGAATGGTTCACCAAAGGCATTCAGTTTTTTAACTGGTATGCACCGAGACCCACGCCTGTTGTCCACGGAGGGCTTTTTGAGGATTACATGCGTAAACGAGCACAACTTTGTGCGAAAGCCCATGCTATGGACAATGAAGCTCAAGCGCCACAATCTCGTGATACTCTTCAGGATCGTGTTAGGACCCTGCAAGGTATATGTAATGGTTTGTTGATGTTACCCACAGAGGTCAACAGTTTGAGAGCACGGGTCCACAAACTTGAAACCATTATTCAGGTTTGTTTGTACTTCAAATGTTTACCGTAAAATTTTAAGAGTTTAGTGACTGATTCATGTACTTGATCTTTTGTATTACCCAGTATATGAAGAGAAAAATGATGGGTGGACATATGTAAGATCCTGTGAAAAACCCTTGTAATCGATCTCCATGATTAATGATAATCTTGTATTACTGTTTACTAAAACCCATTTTTCGCTAGAAATTTAAACTTTTCTATTATCATTTATAATATCACGATGCATTTTAAATATATATATATATATATATATATATATATATATATTATATATACCCCGAACTCAAGATAACATTTACTTCGCGACAACACAGCTTCACGATCAACGACAAATGACAATACTCGCATTACCCTAAACTCATTTTAAACTAAATACATTTAACTATAATCAATTGCACTAATTGCACTTAAACTAATTATTTCATTAACTCTAAACTATAACCCAAACCGGGCCTCTCACCTCTCGGCCCACCATCAACATCAACTCAGCCCGTCACACCAACCCATACCCACCTTTCTTTCTTTCCTTGTTTCTTCTAAACCCGATCACAAACCCCACCCATTGAGGCCCTCGTATCTCAATGGAATCGAACCTAACCTATACGTATTTTTATATCATCATGATCACCACCTATCAAAATCCCTCGGTGCAAATTCCCAACCATGAATATCGAGCATCACCACAGTAACGAAGGCCATAATAATCGTCCCATACTCGCATCCTACACAAGCATAAAAATTGTAAAACGTGACCATTTCAAACCCCGCTTTTTCCTACGATCTTCTAATAACATTCTCAACATGTTGTGACGAATAAAAGAGGGAATGGACTGCAGCAGAAAACCGTAGCTCGTTAGGCTCATTTTGGCACCCATATTAATACAAAATGAATAGATACATTACAAGGAACAAAAATACAAACCACATGACTCCAAGGATATCTATCCTGATCTTCTATTATCAGAAATAAAACCACGTGTCCTCTCAAACCACTGGTCATCCACAGTGGAGACCAATCATAGTCTTTGAAATGTCAAAAAGTCTACATACGTTAGAATGTTACTCTATAAGAAGACCCCTTTCATTCCTACTCTACCCTACCCATATTCCACTTTCTTTCACACTCAAACATTCCTTAAAAAGACCAGCAGCCTCCTGTCGTAAGTTTGGGAGCAGACGAGTGAAGCAAGAAATATGTATAAGGTGTATTCAAAGCTTGGTGGGACTGCTACATTTTTCTGCCTCATTCCTTGTGTCTCGTTCGGACTCCACAGCTCCCTTCACCACCTTCTAGAGGTGTGGTATGTGCTAACATCCTTCATTCTTGCACGATAGATCATTACTCATGCACGACATATATATATGCATACATTCGAACGAATCATGTTTTCTCTTGCTACATACCACGTTCAAATGAAAGAGAGAACCCATGCAAACACCAACTCGTGTAACTAGAACGCATAAAATCATACAAATACACGTTAATATCTCATACCATGCATCATTTATACTAGTTCCATTCGAAAGTATGACTCCTCATGTATTATACAAACATATTTAGATGACTTGAACCATGCAAAAGACGATGAGTTCATATGAGACCCCAACGAAACACCTCTCACACCCCTCTCAACTCCACGGATCACACAATGTATTATCTCAAGTACCCTAACATTCACACGCATGACCTATAGTTAAAACATATCAAAATATATGCTAAGTGCTTAGTATTAAAAACGCTCCACGAGGCCTAGAAAGTCGACACGTAACTCACGAATTCATTACACAACCACATGTTTTCTTCACACCACTCATTAAACGAGCTAGCAAACTATTTTTTTTTTTCATTTTTACAACATGCCCTAAAACCCATGATTCGATCTTTCAATCTAACCAAAGTGTTTCAAAAAAAAAAAAAATCGTTTTGGAAAAACCTTAATATATATCGCATGGACTGTAAAGCCCAAAAGGCTGTTTTAATAAGCTACGCATAAGCTAGCTTAATGACAGTTTCAAAATAAGCTTATGAAGGAAAAATAGACCCTTTTGATAGCCCAAACCCTCACCAAGGCCCACGGATCATAAACACCTAACGGGCCACTCTATAGCTCGTAAAAGGCCCATTTATATTTAAAATAAGCAAATAATAGAATAAGCAGTTAAAATAAGCTGAAAATCACTTAAATAAGCACTAGCAAAAATCGCCACACTTTTCTTTACCTTTTTGTGAATTTTGGACTAAAAAGGTAACACAATCCAACTAGGAGGACTAAAACTGCCAAACTATGAAACATGCGGACTGAAGCTGTGAAAACAGTTTGTACAGGACTTAAATTGACTATTGAATTAACTCAAAGCCTCATATGGACAAGTTTTGGACTATTTTTGGACTATGGACTTAACGAAGGACTAACGATGTAACGCGAACGCAGTTAGGGTAAAAGATGTAAAATCTAGAAAGAACAAGGGCCAACTGTTATAACTTGACATTCTTATTTTATTTTTCCCTTTTGCACCACACCTTCATCTCATGTGCATTTTACACATCCTGTTTGCATATTATTTAATTTACGATACTTAGTAATATTAGAAACATTTCGAGTTAACATTTCATAGCATTATTCTGAACTGTAAGCATTTTGAATGTAACACTTTCACTTTCAACGATCAGATCGTTGCACATCATTAGTTATGCACCATTCACCACTCATACACACACACCACTAGAAATTAGTCAGATTCTCAGTTATTTATATATATTTACCAGGTTCTATATCGAAGTTGTTATAATCACCTCTGAAATTATCACCAGTAACGCATAAGGTGAGTCATGGCCTCACTTTTTAAACTCTTTATACTTTTTAAACTCCGTGAGGGGGATACATGCTATAAACTGATCACAAGTATTTTCCTGTATGCTACCTGACTTGATATATGCCTAAGTACACCATATTGCCATAAGACCCTTTATCATGAGCCATTAATCACTGCGGTGAACGCGAATATAATGAATAGATCTATTAGAGGTTGACGACCTATCCCACTAATACTGTGACGGAATGCTTTTTGCTAGTCGTATTAGTCGCGATGCATTATATTTGAGAGAAATAGGAATTGGCAAAATCACCTATTACACGAGGGCAAAACTTTCATCATTAATTTGGTGGACACCTCCGTTTATGCGGTACTTTGTTAACGTTTGCGTGTCATGAGACTTAGGGCAATATATGAACTGCAATATCAATTTTTAAACTGATTGTATCTCCAATACAATCTTACTTGTGATTGAACTGATATTTAAACTACAAACTCCATGATTTCACTCAACATTATGTTGACTTTTAAGCATGTATCTCAGGAAACTAAAAAGGAGCAAGGCAAGGCATGGAGCAGGCACACCCTATCTTAAATAAATGGTGTAAAATAAAGTTATAATTCAGTTAAATTGATGTTTCTTTGGAGAAACCTTAGCACTCTGATGTAACGCTTTGTAACTGAATTTGTATTATGGACCTATGTAAATTAAAAATGCCGTCTCAGGCTGTTTTTTCTATGATTTTGTATTCGATCCTCACAGTAACACCCAAATAAATCTTCCGCTGCCACAAACCAAATTTGGGGGTGTTACAGTTTGGTATCAGAGCCTAGGTTATAGAGAACCAAATGTTTTTTTTTAAACGTTGGACTATAACTACATTTTTCGAACAAATTAATTATACACCATGTTACCTTAAACTCTCCATGCCTGCTTGCTGCCGATCGGTATGTTATACATTAGGATTATCTTATATAAGCCTCTACATACTTGAAAGTACTTTGCACAACTAGATCATTTCATGCTTATCTTACACTACTTGATGTTAGTAATTACTTATTTTACCATATATGGATTATTACAGTACTATGTCATTCATCACCCACTTTAGTGTATCATCGGAGACGGACTCCGAGGGATCATTAGCATCAGTCACGTCCCCCGTACTTCCTGGTACTGTAGCACCAGAGGTAGTGCCTGACGCAATCGAGCCCCTTGTAGAGGGTGGAGCCGCCGCTATACCTTTATTAGATGACCTTCATGTGCCAGCTTTGCCAGCACCTACGCTACCACCACATTTTGTTTACGACACCTACTCTCCTTTCTATATACCACCCCCTGACGACTTGTACTATGAGAGTCAGCAATGGCTCCCTGCTGATGATTTACCCGAGCTCCATCATGTTGCACCACCACCACTACCTGACCATGTGCTTGACATACACACCCAGACATATCCACTACCACCTCGACAGCGGGATCCGATTCCTGCAGAGGATATTCCTTCATCGAGTAGACCTCGCATATCAGAGCAGATACACCCATCCTCACCATCACTACCTTACCCTCCTGGTTTCACTCCCCCAGCCCAGACCCATGATGCTTGGGAAGGATTTAGACCAGTAGTCACCCACACCCTTATACCATCCACAGTGGTGACACGCCTCGAGAGTCACGGAGAGCAGATCGAGTCACTTCTTCGGATGATCGACCATGTGCCATTGGATTCCCCAGGGACTATCAGCGATACTCTGCATAGGTTGGCTTCCAACAGAGCAGTGGTACAGCAGTGCTTGAGACAGATGCAGACAGACTTGGCAGATACCCGATCCCACGCGATATCCATACGTAGAGAGGGCCAGGACTTAGCTTGGGAGGCTCACCTGGCACAGCGTAGAGCTGACACATTAGAGAGACTCATAGGAGACATACAGATGGAACATCAGGCTGAGATACAGAGAGTCAGAGACCAGATCTCAGAGCTCACGAGGCGTACGGATAGACCTGAGCAGTAGACATAGTTAGCATGATTGTATAGTTTGAGACATTGTAGTCTGCCGCATGTGGCAATTAATAAAGACTCTTGTATCATTTTGTTGTATAACTCAACTGATCAAGTTATTAATGTTGTAATGTTGGTAGTAATGTACTATATATCTGTTAACTTATGTATTATGGTTGTTCGTATGTATTGTAATTGTATCCAGACATGTCGTGATGTTACCTGTTATTATTATGATTCTCTAATTGTGTAAATATTGTAAAAACCTGAACACATAAAATATGGTGACATGAAATTCGGGTTGTATGATTAAATCAATTGTTCCTTAACAATTCCACATCTGTGAATTGATAGATTACAGAGACATCATAACTATGGGGAAATATTCAATTTAATCATCATTTCACACCATGATTACATTGTGCATATACTCAGCTATTCTATCCAAATTCTCAATCTGTACTCTTGTGCCATTAATAGAAAATGGAACATAGCACACACGAAACTACCAACAATATCGTAGCATTGACGCTTGAGGAGGTTCAAAGAATGATTGATGATGGCATCGCCGCGGCACGCGAGGCCGATGCAGCAAACCGCTCAAGCAATACTATGGGAGCAACAAATGAAAGTGAGGCATCTACTCCACGTAAATGCACTTACAAAGAATTCGTGAGTTGTCAACCCACCACCTTCAGAGGCGTAGAAGGAGTGACTGAATTAGCCCAGTGGTTTGAATGCATGGAAACGGTATTCATGAGAAGCAACTGTGCAGAAAATAACAAGGTCACTTTTGCCACTGGAACTTTAAGGGGAAATGCATTATCTTGGTGGAATGCTACTGTCAAAATAATGGGTACTGAAGCAGCATTTCAGATCTCTTGGACCGAACTGAAGAATAAAATGCTGAAAAAGTATTGTCCCCGTACCGAAATTAGAAAGCTTGAAGATGAATTTCACCAATTAATGGTGAAAAACAATGATGTCGGTACGTACAACCAAAAATTTCAAGAGTTATCTCTTTTGTGCCCACACATGGTACCTGACTTGGAAAAGACATTGGAGAAATATGTGGAAGGACTACCTTCAAGCATTGAGGGAGACGTCACCGCATCACACCCACAAACTCTCGAAGCCGCATTCGTATTTGCTCAGCGAATGATGAGCCGAGTGCTTAAACGAGGTTCTAACTCCACAGCCAGTGGACAAAAGAGAAACTATGATAACCATGACGGCAACAACCGGAACAGCAACAGTTATTACAATCACAGCAGGAGCTACCGCAACAATGATCGAAGCAACCGTAATAGAGATTATCAGCAAAGCAGGAATGATAGACATCAACAACAAAACCGCAGACAAGAAGCCGCTAGAGCTTATGTGGCCACACCTGCCGAAGGAAAAGTGTATGCTGGAACAAAACCCCAGTGTAACAAGTGCAAGATGCATCATACAGGACCTTGTACCGCCATTTGCGGTAACTGTAGGAAAATAGGTCATGTGACCCGAGACTGTCGAGCCACGGGAGCGAATGCGCACCCAGTAACAGTAAAGTGCCACGGTTGTGGTGAAGCGGGTCATTATAAAAGCCACTGCCCCAAGAACTTCAATCAGGTTGCCAGAGGAAGAGCTTACGTACTCGGAGATGGAAACATGTCACAGAACCCCAACGTCACTACGGGTACTTTCTTACTGAATCAAAATAGTGCTAAAATATTATTTGATTCTGGAGCCGATAGAAGCTTTGTATCTACTTCATTTGCTTTATTGCTTAAGATAGCGCCTGTAGAATTAGACACCTCGTATAAAATTGAGATAGCCGACGGAAAATTGTTAAACACCAACACCGTACTCAAAAACTGCACCTTAACCCTCCAAAACAAATCATTTCCAATCGATCTCATGCCCATCCAACTTGGAAGCTTTGACGCGATTGTGGGTATGGATTGGTTATCCAAACATCATGCCCGAATCATCTGCGATGAAAAAGTTATCCAAATCCCCATAGACAATGAAACGCTTATCGTTCGTTGTGACCACTACAAAACCCAACTCAATATCATCTCATACATCAAAACGGTGAAATACATAAACAAAGGATGTCACGCATTTTTAGTCCAAGTAACGGAAGATAAATCGAAAGAAAAAGAAAAGCGACTAGAAGAAGTGCCAGTTGTAAATGAGTTTGCAGAAGTATTCCCTGAAGACTTGCCAGGTATTCCACCCATCCGGCAAGTAGAGTTTCGAATCGATTTAGTGCCTGGAGCAGCACCTGTTGCAAAAGCACCATATCGATTAGCCCCTTCCGAAATGAAAGAATTATCTGAGCAGTTGAAAGAACTGTCAGATAAAGGATTCATCCAACCCAGCTCATCACCTTGGGGAGCACCAGTCCTGTTTGTCAAAAAGAAAGATGGAACATTCCGAATGTGCATCGATTATAGAGAGTTGAACAAACTCACAGTGAAAAATCGATACCCATTACCAAGAATCGACGATCTATTTGACCAACTGCAAGGATCGAGTGTTTACTCAAAAATCGATCTAAGATCAGGATACCACCAATTAAGAGTCAGAGAAGAAGATGTTCCCAAAACAGCCTTTCGAACACGATACGGACATTACGAATTCCGCGTAATGCCATTTGGTCTTACCAATGCACCCGCAGTGTTCATGGATCTAATGAACCGTGTATGTAAGCCATATCTGGACAAGTTCGTAATTGTATTCATCGACGACATTTTGATCTACTCACGTAACAAACAAGAGCATGCGGAACATTTGAGAACCATTTTGGGTGTACTCAAGCGAGAAAAACTGTATGCAAAATTTTCCAAATGTGATTTTTGGATCTCCACCGTTCAATTCTTAGGTCACATCATCAACAGTCAAGGTATTCACGTTGATCCCGCCAAGATCGAAGCAGTCAAAGGTTGGGCTTCGCCCACCACTCCAACTGAAATTCGACAATTTTTAGGACTCGCTGGTTACTATCGAAGGTTTATAGAAGGTTTTTCCAAAATCGCAAAACCTTTGACAGAACTCACTCAGAAGAACAAGAAGTATATCTGGGAAGAGAAACAAGAATCAGCATTTCAGCTCTTAAAACAAAAACTCTGTGAAGCACCAATTCTAGCGCTACCAGACGGAAACGACGACTTTGTAGTATACTGTGATGCATCACATCATGGTTTAGGTGCGGTACTAATGCAGAGAGACAAAGTCATAGCTTACGCTTCTCGACAACTCAAGAAGAATGAGGAAAATTACACCACTCATGATCTAGAACTAGGAGCGGTAGTATTCGCTCTTAAAATATGGAGACATTACCTATATGGTACCAAGTGTACGGTATACACCGATCACAAAAGTCTTCAACACATACTGGATCAGAAAGAGTTGAATATGAGACAGCGCCGATGGTTAGAACTACTCAACGACTACGATTGTGAAATTCGCTACCACCCCGGTAAAGCGAATGTCGTGGCTGACGCATTGAGCAGAAAAGAGAGGATCAAACCTCTTAGAGTTCGATCGTTAGAAATGACAATTTATTCGCCACTCCCATCTCAAATTCTCATAGCCCAATCGGAAGCTCTTCAGGAAGAAAATCGAGCTCACGAGAAAATTAAGGGCATGCTAGAAAGCGAGAATGGATTCATACGAAGATCCGATGGAATGTTATGCTTCAAGAAAAGATGCTGGATTCCTCTCTATGGAGGTATTCGAGATTTTATCATGCATGAATCTCACAAGTCTAAATATTCCATTCATCCCGGATCCACCAAAATGTACCAAGACCTCAAACAACTTACTATGGTGGCCAAACATGAAAGCCGACATTGCAACATATGTTGGGAAGTGTTTGACTTGTGCAAGAGTCAAAGCCGAAAGTCAAAAACCATCTGGACTACTTGCACAACCCGAGATACCAGTTTGGAAATGGGAAAGAATCACTATGGATTTTATTACTAAGTTACCAAAAACGTCGACCGGATATGACACCATTTGGGTTATCGTCGACCGTTTAACCAAATCAGCTCATTTTCTGCCTATCAAAGAAACTGACGAGTTGGACACACTCGCTCAGTTATACTTCAAAGAAGTCATAATCCGACATGGAGTCCCGATCTCTATCATCTCAGACAGAGACAGTCGATTCACTTCAGGATTTTGGCAATCCCTGCAGAAAGCCCTCGGTACTCAATTGGACATGAGCACCGCCTATCATCCTCAAACTGATGGACAAAGTGAAAGGACAATCAAAACCTTAGAAGATATGCTTAGAGCATGTGTACTTGACTTCGGAAAAGGTTGGGATAAACACTTACCATTGGTTGAATTCTCGTACAACAACAGTTACCAAGCTAGCCTGAAGGCTGCACCTTTTGAAGCACTTTATGGGAGAAAGTGTAGATCACCTATCTGTTGGACAGAAGTTGGTGACATGCAGCTTACCGGACCAAAACTAATCCACGACACAACCGAGAAAATATTCAAAATCAAACATCGTCTCCAAGCTGCTCGCGACAGACAAAAGAGTTACGCAGACGTGAGAAGGAAACCCATGGAGTTTGAAGTCGGAGATAGAGTTATGCTAAAAGTTTCGCCCTGGAAGGGGATGATACGCTTCGAAAAGCGTGGAAAACTCAACCCAAGGTACATTGGACCATTTAAAATCCTCGAGAGGATTGGTCCAGTGGCCTATAAATTAGAACTCCCGGAAGAACTCAGTAGGATACACCCTACCTTCCACGTATCTCAACTTAAGAAATGCTTGTCAGATGAGACCCTCGTCATACCGCTGAAGGAGATTAAACTAGACGACAAACTTGTGTTCACAGAGGAACCCGTAGAGATAATGGATAGAGAGGTTAAGCAACTCAAGCAAAGTCGTATTCCTATTGTGAAAGTAAAATGGAACTCCAAGAGAGGACCAACATACACATGGGAGCGCGAAGACCAAATTCGTGAAAAATATCCTCATCTATTCCCGTAAACCACTCTTAGTAGCCATTTTAGACTTGAATTCCGGGACGGAATTCGAATGAGGGAGGAGTACTGTAAGATCCTGTGAAAAACCCTTGTAATCGATCTCCATGATTAATGATAATCTTGTATTACTGTTTACTAAAACCCATTTTTCGCTAGAAATTTAAACTTTTCTATTATCATTTATAATATCACGATGCATTTTAAATATATATATATATATATATATATATATATATATATATATATATATATATATATATATATATATATATAATATACCCCGAACTCAAGATAACATTTACTTCGCGACAACACAGCTTCACGATCAACGACAAATGACAATACTCGCATTACCCTAAACTCATTTTAAACTAAATACATTTAACTATAATCAATTGCACTAATTGCACTTAAACTAATTATTTCATTAACTCTAAACTATAACCCAAACCGGGCCTCTCACCTCTCGGCCCACCATCAACATCAACTCAGCCCGTCACACCAACCCATACCCACCTTTCTTTCTTTCCTTGTTTCTTCTAAACCCGATCACAAACCCCACCCATTGAGGCCCTCGTATCTCAATGGAATCGAACCTAACCTATACGTATTTTTATATCATCATGATCACCACCTATCAAAATCCCTCGGTGCAAATTCCCAACCATGAATATCGAGCATCACCACAGTAACGAAGGCCATAATAATCGTCCCATACTCGCATCCTACACAAGCATAAAAATTGCAAAACGTGACCATTTCAAACCCCGCTATTTCCTACGATCTTCTAATAACATTCTCAACATGTTGTGACGAATAAAAGAGGGAATGGACTGCAGCAGAAAACCGTAGCTCGTTAGGCTCATTTTGGCACCCATATTAATACAAAACGAATAGATACATTACAAGGAACAAAAATACAAACCACATGACTCCAAGGATATCTATCCTGATCTTCTATTATCAGAAATAAAACCACGTGTCCTATCAAACCACTGGTCATCCACAGTGGAGACCAATTATAGTCTTTGAAATGTCAAAAAGTCTACATACGTTAGAATGTTACTCTATAAGAAGACCCCTTTCATTCCTACTCTACCCTACCCATATTCCACTTTCTTTCACACTCAAACATTCCTTAAAAAGACCAGCAGCCTCCTGTCGTAAGTTTGGGAGCAGACGAGTGAAGCAAGAAATACGTATAAGGTGTATTCAAAGCTTGGTGGGACTGCTACATTTTTCTGCCTCATTCCTTGTGTCTCGTTCGGACTCCACAGCTCCCTTCACCACCTTCTAGAGGTGTGGTATGTGCTAACATCCTTCATTCTTGCACGATAGATCATTACTCATGCACGACATATATATATGCATACATTTGAACGAATCATGTTTTCTCTTGCTACATACCACGTTCAAATGAAAGAGAGAACCCATGCAAACACCAACTCGTGTAACTAGAACGCATAAAATCATACAAATACACGTTAATATCTCATACCATGCATCATTTATACTAGTTCCATTCGAAAGTATGACTCCTCATGTATTATACAAACATATTTAGATGACTTGAACCATGCAAAAGACGATGAGTTCATATGAGACCCCAACGAAACACCTCTCACACCCCTCTCAACTCCACGGATCACACAATGTATTATCTCAAGTACCCTAACATTCACACGCATGACCTATAGTTAAAACATATCAAAATATATGCTAAGTGCTTAGTATTAAAAACGCTCCACGAGGCCTAGAAAGTCGACACGTAACTCACGAATTCATTACACAACCACATGTTTTCTTCACACCACTCATTAAACGAGCTAGCAAACTATTTTTTTTTTCATTTTTACAACATGCCCTAAAACCCATGATTCGATCTTTCAACCTAACCAAAGTGTTTCAAAAAAAAAAATCGTTTTGGAAAAACCTTAATATATATCGCATGGACTGTAAAGCCCAAAAGGCTGTTTTAATAAGCTACGCATAAGCTAGCTTAATGACAGTTTCAAAATAAGCTTATGAAGGAAAAATAGACCCTTTTGATAGCCCAAACCCTCACCAAGGCCCACGGATCATAAACACCTAACGGGCCACTCTATAGCTCGTAAAAGGCCCATTTATATTTAAAATAAGCAAATAATAGAATAAGCAGTTAAAATAAGCTGAAAATCACTTAAATAAGCACTAGCAAAAATCGCCACACTTTTCTTTACCTTTTTGTGAATTTTGGACTAAAAAGGTAACGCAATCCAACTAGGAGGACTAAAACTGCCAAACTATGAAACATGCGGACTGAAGCTGTGAAAACAGTTTGTACAGGACTTAAATTGACTATTGAATTAACTCAAAGCCTCATATGGACAAGTTTTGGACTATTTTTGGACTATGGACTTAACGAAGGACTAACGACGTAACGCGAACGCAGTTAGGGTAAAAGATGTAAAATCTAGAAAGAACAAGGGCCAACTGTTATAACTTGACATTCTTATTTTATTTTTCCCTTTTGCACCACACCTTCATCTCATGTGCATTTTAACACATCCTGTTTGCATATTATTTAATTTACGATACTTAGTAATATTAGAAACATTTCGAGTTAACATTTCATAGCATTATTCTGAACTGTAAGCATTTTGAATGTAACACTTTCACTTTCAACGATCAGATCGTTGCACATCATTAGTTATGCACCATTCACCACTCATACACACACACACCACTAGAAATTAGTCAGATTCTCAGTTATTTATATATATTTACCAGGTTCTATATCGAAGTTGTTATAATCACCTCTGAAATTATCACCAGTAACGCATAAGGTGAGTCATGGCCTCACTTTTTAAACTCTTTATACTTTTTAAACTCCGTGAGGGGGATACATGCTATAAACTGATCACAAGTATTTTCCTGTATGCTACCTGACTTGATATATGCCTAAGTACACCATATTGCCATAAGACCCTTTATCATGAGCCATTAATCACTGCGGTGAACGCGAATATAATGAATAGATCTATTAGAGGTTGACGACCTATCCCACTAATACTGTGACGGAATGCTTTTTGCTAGTCGTATTAGTCGCGATGCATTATATTTGAGAGAAATAGGAATTGGCAAAATCACCTATTACACGAGGGCAAAACTTTCATCATTAATTTGGTGGACACCTCCGTTTATGCGGTACTTTGTTAACGTTTGCGTGTCATGAGACTTAGGGCAATATATGAACTGCAATATCAATTTTTAAACTGATTGTATCTCTAATACAATCTTACTTGTGATTGAACTGATATTTAAACTACAAACTCCATGATTTCACTCAACATTATGTTGACTTTTAAGCATGTATCTCAGGAAACTAAAAAGGAGCAAGGCAAGGCATGGAGCAGGCGCACCCTATCTTAAATAAATGGTGTAAAATAAAGTTATAATTCAGTTAAATTGATGTTTCTTTGGAGAAACCTTAGCACTCTGATGTAACGCTTTGTAACTGAATTTGTATTATGGACCTATGTAAATTAAAAATGCCGTCTCAGGCTGTTTTTTCTATGATTTTGTATTCGATCCTCACAGTAACACCCAAATAAATCTTTCCCTGCCACAAACCAAATTTGGGGGTGTTACAACATATTGATCTTGGTGATGATAAGGAAACTGATCTTGGTGATGATAAGGATACTGATCTTGGTGATGAGTTTTGACAAATTTAAATCATAATTTCCTAGAACTGTTTGAGTTGGAAGTCTAGAATGAGGATGTCGAAGCTGAAGATGTTGGAGAGGTTTGTACAATATTAACAATAATACATATAAATTGTCTTTTAAAGTTAATTATAAGTTGGTTTGTATTTGTATTTTGTGTGATGCACACAGAATGAATGTGTTTATTTAGCTACCCATGATCGCGTAGCAGCTCAAAAGCAAGAAGCTGAGATTCGACGTGTAGCTGCACAAAGGGAAGAGAGGGCCAGAGTCTTAAAGGAAGAGGAAAGAAGTGCGAAGATTAGAAACCAGATTCTGAAAGCCCCTCACATCAAGTTTCCTTTGCAAAAGAAGAGGCAGTATGAACAAGTACCCAGGCAGGAATTTACGGAAGTAGATACTAATGTTAAAGTTCCTACACTGGATGAACTCAAAAGAACAAACTCTTCATTATCTCCTTATAAGCTCAATAAGTGTAGAGATCTCAAACCTTGGGAAGAGGTATGACCTATATCGTTCATTTATGTTTAACATTTTAATCATTTATATAATTGTGTAAACGTTGACTTTAAGTTCAGATAATCCTTCAATAGGGCTTAGTGATATAAAGTTATAATAGGATTGAAATGTGATATAAACGTTGACTTTTTTGTTGGTTTTATTTGATGTTAGATAATCATTCAATAGGGCTTAGTGAAATGTGATGTTAGGTATGTTTTCATGTATGTATATGTGACCTGTTGATTGTGGAAGGAAAATTGGACTCGATTGGGTAGAATGTGATGATGATTTTAGGTGTGTAAGTTGTTATGATAGTTTTATTTAAGGCGTTTTGATATATCATGATTTTGAAATTAGTAGAATGTGATGTTAGGAAGGAGAATAGGACATGAAATGGTGTGTAAATTGTTACGGGAATTTTACGTGAGTATGTGTGCTGTTAGGTATAGGTTCATGTATGTGTGCTGATTTTGTAAATTCTGGTGTGTGAATTGTTATCAGAGTTCTATGTAACGTGTTCTGGTTTGTGAAAGTTGTGAATCAGTGAAATGTGATGTATAGGTATTTGTAGATATAGTGTTGATGAGAGTGATAGTCTAGTTAGCGAATTATTTGGTCTTCTGTTAGCAATGCTTTGCTAAATGTTTATAAGTTGTGTTTATTTTGTTGGATATAAGGTATAAAATTAGTGAAAAATCATCCGTTTGGTAGTTGATTGTTAAGTATCCGGCTAGGACTGCAAATTACATAATCTTTAAAGGTTAACAAAAGTTGGAAGCCTTCACAGGTTATGAATTACACTTACTCATCTTGATATTGTCTAATCTAGGACTGCAAATTAGAAGCCTTCACAGGTTATGAATTACACTTATTTTCATGCCTATATGTTTTCACTCAGGAGTATAATTATACATTTTCCATTGTGCTCACCATACTCTTCGGGCCTATAACGTGTAGGATCTAAAACGGCCGAACAAAAGGATTGATAAAGTTTTTGTTAATCGTGAGTTGGAGGCTTATCTACAAAGTTCTTGTAAGTCTCGTTGCCAGTTTCCTTGGTGTAATGATATTGTTGTTGATCATCTTTTCTGGGATTCTTTTGTTGGGATGGACGATACTCGTGAAGGCTGGTTCCGTGACGAGGTAATTAAATAATGTAAATAATGGAAATATTACCTAGTTTTGTGTTTTTTAATGGAATTATTGATCTATGTTTTGTTTTTCTTAAATGTCTACAGCACATTGAGCTTTGGGTGATGTATTTGTGGCACTTTAGACCATCTTTTGCAGATTGGTCCATGGTTAGCAGTTACTTCTTGACAATTCTACTCCAAGGTTCATTGCCACTGTTTTATGCTAATGATGAAGTTTACAAATTGGCATGGTCTGATGTTGACCGGGTATTTATCTTTTTAGCAGTTACTTCTTGACACTTATACTTAAATTTTGTCCTGTGGAATTTATCTTTTTTTTTTTTTTATTCCTTGCAGGTGTTCATTGTTGGGAATTATCACAAGGTTCGAAGAAGACTTAATGAAGAACATACTTGAGTTAAGTCTGGTAGCTATGATATTAAGTCTGGTTTTGTAATAGTTAAGTCTGGTAGTTATGTTAAGTCGGGTCAGTGAAAATAGGAAAGTTTGTTAGTATTAAGTTAGGAAAGGATATATACGAGTTAGGTATCTTTATAGAAGATATGTAAATATCTTTTCAATCGGTTTTGTAATTAGGGTTTCCTTCAAGTATAAAAGGAACCCTAAGGGATCATTATTATGTACGTATGAATTGTGTGAGTTAGTGAAATATATGAAGTTAGTGATAACTCTGTGTTCTTCATTGTTCTTGTTAATTTTCTGCGTTAACATTAACAATTGTGTAAGAGTTTCTCACTTGGATTGATTTGGATTTATTCAAGTCATCCACTAAGTAATCAAAGGCTACTTAGAGATCCATACAAATCGTGGACCTACAAGTGGTATCAGAGCCTTTAGAGAGACTCTGAATTCGAAGAATACAAAACCACAAACAAATTCTCAATCAATTCACCCTACACAATGTCTGGCTTTGAGCAACCTATCAACACTGAAACTTTTTCAAACCATAACAGTGAGGACGAGAAATCAAACCATGAAGAAGAAAACCCTGAAACCAGCACCTCTAAATCACAACCAACCATCCCTACAACCACCACCATATCCAACATTAAGCTTCCAATACTGAAAAGAGAAGAATACGACATATGGGCCATGGAGATGGAACATTACTTGGAATACATTGACAGTGATGTTTGGAAGGTTATTCAGAAGGGAAATTCTAAGAAAAGGGTTTCAGTTGGTACTGATGGGCAGATTAGAATTTTACCACCATTGATTGCTGAGGAGATTCGGGCTGTGGAAAAAGAGAAGAAGGCTAGAACCTTGCTACTTATGGCTATTCCAAAGGAGCATCTACAAAGGTTTCATGGGATGATAGATGCCAAGGAGATTTGGGAAGCAATTAAGAAACGTTTTAGTGGGAATGCAAACTCTAAAAAGATGCAGAAAGCTGTTCTCAAACAGCAATTTGAAACATTCAGTGTGTCAAAGGCTGAAGGATTGGAGAAGGGTTATGATAGATTTCAACATCTTCTGTCACAACTAGAAGTACATGGTGCTGCTGTATCTAATGAGGATGCCAATCACAAGTTTCTTAGGTCTCTACCACCAGAATGGGTAAATGTGTCTATGACTATGAGGATGAAGGATGAAGTTGACTCAATGACCCCAGATGACCTGTACAACAATCTTAGGATTTTTGAATGGGACATCAATGAAACCACTCAGACATCTCCTAGTTCATCAAATGTTGCTTTTGTGTCTCAAAGCAAAGGCATCACTTACAAGGTTAAGTCTGGCAGTGTTAAGTCTGGTGTTTATGAAGCTTCTACAAGGGAAAGAACTGCTCCTACAGGCTTTGCAGATGAGGTGATTCACTCATTCTTCGCCAATCAACAAGAAGATGAGAGCTTTATCAGTGAAGATTTGGAGCAGATAAATGATGCTGAGGTAGAAGAGATGGACATCAAATGGCACATTGCCATGATTGCTCTGAGGGTAAAAAGGTTTCAAAAGCAGTATGGGAGGTCTATTAAGTTCAACAACAAGTCTCCAGTTGGGTACACTAGGAGGACAGTTGAATGCTTCAATTGTCATAAGCATGGACATTTTTCTAGAGACTGCCCGGAGAAGAAGTCTACTGATGGGTATAGGAAGAATGATGCAGAGGATGACAAGCTGGAAAGAAACCAGATGAGTATGGTGACATTGGAAGCTGGAGCTATTAACTGGAATGAGAACACAAAGGAGATTGAAGAGTCCAGTCATGCACTCATGGCCATTGGTTATAGTAATGGGGTATCACTATGTTCCAAATTATGTACTGATTCCTATAATCATGTTAAGGCTTTGTGTGATGAGCAGTTGACACTGATAGGTGACCAAGAAGCACAAATTTTAGCTTATAAAAATGCTCTAAAAACATTAGAAGCACAAAAAGGCACCCTTCAGAAACAACATGCTGATTTAAATGAAAAACTATTCTTTCAGGCTAATAAGATATATGAGCAAGATGAAAAACTTAAAAAATATAGAAGAATTGGCCTAAGAATACAAAAGGAAAGGGATGATTTGCAAAAATGTGTAGATCAGTGGAATAATTCAAATAACAATCTGTTTAAATGTTGGGATTCTCAAGTTAAGTCAAACAAGAAACATGGCTTAGGGTATGAGGAGGATGAGAAAAAGGCTATATTTAAGTATAGAGAGGATGATTATGAAGGTAAACCTTTGTATAATAGGTTTGTTAAGGCTGGTGATTTCAAAGGAGTTCCACATCCATTGAGTGGAGACTACACTCCTCTTGAAAAAGAGGAGTTAGATGACTCTCTATTTGTGTATGGAAAAAGAGGTCCTCAAATACCTTAGTCAAACACCTCAGAGGACAAAACTAGTGAGTATTCTACTTGTCAATCTAATGACACTGAAGGATGCATTGGTGATGTCTCTGACCACTCTAAGTCTAAGTCAAAAAGTGAAGTAAAAGAGAGTCCTGAACCTAAGATTGTTAAGGAAAGTGAACCTGTTGTGACTGAACCAAAACCCGAAACAGTTAAACCTAGTTGTGTCAACCACACAAAAACTTCTAGGGAATCTGTTAATATGAATGAGTCACCTAAAAGTAATAGTGTTCACAACGAAGTTAGGAATAGCTACACTTACACTCCTAAGAGATGTTTTGTTTGTGGAAGTTTAAGTCATTTGATTAGAGATTGTGACTTCCATGAGAAGAGAATGAAAAGGGAAGCTGAGCTTAAAAGGAATGTGAATATGGGTCATGTTAATAATAAACCAGTGTAGAATAATGCTAACAGAATAAATCATGCCAACCAATTTGCTCCCAGACCAGCCCAACATGTTACCTCTACCCGACCAAACATTAGTTCTGGTAGACAACAAGTTAATTCTGGTAGACCAAATATTAAATCTGGTTTGAGGAACATTAATTTGGGTAGGCAAAACTTTAATTCTGTGAGGCCTAATGTAAATTCTGGTTATGTTCATCAAGTGAGACCCAGACAGCCTTTCCAAAAACCACAGGTGAATCAAAGAAACCAATTTTATAAACCTCATTCACCTGTAAGGAGACCAATTGCTAAGAATACAGCAAGACCTTCAACTTCAAATGCTGTAAAGGGTAATGGGGGTTCTGCTGTTAAGACCTCAGCATGTTGGTCTTGGGATCCATTCAAGAATGAATATACCTATAAATCCCAAAGCAACAGTGGATCAGTTTCATATAAGACTTTTAAATATGTTGATCCACAAGGCGGACCCAAGCCTACTCAGGCCTGGGTTGTTAAGAGAAATTGATTTCTCTTCTTATGTTTTGTAAAGTTTGTATACTTTTTGTCCTTGAAATTGTTTTTAAGTCTTGAAGTTTTAAATTTTGTTTGTTTGTTCTTCTTAGTTTAAATGGTTTTCAACTTTTCTAGTACGATTGTTTCTTTGTGTTTTGTGCTTAACTTTGTTTTGCAGTTGTCAACTCCTTATTGTTGCTAAACATTCATATATGGCAAAATAATACAAAAGGACCATGGAGTTTTTATTTATAACCATCAAGTTACATTCAAGGATGCAGCCTACAACACAAAATAAGATAAAAGCCTAAACATAAACAAGCCAAACGCCAACACCTACTTCTTCCTTTTTCCCTTGTCCTTCAAGTCCGGCATGGTTTTCTTGGTCCCTTTCTCCCCAAGTAGATCTCTCACTTTTGGGCTTAAGAGTCCTAGAACCTGCTTGCTTGGTTTTGGATGAGGCAACTCAATGCTCTTCTTTGAAGACACATTCTTTGAAGCCTCTGCTGCTTCATCCTCTGGTTCTTTTGCAGTAAGATCATAAGCAGCTAGCCAACGTTTAAGCATTGTTTTCTTTGATAACTTGTTCCTTAGGCGAGAGGTGTAGCCAGGTGGAAAATAGCCTTCCCATCCTCCATCAGATGACTTAGAAAATGAGTCGGATGAAATCTCCATGATGTTTGATGGGGTAGAATCCATTATGTTGAACAAGTTTTCTTTTTGATATAAGATGGTTTGGTGTTGACTATAAGGGGCCTTTTATAGAGAATATCAAGGTTTAAGGCTCTTAAATGCTCGGTTGGTGTATGAATTAACTCCTTGCAGGCATTGAGTTAATTATGGTACTTTTGGAAAGTTGATCAAAGTTTAAATTTTTTTTAAGTTAAGTATCGTTTTTAAGTTATGGTAAAAAAAATAAAAAAATAAAAAAAAAATAAAAAATTTGCAATTAAGGGGAGGTTAAATGTACAGTTTATTAAAGTCGGGTAGCTTTAATTTTTAAATCTAGTAGATTTTATAATTGCATTCTCTTGTAATTTTGCTTGCTTTGTCTCTTTTTCTGGCTGTTGGAACTAACATTTGCAGAAAAACTTGGATTGGTGATGATGTGAAGTCTGGCGATTGCTAAATCAATGTGTAAGTCAACCTTCTTGGTTAAGTCTGGTAAGTGGATGATTAAGTCGGGTTGACCAACTTTAAGTCTGGTAGTGTATCTGGTAATTAAAATATTACCGTTAGGTCTGGTCAGTCAAAATAACGTATTTTTATATAAAAATCTTACCGTTAAGAATTTTCGAGAATAAGAGGTATATAAGGATAAAATTGACAAATCTTTTCACTTTTATCTTTATTTACTTCTAAATTAGAACATCGTTATTTTCGGCTAACTACTCTGTTCTTATATACGCCAAACCCTAACAAATTCTCAACCAGACTTAAATCATTTGCTTATCGATGGCTTCTCTAAAGTTTGTTGACAAGCACAATCAGGTTGGCTTCTTGAAGAAACCAACTCAAAGTGAGGGCTTCGAACAAATTGTGGATTTTATGCGTGGCTCACATATTCGGTATGCTTTACTTCACAATCCCACTATTTATGTGTCCCTTGTCAAGCAGTTCTGGAGGTCGGTTACCTCTGAGACTCTTGATGATGGGACACCATGTTTAAGGGCAACAATAGATACTCATGCTTTTACTGTTACTGAAGCTTCCATTAGAAGTAGTCTTCAATTGGATGATGCTTCAGGGGAATTTAATTTGTCACGTGAAGAAATTTTAGAAGGACTGAAAAGCATAGGTTATCCCACTGATGGTTCTTTTACTTTTTGGAAAAACTATTTTACACCACAGTGGAGGTTTTTAGTTCATCACTTGCTCCAATGCCTGAGTCCCAAGAGTGGTGGATGGGATCAATTTGGAAGCAAAATTGCTTCTGCATTGGTTTGCCTATCACTTGGAAGGAAATTTAACTTTTCAAAAACTTATTTTTGAAGGCATGGAGTCAAATGCTAAAAAGCCAAAGTTTTTGATGTATCCTAGGTTTCTACAAATGGTTTTAAACTTTGAAACTTCAAACAAAGTGCAAACATATGAGTGTGCGGTTTTCACATCAAAATTATTTGCTAACATGAAGAGAAATTTCAAAGGGGCCCATAGGCCTTTACTTCCTGCTATGCTTGTTGGTACTAACGATGCAGGTACATCTGAGGATATACAAGAGTTATCTGAAGAGGAGCAATCTCAGGAACAACCAAGATCCACAACTCCTACACCCATTCCTACACCAACATCTTCACCACAACACAGTCCTTCATCTGCTGACAGACACCCTACACCTATTCCACAGTCCCCTCCATCACATGTTCCAACTCCTGCACAGGAGGAGGAATGTACCTCAATGTCTGTGGAAGAGCTTCAAACCTTAGTTCCAACTTTGCTTAAGAAGGTTACTACTTTGGAGAAGTCCAACAAAGCACTCAGTGAAGCTTTCATCACTTTGGTGAGGAAAGTGAAGAAACTGGAAAAGGCTATGGAGGATAAGGGTGTTCAATTTGATGATCAAGAAGGAGAAGCTGAAAATTCTTCCAAACAGGGGAGGACTTTAGATGCAAAATATAGATTTCAAACACCAGTTCAAGAGAAAGGCATAAATTTTAGTCCAGAAGCAATGGAGGTAGCAGAGACTTTGGCTCAATCCTTAGGCAAGATCAAAGAGAAGAAAAAGGGAAGAAAACTAATTCTAAATGACAAGGATTCTGCTGAGGAAGGAGTTGATAAGTCTGATGCAAAGTCGGGTGAAAAGTCTGGTTCTTTTGGGTCTAGTAATGAAATTAAGTCTGGTCAGGATAAGTCTGGTGAAGAAAGTTCTGAGGCTGTTGCTGGTAGTAAGAGAAAAGGGAAGGAGATTGTTTTTGAAAATCCTCAACCTAAGAAAAAGAAAAGTCAAGAAAGAGAAGAACAAGCTAGCTTGGCTGAGATTGAGAGGATTAAAGCACAAGATCTTGCTGAGAAAGAAAGACAGGAACAACAAAAGAAGGAAGTTGCACTTTATGCAAGAAGATTGGCTGAAGAGTCTGATGATCCATTTACACACCTGATAAATGTTGATGATGAAGTAAGAGCTAAGTATGAGGAGATCAAAGCTGTTGAAGGATTGACTGCTGAAGAAAAGTCCGAACAGTTAGCAGAGTTTATAAATTCAAGAGCTTCTGATGATACTTTAGGTGGATTTTTGGAAAAGATCAGACAAACTCAGAGGAAAACAAAAGTTCCTAAGAAAAAGACTATGGCAGAAAAGAGGCATGACATGAAAATGTATCTAAAGAATCAAATGCATCTATCTTGGGAAAAGATGAAAGGAAAGTCATATGAGGAGATTCAAATTGCATATCTCAATGCATTTGAAAGAGATCAAGGTTACAAAGCTGTTGATTATGAGGATGTACATAGATTTTGTTTTCAGAGTAAAAAGATGAAAGAAAGTGATCATGTTATTAAAGCAGATGAGATGATTGAGAAAGTATCAGAGGTTGAGGTTGAAATGGCTTCAACTGAAGTAAGCAAAGAAGAAGAGGTGAAGAAGTCTGTCACAGTGTTTACAAGAAGAAAAAGTATGGCAAGGAAAAGTAAACACAAGAAGGTGATTGAAGAAGATGAATTAGAGGATTAGCCTTCATCTGAAGGAGCCACCATGGGGACTATTGAAAGCACAAAGGAACCAACTAAGGTAGTCAAGTATCAATTTATTATGACTGGTGAAAGAGCTGCATATCAGATTATAAGGGAGGATAATTCTGACATTGTTTATATGAATTTTGCTGGAATCTTAAATGATGTGAATAGGGAGGATCT
This sequence comes from Artemisia tridentata subsp. tridentata, assembly GCA_021014915.2. Lineage (NCBI taxonomy): Eukaryota > Viridiplantae > Streptophyta > Magnoliopsida > Asterales > Asteraceae > Artemisia > Artemisia tridentata. The sequence continues at coordinate 39,697,417 of CP139503.1, forward strand.
TCAAGCACTTTATCAGTTGGTAAACATTAAATTTGGAGATAATCCACCTGAAGATGAATTTGAAAGAGTCTTTTGGGGTAATTTGAAGGTGATGTTTGAGCCACCAACTGAGTCAGATATAGTGTGGAAACTTCCTGAAGAGCAAAATATAGTCAGCTGGAGATACTTTCATACCTGCAAAGTACATTGTGTTTCATTAAAGAATGCTGATATTTATATGCTTGCAGAAGTGGAATATCCTTTATCATCAAGTGTTTGCAAGGAAATGATGTGCAAAAAGTTGTATGCTGGTAAGAAGGATGAAGGATATGAGATGCTATTGGATTTGATAAAGAGGCAATCTTTGAAGGATGTAGCTTAAGGGTGTTTGAAAGAATTTTCAAGATGATAAGTGAGACTATTGGAACTTCTCACTTGGTGGAGGTGCATAGCACTAACACAACAAAAGGTTATCAGTCCACCTTGTCTGACCCACATAAGGACTGGCTAATCCTGAGCAAACGGCTACAGGTAAAGATAGCTCAAATCCGTTTATGGCTGACAATTTGCCAAAAATTGTATGGTATTCAACTCACCATATCTGAGTTTATGAAGAGTTGACTAGCCCACAAGATTATGGCTTGTGGTAAAGGCTGTTGAAAACCATAAATGTTAATCAATTCACCATGATGAGGTGCATTCCATCAAAAGAATTGGCTAGTCCAAAAGGGTACAGCTTTTGGTAAAGACATCACAAATCTGTTGATAGTTGATGATTTACTAAAAATCATATGGTTATCAATGTACCATGGTCTTACACACCAAAACATTTGGCTACTCCAGTAGTAATGGCTATTGGTAAAGAGACATCAAATCCATTAATTTTCAATGATTCATCTCTCACAGGTGTTACTACACCTGGAAGTGATGAGAATAGATATGAAACTTAACAGGAATTGATGTACAAAATGTCATGGTTGCTGGAAAGATCGAGTGGATGACATATCAGATGGGAAAAGATCAAGTTGTTGCATAAAGAATCAAATTTGCAGATTTAAAGTCATTTGAAGATCAAGATAATTCCAAGTGTTTAAAGTTTAATCCTCAAGAGCTTACACAGAAGGAACTTGAAGTTCATGGAACATGAAGATCAAGTTAGGGGAGGATTGTTGGGAATTATCACAAGGTTCGAAGAAGACTTAATGAAGAACAGACTTGAGTTTAGTTTGGTAGCTATGATATTAAGTCTGGTGTTAGTTAAGTCTGGTTTTGTAATAGTTAAGTCTGGTAGTTATGTTAAGTCGGGTCAGTGAAAATAGGAAAGTTTGTTAGTATTAAGTTAGGAAAGGATATATACGAGTTAGGTATCTTTATAGAAGATATGTAAATATCTTTTCACTCAGTTTTGTAATTAGGGTTTCCTTCAAGTAAAAAAGGAACCCTAAGGGATCATTATTATGTACGTATGAATTATGTGAGTTAGTGAAATATACGAAGTTAGTGATAACTCTGTGTTCTTCATTGTTCTTGTTAATTTTCCGCGTTAACATTAACAATTATGTAAGAGTTTCTCACTTGGATTGATTTGGATTTATTCAAGTCATCCACTAAGTAATCAAAGGCTACTTAGAGATCCATACAAATCGTGGACCTACATTCATTCCGATAAATGAACCTAAGAAACATTGGTCTGTTGCCCAGTTTCACATAGAATCTGGGAATGTTATATTATATGACAGTCTTTATCGTGGTGAAGAGGAAGGTCGTGACTGGTATCTGCAAATGAGGAGCTATTTGGAAGTGAATCTTCCCTTGATTCTACGGTAGACAGGTGTGTTTGCCAAGAAACGTATCGACCCGAATACCTACAAGATCAAGTTTCGATTTGCCCAGAACGTTCCAAAGCAGGGTGGGGTATTTGGTGATTGCGGAGTCTTTGTGTGTTGGGAATTATAATTTGATATTTACAAAACTACATATGCTCAAATGTAAGATCGTGAAACAATAGGGACTAAATGTATTAAACTAGTTAGCTTCTTGAGTAAGTTAGGTTTTCTGTGTAAACCTTATTTATAAAGGGTGTTAGGGGCGGCAGTAAGGGTATCATAGAAAAATGTAGATCTCTCAATGAGAGTCGATTAGCAAACGTGTGTTTGTACATGTTTGTAGTAGTAGTAGGTTTATTATTTATTATCAATAAAACGGCCTTTCCTTTAATAAATTCAACCTTGTTGAACATCATTGATTGTTTGTTAATTCCACTGCTATGTAATCAATGGTGTTTGTAAAACATATCCTAGATGGGGTAAAAGATTCTTTAACATTGTGTGTATGTTTCTTTACAGGTTAGTAATTCTTGTTGCTATTTGCATTGGTAATTAGATTATGATAAACATAAACATAAACGTTAATTAGAAACTAACAAATGAAACACTCCTTACAACAACCACTAAGATAGATAGACATGACACATTCCTTACACACCATTACAGGACACGATCACACTAGACAATATTTATCTTACCAAGGAAACATACCCTTAATCTTCTCGATGAATAGGTCAATCTCTCGACCCCTTAGTTCCAACTCCCCAGCCACAATCCTCAGCTCCATCAGTTTTATGTCATCTTTCCTTAGAAGTTCTTGAGAAAACTCAGCCATTTTGTTAGGTACAAACTGCTCAGCTGCAGCCTGCAACTCCTCCACAAAATAACCCCTCTCCCGATTCATCTGATAAACCATCAAGCAAACCCTATTAACCTCCCTAGCCATATGGAAATACTCAACTGACGCCCTCTGACAATACAAGATTAACATGTCCTCCCATCTACATGATTCTGTCGCTTCACGCAACTCATTCAACCTAAATTGTCCTGCCATAAAGTTTGTTAGTTTGTTGCAAATAAAAACTATGGTAAGATAATCTATGCCTTGTGCCCATGCTTTAAATATGATAATCCGTTAACAAACTTCCAAAAAACTATCACATGCAAACCACTAAGGAATGACATTTTATGCCTGACTAACAGTAGAGGCTGGGGATTAGAGGCTGGGGATTAACCAGGTGTAAAAAACAAACAAGAAGTGATGTGTTGACCAACTTTATCAGGTTTGAAATTCAGTCCATAGCGAATTAAAATGGATTAGAGGTTTCATGCAACTTATCAGGTTAGAAAGTTAATTTCATTTGTTTTTTAACTGATAATAATCCAGTCATAAATTTGGTTTCACAGGTTGGCTTATGGAATTCCTTTGCATGTTGATAATCCAATCCAGGCAGCACTTTCATATCGAGAGGGATTGATCCGTTATTATTTCAAGCACAGGATAAACTATGCTTGAATCTAATGGTTGTGACTCATTGTTAAGTTTGTATTTTTGAACGTCGACAATCTAACCCGGGCAGAACAGGAAATATCAAACACAGGAAATATTTCAAGCACAGGAAATATTTGTTTTGAACTTAAATTCTGACTTTGTTACTAATGTGAACAGGAGTATGTTAGCTTAGTTGGAATGTTATAAGATGTGTGATGTTATCAATTATGTTGGAATGTTATAAGGCATAGATTTTATGAATACTTAGTTGGAATACAAGATGTGTGCCATAACATTTTTTTGGGGCACTTTGACCTTATCAGGTCTACATAGATAGAGGTGAAAACTTTAAACTACGTTGTTAATACAACTTAACTTAATGCTAAAACAAAGAAATTATTTTCTAGAGTTAACTTCAATTACGGGTCAACCAAGTTAACATGCTCGTAGTCTTCTGACATTGATGGACGTGATCCTTGTGAGCTTTCGGTTGGGTTTTCTGATCGTCTTTGATTGCTTTACGATCCTCCTCCTGTAGATTTCCTAGGCTACAATTTATCAAACATAATTATCAAGTTAATACATTTGTCAATAATCGAATACAAAATAATAAGATAATAACGTCACCCATTTCATACTACCTTTTTCTTTGGCAAAGGTGCATTGCAAACTCCTCGGTTGTGACCACGTACACCGCACCTTCCACATGTATCTTTAGTTGGTACCTCACCTTGAGATCTAATCCGATCTTTGTTCCTCGGTCTTCCGGCTTGGCGCCTATCCGTATTCGGTGGCTTTACTTGCGGCAAGTTTGTTGGAAGCTCCCAACTTGGAATTTCTCCAACGGGATATACCAACTCTTGGTATGTAGCTTTTAGAGTGGTTGTTCTAAACTAATCTTGCGCCAAATGATTACAACTTGTTAATCCTTAAACTCTACAAACAGCTATAGCATGACCACATGGCAAACCAGAAAGTTCACATTTTCTACATGTGCATTTATTTTCCCTGACCCTTACAATATGTCTCTTTCTATGATCATTTACCTCGTAAATCCGTCTATGTTCAATGGCATTCACTGTCCAATTAGCACTCTTAAACATTCTGCCCTGAATCTTTGCATTAGCCCAGTCACTAAGCTCACCCGCAGTTGCACCTAAACATTGGCGTAATAATTATAATTATAAACATGATAATAATGATAATGATAAGAGCTAATAACAGTAATAATACTAATAATAATTAATAATAATAAACATATATATATATATATATATATATATATATATATATATATATATATATATATATATATATATATATATATATATATATAAATTTAAATTGTATATACCTTCGTACTTTTCGCGTTTATCACAAAACCATTATTGTAGAAGCCCTCTATAGTATTCCATTAGCATTGAAATATGATGTCTTTGAACGTTTTTTGTTAAATTGTTTATTGACTCTGCACTGTTCGAAGTCATATAATTGTAACGTTTTCCTGTGCAATGCGCTCTAGACCAATAACTAATCCCAGCTTCTAATAGTTTGTTGTAAGCTTCCCGACTTTTTCGTCGAAGTTGTGTGAATGCTTCTTGAAACTCGTCGGTTGTGTAACATTTGCAAGTCTTCCAATATAAAGCCTTAAGCCTTTTGCTTTGTCTAAAATTGCAATTCAACATCAAATGCTATAACAATAACCATAAAATGAATACGGAAAAACCGTCTGACAAGCTTGTTGTATTCCTAGATGTCTATCAGATATTATAGCCAAATCTGGAACTTCGCCGATGCATTCTTTCAAGTGGGTCAAAAACCATGTCCACGATCTCCTAGTCTCACCCTGAGATACACCGGTCGCAAGAGGAACAAGCTGATTATTTCCATCCATTCCAACGGCGAGCAAATTTGTACCTAGGTATGTACCTTTAAGATGAGCTGCATCAATTATTATTAGTGGTCGCAAATGGTCCAAGAAAGCCCGAATCTAGAACATTAACAAAGTGTTAGTTTTACAATAATAACATAAACTATATATTAATTAGATAGTCATAAATTATTACCGCAACACCAAAGGCTATAAAAACCATCTCAAAACGGTGTTCAGCATATGTCTCAATATGTGTTACCCATCCGGGGTTTTTCAACTTTAAATTATAACAATAATACGGTAATTGTGAAAAAGAGTTTTTGGGGCAACCGGACAACGTCTCCAATGCTATATTTCTTCCTCCCCATGCCTTTTTGTACGAAATGTCGATGTTGTACTCAAGGTTGATGTCTTTTACTATGTCATTTGGCTTATATATCCGACTAGCATCTCCCATCTTCGGTATCAACAAATGACCCAACAATTTAGAGGTTGCATTTCGGTGATTGGGATAGAGTTGTGTTCTGTGATCACAAGTGTGAATGTCATTTACTTTTCCTATTACCCATTTCATACTATCTTCCGCTTTAGCTGAAATTATCTTCCACTCGCAATCGTCATCCAAACAAACTACATGATACCTAAACCTATCTGTTTTTCTTGGTCTAAATTGAAAACCTTCTAAAAGAGCTTTTTCACCAATTTTGAACATGCATAATTCTTTACTATCAAATTCATCACCCGTTTTTATAATTTTTTTAGAATTTTCCCGGCCCCTAGTATTTGCGTTTTAATAGGTTGTGTTGGCTGTTCGGGTGGAGGAGGCATATAGTTAAATTTGTTACTTTTCCATACATGATCAAAATGGTCGTTTGAAAAAACAGGTTCGTTATTTTCGAAAGTTTCGTTTTCGGGTTATTTGACGAAAGGTTTTGTATTAAGATCGAATGCAAAAGTATTTGATGAAGAAGTATTTACCTTTGAGGCATTTTCAATCTTCTTAATATACACATTATGCAACACGCTAGATTTTCCTTTTAAAACTTGATGTACAAAAAACGCCATATCATCATCGTCAACTATTTGGACACAATTATTTCCAACATTGTAAGAGAGCTCAATATCATAGTCTTGGCCGATGTCAAACTTTTTCTTGACTACAGTAACAAGTTGTGCGTATGTAATATTTTTTAGAAGTGATACACCAAATGTTAAATCTCCACAAACCAAAAATACACTAAATTTACCACTCATTTTTTTCCGCTAAACGAATTTTAGATACAGTAATTTAAGACCACACAGTTGTGTATGTGAAACAATATAATACAAGTATATAATTCGCACATTTGGCCAATTCGCACATTCGCACATCTGAAAATTAATTTGCATACCTACCAGGCATTTATTGTGGTACCTTTAATTAAATTTCATACCTACCAGGCATTTATTGTTGTACCTTAAATTAAATTACATACTTACCACATATTTATTGAGGTACTTTTAATTAAATTACATTTGAATTTTTTAGTGGTAAAAAATTATAGCTGCACTCTTAATTATATACTTCGCACAATTGGCCAATTCGCACATTCGCACATCTAAAAATTATATACGTTCTAAAACTTTACAACCACCAATTATTAAAACACATCTTTTATAACCACTATATATGTATAAGAGACGTAGTCATGGTAGTTTATGCCTTGGTGAAACAATAATTATATACTTCGCACACTTGGCCAATTCGCACATCTAAAAATTATATACGTTCTAAAACTTTATAACCACCAATTATTAAAACACATATTTTATAAACACTATATGTGTATAAGAAACGTAGTCATGGTAGTTTATGCCTTGGTGAAACAATAATTATATACTTCGCACATTTGGCCAATTCGCACATTCGCACATCTAAAAATTATATACGTTCTAAAACTTTACAACCACCAATTATTAAAACACATCTTTTATAACCACTATATATGTATAAGAGACGTAGTCATGGTAGTTTATGCCTTGGTGAAACAATAATTATATACTTCGCACATTTGGCCAATTCGCACATTCGCACATCTAAAAATTATATACGTTCTAAAACTTTACAACCACCAATTATTAAAACACACCTTTTATAACCACTATATGTGTATAAGAGACGTAGGCATGGTAGTTTATGCCTTGGTGAAACAATAATTATATACTTCGCACATTTGGCCAATTCGCACATCTAAAAATTATATACGTTCTAAAACTTTACAACCACCAATTATTAAAACACATCTTTTATAACCACTATATGTGTATAAGAGACGTAGTCATGGTAGTTTATGCCTTGGTGAAACAATAATTATATACTTCGCACATTTGGCCAATTGGCCAATTCGCACATCTAAAAATTATATACGTTCTAAAACTTTACAACCACCAATTATTAAAACACATCTTTTATAACCACTATATGTGTATAAGAGACGTAGTCATGGTAGTTTATGCCTTGGTGAAACAATAATTATATACTTCGCACATTTGGCCAATTCGCACATCTAAAAATTATATACATTCTAAAACTTTACAACCACCAATTATTAAAACACATCTTTTATAACCACTATATGTGTATAAGAGACGTAGTCATGGTAGTTTATGCCTTGGTGAAACAATAATTATATACTTCGCACATTTGGCCAATTCGCACATCTAAAAATTATATACGTTCTAAAACTTTACAACCACCAATTATTAAAACACATCTTTTATAACCACTATATGTGTATAAGAGACGTAGTCATGGTAGTTTATGCCTTGGTGAAACAATAATTATATACTTCGCACATTTGGCCAATTGGCCAATTCGCACATCTAAAAATTATATACGTTCTAAAACTTTACAACCACCAATTATTAAAACACATCCGTTTGGAATAAAATTGTTCAATATCATATCACATCTAACACCATAAATTCCATTAAAAAACTAGATAAAAAAATTACATAACTTAAAATTAAACACTAATTACACTTCACTACCACCAACACCAGTTCCATTGTTAGGAACCGTATCCTTGGGAAAAACCTTAACCATATTTCTTATTGTAATATTAAGATAGTGATTGCCAGATTGTTTTGGAGAAAAAACAGAAACATTATGAAGTACCAAAACAGCTCTGATGGTAATCTCCTTTTCAAACCTCTCATCTTTAATCACTTTGTGATGTATTGTTCCTGAAATTAAACCTGAAACGTCTTTCAATAATACCGTTAGATCACCCAACACATTTGGAGTACAAGACTTGATTATCGCAACAACCTTTTCAAGTTTCCCTTTCTTGCAAATTTTTTTGATATCGCCAAAACAACCGATCATGATACCGCCATCAGGTTTCACATACTCAACGGCCCTAACCCATGGCCCACTATTAAAATCGGAATCCTCACCCACATCATTAACTACTTTCCTAATATACTCCTGTGTCATTATCCCATCAGCTTCACCTGCACGAATATTAGCCGTTTGAACTATACCTGCAGGACCTCGTATTATACTTACTGACATTTCGTCACAATTTTCAACATTAGAGTTTCCAGATGAAAATATGTTTTGTGAGGTGGCGGACAGTCGGAGATTGGAGTCGTCCACATCAAGTAAATCTTCCTAGTTTGGTGGTGAATTCATTTTCAAGTTTAGTTTGTGGCAACTAAAAAATTAAAAAATGTTTTTGTAGGAATTCCGTATGTTAGTTTGGTCAAATTCCGTATGTTAGTACCTAGTATTTATAGTTATAAACTTGTATAATTCGCACATTTGGCTAAATCGCACATTCGCACATTTGGCCAAATCGTACATTCGCACATTTGGCTCGTTAATAGGTATATAAACCTGCAATATCAAATGTGTGTTAAAAAAAGTAAGTACTGGTTAAAGAAATACTGGCTATGCATATTGAATTTAACCAACTATCATATTATCCTGAAGCAACAACATAACCAATATTGGCAGCCTAAACAAATATTCGGGTATGATCCCAGAAACCAAATTCAACCCTAATTTAAGAACCCTAAAACCAGTAGAGGTAACACATAACCCAGACGCAATTATTCCTTCAACGTTATTATCCGAAACAACCAAAAATTCAAGGGGTAATTCTACAAATAGCCCGGTCTAGTAAAGTGTTGGGCTTTTTTGGCCCCAAAAAAGTCGCTTTCCCAAAATATCCCAACACTTTAAGCGACTAAATCTTGGTGTGACATGTGGCGGAAAAAAGTCGCTTAAGCGACTTTTTGTAAATTAAGCGACTTTCGATTAAGCCCAGCAGTAGAAACAGATGCACTAGCAGTAGATTGAAAAAAAAAGTCGCTTAAGCGATTTTTTTCCGCCACATGTCACTCCCAGATTCAATCGCTTAAAGTGTTGGGCTATTTTGGGAAAGCAACTTTTTTGGGGCCAAAAAAGCCCAACACTTTACTAGACCAGGCTATGTCTATATTTAGCCCAAAATACAATCATAGGCAGATCAACACTATCTGGAAAACCCCCCCAAAACTCATTACTACAAAGGTGTGCCGAAGAAAAAATTTTTGATTCTAGAAAAGCATGTGAGTATTGGGAATCGTGTTGAATGGGATAATGAAGTAGTGTGGCTTGTCATGAACAATACATACTATATCATTATCCCAATCAACACGCCTCAATTATCACAGCCCATCTATCAAACTCAATTCATTATATGATAAACCACACTCCTTCTTTATCAAATAAAACAAGGTATCAAGGAGTTACAGACACTCGTGTTGAATGAGATAATGAAGGAGTGTGGCCTGTCATGAACAATACACACAGTATCATTATCGCATTCAACACGTCTCAATTATTAAGGCAGATATACCTAACATTGTAGATGGGTTCCATTGCTTAATATGAACACCGTCCTTAGTACCATTTTAGATGCTTGATCCTGATCGCCAGTTTTGGCTCGACAATCAGCTTCGATTCTCGAAAGAGCCAAACATTGTGATCAAGATCAAACACACAAACTTGTAATCCTTTTAGAGAGAAAAGGGGGCTCGGAAAAGGTCACTGCTTATACAAAAAAGATGAAGTTCATCATCTTGAATTCAATAACAAAAAAGCATACATGTACGCATTGACAATTCAGTTATCTTGAATTAAGTAACGACTAAAACATACGAGTAGCATAGAAAAATTCACCTTTTGGGCCAGTTGACGGTTTACCAACGAGTTACTGCAAATTGGATTCAGACTTGCTACCCATTGGCCAATTTGTGATGATTTAACTGGTGTCCTTTCACGTGGTGGTGGCATAGATTTTGGAATTACATGTATAGAACGGATTTTTTTATGGGGGGAACATTTTAGCTTATTTGCACCCGAAGAAAGCTTTGCAACTTCATCACAACGTAGATATTTTGTTCTCCTAATCGGTTATGATACTCAAACACACACAAATCAAGTCGTCCGTAGATATAATTGCCAGTTATCAACGTAAGGACAATTTGATAACTGGCAATTATATCTACGGACAACTTGATTTGTGTGTGTTTGAGTATCATAACCGATTGGGAGAACAAAATATCTAAGTTGTGATGAAGTTGCAAAGCTTTCTTCGGGTGCAAATAAGCTAAAATGTTCCCCCCGTAAAGAAATCCGTTCTACACATGTAATTCCAAAATCTATGCCACCACCATGTGAAAGGACACCAGTTAAATCATCACAAATTGAAAGGGGTAGCAAGTCTGAATCCAATTTGCAGTAACTCGTTGGTAAACCGTCAACTGGCCCAAAAGGTGAATTTTTCTATGCTACTCGTATGTTTTAGTCGTAAAGTAATTCAAGATAATTGAATTGTCAATGCGTACATGTATGCTTTTTTTGTTATTGAATTCAAGATGATGAACTTCATCTTTTTTGTATAAGCAGTGACCTTTTGCGAGTCCCCTTTTCTCTCTAAAAGGATTACAAGTTTGTGTGTTTGATCTTGATCACAAGGTTTGGCTCTTTCGAGAATGGAAGCTGATTGTCGAGCTAAAACTGGCGATCAGGATCAAGCATCTCAAATGGTACTAAGGAGGGTCTTCATATTCAGCAATAGAACCCATATTCAACGTTATGTGTATCTGCCCAAATAATTGAGCTTGTTTTACTTCAAGGAATTTGTTGCTATGTCAAATCAATACTCTCTTAAATTTCCCTTTAACAAACTTTATTCGAACTTTATTAACAAAATAAAATTTTAACATAGAATTGTACATTCATGATAGTTCATATTAGATACAAATTGCATTCATAAGATACATCTCTAAATGCGCAAACTATTTAAAACTCGACGAACTATTTAAAAACCAGTCCGAAGAGTTCTAGCAATGGTATAACGATTTTTTTATTCATTTAGCCATGTATATAACTAAATATTCTAGAAAGTCACTAACATCTAATTTTACATTCATGATAGTTCACATTAGATACAAATTGCATTCATAAGAGTATAATCATCACCACTAGCATCTAATTTTAGACTATGTTAACCTTAATGTATAATGGTAGAACTTAACATCTTACATTAATCATCACCAAATATCGTGTAAACTAGGCTTCATAAGTACACATAATATTAGTGGTGCGTGAACTAGAACAGCTAGACAACTTAATGAAAAATGGTAGAACTTAACATCTTACCTTTTTAACATTTTCGGCACACCAAGGCACACCAAAAAGACTACCATTTGCATAATACAACGGCAGACTATTATCTCGAAGAAGCTGTTGGATTAAAAATGGGCCGACCATTACCCAATCCGCATCAGCAGGTCTAAAGTTCCACATATACCAGACCCATGCATCGATGTGCTGCGATATCAAAGTATAAAGAAAAAAAATTACATTAGCAAAATGACATGTAGAAAGAAAATGCTTGTCACTGGTTCCACTTTCCATTTGACTACTGTGTGCCATTTAGAGATGCAATCCGGTGTTCATGCATGATTTTTATAAGATGGGAGCTACTAGTTTTACTGTTCAGTTAATCCGAGTGGTTTGTACTTTATATTAAGGGTATACTAATTGATAACTAACACAACGTAACATTGCTTAATTATAATCATTTTTTAGTCAATAATGACTTTTTCTCTGCATGACATGTAGGGAAGATCATTACATATTTTACAACTTTTCTAAATATTAAATTATCAAAATGAGTATTTAATTACAAACCGAATCAGACATGTAGAAATTAAACATTTCTAAATATTTAATGAGTATTTAATTACGAACTGAATCAGACAACCACCCTTTTCTGTTGCCATCCTTGCCCACTAAAGCAGCCCAAAAATTGTTTTGGAGGTCTCCTTCAAACCATGGAAGATTAAATGTCATCTCCTTCCTTGACCGCAAGAACACGTTTATGTTTGAATGATTATTCACTCGGCCAACCGGGGAGCCTTCAGGACGATTCAATTGCTGTGAAACATTTCGATGCGAAATAAATTGGTTACTAATCTGAACTACTACAATCAGGTCAAATATATGTAAGCTAACCATAGAAACGTATACGTACCTCTTTCCACTCTTCAAGAATCTGCTCAGATCCATCTTCTCCAACCAAAGACTTTATCTTGGATTTATAGATCCTAGAGCTAGGACGAGACTTTCTGGACCTTCTTGGTGTCGTAGGCGGAGGATCTATGTAAGGAGAAGACAAATGTTTGCTCTTCTTCCTCTCCCGTTGGAATGACACCCTTACGGTTTTAACAGATTCTTGTTCAGCATCAACAACTGTCACACCAGCATCCATCTGCTCATTATCCTGAAACTGAGAAGTAACCAAAAGTAAGTAACCACTACATTTTTCCTAAAACAATAAATACAAAAGTAAGTAACCACTACATTTAGACGAAGCAATATGAAAATTGTACATACCAAATTATCCGGAAGAGAGGAAAAATCAATCAATTCCATCAACTCATTTGCTGATTCCTGAAACAATAAATACAATAATTTGATGAAAAGACATGAACAATTCCACTCAATATCATTTGCTTTATCAAACTACATAAATTGGTTAACGACTATTTATAAAAACACACACCTTTGATTCTGCAACAACATCAAGATCAGCCACCTCAACATCAACATTATCAACATTTGGCTGCTCAACATCAACATCAGCCACCTCAACATCAACATCAAGATCAGCCACCTCAACATCAACATCAAGATCAGCCACCTCAACATCAACATTATCAACATTTGGCTGCTCAACATCAACATCAGCCACCTCAACATCAACATCAACTCTAGCATCAACATCATCAACCTCAACCTCAACATCAACATCAACATCAGCATCAGCTACCTCAACATCAACATCAACTCCAGCATCAACATCATCAACCTCAACCTCAACATCAACATCTTGAACATCTGGCTCCTTTCCAGATGAGTTTAAAACAGGCTCTACCATAGTCTCCTTATCAGCAACATTTGGCTGCTCTACCATAGGCTCCTTAACACCAAACTTTGAATTCAAGGTAAACTAAACTTTACAAATACTTTATCGCAAAGACAAAAACAAAGGTTTACAACGCTCACACATTGGGCACACTTAGGCAGATTAACAACAACAACAACCACCGGAATGATCCGTTTACCCTAGTTGTTTCCCATAGAATAGCCGATTACCACCGGAAAATTGTTTCCCATCTAACTATGTAACAGTTTATTCAAATCAATAGCAATCAAATAACAGTTAACGATACAATAACCCTAACCCCAAAAAAACCTGACATGCACATACAAAAACCCTAACCCTAAAAAACCATAGTTATAAGAGATCATATGTAAGACATTGTGGGGCTTAAGACAGGAAAATTAAAGATCACAAAATTTTGCAAAAGAATTTTACAAGATTGTGTGTACCGCCATGCACTAAGTCTTCGCAAGATCACAAGCTGTCAAAACAGTTGCCCGTGTAGTTCGAACCTGATCGGGAGTACAGACTACCTCCGCCGTGGCTTAATCACAAGCAGGATGAATAATCTGAGGCCCGATATCTGAGCCCAACTCTACAGGGTTAAGTAAACGACCATCTATGGTTCAAGGTCGCCCGGAATCACCCCTTGATCCGTTTACCCTAGTTGTTTCCCATAGAATAGCCGATTACCACCGGAATGATACAACACTTGGATCGATTGCAAAGACAAAAGCAAAAGGTTTCCAACGCTCGCACTTGAAAATTGTTTTGTAAAATTATGTGAACTTTTATTTCCCAAAACAGCCATCTAACTATGTAACAGTTTATTCAAATCAATAGCAATCAAATAACAGTTAACGATACAATAACCCTAACCCTAACCCCAAAAAAACCTGACATGCACATACAAAAACCTTAACCCTAAAAAACCATAGTTATAAGAAATCATATGTGAGACATTGTGGGGCTTAAGACAGGAAAAAGGGAAACACACAACTTTGAATTCAAGGTAAATTAAACTTTCAAAATAGTTTATCACATCCATACACTAACCGTTAGTGGAAAATTAAAGATCACAAAATTTTGCAAAAGAATTTTACAAGATTGTGTGTACCGCCATGCACTAAGTCTTCACAAGATCACAAGCTGTCAAAACAGTTGCCTGTGTAGTTCGAACCGGATCGGAAGTACAGACTACCTCCGCCGTGGCTTAATCACAAGCAGGATGAATAATCTGAGGCCCGATATCTGAGCCCAACTCTACAGGGTTAAGTAAACGACCATCTATGGTTCAAGGTCGCCCGGAATCACCCCTTGATCCGTTTACCCTAGTTGTTTCCCATAGAATAGCCGATTACCACCGGAATGATACAACACTTGGATCGATTGCAAAGACAAAAGCAAAAGGTTTCCAACGCTCGCACTTGAAAATTATTTTGTAAAATTATGTGAACTTTTATTTCCCAAAACAGCCATCTAACTATGTAACAGTTTATTCAAATCAATAGCAATCAAATAACAGTTAACGATACAATAACCCTAACCCTAACCCCAAAAAAACCTGACATGCACATACAAAAACCCTAACCCTAAAAAACCATAGTTATAAGAGATCATATGTAAGACATTGTGGGGCTTAAGACAGGAAAATTAAAGATCACAAAATTTTGCAAAAGAATTTTACAAGATTGTGTGTACCGCCATGCACTAAGTCTTCGCAAGATCACAAGCTGTCAAAACAGTTGCCCGTGTAGTTCGAACCTGATCGGGAGTACAGACTACCTCCGCCGTGGCTTAATCACAAGCAGGATGAATAATCTGAGGCCCGATATCTGAGCCCAACTCTACAGGGTTAAGTAAACGACCATCTATGGTTCAAGGTCGCCCGGAATCACCCCTTGATCCGTTTACCCTAGTTGTTTCCCATAGAATAGCCGATTACCACCGGAATGATACAACACTTGGATCGATTGCAAAGACAAAAGCAAAAGGTTTCCAACGCTCGCACTTGAAAATTGTTTTGTAAAATTATGTGAACTTTTTTTTCCCAAAACAGCCATCTAACTATGTAACAGTTTATACTGACAATCAAATATAAATTTACGATACACTATTCAGGTTTTAAATTTACTAACATGTTTAATTGGTTTGTGATTTCACAACAATTATAAATTTTTTAAAATTTAAGACAGCATGAGCCTTCCATAGGCTCCTTAATAGTAAATACATACCTGTGAATCCTGAACAACATCCGTACCCTCACTGGAACCCGTAGCAGCAGTCGAAATCTTACCTGATTGGAATAACCACTCTAGAAAAGCTAAACGACCTTCCATACCAACCACCTTATTTATCAGTTGTTTCTTGGTCATCCTCTTAGTCTCTTCATCCAAATCCACATCACTTGATTCAACATCATCAGAAAACCCTTCAACAACACTCGTATGCACCTCAGTACGGATACGTACCTCCGTGTGAACTTCTTTTCGACGAGTCTTTCGAGCAACCCTGGCCTTGATCTTATCCCTTTTAGCTGGTTTGAATGTACTTGAACTTGATCCACCAGCTACATCGAAATATTTTACGCTTGAGATGAACCAGGGTGATGCCTTCTCGGCATCTGTTGGAATCAAGGATTGTACGGGTGTTGTTACATAAAAAAGTTTCTCATAATCAGATTTGTTAAACCCGGTCACATTAGCCCAAGCAACCCCCCGTGGAATAGCCTGCTCATCTTTCTCCCACCATAGCCTGGACTGAGGAAATGTTTCAAGAACAAAAATCTGTAATGTAAACAACAGTTCAGTTAGATGGAACAAAATGGTTTCAAGTACAAAAATCTGTAATGAAAGAACAAAAGGGTTTAGATGCATTTCTGTTTATCAATCATTCACACACATGTATTTACTACGACTATAGACAAAGATGCTCAACATCTTCAGGCCAATCATGCTCCATTGATAGAAATATATATTCATGTGTCGGCAACGAAAGCCAGCCACAATGGAACATGATTGACTTGAAGAAATCTACCAACTTTGGTGTTTTGCCTCAGGTGCTTGATCTTCCATCTGCTCTTGTGTCGCCAACGAAACACACCCACAATGAAACATCTTCTGGCCAATCATATTTCTTATGCTCTTTTCTATATTTCTAGTTCACGGCGTTTTGCCTCTAGTGCTTTTTATTCCATCTGCTTTCGTACAATGGCAACAATAGATTTTTCTCTTTGGTTGCCATTGTACAAAAGCAGATGGAAGAAAAAGCACTAGAGGCAAAACGCCATGAACTAGAAATAGAGAAAAGCGCGAAAGAAATAGGAAAATCTTTGTTTGCCACTGTAAAAAAGCAGATGGAAGATCAAGCACTTATACATTTATTCAACTCATACCAAAGGTATGTTGAGCAGCCAAGCACTTATACATTATACATTTATTCAAATCTTAACATATAAAGGCTAGAAACCTATATTAAGTGTACTTGAATTTCACAACACATGTAAAACCATTCTTAAACTCTCAAATTGACACATTCATATAAGGTTAGTACGAAAGTATACTAACCTTCAACGCGAAAGCAAAACCGTATAAGCTATACACAGCCTGGTATGCAGCCCCCTTTTTGGCATACCCTTCCATATACTTCTCCCTTTTCCTAGTGACCAACATGTAAACCCGTTCATGGAATTCCTGCCACATATGCTCCCCCCAAGGAAAAGCATTCCATGCCTCCAAATCATCAGCTAGCACCACAATCTCATTCACAATCACATGTCGCAACTCTTGACCCATGAAAACAAAATCAGCCGCTAGAAGAAGGCACACACGCACAACATCCTCATCAGATATGTGCTCAAATTGTTCACTATCAAGCATGCATTTAAGGTATTCCCCCTTCAAATACCTAAACCCGGGGAACACCCTCTTCATAAAGCTAGACTCCACACCATCCAAACTGTCTAACTCGATTTTGCCAAATCGAAAACCCGTTATAAGACAAAACTCTAACCTCCCCAACTGTATGGTGTGTTGCCCAACATAAAAAATAAACAGGGTATCAAAAGTTGGCTGCTCATCATACCTTTGGTGAAAAAGAAGGAAGTTCAAAATATGGTTATCATGATCACAAGTTCTAATGTCTAACCAGGGACCAAAAACACTACACCTAAACAAATTGTAACAACGTTGCCCCTTCATGGATAGACGATCTCTTATCTTTGTCAGTAGCTTTAAATTAGTTCTAATCGTTACCCTCGCATTAACAACCTACAAAAAAATAATAAACAAGTTAATATTAAGAAGTAAAACATAAGTAATTCCAATACACTTTCTTTCTATGACAAAATATTCAAAGTCTAGACGATCTCTTGTTCACTAGCAATCAATTATTGAATATGACAAGATTATTAAGCTAAACAACATTAATGCCAACAAGTAAACATACAATAATCACAGTCCAGAAATTAAGTTATCAAAGTAATATGCATTATTAAATAATCAAAGTCTAGTTTTGATGCACCTATTCAGCTAATCACTTACAAAATGCACACCTAAATACTACTTTATGAGGGTGTTTGGGATTGGTTATTCTGTTTAAAAATAACAACTTCTGTATATCATCTTTGGATTTTCGTGGTCTATAAAAAAGGCAAATATACTCATAAAAATTCATCTAAGCAGATAAACATTTGATATTAGCATCTCCATACTTGCTTATCAGAATCTGCTTGATTCAGATAAAAATGGCATGGATAATGATTTTCTTCACACGCTTTGTATATTTTCTACCTCAATTATGGCTGCATACCTTAGATCATTACTGCTGAGGCATAAATTACTGCATCAACATCAACATATCTCAAGTCTTAACTCCATACATTATATCCTTGATCCTTATATAACTACCTCAAGTCTAACATCTATCTACACATAGGATAACACTTAACATTATAAAACGCTAACATCTATCTACACATTTACAAACAATAATTTTAAATAGCAGCGTTTAAAAAATATCCAAAACCTAAACAGTCTAACCGCTAAAAATTAAAGCTAAACACCAGAATACGCTAACAATCAAGCTCGAAAAAATCAAAAAACCCTAACAATCAAGAATCAAACTCTAACAATCCATATCCAAGTCCTAAACAGTCTAACCGCTAAAAATTAAAGCTAAACACCAGAATACGCTAACAATCAAGCTCGAAAAAATCGAAAAACCCTAACAATCAAGAATCAAACTCTAACAATCCATATCCAAGTCCTAAACAGTCTAACCGCTAAAAATTATAGCTAAACACCAGAATACGCTAACAATTAAGCTCGAAAAACTCGAAAAACCCTAACAATCAAGAATCAAACTCTAACAATCCATATCCAAGACCTACACAGTCATTTCCATACAAACCCTAACATTAGTCTAAACCCTAAGTGGGTATCGAACCAAAACCGACTACAATCAAGAATAAAAATAATAAAATAACTAAAAAGTCATCCTCTTTTAACATCCTCTTCAACGCACATCTAAATATAACAAAATCAAACACTTTCTTCAACACAACAATAAAAAAATCAATGAAATATAACTTACATGAGTTCTGGCCATTTTTTGGATCGGTGTTTTTGATCGGTGATTTTTTATCGTGTCTTTGTGTTAGTTTGATCGTGTTTTTGAATGTGTGTGTGTGTTAGTTTGATCGTGTGTTTGTGTTTCTTTGATCCATACAGTGTTTGTTAAAACACTGATAATAATAGAAGTTATTGGTGAGTACAAGTTTTAATATTTTTAAAATAGTATTGGTCTTTCCTAAGAAAGATATAAGTACTAAAGTAAGATTTTATAAAGATATTGGAAGATTTTATAGCCGTCGTTCGCACATTTGTTTAAAAAAGTCAATTGGGCACGTGGGGTTATTGGTGGGGTGAATTAATGGTTTGGTACCATTTTGTCTGGACACGTGTCACAGTTTTTGTGGATTCGCACGTTCGCACATGACTCTTTTGGGAAATGGTATTATTTTCATACCATTTTTTGAAAAAAGCTTTTTTAAAGTACTATTTTCGTAATTAGCCCTATATTTTGGAATCAAGTCATGCAAATTAAATAACTTCTTCTCTTTTCTTTTTTTGAGAAGCCATAGAAGCCATCTCTTCGCTTAAACAGTTAGGGGGTGTTTACTTTTTTCTGTTAGTGAAGGGTATGTGGGGTCCACATATTTTATATTATTTGTTTTGCAAATTGGGTCCACTCATTCCTTTATTGCATCTGTCTACTAAAGCCTCACATAAGTGGAGTCCTCCACAGATAGACATATTAACAATGGTGGGGCCCATATATCCCTTAGCTAACATATAAAAGTAAACACCCCCTTTGTCACTATTTGCCCTCTGTGTATATCCATCTCTTATCTTTTTTTTTTCATTGAGAAGCCATAGAAGCTAAAACAACTTCTTCTTTACTGTTCTTCTTCTTCTTTTATGCAAAGTAAAAATACGGTATGTGATCTAAAATTTCTAAATTTATTTCCAGTTTCTTTACATGTACATGCATGCAAATATATACGTGTTTTGTGAATTGAAGTATTAAAGTGTGTGAATTGAAGGTTTAAAATTGGGTCGAATTTTAGACCGACTTTGGTTTTGGTTTGCAATCGACCGATGTTTGCCCACAAGCCCACATCCCACTCGACCGATCTCCAAATCGGTCGCTTGCTATGACCGATCGATATTTTCAGATGAATAATCTGAGGCCTTAAGATCGGTAAGAAAAAGCATTCCTAGTAATTGTTGGCACGGCTTTTAGAACACTTTGCGATATGGTACCATTTGGTGGGTACTTCACAAAATGCATGAATCTAATAATATCAAAAGCTCAACATGAATCCAAATCAACATAAAGAAACGCATGAATTCAATTTAACCAAAACGCCGAACATAAATCCAGTTCAACTAGCATAAATCCTCCAAGAAACTACGTCAATGCTCCTAAAGTGAAACTAATTTGAGAGAAACAAAGTATTTCCAAATTGTTTGGATATATATGTTCCCAAAGTAGTATGAAGAAAGTCAACATTCAAATTCGATACTGAAACAGAAACGCGCTAAGCATGCTACTGCTCTCCAAAACTTAAGAGTCCAATTCGGATCACAGCTTCATGTACCCTGCAAAATAAAGAATATCATGTACTAGCAATGTGCATAATGAATATAATACCCAAAGTATTCAAGGATATCCTAAATCTATCTATAATTTTAGAAAAACGCGAATATATGTGATTGACAACGAGCGTAAATTAAAGGAGAAATAATCATGGATTAAAACCATCATGAAAACTTTGATAGAGACCTATAAACCCTCAAACGAAAAGAGATATAGAAGGAAATTATTAATTGATCCTCTCTCGGTTTCAATATTATTGTTTACATTTTCATTTCGGGTTATCAAAAATTAAATTGTTCACTACTAAAACAAATGTGAAAATTTGATCGAGATTACTATATTACCCTTACTTAAAATTGTTATTACAAATTTCATGAGAGAAATAATTACTTTAAAGGCTAAGGATAAAGATTAAATAAAACGACAAATATCCGTATATTACGTAAAAAGAATTGTTTTTTTCAAAAATTTTCTCAAAAAATTCCAATAAAATTCTACAAGATCGGGTATGTTTGTATATGAAAAAATTGTGAAGGAAGTTTTTCTAAAAGTGGATATTTTTTTCTGAAAAGAAATTATGAAAAAACACGTTTGTCCACTAAACAGTTTTTTTTTTTTGCATCAAAAATTCGTTTCTGTACCCAACTTCCTTTGACTTTTTTCATCAAAATAACATTGCGCATCAAACTAAAACAAGTTAAAAATTATGTGCATCAAAATTTGTTTTTTGTGCATTAATGAAAACGTATCAAAACTTCTTTCACATAATGTACTATCAGTTAAAAAAAAAGAAAGTAGTTGTCGTGATTTTCTTTAACTGTGCGTTTTTTTTAAACAACTATTTTGATACGGAAGGAGTGATTCATATTGTGTGGATAATAATTCAAATTTTAGATCCATTAAAGCGACTCAAGACAGAAAGTACAAGGACTACTGAGATTTTGTCGATCAATTTGAGGCTCGTGTAATTTGTTGATTTGTTCAATAGAATCTGTTTTCGAAAGTAGGTTATTTAGTTTATAAAGCTCTAATCACGCTTGTTAAACTTAGCAACGTTTCTAATTGAGCTACATGCATGACACTCTCTAATAAAGCTTGAGCCAAGACTAAAGCTACATTGAATCAAGTGCAGTTTATGCCAACCTCAGAGGTCAAAGGCTCAAAGCCAAGCCTAGTTAGGCTTGTTTATTGATTTGTTGAGCTTGTGATTTTAGAAGATACGTAGGTGTAATGAAATTTAGCTTTGAAAAAGGGTTTGTATCTTTTATTCTTATTTTTTTATTTTATTTTTTTTGGAAAAAATGAGAAGGAATATGAAGAGGGTGTCATTTCAGTTTAAGCAGGGACGAAAATGAACCAAAAGTTTTTTTTTACAGAGAGGACGTCTGCAATTTCAAAACCACAAGGACTAAACATGCATCTGGCAAAACTACAAGGACGATTTTTGCAATTTACACTTCATAAAAAGTAATTTATTTAACATTAGCCTCTTAAAATAAGTCAAGCTGAAAATAATAAATGCTATTTCCCAACCATAACTTGATGTGTTTTAGTTTTGATATGACAAATAATAACTAATAAGTTTTGATATGACAAATAATAAATAATAAATGCTATTTCCCAATCTAGTGCAGTTTATGCCAAGCTGAGGGTCAAAGCCAAAGCCTAGTTATGCTTGTTCTGCCCTAGTGAGACATACATTACTACTTACTACTATCTCCGTCCCAAAATTATTGTCCCTCGACAAAAAACACACAATTTAAGAAAATATAATCATTACTGTATTCTCTCTCTTACTTTATTGCAAAATGACAGTTTTACCCTTATGCAATTAGTTAAATATTTGAATTATCTTTGTAATTTTTAGTATCATTAGGTGCAATATGGTAAATTCGTTATATTCTTCGCAATTATATTTGGAAAGGAACAATAATTTTCAAACAACCCAATGTCTCGGGTTATGAAGTCCCTATAAATTAACAATCACTTAGATCTTACGAGTAATACTTATTATTATAAATCAAGATATAAAACTAGTGGGACGGAGGGAGTATAACAATATTATTGTGTACGAACACATTACCTCTTCATAATGGAGACTCCTTCCTTAGTTTGATTGAGTTTTTCTGCGGTACTGAGATTGGTGGGAGAATTATCAGGCTTCCAACTCGCTCCATCCCCAACTGCATGAGGTTTTTTGGACTGGTTTTTTCTTCGTCCTGCTTCGCTTGTTGCTTCCGTCTCGGCGGTCTTCTTAATAACAGCTTTGAGCCGCGTCTAAATTTATATTACCTCCAAATACTTTAATGTCGTCTTACATGTACATGTCCGTATTAATATATGAAGATGTATAGAAAATTTTGCAAATCACCTCCATGATATACGAGATGTTTGTTTTAAAAACTCCTTAATGTTCTCGCTAATTTATATTTCCATATATGTGAATGTAAGAAGAAAAAAGTATTAACTGGAGAGTTGAATTACTTTTGACATTCTAATCACTGATGATGTTCATTTTAGACATATATGATGCTATACTATAGAACTATTTGAAAGGTATACTTTAATATTTTGATATATATAGATTCTGAATGATTTTTCTTTTTCGCTACACACTCATCATAAAAATATGAATAACTCCCATTGTAGAGAAACTTCGGTGAGATCCTAAATAGGAGCTAGTAACTTGTTAAACCACGTGATTGCTAACCCAAGAGGTAGGAAAATAAACATTTTAAAACTCATAAATCTTTTCTGGAAACACTTATTTATATACCATCTTAGCTAAACTAAAAGAGTTAAAAAAAAAAAAAAAAAAAAAAACCCCTAAAAAAACCTCCCTTGCTTTGGCGAATCTGGCGACTCCCTAATGAATCGATCCTAAACCTTTATTGTTTTTTAATCTTTCTCCACTAGTTCCTCTTACTAATTTATTAGTTTAAAGGATATCGTGGGTGGATTGATTACTTTAATTGTTTATTGGTTTACTGTTATATCGTGGGTCGATTAGTTTATTCGCTAAATATACGTACGATTGCATGCTTCTGATCTAATTATCTTAATATTTTAATAGATCGTATATTAACTTCGTACTTTATTATTAAATCTTCATTGTTATATCGTGGGTCGGTGCATGGTTTGATTATGTGACGAATAAATTTCTACGTATAGAACCCTAACTGAAAGTTAGGGTTTTTTCTTTCGTATATTGGTTGCTGCTGCATGCTGTCTTCATTCTTGGTTCTCTCGTTTTGGGTTCTTTGTTGTTCGTGGGTTTATTGAGAGATGGAGAAGGGCTTTTTGAACGTGAACACTCCTTCCAAAGGTGCGCAATCGGGTAACCAATCTGCTGGATCGGAGTGTTAATATGAAAAAAGGTAACTCGTCTAGTTTGGCCGTTCAAACTAGGCCTAGTAATGTTGGGAATAACGAAGGCAATCAGATGGGTTCGGATAGTTTACCCCAAAATTCGAACTCTGATTCAACTGGTGCAAGTTCGCGTGGTAATGGTGGTTCGAATGTGGTTACTAATCTTGCTGAATTGCCATATGCGCCTAGTACGACATTTGATGACCAACCTGCTACTGTCTCGGCTGTGCAAACAGCCCCTTTTGATGTGTCATCAGTTTCGTACCCTATGGCTGCTCCTTAGGATCCGATTTTTGATTTAGTGTACACCGTGTCTGATTCGGTTAATGTTATTGATGCTACTAAAGGCCCTACTAATTTTCCTTCAAGCTTGACTGGTGGAACGAATGATGGTATGGGGCACACTTCTAAGGCTAATAATACCAGTCCTTCTATGACTAATGGCTCCCCTAGTGCTATTGCTACAAATGGTGTTGAATGTTCTAAAGATAACATGAATGATGGGGCTGTTCCAAGTGAGCCGTTTTCCTTTGCGAATTTATTGAAGCCTGATTGTCCCAATTGTAAGGTTAATTTTAGACATTTGATCAACGAGGTTAGTGTTGAAAACCATGATACTACACTTCCTAAGGCTGCTATGGACAAAGTCTTGTGCAGATATGAGAATACCCTTGTTGGGTATTTCGTGGGCAAGGCTATTGCATTTCCTATTGTTAAAAATTATGTGACGAATACGTGGGGTAGACTTGGTTTGAAAAAGCTAATGAAAAATGATGCAGGAGTGTACCTTTTTAAGTTTGATTCTAAGGAGGGAGTGGATTATGTTCTTGAAAGAGGTCCATGGTTAATACATAATGCGCCCATCATTCTTAACAAGTGGACTCCCAATGCTTCTTTAACCAGGAAGGAGGTCACTAGGGTTCCGGTTTGGATTAAACTTCATAATGTCCCTTTACTTGCGTACTCGGAGGATGGTTTGAGCTTGATCGCTACTCAAGTAGAGAAACCTATTATGTTGGATGCGTTTACAAGCTCAATGTGTGATGATTCATGGGGACGTATTAGTTTTGCTCGTGCTTTAGTGGAATTATCATCGGACTCCGAATTGAAACGCGAAGTTACTATGGCTATCCCCAAAGAGGATGATAGTGGTTTTATTACTGAGTGCATCAAGATCGAATATGAATGGAAGCCTCCTCATTGTGAGGTGTGCAAAGTGTTTGGCCACGACCGTATCAACTGTCCAAAATGTGCTAAGGAGGCGGTTCGTAGTGACATTAATGTGGCATCGGAATCTTCTACTACCTTGGATATGGATGATGGTTTCATTGGGGTAAACAATCGTAAGAGTAAAGGAAAGAATCTGGCTGCTCCTTCTCGGCCTATCGGGGGTGTTCAGCTTAATAAGCCTAAACCAAAATTTTGGAGACCTGTCTCGAAGAAGCCGGTTGCTACAAAGGAGAAAATCACTAATGAGGCGAGTACGAGTGGGAAGGTTATTGCTACATCGAACCCATTTGATGCTCTTGATATGGTCGATACTGATGATAATGGTATTCCTTGTGCAACCAGTGTTTCTCCTAAGAATGGGGCTGATTTAGAGGTTTCTAAAGGTGAAAATGGGAGTACTACTCCTATTATTGAGAAAATTGGGAAGATTGAAAAGCTAATTATTGAAGGGAAAGTTACTTTTGTTGATAATGATGGTAAACCTCTTAAAAAGGTTGATTCATCAACTATGGGGGGTAACCCATTCTCTAAGGTGGATAATGTGGTAGTTTCAGACAACGATGATGATGAAGTTTTTGATGATCACATTGGGACGCTGTATTCTGGAAGTGAAGGTAAAGAGCAGTGTTAGCATTGACTTAAAGTGATGGTCATTTCGTATCAACAAACTTTGTAGTGTGTCGAGTGATGTATAATAGAATAGTTTGAAAGGGCTTATGGTTGGACTAACTAAGACTAGTTCATGTATTATGTAAGATAGTCTAATCCATGTAAAGTCCAACCAAGCCCACACCGTAGGACCTATGATCAATCTTATCACACTCAATAATAAACACTAACACTCAAGAGATAAGAGAGATGAAAGAGATCTAGAGAGAGAAACTAGTGAGATAAATATTTCATTAAGCACACACACTTCTCTAATGGCCCTAAGAGCACCCTCACATCCAACCCTTCCAAGTGAAAGGAAGGGTTCTATTTATAGTTTTTGCAAGAGATGGGCTTGGGCTTTTCATGGACTAACATGTGACCTATTGGATTACATAAGAAATCCCATTGACTATTTTACTTAATAAATACAACGACACATTACAAAATATAAAACGTAAATGACCATCACTTTTATAAAAGCTAACAATCTCCCCCTAAGGGATGGTCATTCAAATGATGCTCCATATGATTAGATCTTTAGTCTTCATTGTCTTGAGCTTTGTATGTCGGTGTAGAATAGTCTTGATTCTTTTGTTCCTTCATGCTTTGTGATCTTCAAAATAATCATCGTTTAGTCGTTCTTGCCTTCAATCAACATCTTCACATGATTGCAATGACGTCTCGTCCATCATACTCATACTTCTTGATAATACTTTGAAATTCATACTTACTTCATCCTCTCTTAATACTTGAACTTGTTCTTGACATCTTGATTAGCTTCTTGACTTTGTTGTAACACTATGTCTTTAACTTGATCATTTGTCTTGAACTTTTTATCCTGATCTTTGTTGAGGATGATCTTCATAAGTATGAGTATGAGAAGATATAGATGTTGAAACATATGATGGTTAATGAACTTTCCTCAGTACTTGCATAAAACAGTTAGCAATAAATCGTCCAGCGCTTACAAGTTCGGACTTCGAGATCTTCAACAGCATAGTGTGAAGACTTTCTCTAATCCTAGCCCAGGCTGTTCTGAATCGGATACCCCCGAAAGGGCTTACACAGACACACCGAAGTGCATCAACGATTCAGTGAGCCGCTGAGGATCACCCCACGACTGTAGACCGTTTGAAGCATGTAACCATCACGATATAAGGCAAGATCTGAAGATCTCATTAAGACTCTTACAACTTGTATCCTTTTTGGCGAACACAAGTGTATTATATTGAAAGTGTTCCTAAGAGATCTTTGATGAATCTCATGGCTCTAGACTCGATAATGTACGTTTTGGTTTTTAGTAGTCGGAGGCATGGAGCAGAGTGCCACCTTTTCAATATCAACACATCTCGAAGTGAGAGGTCGATAGATTATGCAGTGTTCTTCATGAGAAATGAAACAAATATCTTTTAAGAGATATCTGAGTGGCTAGGAGGGGTTTGTGCAACGCGTCACTGGGTCCATGACGTCTTTTCTTCAATATCAGTATCATCTTTGTGATAACCGATAGCAGATGTATTGACCCGGTTTCTGCCCTAAGTTTTCAGGGAGGGCTATTTCTTTTCACCCTTTCATTCAACTTTTCTTTTTCATTCTTCAACCCCTTCTTTCTCCTTTCTCATATTACTCCTTTTTTCAATCTTACCTAAGGACTTCTAATTCTAATCTATGGAATTTTCCTTGGGTAGATCCCTCCGGCTTTGGCGGATCATTGGACATTTCCTAACCATAATCACCTTATTACTCCATGATTATCCTAGATTTGTTGATCACTTGCCATATAACATTTTTGTGAAAATCTCTCAAAGTGTTTATGAGTAAAACACATTTGGTTAACACTTTGAGAGTTTTGCATTTTCTGAAATACTCCCCCTTCACATGTGCTCATGCATTTTTAAGATAAATTTGCACATGTTAGGTAGAGTTCGCACATTTAGAATTGATTGATTTTCAATTAATATGACCTTCGCGAGACACGTTTACATCACTAGTTAGACTAGCTTGAAATTATTACCCGTCCGGTCATATTAAAAGCGAATCTCTCGAATTGGTACATTCTACTCAGACAAGTCCTTTGCGAGACACGTTTACATCACTGGATAACCAGCTTGAAATTATTACCCGTCCCGGACAAGTCTTTTCGATTACTGACATTTAGTATTCGTCAATTCGAGGGTTCATACTGAGTCGAGCTATTTTGAGATTCAACTATGATCATATTTTAATCATATTTCTCCCCCTCAAAAATAGCATTTCGATGGTATTTTTGATACCGATTGATAAAAATCTTTGATTTTGGAAAGCTAATAGGAAGAAACGGATTTGCATGAACTTTTTGGAACAAATTTGTTTTTGAAGTACTCCCCCTCAAAACTTGCATCGGTTTTGATATTTTTAAACTTTGGAGCGAATGAGGAGTAAAGATTTGAAAATCTTAAGCAAAATTTTTGAAAAGATTTGAAAAGCCTTTTGATGAATTTTGAATAAAATTTTGCTTAAGATTAAGAAGTTTGTTTTGATAGACTTTGCGTGAGAACTTCTTTTCTTTTAGGATTGTTGCAATAAAGTGTACAACAGGGTCCTTTCTTTAAAGCACAGGTCCTGAACTGATGTGTCCAGAAGCCATTCAATGAAGCTCGGGTCCGAAACTGAGTTGTTCCGAAGCTATTGTGTTTTTAGGATTAGACAACAACCTTGGGAACCCATTTAAGCATGGCGCCAACGGGTTTACCATAATTTGAAATCCATTTGTAAGCTGTGTCAATCCGATGCAAAGAAGTTGAATTCCAACAAGGACTGAAAACCGGTGTTTTATTTTGAAATCACACTCGTGGAATCAACGGTGATTTAAAACTCTTTTTCTTGTGAAAATTGTTTGAGAAACCCGGTGTCTCTCTTGGAGTTTTAAAACTTGAAGAAGAAGTTTTCCATCCATTGTTGAAACCCGGTGTTTCATTTCGAAAATTCATTTTTGAGATGAATGGAAGCCTTCCGGAATTTGGAATTTTCAAAGCAGAGTCATTCTTATGTTGCAGCGAAAGCAATTCTGATGTTGAATATTTGAAAGGTTTTGAATGACTTTGCTTTGGTCTCCACACTTGCTTTACCGGTGTAAAACGAGAGTGTGGAGTTTGAAATGCTTGATTCTTTCCATTTGAAGCATGTGACCTTGAAAGCTTTTGAGGAGTAAGTGTTTCAGAAAAAGTTGGTTTCTTCAAAAACTTCCTTCCTTTTTGCAAAGAATAGGTTGTAAACTGGGAAACCTTTTTCGAAAATGGTTTTGAAGATTCACCCGTGTAAACCTTCTTCGAAACACTCACTTCTTGTGGAAACTTGTTTGAAACAGGAGATTTGCCTTTTGATCGATTGAGAGCATCAAACTTTGCTTTTAAGGCATTGTATGACGTTCGCAAATCATTGTATTCTTTTTGAAGCATAAGATGATCTTGTGATGCCAGTTTTTCATGTAGTGAAACATTTTGATCTTCAAGATGTGCAAAATATTTTTCATATTTGTCTGTTGCAATTGAAAAATTGGTTTTGGCATCATCAAAATCTTTGGCTTGTTGTGCTATGATCTTTTCCAAATCAACAACTTTCTTTTGAAGCACACAATTTTCTTTTTCAAAATGATGATTTGTTGCGATCTGAGAATCAGATTTGTTTGAAATTTGATTATGAACTCTCGATCGCTTGATTGAATCAAACAAGTTTTTGTAAGTCTATTTCAAATGCTCATTTTCTTTTTGTAATGATGCCACAACATGTTCCAATTCAATATTTTTTGTATCAAGTTCGTCCAAATCAAACTTGATTTTGGCATCATCACAATTTTCTTCAAAAATCTCTTCCTTTTCTTTAAGCACTATTGTCAAAGAGTTTTCAGAAGAAGCTTTTTGCTCCTGCAGTTTGAGTTGGAAAGAAATACTTTGTGCTTCGAGTTTTGTTAAATCTTTCTCAAACTGAGTAGTTCTTTTTGACAATTCTTCTTTGACTTCAGTTGCTTCTTTTGAAAGTTCTGTGATTTTCTTTTTGAGACAAAGATTTTCATATTTCAAAGAAGATGTTTGTTCAAAATCCACATTCTCATACTCATGGCTGACAGATACTGACTTGAATGACTCTATTTGATTTGTGAAAAATTCTTTTTGAATATCAAGTGTTAAGCATTTTTCATCAAATTCGTCTTCTAGAGAATAGATGTACTTTAAATCTTCTCTCATTTTAGTGACAAGATATTTTTCAAAGTATTCAAAACTTAAGTTGATATTTTTCACATGAGGTTCAATGTAACACCCCAACCCGACAAGGGTAAAGATATCACAATAATGGTTTCATATCAGATCAAAACAAATCATACATCTATAGTAATACACGAATTCTCAAAGGTTACAAATGAAATACAGATACTACAAAGTTACATATGAACTTCCAATAAATACTAATTCCGAAATAACCATAACTTCTAGTCATTTTTAAATCCAGAATCGCTATTAAGTCTTCTAAGTCCAAAGGTACTCTCCACTCATTCCCAGCTTCCTACTAAAACCTGCCGCAGGAAAAGAAATGCGGCTGAGCTACGAGAGCTCAGTGAACAGATATAACGATAAAAAACAGTAATAGAGGATAGTACCGAATAACAGAAACAAAGGTCAAACAGATATAATATGGTTCAAGGGATAAGTCAAAGAATAAGTATAAAGGAAAGAGAAAAGGGATAGTAATCAACCCACGAGCCCAGAAACAGATCATATCATATAGTAACCATAAATCTTCAAATCATATAGAGGGGAGACCTCTCAGATAATCAGATAATATGAGGGGTGTACTCATTCTTCAAATGGAGTAGCTAGCTCCCAGATATATGTGAAAGGCGTGTATTGCACACAAGCACCAGTCACCAGACAAATCATATCAAATCATGTTAAATCCACTAAACAGATCAGATCTAGGATGCATCCATACGCCCCCGCAGACAAATAGTGGCCAAAATAATATAATGCGCATATCAGATAACAGATAAGGGGACGGTGTGGAACATCACTCAACCACACTAGAGTCATGCCATTGGTGCATCAATGACATGGACATGGAACCCCCATGCCTAGGGTCACAGATTTTGGCTCGGGTATCAAACTAAGAGTCAGATATCATATCAAATCAGAGTGTCATATCAAAAGGTCCATATCAAATGAGTTCATAACAGATGGTTCATAACAGATATATCAGATGTAATGCCAAAGGTCCAAATCAGAGTTTACCAGATCAAGGTTCATATTAAGTAATCAAGTCAAGGTTCAGATCAAAAGTTCATTTCAAAAGTTTCTATCAAAATTCCATTTTAAACAATCCTTTATTCATGATTTTCATAAAACGATCCTTTAAAGTGGTTTTCATAAAAACAATCTTTCAAAACGGTTTTTATAAAGATAGTCTTTGAAATATAGTTTTCATAAAAGTTAGTAACATTTTTTATAAAAGTAGTTTCGCATCATTTATAAACATCTTTTAAAATGGTTTTTCTCATAACATTTCCATAGTATAATTAAAAAGGTTTTCATAACATAGGTTCATAACAGAGGTCATATCAGATGGGATCAACAGAGAAGGTTCGAGCAAAGGGAATCATAGCAACGACATCAGTTCAGAAACTAACAGATCAGAAAATGAAAGAGATCATGAGAAACCTTATAAGGAAGGTCAGAATATCTGTACCTTATACCGCAAATGAAAACACAACAGAAAATATCAAGGTCGAAAGCAAACTCCATCTTCAGCGAATCTACACGAATCATGAATGTCTTATTAAAAGCTTATTTAATTCAGATTACTTATTTTAGTCGGCTTTCCAGTTTTAGTATCTTTCCATATTTAGTAACTTTCCATTTTTAGCAGGTTTCCATAATTAGCAGGTTTCCATTTTTAGAAAGTCTCCATAATCAGAAAGATTTAAGTATCATAACTTAGGTAAAGCCATTATTTAAGCATATTATGGACATAGGGTAGATTTTAACAAGTTATGATAGTTCAGGGTTAAATATGACAAGTTTCCATAAATTAGGGTTTTAATTGCAAATATCCCAAAGTTAAGGGTCTTAAATGAAAATATTGCAAACTATTAATTTAAAGACATCATTTATTCAGAATCACATCTTTAGTCCATAAAGTTTCAATATTTACAGTTTTAACCCCTCTATTTAATTAATTTCCATTCGAAACCCTAAATTTACACATAGTTCCATATCTTGCAATTTTTACACATAAGGACCTCATGTTATATTTTTTACACTTTAGTACTGACCTAAATAACATTATAAAAATAACCTTTAAGTTTCAAAAATGACAAAACACCCCCTTATATTTTAAAAACCCAAATCGTATAACATTTTTAAATCAAAATCCTAACCCTAATCTTTCCCAATCATTAGGCCATCATTTTTACATCATGAATACATTATTTATTAACCAATTTCAGATCCAAAACCCTAAATCTAAATTCGTAGCATAGGATTTTATTTTTTTCTTTTCGATTTCATAATACCCGATTAGAACAAAAATTAATCACGACATATGTAGGCTTCTATAAATCAAACCACTATTTTTCCCAGATCATATATCTTATATAGAGTCCAAATAAAATACGATTCACACCCAGAAAATTCGTATCACATATTTTAGAATTTACATACGTTTTAACCATTTAAATTCAAAACGATCAATATGAGTTACAACAATTCGAACCAACATTTTTACAGACCTATATGATGATCATAAAACCCATAAAAATTATGTATAAGACCCAGAAAAATTGTATGATCATATTTGGATTTTATTCACGTTGTGATACATATAATTACCACGATCGATTTTAACGTGCATGGTTCATGTTATCTATTTTATATGAGTTATATATGATGTAGAGAGTACTGGAGAAATACCAGAAATGTTTTAGAATGATCGGATCAAGAGTGAGAGTTTTGTACCTCTCGCTAGAATAATACGACACCAAGAAACTCCTACGATCGACCCAGTGATTCCACGACCTCAAGGCTATTTTTCCCACCTTCCTTAGACTTGGTAGAGCCCACGAAAAATATTAACCAGCCCCCAGAAATTCGTTTGGTGATAGGGAGAGTTTTGTGTGTGTTTTAGGGTTTTAACGGTGGAAATAATGGAAATGGTTGTAAAACCGTGTGCAAAGGGGAGGGGAGGGCATGAATTTCGGCTTGATTGATATAAGAGATCAATTTTACTGATTTGTAATGTGTTTCCCTTTTTAGTTTGGTGCTTATCTTGTTATAAAAGTTTTATAAATACAAATAATAACTTAAACATGATTTTCGATATTCATATATATATTTTGTGTGTAACCATAATTTTTGGACAATGTAGAAATGTTAAAATTTTGTCTCAAAATTATTTTACTTCATATGTTGCTCATTACCAAAGGTTTGGATTTAATTTGATACTTTAGATGCCTTTTAATCAACTTTAAAATTGTAAGGGCAATTTGGTCATTTTACACGTTCAGGATTTTAGGGTTTTACAACTCTTCCCCTCTAACAAAAAAATTTCGTCCTCGAAATTTGAAGTCGCGAAGTGAAGCGAAGTCGCAGCAAGTCGCAAAAGATCATCACAATATTCTCATACCCAAGGAGGTTCTTCCAAAAGATCTTCAGACCAAAAGTTTCTCATGACGCAGATCAAAACGAGGTGGTTTCAAATTTTCTCAGAAGGTGACAAATTATGTTGATTTTGATCAAAAGGTTCATGGATCATAAAATGGACGATAGGTGAATCTTCAGGAAACTTAATGGAATACGAACAAGATTTCCAATCAAATTGACTGTGTCAACAGTAGAGAGCTCTTCACAGAGTTTTCCAGATTTATAACTGAGGTCAACAGAATGCAAAATGAGAGTCCAAACTCATCCAGATATCTAATGAACGAAAGCAGAGTATACGCATAGATAGGATGGACCTAACGTCTCACTAATCACGGATAACCCAACGGAGATTCAAACTCTAAACTTCTTAGGTACTCCCCTAGATATCCTATGCCCACAACAAGTGCACGTTATATGATGTAAGTATTATCACATTGGCCAGACATCATAATACTGGCATCATATAAATATGCCCTCATGATGGTCATACTTTATCTCAAGTCATAATCAAAACCACCTATCTTAATCCACCTAGTACTTCTACTGTCTCAGAGGTCAACCAAAATCGAATGCCATAGTCAATAGAGAAAACAAAACTATTTGCAAGAGTATCAGAATCCCTGATTGCCTAGCAGAAGTGGGGTATGCCGTCACAAGCATCATATCTTTCACAATTCGCCAAAATCTCTCAAAACAAAGTCATCACCGAACATACGAAAGATAAACATGAACTGAAATTCTTCTAGGGGACTTAATTCATAAGAGGAACTTATTACTATATAACGAAACTTAAGAGGGTCAACGAAAATGAAAGTTAGTCGCCAAAACTTCTGCCTTCATAGAATCAATTCTACCAAGTATAGAGGGTATGTTTCAAATATCCGCTCATTCAACACATCTAATCTTTTCAAGTCCGGTTAATCTGTCTTCGTCTGTCCATCATTCGGGAAGTGAAACCAAAATCGTGTACTTGTGTCTGGTTCATCAAGCCTCCTGCAGTTCCTCTTGGAATATGATGGAGTATTGTGGATTTCTGGCACGATCTTTAAATCTCTTCATCATCCAGTCTGCTTCCGCTCTCAATTCATCTTAGTACAACCAAGATGAATAAGGAAGTGAGACTGCATGTCTTCATCAGCTCCAGGTTGGCCATCTTGACTAGAATTTCTTCCTCCGCATCGCCAACACTTCTGCCTTGTAAGGAATGTCTTCACTCTTCAGGGTAGTCTTTGTTGTCGTCAACTCCAGGTCAGGCAAAGAACACCGTTGTCTCAACAAATATCCATCTCCCTTCTCAGAAGTTCTTGTGGTTGCTTCTTCAGTCCTTCAAACATTTAATGAGGTCGTCTGGTACGGAATTTACAAAGATAGAACGAATCAATCATTGGCACGCGGAAATGGAAAAATGATTACGGGTAGTGATACGGTTAGGTTTACGATAGTTGATACGCTGACGCATAATTTTCTCTTTCTTCTTCATAAACTAATAGGGGTATTCAAAGTAATCACTGAGGTGAACAAGGTCATATTCCATCAGCTTCTTCAATCTCTCAACTTCTATAGCATCATGGTTCGTCAACTGAGATCGGTTCAATTCAATTCCACTTCTTAAACAGGAGCGAAACATAAGAGTTTCATCAGAACCACCAGAATATTTACACAACAAAACTTCCAATGCCAAGTTTTCTAAGAGTGGATAATAGGTGTCAGGAGACAATCAATAATCAAGTGAGATCGAGGTAAATGTTTCCATAACAGCGTTAAGCTTAACAGATTGGAGCGGTTAAAGGTTATCATAACAAAGTAGGATGAAAATAGATTTCCAAAAGTCGCCTATCAGATATGGTACTTGGTATGTGCTAAAACACATACCTTTTATTGACCAAAAACCGGACCAAAATGACCAAAAACCCGACCATAATGCCAAAAGATATTGTGTTTTTGTATTTTTGTATATCCAGGGATGGATATTGTGAAAACGACAAAAGACACGAGAAAATCGAAAAAAAGGAGCACGGGATATGGAAAAGGCTCAGAACAGGAACCGGAAAGAAAATATGGTCAAAAAGTCAACCGAGGTCCTCCAAGTATCAAAGTTTGTCCAATTCAGCCCTTAGATCATCTTTTGAAAAATGGCAGCCACGGTCCCTAGAAATTCAGCAATTTACACATTTAGTCCCTATTTGTGAAAACCTTAAACCTTTAACTATAGCTAAAATCCTGATCAGCCCACAAATACTTCACCATCCTTAGCCCATCCATCTTGAACCAAGCCCAACTCTTAAAACATACCCGGTCCACTCTTTTAAATCCCTGTGACCCGATCCATACCCACTTAAACCCGGTCAAAAACTAATATACTCGGTCAAATAATATTACTCCAACACACACTATCTCTCACCTTTTTTTTTACCCGCGCCCCAAAATCACCCTCTCTACCCAGAAAAGACTATTCACTCGAACCCTAATTTCACCCCGCCTAAATTTTACCATAATTAAGGGTAATACGGTCAATCATTGGCCCTTCTAGAAGATATCTGAGGTGTCAGGAAGGGCAGAAGCGCATGAATGGCTACGTGGCGGCATCCCATTGGACCGAACACATCATATCTTTGATCCTAAGGCTGAAAATGAAGCGTGCCAAACAAGGGAGTGATCTAAGGGTGATAGAGAGCTGAGGATACACGAGGATTGCCAGGGTGGAAGTCCCAGAAGGTTCCCTGGATTGCTATAAATAGCCCCCTCATCCTTCATGTAGAATCGTCCAATTTTTATGTTTTTAGAAAATTGTTACCAATTTTATTTCCTGTCATTTAATGTTTTTCGTAGTGTAATTTTTAAATTTAAGTTGTAATTTTAATTCCAGTAACTCTTGTACTCAGTTTTCTTTAAGTTTAATGAAAGTCAATTTTTGTCAACAACACTGTTCATCAGCTTATTTTTCCATTTAAGTGCTTATTTTGGATATGTCTACTTGTTTGATAATATTTTGAGGTATGATAGATAGGTTGTTGGATTTTGTTACTTTGTTTTCAAATCTTCCTGCCTTATTGCTTTTAGTCAAAAGAAAAAGTCAAAACAGCTTTTTATGCTTTCTCAGCTTAATTTGCTTTTGAATTGCTTTTCTAGTGTAATGGTTTCTGGAAATCTGGTTTACAAGCTTTATTAAGTTCATTACATTTGAGAAATACCAAAATAGATTAGCTAAGGGTTGTTTGGTTTAAGATCAGCTCAAGTAGATTAAGCTTATGCATTGTTCTTTTGCATCTGATTTGGGTTCATTTTGGATCCATGTAGGGTAAATTAGTTTTGTCTAAGGTAATTTGATGTGGTTTGAGCTTATTTAGGTTGTCTAGTGCACTAGTGCATTTATAAGTCTTAACACTGCCTTCAATAAGCTCAGCATAAGCTGAGCTTATTCAGTCCTATTAGTTTGCATTTTTAGTTTACTTTTAAGCACTAGAGTTAGATTATTTAGGCTATATTGATTTACAGTAAGTTTTGGTCTGTTTTGCGCCATTTTTCTTCCCTCCTGTCATAAAAATCTTTTGTGCAGAATCATGGTTTTTGCCTGCTGATCTAGCCCATTTTCTGGCTTATTCACTTAAGCTGTTGGCTCAAATTTTGGTTTGTAGGTAGTTTAATTAGCAAGCATTAAGTTATTAAATTTGAATTTGGATTTTCAGCTTATTTACTAGCCCTTTTTCTTGTCTGCAAATTCAGCCAAATCTGGTATGCATAATCTGTTGCAGCAGACTTGAGTTTTCAGCAGCTGATCTAGGGCTTAATTAGAGTTCAATTGGCTTATAACTTTTGGGGCTTTTGTGTTTTCTAGGTAGTCAGTAGTACTAGGAAGATTTTGCCCCCATTAGGTTTTAGCTTAGAGCTTATTAGGTCTGCTTAATCAGTGCTGCAAGTAGGGTAGATTACCATTTTGAACCTGTTTTAGTAATAATCTGTTCAGCTTATATTTTGCTTATTGTGTGTGCTTATTTTTCATTTTTCAGTCCTTTTGAGCTTCCAGTAGTGAGATATGCATGTTCTTAGTTCTTTATAATTTTTGGCTTATTTTTGCTTATTTTTAGCTTATTTCCTATTTGCTTATTATCTGTTTTAGCTTATTCAGTCATATTCAGCTTCTGAAAATATTTTTCTTAAATTTCTTATTAAAAATTAAAATTACCCAAAAATTTTCAGAATTTTTTATTTAGTTTTACTATTTTTTTTAAGCATTTAATTAGTTTTAATTAGTTTTTAAATCATAAAAAAAAAATTATTAAAAAAATCAAATAAATATTTTTCTTTTTCCAAAAATTTTCTTTTATCATTTTTAATTTAGCAAAATTATTTTCAAAATTTTATGGCTTAAATTTTAGAAAATCATTTTTATTCGCGTTTTTATATTACGTCGCGTTCCATTTTTAAATTCAATTTTCGTTTTTAGGTTAAATGCTTAGTTTAATTGTTCCATTAGCTTAGTTTAATTAGTTTATCTTGTTTGTTATTTTAATATTAGTAGTGTAATCCAAAATCAATCACTCTTTTTCACATTCACTTCACGAATCACGTCCCGGGAACACAAATTCCATTCAATCTTCGTCGGGACAAACGACTCGGGTTTTGCATATTTCCTTTGCAATTCCTTGGACTATAATTGATAGATCACAATTTTTGGTGCCGCTGCCGGGGAAGGTTGAAGTGAGTTCGTGATTCCGTTTTTCGATTCGTGTTTTGAAGACCCTTCCTCGGAAGTTATCGTTTTTTATAAAAATAAATAAAAATACAAAAAGTAAATAAATCAGACACTTTTCTTAAAGTGTTTTCACCATTAATAATAAATCCTCGCTCTCGAGAGGGCGTTGTAAACCATTCCGAATAAACAACAAAAGAGATCGTGAAGTTAAACGTTTCTAGGATTATTTCTTTTCTACAACCTATACACGGGGTTTAAGGAGGTCTTGACATTAAATTGCAGACCGAAGAGAGATCCATTCTTCTCTCCCGCCACGCTGCGCGTAGTTTTGAAAGAAACAAGTGCGATTGATCGATCGATCACCAAAAAGATAATAATTCT
The DNA here is from genome assembly GCA_021014915.2 of Artemisia tridentata subsp. tridentata. Lineage (NCBI taxonomy): Eukaryota > Viridiplantae > Streptophyta > Magnoliopsida > Asterales > Asteraceae > Artemisia > Artemisia tridentata. The sequence goes on from CP139503.1 coordinate 39,736,222, forward strand.
AATTTTTCCTTAATTAAAAATCCAAAAAGATTTTCTCTTCAAAATTATTTTCCATTTTTCTTTTGTTATTTTCTATGTTTTTAAACTTAAAAACCCAAAAATATTCTTCTTAAATCCTCTTAAATGTTTAATTCTTATCTTCTTAATCCTCTATATTTTTAATTCTGATGGAATCGTTTATCCCATGCGTCGGTTGTGGAGAGCCGCTTTTCGGTTCACCGTGTCGGTGGTGTACGTGCGAATGGTATGGTAATGATATTCGGGACGGACGTTGTTTATTTTGTGGTTCAAGTAATTCATGTTATGATCCAAATCCGAATTCGTTCACCAACTCCTCAAATTTTTCCGACTGCCCGCCACAGCCCGATTTATCTTCGTTCAATCAACGTTATTGCGATGGGTGTGGAGATCCGTTAGGTGATTTTTGTTGTCAACGGTGTACTTGCGAGAGGTGTGGTAGTAATTTGATCAATGGATTTTGTTCGTTTTGTGCTTCGGAAGCTGAAAATTCATACACTTATGATTTTAATCCGAACATTTCCGATTATCCTCAAAACAATTTCACTCACCCTCCTCAAAACTTTTATGAGCAAGAACCGTATTTCAATGATACACCGAACTTTTCTTGTACAAATTGTGGGGGTCCTCATAATGATTATCAATGTCAACCGTGGGGTCAAAATTACTATGAACCTAATCCTTGCTATAATACTTCCGGTTTTGACAATTACCAACCCCCACAAAATCCCGTCAATTATCCAAATCAAGATGCAATGCGCAAAATTGAAAAACTTATGGGAATCGTTGTTGAAGGGGCTTGTAATAGCACACAATTGATAAATCAATATTTGGCTAAACGAAATACTTATACCCCAGAATAACCCCATGCGAAGTCTATGGAAGAATTACTTGCCGAGGAAAAAGAGGCTAATTTTCGAAAGGCCTTAATGTACTGTGACGATGATTCCGATGATGACGAGGAGAGACTTGTTCCGTTAAACTTCCCTCAAATAGCACCCGTCTTTCCTACCAAAGTACTCGAGGACTCTCTAAAAATGGGGGACGAGCATCTAAACACTATTCCGGCAACGGAATCAGACGGTGTTGAGAACCTTGTCCCAATCCCAAGTGAGTCCGAGGAAATATCTGACAGTGAAAGTGATTTGCAATTTTATGATGAATCTCTTGACGTTTCTAAGGTTACTTCCGGGATTTTCTCTAACCCTCTTTTTGAATTCAATGATGAGTATACTTCTTGCAAAGTTAATCCTCTTTTCGATGGAGGGTTAGAGAACGTTGAGGACGAGAACTCTACTTTTGATGAGCCGATTTTTCCAATACCTCGCCCCGACGATTCCCATGACTCAGCAAGGGAAATTCTTTTTCTTGAAAGATTGCTTAATGATGATCCCCTTTCCCTTCCAGAAACTGAGTCATTTCACGTTAATCCTTCATCCCCTCGCCCTCCTGCTAAACCACTTGATGATGGAATTCTTTCTGATATTGAGTCAGATACGGAGACAATAATGGACGAGGTGCAAACTTCTAGCACACAAAGTACAGCACATGTCCCACCTCCGTATATCCTTCCAGAGCCCAATCTCAAAGACGTACTTCATAAGACTTATATCATACCTCCTCCGGAGTATGATTACTTTCATTTTGAGGAAGATCATGACCCGGGGGGAGATGTACTCTATCCTAAGAGTTTGCTTATCAATGATTTAACCCCAACCCTCCCACCCGCGGTTTTTATTGATGGTAACCATAAGAGCTTCAATGTTGATATTCAAGATCAGAAAAATGGTAATCTTGAGGATGAAGAATGGATCTTCATTGTGATTAAGATCCTTATTCCTTTCTTCACCTACTCGGTGACTTCTCCTTTATTTCACTCCTTCGGGAGTGAAGATACCATCTTTGACCCCGGCATTTTCTTTTCTATCTAGAGCCGCGGGTATCTCATCGGAGTGGAACTTTCGTATGCTTGAATGTTTTTCCAAACATCTTGAACGAAAGTCCGATTGCGATTATCTCTTCCACTTGCTCCCCCAAGGATAATTAAATTCTGGGTCGAGTCAAGCTCATGTGACTCGGTTAACAAAAACAAGCGCTTCGTGGGAGGCACCCCATGCTTATCCATCTATCCTCTTATCTTATTTCTAATAAAACATGAGGAGGGATCCCTCTTCCATTTCTTGTGTCTCGTGGTTGTTTGTGTATGTCCAGGTTTGCCCGATTGATGAAGACTCTCGTGCTCGTAGTTTCCTTCATGCTATTCGAGTTTCATCATTCGCTGCTCATCCAATATCCTAAAATCTTATCGTTTTACATCTATCTTTTGGCATAATTCATAAACGGCCTTAGATTTATTTAGGAGAACCCTTACCTTTAAGACATTGAGGACAATGTCTCGTTTTAGTCTGGGGGGGTAATCTTGCGATTTGATTTTTGCCTTGCATTTTTGCCGTTTTCTTATGCAACCCCGTTTTTCCTCAAAAATTGAAAAAATCCAAAAAATGAGAAAAATTTAAAATTTTTTTGCAAAAATATAATAAATTTTTGACATTTTTGTTGACTTTCCGCTGGAGAGAGTAGGAATAAAATTCTGACTTGATCGGGCGTGTTGAGCCCTAGCTTGTCTCCTTAACCTTTCATAATCTATAAGCTCGTGCTAGTCTTTTACACAAGGAGCTATAAAATGCGAATTCTTTTTAAGAGTTTGCAAGTTCCCGTATTTGACTTTATATATGCATGGCTTGATTATTTGGCTAAGCATTCGCGGATCTTATTATTTAAGATTTTAAATTTGCGAAGAACGAGAAATGATAGAGTTGTTTATAAGTTAGATTGCTAAACGTGGAGTAGTTGGATCTCTTTAGAGCTCATCGAAGTTATTTGTGGCTTTTTGTTCCCATAAGCTTGTTTCACCCAAAAAAATAGAAATCTAGGAATAATTAAAGCTATTTTGGTTTTGGCGATAATTAGTTTTTATTTCTTCCTTAGAGAATTCTTGCTTATGAAAGTTGGGTACACATCAAGTTACTGTCAGTGTTACGGTGTAATAGACTATTCCATCTTGCCGGCTCGCAACCGATGTTGGGATTGTTATAAAAGCCGTAGGACTTGGGGTTTGGCAACACAAATAATTAATGAATATGATAATGTATAATAATAATCCAAAGCCATAAAAAGTTTTCTACATCTTGCCGGTTCGCAGCCGATGTTGTAGACTTCTAATAAAGGCAGAGGAAAAATTCCAAGGTCATAATAGACTATCACATCTTGCTGGTTCGCAGCCGATGTTGTGATTGTTATAAAGGGCCAAGGATTAAATACGTTAATGTGCTTAATAAATGTTATAATGCCAAACTTCGACTCCGGGGATATCCTAATAAAAGCTTCTGTCTCTGGACTCGTAGATGAGTTGTTTCGGTCGTATATAAAAGGGATATCCTCAAAATCGTGTTAAATCAGAGACCTTGATGTGGACCTCATTTTTGTATGCAACGGTTTTCGAGGGAAGGTTTGGAAACTACTTAGCGTCTAAACTAGGTATCTTTATCGGACTAAGAAATTATCGAAACGAGAATATGAAGAAATTCATTTCTCACCAAAAATAAAATAAATAGAGGAAAATAGGAATTTGGGAACAAGGAGTCCACAATTAGCTTTCTGAGTAGTGTTGGCAATCTAACTTGCAAATGACAATGATTTCGTTTTTAAGCTTAGTTTGGGGACTTGTGAAAAATCAGGGACGACGAATTTTATCCGTATGGTCACTTCTTTATGAGTCGTGTTTCCTACTCGAAGACCTTAAAAGTTATCATTAGATAATGATTGTCGACAAAGTCGTCCCCTAAATAATAAAGAAAAATACAAAAATAAAATAAAAGGAAAAATGGGGAGTTTTTAGAACTTAAGATTTCTTAATCTCTTTTGAAAATTTTGCTACTTTTCAAAGTTAGTAAAAAGAGATTGGAAATTTTTGGTTTTGAAAACATGTTTTTTTAACATTGCATGAGGACATTGCAATAGCTTAGTCTGGGGGATTTTGGTATGTGCTAAAATACATACCTTTTATTGACTAAAAACCGGACCAAAATGACCAAAAACCCGACCATAATGCCAAAAGATATTGTGTTTTTGTGTTTTTGTATATGCAGGGACGGATATCGTGAAAACGACAAAAGACACGAGAAAATCAAAAAAAACGAGCACGGGATATGGAAAAGGCTCAAAACAGGAACCGGAAAGAAAATATGGTCAAAAAGTCAACCGAGGTCCTCCAAGTATCAAAGTTTGTCCAATTCAGCCCTTAGATCATCTTTTGAAAAATGGCAGCCACGGTCCCTAGAAATTCAGCAATTTACACATTTAGTCCCTATTTGTGAAAACCTTAAACCTTTAACTATAGCTAAAATCCTGATCAGCCCACAAATACTTCACCATCCTTAGCCCATCCATCTTGAACCAAGCCCAACTCTTAAAACATACCCGGTCCACTCTTTTAAATCCCTGTGACCCGATCCATACCCACTTAAACCCGGTCAAAAACTAATATACTCGGTCAAATAATATTACTCCAACACACACTATCTCTCACCTTTTTTTTTACCCGCGCCCCAAAATCACCCTCTCTACCCAGAAAAGACTATTCACTCGAACCCTATTTTCACCCCGCCTAAATTTTACCATAATTAAGGGTAATACAGTCAATCATTGGCCCTTCTAGAAGATATCTGAGGTGTCAGGAAGGGCAGAAGCGCATGAATGGCTACGTGGCGGCATCCCATTGGACCGAACACATCATATCTTTGATCCTAAGGCTGAAAATGAAGCGTGCCAAACAAGGGAGTGATCTAAGGGTGATAGAGAGCTGAGGATACACGAGGATTGCCAGGGTGGAAGTCCCAGAAGGTTCCCTGGATTGCTATAAATAGCCCCCTCATCCTTCATGTAGAATCGTCCAATTTTTATGTTTTTAGAAAATTGTTACCAATTTTATTTCCTGTCATTTAATGTTTTTCGTAGTGTAATTTTTAAATTTAAGTTGTAATTTTAATTCCAGTAACTCTTGTACTCAGTTTTCTTTAAGTTTAATGAAAGTCAATTTTTGTCAACAACACTGTTCATCAGCTTATTTTTCCATTTAAGTGCTTATTTTGGATATGTCTACTTGTTTGATAATATTTTGAGGTATGATAGATAGGTTGTTGGATTTTGTTACTTTGTTTTCAAATCTTCCTGCCTTGTTGCTTTTAGTCAAAAGAAAAAGTCAAAATAGCTTTTTATGCTTTCTCAGCTTAATTTGCTTTTGAATTGCTTTTCTAGTGTAATGGTTTCTGGAAATCTGGTTTACAAGCTTTATTAAGTTCATTACATTTGAGAAATACCAAAACAGATTAGCTAAGGGTTGTTTGGTTTAAGATCAGCTCAAGTAGATTAAGCTTATGCATTGTTCTTTTGCATCTGATTTGGGTTCATTTTGGATCCATGTAGGGTAAATTAGTTTTTTCTAAGGTAATTTGATGTGGTTTTAGCTTATTTAGGTTGTCTAGTGCACTAGTGCATTTATAAGTCTTAACACTGCCTTCAATAAGCTCAGCATAAGCTGAGCTTATTCAGTCCTATTAGTTTGCATTTTTAGTTTACTTTTAAGCACTAGAGTTAGATTATTTAGGCTATATTGATTTAGAGTAAGTTTTGGTCTGTTTTGCGCCATTTTTCTTCCCTGCTGTCATAAAAATCTTTTGTGCAGAATCATGGTTTTTGCCTGCTGATCTAGCCCATTTTCTGGCTTATTCACTTAAGCTCTTGGCTCAAATTTTGGTTTGCAGGTAGTTTAATTAGCAAGCATTAAGTTATTAAATTTGAATTTGGATTTTCAGCTTATTTACTAGCCCTTTTTCTTGTCTGCAAATTCAGCCAAATCTGGTATGCATAATCTGTTGCAGCAGACTTTAGTCTTCAGCAACTGATCTAGGGCTTAATTAGAGTTCAATTGGCTTATAACTTTTGGGGCTTTTGTGTTTTCTAGGTAGTCAGTAGTACTAGGAAGATTTTGCCCCCATTAGGTTTTAGTTTAGAGCTTATTAGGTCTGCTTAATCAGTGCTGCAAGTAGGGTAGATTACCATTTTGAACCTGTTTTAGTAATAATCTGTTCAACTTATATTTTGCTTGTTGGGTCTAAAAGATGCTGCTGATTCGAGAAACATAACTCTGCTGAATAGTTATGTGACTCTGCTGATTAGCACAATAACTCTGCTGTTTGTGACTCTGCTGGTTTGGATATTAGGCATAGTGTAACTCTGCTGCTAGCTCACGAAGACTCTGCTGCTAGAAGATTTACTCTGCTGCTTATTAGATATGTATAGTATGTTAAGGATAATTATAGAAAAGATACGTATGAATATTTTTCTTGTATAGGAAGTCTTGTAAACCGACTAGGACTCCTTACGCTATAAAAGGAGGTTCTAGGGTTAGGGTTAGAGATCGATTATCTTAGCGTACGTATTAGTGTTTACACTTCAAGGTTTCTGTAACCCTATTGCTATTGAGCAATCGTATTAATATATTGAAGTGTTGTTTGAGAATTCGTTTGTGTTTTAATTCTTCTTAAGATCAAATATTAAGTTCCGCATAATATTTGATATACAACTCAAGATCAGTTTCTATACCGATTGTCTTAGATTTATCTAAAGCAATTAATAAGATTGTGAAGCTCAACTGGGATCAACATTGCTTATTGTGTGTGCTTATTTTTCATTTTTCAATGCTTTTGAGCTTCCAGTAGTGAGATATGCATGTTCTTAGTTCTTTATAATTTTTGGCTTATTTTTGCTTATTTTTAGCTTATTTCCTATTTGCTTATTATCTGTTTTAGCTTATTCAGTCATATTCAGCTTCTGAAAATATTTTTCTTAAATTTCTTATTAAAAATTAAAATTACCCAAAAATTTTCAGAATTTTTTATTTAGTTTTACTATTTTTTTAAGCATTTAATTAGTTTTAATTAGTTTTTAAATCATAAAAAAAATTATTAAAAAAATCAAATAAATATTTTTCTTTTTCCAAAAATTTTCTTTTATCATTTTTAATTTAGCAAAATTATTTTCAAAATTTTATGGCTTAAATTTTTGAAAATCATTTTTATTCGCGTTTTTATATTACGTCGCGTTCCATTTTTAAATTCAATTTTCGTTTTTAGGTTAAATGCTTAGTTTAATTGTTCCATTAGCTTAGTTTAATTAGTTTATCTTGTTTGTTATTTTAATATTAGTAGTGTAATCCAAAATCAATCACTCTTTTTCACATTCACTTCACGAATCACGTCCCGGGAACACAAATTCCATTCAATCTTCGTCGGGACAAACGACTCGGGTTTTTCATATTTCCTTCGCAATTCCTTGGACTATAATTGACAGATCACAAATTCCAAAAGTCGCCTATCAGATATGGTACTCCCTGGCAGCTTATGAAGGCCAGCCAATACATAACTTAAGGACCTCAAAATCAAATATATCAAGAGTAAGCGGATTCGTAGGATGAGTACAGTCGTAAAACAGATAGGTAGTTCATATATCAAGGTCAATTACATGGTTCATCAAAGTGTTGAGATAGATAAGTGAACGATTCAAGGTGTTGGAAACTTGTTTAGTTATTTAACCAAAGTGGCAGGTAGGTTGGAAATCATCGAACATCGCATAACTATCAAAAGTCAGGCGTACAGAATATCAGTTATCAGCATCATCATGCTCAGTTACCAATTTCGCATCGGGACAAAATTATCGTTATATCCTTCCAAAGGGAACTAATTGGCGGCAAGATTCGTTATTCAAAGGGAGGGAATAAACCTCCCATATCCATGGTTAATAATCACCAGAGTTCTTATAGGAGTAATAATGGACGTTGCAAGACAGAGTAGTATCAGATGATACATTTTCATCCAGCACGGGAAATGAATTAATAGAATGTGTCAAACACATTAGGGTTAAATGACTTTCGGGATAGTTGGAGAAGTATCAAACAGGTCGGAAGTGATGATCAAAATCAGGTAGTGGTAGCAAAACTTTAACAATCGGAAATCATGGAAGGGAGTTCAAAATGGGTTCAAACACCGAAGGTGAAACATAGTAGAGTAGTCATCAATGATCAATCAACCTATCCTTTATCAGAACAAAATCAAAATTAGCTATCCAATGAAAACAGATCGACAACGCAAGTCTTATCGTGCAAAAGTGAAAGGAAAACGTTCTTATACTCATGGTTAAAACACCACAAAGCTTCTCATGGGAACAGAGATGTTTAAGATGGACTCAAATAGGAACATAAGATTTATAGATGATTATCAAAAGCAAATAACAGAATGTATCAATTAGGTCATCGTCATGGAGATTCTCAGAATGCCCGAAGAGGCATCAAAATGATTAACAAAAGAATCAGAGGTCAGAGTCGGAAACTTAGGTGGTGCAAAGCGTGAGCTTTCAATCTCCAAAAGTGATCTCAACAAGCAGGGCACGGATCAGAGTGATGCGGAAGCAATGATACTTACACAAAAGCCTTATAGTCTACCAATTCCTCACTGGTCAAACTTAAGTTCCTATAAGGAAATCCTAAAGCAAATCTTAAAGGTTGTCTTATGAGCGCTTATAGTGGAAACTTAATGGTCCAAACTTCACAGGTCAAGGGTAAATGTATTATGAGTCGCAGCCTGTCTCTCTGATACCATAAATTGTAACACCCCAACCCGACAAGGGTAAAGATATCACAATAATGGTTTCATATCAGATCAAAACAAAGCATACATCTATAGTAATACACGAATTCTCAAAGGTTACAAATGAAATACAAATACTACAAAGTTACATATGAACTTCCAATAAATACTAATTCCGAAATAACCATAACTTCTAGTCATTTTTAAATCCAGAATCGCTATTAAGTCTTCTAAGTCCAAAGGTTCTCTCCACTCATTCCCAGCTTCCTACTAAAACTTGCCGCAGGAAAAGAAATGCGGCTGAGCTACGAGAGCTCAGTGAACAGATATAACGATAACAAACAGTAATAGAGGATAGTACCGAATAACAAAAACAAAGGTCAAACAGATATAATATGGTTCAAGGGATAAGTCAAAGAATAAGTATAAAGGAAAGAGAAAAGGGATAGTAATCCACCACGAGCCCAGAAACAGATCATATCATATCGTAACCATAAATCTTCATAATCATATAGAGGGGAGACCTCTCAGATAATCAGATAATATGAGGGGTGTCCTCATTCTTCAAATGGAGTAGCTAGCTCCTAGATATATGTGAAAGGTGTGTATTGCACACAAGCACCAGTCACCAGACAAATCATATCAAATCATGTTAAATCCACTAACCAGATCAGATCTAGGATGCATCCATACGCCCCCGCAGACAAATAGTGGCCAAAATAATATAATGCGCATATCAGATAACAGATAAGGGGATGGTGTGGAACATCACTCAACCACACTAGAGTCATGCCATCGGTGCATCAATGACATGGACATGGAACCCCCATGCCTAGGGTCACAGATTTTGGCTCGGGTATCAAACTAAGAGTCAGATATCATATCAAATCAGAGTGTCATATCAAAAGGTCCATATCAAATGGGTTCATAACAGATATATCAGATGTAATGCCAAAGGTCCAAATCAGAGTTTACCAGATCAAGGTTCATATTAAGTAATCAATTCAAGGTTCAGATCAAAAGTTTAATTCAAAAGTTTCTATCAAAAGTCCATTTTAAACAATCCATTATTCATGATTTTCATAAAACGATCCTTTAAAGTGGTTTTCATAAAAATAATATTTCAAAACGGTTTTTATAAAGATAGTCTTCGAAATATAGTTTTCATAAAAGTTAGTAACATTTTATATAAAAGTAGTTTCGCATCATTTATAAACATCTTTTAAAATGGTTTTTCTCATAACATTTCCATAGTATAATTAAAAAGGTTTTCATAACATAGGTTCATAACAGAGGTCATATCAGATGGGATCAACAGAGAAGGTTCGAGCAAAGGGAATCATAGCAATGGCATCAGTTCAGAAACTAACAGATCAGAAAATGAAAGAGATCATGAGAAACCTTATAAGGAAGGTCAGAATATCTGTACCTTATACCGCAAATGAAAACACAATAGAAAATATCAAGGTCGGAAGCAAACTCCATCTTCAGCGGATCTACACGAATCATGACTGTCTTATTAAAAGCTTATTTAATTCAGATTACTTATTTTAGTCGGCTTTCCAGTTTTAGTAACTTTCCATATTTAGTAACTTTCCATTTTTAGCAGGTTTCCATAATTAGCAGGTTTCCATTTTTAGAAAGTCTCCATAATCAGAAAGATTTAAGTATCATAACTTAGGTTAAGCCATTATTTAAGCATATTATGGACATAGGGTAGATTTTAACAAGTTATGATAGTTCAGGGTTAAATATGACAAGTTTCCATAAATTAGGGTTTTAATTGCAAATATCCCAAAGTTAAGGGTCTTAAATGAAAATATTGCAAAATATTAATTTAAATACATCATTTATTCAGAATCACATCTTTAGTCCATAAAGTTTCAATATTTACACTTTTAACCCCTCTATTTAATTAATTTCCATTCAAAACCCTAAATTTACACATAGTTCCATATCTTGCAATTTTTACACATAAGGACCTCATGTTATATTTTTTACACTTTAGTACTGACCTAAATAACATTATAAAAATAACCTTTAAGTTTCAGAAATGACAAAACACCCCCTTATATTTTAAAACCCCAAATCTTATAACATTTTTAAATCAAAATCCTAACCCTAATCTTTCCCAATCATTAGGCCATCATTTGTACATCATGAATACATTATTTATTAACCAATTTCAGATCCAAAACCCTAAATCTAAATTCGTAGCCTAGGATTTTATTTTTTTCTTTTCGATTTCATAATACCCGATTAGAACAAAAATTAATCACGACATATGTAGGCTCCTATAAATCAAACCACTATTTTTCCTAGATCATATATGTTATATAGAGTCCAAATAAAATACGATTCACACCCAGAAAATTCGTATCACATATTTTAGAATTTACGTACGTTTTAACCATTTAAATTCAAAACGATCAATATGAGTTACAAAAATTCGAACCAACATTTTTCTAGACCTATATGATGATCATAGAACCCATAAAAATTATGTATAAGACCCAGAAAAATTGTATGATCATATTTGGATTTTATTCACGTTGTGATACATATAATTACCACGATCGATTTTAACATGCATGGTTCATGTTATCTATTTTATATGAGTTATATACGATGTAGAGAGTACTGGAAAAATACCAGAAATGTTTTAGAATGATCGGATCAAGAGTGAGAGTTTTGTACCTCTCGCTAGAATAATACGACACCAAGAAACTCCTACGATCGACCCAGTGATTCCACGACCTCAAGGCTATTTTTCCCACCTTCCTTAGACTTGGTAGAGCCCACAAAAAATATTAACCAGCCTCCAGAAATTTGTTTGGTGATAGGGAGAGTTTTGTGCGTGTTTTAGGGTTTTAACGATGGAAATAATGGAAATGGTTGTAAAACCGTGTGCAAAGGGGAGGGGAGGGCATGAATTTCGGCTTGATTGATATAAGAGATCAATTTTACTGATTTGTAATGTGTTTCCCTTTTTAGTTTGCTGCTTATCTTGTTATAAAAGTTTTATAAATACAAATAATAACTTAAACATGATTTTCGATATTCATATATATATTTTGTGTGTAACCATTATTTTTGGACAATGTAGAAATGTTAAAATGTTGTCTCAAAATTATTTTACTTCATATGTTGCTCATTACCAAAGGTTTGGGTTTAATTTGATACTTTTGATGCCTTTTAATCAACTTTAAAATTGTAGGGGCAATTTGGTCATTTTACACGTTCTGGATTTTAGGGTTTTACATTCAATCTCATCTTTTAAAATCTTGTTGACTTCCTTTTTTTAGGTAAGCGTCCGGTGAAAGAAGATTATAGTAATCACTATGGGTGTATTGTTGCTGAAACCAAATGATCTTTAACGTATGCTCAATGTGATGTTTAAGACTACAAAACTGTTTTCTCGCTTTATTTTGCCATAACTTAGCATCATAAGTAGCAAGATGAGCTTCTGTGAAATATCTTTTCACATTTGTGTCTTTTCTTTTCAAAGGTTCTTTTGGTATATCTGTCAATTGAGTACAACCATACACAAAGCCTTGGTACGAGAATGAGCTTTTTCTTTGTTTGACTTTTAAACGTTTTTCCTTTTTTGATTTTTCTTCATCTTCTGAAATGAACAGAGCATATGTCGACAAACCTTTTCCCAATTTTTCAGCATCGTACAAACTGGGTGTCAACTTTTGCACTTTGTTTAGAAAACATGGTTTTTCATTTCTCAAATATTTTTCTAAATTATTTTCCACATGATCTGTATTTTCAAAACCAAGTCCGGATTTTCCTTGATGAAGGTTCTCATCTTTAGGAAGCATCATTTGAAGACTTTGAACACTTTGTCCTGTTTTTTGAAGTTTTGCTTCAAGATTTTTTACTCGTTTCAAAAACTCTTGATTTTCATTCTCAAGTTTTGTTTTAACAATCTTAAAATTTGAAGTGGTTTTCTGAAGCATTGAATTTTCACTTTTTAAATCAGAGACTTCTTTTAAAAGCGCTTGAACCTTTCTGTTGTTAAGTACCACTTGTTCATCCATTTTTTGAATGGAACGTTTTTCACGATAAAGAGCTTCTCTATACCCAACTTCAAGTTCTTCCTTTCGTTTTAAAAGTGGTGTGACAAAATCTCCGTTTATTTCAAATTTCCGAGCTTGAGATTTAAGGTTCGAGATTTCAATTTCAAGATCAGCTTTGCTTTTTGTTACTTTTTCAAAACCTTTTTCCATTTCTTTAAATCTCTCAAGCTCTTTGGACAATAAGACATTCGCTTGCTTAGCTTTGCGATTGTCCTCTTTGCACTTTTCAAGTTCATGTTTGAAATTTTCGATTAATGAAGCAAATAAGGCACGATCTTGTTCATAAGAAGATCCATTCTAGGCAAGCTCACCTCCATTAGGATCCATAGCTAGAGTTGTAGGAGTGACATTACTATCAAACCGTTCCCCCACATATGTGTCACTTATGGATTCAGGATGAGCAGGATGTGTCTTATCATGAGCAAACACATTATCGAACAAAACAACATTATCATTATCGTTTGAATGTTGTACCGTAGCCAATATCTCTGTGTCAGATGAAGGTCTGATATGGTCATCCTCAGTATCCCAAACAACTTCATTCCTGTGTGTACCATCAGCATCCGAATCATACCTTGGAGTACTGCTTTCAACCTGCTGTTCTGAAGATGTATCACTTCCCGTGAAAACCAATCTAGCATCAGTTGTTGTACCCTCATTGACTGTTTGTTCATCTCTGTTTGTCTCTCTCTCATTCACATTTGTTTCCTTTAATAGCACTTCTTTTTCCATCTGCTCTCTTTCCCGTTTCTGCTTCTCCATTTCAATCCTTTCCCATTTCTGCTCTCTCCGATGAAGTGATCTTGTAGTAAGCACCAATTCCAGTGTGCTCATTAGTCTAAGCAACTGATTTCTAAACAATTCAACTTCCATGTATCTAATGATGCATTCACTCCATATTTGGCTTGTTGTTTCATAATCTGGAGAATTTTTGAGCACTCTGAAATCTAAGTGGAGAAACCATTTGAACTGCGTCTTGAGCGCTTGATATGCTACTATGCAGTCACTTCCTTGTTCAATTTGGTTCTCTATTAGAAATATGTTATGCAAGAGTTTCCCTCTGAAGGTTGAGAAATACATTTCAGATCCGAAGAGTGTTGCAAAAACTCGATGAAATGAATATGTATTCCACAATGGTAAAACTTGCTTCTGAGATTGCCACACATTGACTCTTAACTGCTTTAAAGTGTGATAGACAATTTTTCTTCGAATGAATAGCGTTTTGCACAACTGGAGGCATCTTTCCCTCTTGAGAACTCGATTCCATTTAATTTCAGTGTGTGATAAGGTTGATGTTGGATCGATGCAAAGATCTAGGAGTTGAGTTTGATGTTGGTTTAAGGTTCAAGAGTTGTGATCGTTTGAAATTAAGTCCTTTCCCGAGTTTTCTAAGTTGAAGGATTTATTAATGGTGATTTCTGATTTCCCTCCAAAAATTGAACTTGAAAATTTTCTCTAACAGAATTTGAAATGCACCATAAAATGCAATTCTAAGTTTACTAGAAAATTTTGAGTTTTAAAAATTTTGACGCCAAATTTCACCGTAAAAATTTAAATTTTGGGCCAAAATTTTCACTGTTATACCAAAATTTGAATTTCGCGTAAAAATTGAACATTTAGAGTGTCTTACTCGGGTAAAATCCTTGCACGGTTCCTAAGTCGATGAACTTGAAGAGTCGTTGAGAAACTTGATAAATCGAGAAAGTTGATAACTTGCAGAAAGTTGATAACTATAGAAAGTTGATAACTATAGAAACTTGATAAGTCACAAAGTTGATAAAGTCACAAAGTTGATAAGTCCCAAACTTGATAAATCCCAAACTTGATAACTTGCCAAAGTCGATAGTCACAAAGTCGATAAGAGCAAGAAACTCGACAACAAACGGAGAAACTCGATATCCTATGAAATTCGACAACTTGCTAAGAAACTCGACAGCAGAAGAAACTCGACAACCTTCTTGAAACTCAACAGCCCTTGAGAAACTCGATAACAATGATAGAAACTCGATAACTGTAGCAGAAACTCGAGAAGTCCAAAGAAACTCGACAGAATCCAGAAACTCGATAGATCCAAGAAAGTCGAGAAGCTAACAAACTCGATAACTTTTTAGAGAAACTCGATAGATCCAATAAACTCGACAATGCCCTAAAAACTCGATAAATCTATGCAGAAACTCGATAAGCTCACAGAAAGTCGATAAGGTTCATAGAAAGTCGATAGAACTTATAAAAACTCGAGAGATTGCTGAGAAACTCGAGAAACTTGAGAAACTCCATAAACTTGTCCAGAAACTCGAAAAGCCTGAAGAAACTCGAGATGACTTTCAGAAACTTGAGAAACTTGATAGAAACTTGAGAGATTTTTCAGAAACTCAAGAAACTTGATAGAAACTCGAGAAACTTGATAGAAACTCGAGAGATCTTTCAGAAACTCGAGAAACTTGAAACTTGATAATCCTTAACTCGAGAATATCAAGAAACTCGACAAGAAACTCACTAACTCATGAGAAACTCGATAAATTGTCCAGAAAGTCGACAAACTAGTCTGATGAACAGTAACTTCGCCCAAAAAAATTCAATCCTAAATCTTTGTTTGGCTCTTGATACCACTTGTAGGACCTATGATCAATCTTATCACACTCAATAATAAACACTAAAACTCAAGAGATAAGAGAGATGAAAGAGATCTAGAGAGAGAAACTAGTGAGATAAATATTTCATTAAGCACACACACTTCTCTAATGGCCCTAAGAGCACCCTCACATCCAACCCTTCCAAGTAAAGGGAAGGGTGTTATTTATAGTTTTTACAAGAGATGGGCTTGGGCTTTTCATGGACTAACATGTGACATATTGGATTACATAAGAAACCCATTGACTATTTTACTTAATAAATACAACGACACATTACAAAATATAAAACGTAAATGACCATCACTTTTATAAAAGCTAACACACACAAAGCCCACTAGGGCGTCACCTAGTGTACTATAAGTACTACTCTACACCTCATTTGAAAGGGGTGCTTGTATGTGAAGTGTGTGTTGGGTTTGAAGATGCTGCTGCTTAAAGTTTGATTATACTACTCATGGTTTTAAAGGAAAAATATACTAAGTATCATTATGCTGCTGGACTAAATGATTATGTTGCTAGTATATTTATTCTACTGTTGAGTTTTTGAGATGATTGAAGAAATAAGCTAAGTATGACTCTACTGCT
The DNA here is from genome assembly GCA_021014915.2 of Artemisia tridentata subsp. tridentata. Classification (NCBI taxonomy): domain Eukaryota; kingdom Viridiplantae; phylum Streptophyta; class Magnoliopsida; order Asterales; family Asteraceae; genus Artemisia; species Artemisia tridentata. The sequence continues at coordinate 39,752,245 of CP139503.1, forward strand.
AGGCTACGAAGATCCTACTACTAGAGTAAATCATTCTACTGCTTATTAGATAAACGTGTAAAGTTTGTTAGATAATTATAGTAATGATACGAATAGATATTATCTTGTATAGAAAGTATTGTAACCGACTGGGACTCCTTAGTCTATAAAAGGAGGATGCGCGTGATGTGTCGTTGCGGTTTAGCAGTTTTAATGCCTACTCAAGTTTTAAATTTATATTTAGCCGACTTATCAATAACACACACACTTAACGAGCAGTGTACCCGGTCAGTATGAAGATAATGGTAAGTAGAGTGTCGATCACTAAGAGTGGAACGTATTATCTCGTTATTCTAATCAGTATTTTAATATCCTAACGCAAGGGGGTTTCAGCCTGAGAGACTGGCACGGTTTGTTTGCAATTAAATAATAAAATAAACCAATAGGCACGAATCAGCAAGTAGCACACACGTACACAGATAAATACTTGAGACAATAAGAGGGCTGTCCTTATGATTAAGTAGATTGTCACTTGTTTTATTGCTAGCTTTATATGAAGTGTATGTAGTTAACCCTTTCTCGTTGGTCCTAATCTTATCGGCGAGTAAACCCTTAATGATTACTTATGTCTAAAAGTTATTCCTAAGTGATCAATTTAGTAATAACCGTGGGAGCCACATTATGTCCCGCAGTCAAATGCCCGCAAGCCACTAATAAACACAGAGGTTATCAATGCACTAATAAGTAGTAACCAAAGACATCAACATATAAACTTTAATTGATGGGAAAGCAAGTATTAAAGGGAGTGCAATCTTTCGTTGTCACATTACACAAGCCACCAATCCTGATGAATTAAAGTTTGCTAACACAATAAAACAAAACTACTTAATGAATTAAACACATGCAGCACCTTCTTACAGCTCTTGTATCTTTGATTTGGGTGTGTCTTGTGCTGCCTCCTTGACTGAATTCGTCCTTTGTTTCTCCTGTTCGAACTTCGGTTTTAGGTTTTTTCGGCACTTTTTAATTCGTCTGGTCTACGGGGTATTTATAGTTTCTGTCTGAGGGAAGATGCGGCGCATCTACTAAGTAGATGTGGCGCATGTACTTAACTTCGCGTGGGGTCCAAGATTATAATATTCAGGAATATTCGTACACCGCCAGAAGATGCGGCGTAACTCCATGATTAGATGCGGCGCATGTCCTCTTGTATCTTGGATCGTATCTGGTGATATCTTGATAGAGATGCGGCGCATGTCGAGAGTGAGATGCGGCGCATCTGGAGCAGAATTGACTTGATCTTGTCCATGTCAGTAGACCTTCAACTTTATGCACGTTTTGCTCCATTATTAGTCCAAAATCGCTAAGTTTCACCAAATGCTTGTTTTTACCTGAGAATTACAAAAGTAAACGATTAAGTATCAATCCTCATACATAATATAGTAAAACAAGTCAAATTAATAGGATAAATGATAGTAATAAAATGTACTTATTTGAGTTCATCAAATATCCCCCCACTTGAAGTTTACTTGTCCCCAAGTAAACCTTAGAATTTCTTTTATGAAAATGTATCCTAAAAGATGTTAGGATTTATTTTTATATTTAAGCATGTATTCGTTCATTTCATAATCACACAACTAAACACTTAACGATTCAGAAGTAAAATAAAATAAGTCGATAAAAGCAAATCTAATCGTTTAACTGTCCAGTCGCGACGAATATTCTATCATAAGCTTGGCAAGTATACACATCTCCACCACTAAAGCTAAGGAGTAACAAGTCTAAAGCGGTAAAAAGGGTTTTTAGGCTTAAGGGTTAATTATTCTTAATCACTATCGATCTCAAATTCCAGAAAAGGCGACAAAATCACAAATACATGATCGAATCCACGAACACGATACTTGCAATTGCTCAAATCCTTAACTCGAATAGGCTAAAGATAGGTCCAAACTTCACCAATAATAATATATCAAAAAGGGCGACAAAATCATAAATACATAGCCGAATCCACGACTACGATACTCAAGATTGCTCAAATCCCTAATCTCAATAAATCAAAGGTTTGGTTGGATAAAGAATAATAAAGGGCATGGATAACATTTGGGATATAAATTGGTGTAAAATGAAAAATAAACAAAACAAATAAATTAAAATCCTAAGTGTGGTTAATCACTATCCCAACCATCCCATGAATAAGACTCATATCATCGAATAACTCACGCTTTAACACTTGAAACACACGCTTTAGGTAGACACGAATTATACTCAACAAGATCTTAATCAAAGAATAAACCTTAATTGGCGTTCCCATAACTGCCAATTCCCATTCAATCCATAGATATAGTACAACAAATAGTGGTGATATCGACCACTTACATAACTTTACATAAGTTGGTTAAAACTAACTTCCAACTTTTTTTTTCTTTTTTTTTTTCTTTTTTTTTTTTTTTTTTTTTTTTTTTTTTTGATTAAACATAAACATAGATGTGTAAAATTTCACCACATCACTATAACTTTCTTTCCGGATAATTTTTCCATACTTTTCATGACTTCAGAAATAATGGTAATAGTGAAAGTAGTAAACACACGAAAAATAAACTCCAAAATATACAATATTTACTTTCACTCCAATTGCATTGTGCAATTTCCCGACCTAACCATAGATAATGAATTACGCACGCGAACACATGTAATGTAAGGAAACACACTTTGCCTATAGCAATCAACCAACCACGGATTCTAATCTACAGGGTAGGCTAAGGTGTAAGGGTGTAACGAAATATTTTAAACATAGGTGTAAGAAACGAAAGGAATGGCTCTGAGGGTTTTTCTAGGGGTATCTTACTCTAAAAATGAGAGTAACAAAAGGGTTTATACGGGGGTTAACTAACCAGTGTAGTTAGTTAATAACACATAACAAATAATAGGCTATTTGGGTGTAATCCTAGAATTTTACCAAGTTAGACAAGTCACTCCAATTATATAAATAATACTTATTATGGTGGTCTCGAATAGTATACAAGCCAAGTTCTAAAGTTTACAAGTCACCGGCACACTCATAGATTTGTGAATTTTGAAAAATCACAATTTTTGAAAATAACGTCATGTGTGCAGTTATGCAACTTAGATCTTAAACAAAAACATGCTAAAAAAATTTTAAGTTTGATATATTAAGCACATTTTAAGCATAATTTTTGAAAAATTTTAGGACAAGTAATTGTTAAGTGTTCTAATTCTCCAATCCCCCCACTTAAGTTAAACAACGTCCTCGTTGTTTGTATAAAAGGTTAAAAACTGGAAAATAAAAGAATTAGAACAGAAAAACTCCCCTGAGATTTGCTCGGTATGATCCTCCATTAGTATAAGAGCAAAAATCAACTTCTTGTGGATTAGAACGTTAAAGCTTCATACTTGATGTATCCACAGGAAATCCAGGAAACTATAATACCACCAATACTTTAAAACACACCTAAGATAAGAAAGGTTCAAACTTGCATAATACATTAGTAGTTAGGAAAAATAAAACTTAAAAATTAAAACTGAAAATCATCAGGTCAGTCGATGCGCCGTATCTTATGGAAGAAGATACGCCGTATCGAGCCTGGAATAAATACGGATCAGAATAAAGATGCGCCGCATCCTTAACCAGGGATGCGCCGCATTAAAATAAACTGATAAATAGTTTTAAAGTCGAAAATAAAAATGCAGAAAAATAAAATAAGATATGACCATTGCAGGAGATGCGTCGCATCTCAGAATTGAGATGCGCCGTATCCTCATGCGGCCTGGAAACAAAATAAAACGAAGTAAAGGATAGGATGCGTCGCATCTGTTTAAGCAGATACGGCGCATGTAGTAATCAAACAGACTGATAACAGTCTGTTGTAAAATGACTCGTTCCACGGTTTAATCTCATACGTCCTCTCGTACTCTCATGCTGAACTTAATGCCAGTCTTCATCAAACATAACAAGAAATATAAACTGAAACATTAAATATAAACATAAGAATAGCGATTAGTACAATCCAAAAAGTAATAATAATGTGTGGAACAATGTCTATGAAATCAAGAGAGTAAGGTCATGGGTGAGTGTGGTCGTCTGGATGGGTCCCGGAAGTGCTGGCTCCATCAGTCCTCTGGCGGACTCTGAGCTCGTATGCACGTGTCACTCCCGCAACCTCAGTACCATCTGGACGAACGTGTGTAATACCCTGCTGCTCTAATAGTCTGCTCACACTCATGACCACCCACTCTGAGTCTCTCCTCAAGGCTCTCAACTCTCCCTCGACTGCCTCAAGTCTCTGACCAATGGTGCGCGGGGGTACTGGTGCCTGTGGCACCTCCTCGTCGGCAGGAGCAGCAGCCGGAGGTTCCTGAGGTCCTCCCTGCTCCGCCTCTGGCCCTGCAGCTCTGGCGGGCCCTAATGCTGCCCAAAAGTGGCCTCCCGCAGCCACCTGGCAGATCCCGAGTCTAACCAAATAGTCCCTATCGATAACCGGGAGACGGGCCACAATAACCTCCAGCCCCGCTGGGATCTCAGCTCCAATAACTCCAAAATGGCGGGCCAGCCTCGAAACAAAATGCCCGCCAGTCATCTGGCTCCTCCGATCTCTCCCTGCAGCAGATCGGTGGAGGTAGTGCGCTAAAAAATGGGGGATGTTCACCGACAACCCCTCATCCATACTCCTCAAGAGGAAGAGGTCCAGAGTGGTCACCTTCTCAGGTGACTGACCCCTCCCAGCAATGGTGAGTGCAATCAAACGGTGGCATAGCCGCCTCATCGGCTCTCTGATCAATGTGTAGGATGGGGTGGAAGTAACGATGTCACCCATCGAAGAAATCCTAACCCAGTAGTCACTGAATACCCCTCTGTCAGGGACAACCCGTAAACTCTCAGCCCAGTATCTGGCAAACCCAGCAGATCCAATCTCCTCCTCAGTGTGTAGCCCCATGGCCAAAATAAACTGCCTCATCGACATCTGCCTATGCACACCTCCTAACCTGAATACCAGAGTGTCAGCTGTATCAATCTCCAAATCCGTCTCCCTGTAATGAATCGTGCTAAAGAACTCCAGCATGAGCTCCCTAATCAGAGGCTCGTCAATCCTAAATAGTCTCTCCCAAGCACTAGACCTAAACACTACCTCCTCATCGTCTCCAGCAACTACCATCTCCATCCGATGATGTAAACTCTCAGCTGCATGTCCACCACCGATCAACCCCACATCGTCAAAATTCAAAACCTGGACTCTAAATATTTTCTTGAAGTAAATCGAGTCAAGCCTATGCAAGTAATCCTCTAGAGCGGCAGGAGTAAGTCCCATGTTCTCAAATTGTAGCCACTGATGCCTAAGTGTGACCTCTGGTAATGCCATCTGAAATAGATATTCACAGTCAGTAAACAGTCTGCAAATAAGGTAGATACGGCGCATCTGATTTAATCAGTGCGGCGTATCTATATAAAGTATAAGAGATGCGGTGCAAGACAATAGATACGGCGTATTGAGATGCGTCGTATCTAGATTAATCAATACGGCGTATCTAGAATTTTATCAATTTTGAAATAGGTCGTTACGCCGCATTAATCAACCTAGATGCGCCGCATCTAAAAGCATATCAGTATAAAATAAAGGGTTAGGCACGTTTTTCAAGAATCCGTATCCGTGACGTAAACTACCACTAAATATCACAGTATTATATGCTCCTTATATCAGTTCTAATATCTCAATCTACCACTGCTAATTCTCCTTCCCGCTAAATATTCAAAATCAAACCCAAAACCTAAATTTTCGGTTAAATCAAATTAGGTTATAAGTTCAATTACTCATGCAAATTAAATACAGGGGAAACCATCTAGAGCAAATCCTAATCATATCTCTATATCATTTAAGTACGAATCGATTCAATCATATAAACCCTAATTTTCGTTCTAAACAAGATTAAATCGAAATTGAGTAATTACCTTAATTTGACGATTAGGAGAAAGATTCTAGATCGGATTAGAGGTGGATTAAAGAAGAATGATCGGGATTCGAGTATAATTTTAGTGCGTGTTCTTAACTGTGTGTGTTTATGCGGCGCATTTCCGTCGTATTTATAGGGCGACACGATGCGCCGTATTAGAAAATTGGGATGCGCCGTATCTATTTAATTTCGTTGACTAGTCAATAAGTCCTAGTTGGTCAGGGATACGGCGCTTTGGATATTTAGATCCGCCGTATCTCTATGTTAGTTAACGAAATTTAAATGAAGAACGTACCTTGGCCTCCGCAACACAGTTCCTTATACATCAAATTTGGGTTAAACGGCACACCATATAGATGAATTCAAAATAAGAGCAATAGGCATAAACGTTTCATTAATAATTGTAATCTTATTGTTTAGTGGATAAGGATTTATTCCGAGGTTAGGAACAAATATCGTTTTTGAGCATACAAAATTAAGATTACGATTTGAATCAGATGTATAATATGGATAATAAAACTGAGATCATAGTGTAGAGAACTTTCCTTTGGGCAGTTGAATTATTGTAGAGTTTACCTGGGATTCTATTTCAAGAATTTAAGAAGTTCAATGTTACCAGTACTGAGTTTTCCTCCACTCTTGTCGTCTTATGTTCGGTCACTTCAGCTAGCGTCTCTTGGTTTGGTTCAGAATGTAATCCTTCTTGGTGATGCTCGAGTCATCATTTATCCTGAAAATAAACAACTTGCACACGAGAGTAGCGGACCGATCAAAGTAAATATCAAAAATCAACTATATTTATCAAATTATATTCGTCGTATTAACAAAAGTTAATGCGCCGTACTTTCGTTACGTTTAAAAAAAAATATCGATTTTTGATTCAGAAAGATGCGCCGTATCGATAGAGATCGATACGCCGTATCTGTTTAATAATTTGCAAACTGTTTTTAATTAAAATAATAGATACGCCGTATCTGCTAAAGCAGATGCGTCGTATGGCATTAACGTTTAGAATTTTTTTTTTTTTTATTTTTATCGAAAACAGATACGCCGTATCTGCTAAAGCAGATGCGTCGTATTACTTTATCGCTTAGAAAAATTTTCTTATTAAAAACAGATACGCCGTATCTTGGGGAAAAGATGCGTCGTATCGAATTAATTAAACGCGTTGTATATAAAAAAAATTAAACGCAATACGCCGTATCTGAGAGATCAGATGCGCCGTATCGTTTGATTTAGCACAGTACAACGATAGCAGAACAGAAAAATACGAAAAATAAAAACAAAAAATTAAACACACAACAAAAAATAAAAACACAAAAATAAAAGCAAACAAATAACACACAATACAACAAATATGCAAAATAGTACAATGATGCAATTAATCTAATAAAAAGAAAAACCTAATTAAAATACTAATTAAATTAATAGATAATAACAATTCACTCCCCGGCAGCGGCGCCAAAAACTTGATGCGCGTGATGTGTCGTTGCGGTTTAGCAGTTTTAATGCCTACTCAAGTTTTAAATTTATATTTAGCCGACTTATCAATAACACACACACACTTAACGAGCAGTGTACCCGGTCAGTATGAAGATAATGGTAAGTAGAGTGTCGATCACTAAGAGTGGAACGTATTATCTCGTTATTCTAATCAGTATTTTAATATCCTAACGCAAGGGGGTTTCAGCCTGAGAGACTGGCACGGTTTGTTTGCAATTAAATAATAAAATAAACCAATAGGCACGAATCAGCAAGTAGCACACACGTACACAGATAAATACTTGAGACAATAAGAGGGCTGTCCTTATGATTAAGTAGATTGTCACTTGTTTTATTGCTAGCTTTATATGAAGTGTATGTAGTTAACCCTTTCTCGTTGGTCCTAATCTTATCGGCGAGTAAACCCTTAATGATTACTTATGTCTAAAAGTTATTCCTAAGTGATCAATTTAGTAATAACCGTGGGAGCCACATTATGTCCCGCAGTCAAATGCCCGCAAGCCACTAATAAACACAGAGGTTATCAATGCACTAATAAGTAGTAACCAAAGACATCAACATATAAACTTTAATTGATGGGAAAGCAAGTATTAAACGGAGTGCAATCTTTCGTTGTCACATTACACAAGCCACCAATCCTGATGAATTAAAGTTTGCTAACACAATAAAACAAAACTACTTAATGAATTAAACACATGCAGCACCTTCTTACAGCTCTTGTATCTTTGATTTGGGTGTGTCTTGTGCTGCCTCCTTGACTGAATTCGTCCTTTGTTTCTCCTGTTCGAACTTCGGTTTTAGGTTTTTCGGAACTTTTTAATTCGTCTGGTCTACGGGGTATTTATAGTTTCTGTCTGAGGGAAGATGCGGCGCATCTACTAAGTAGATGCGGCGCATGTACTTAACTTCGCGTGGGGTCCAAGATTATAATATTCAGGAATATTCGTACACCGCCAGAAGATGCGGCGTAACTCCATGATTAGATGCGGCGCATGTCCTCTTGTATCTTGGATCGTATCTGGTGATATCTTGATAGAGATGCGGCGCATGTCGAGAGTGAGATGCGGCGCATCTGGAGCAGAATTGACTTGATCTTGTCCATGTCAGTAGACCTTCAACTTTATGCACGTTTTGCTCCATTATTAGTCCAAAATCGCTAAGTTTCACCAAATGCTTGTTTTTACCTGAGAATTACAAAAGTAAACGATTAAGTATCAATCCTCATACATAATATAGTAAAACAAGTCAAATTAATAGGATAAATGATAGTAATAAAATGTACTTATTTGAGTTCATCAGTCTATAAAAGGAGGATCTAGGGTTAAGGTTAGCATACGTATTATTGTTTTGTTTTCGATTCACTTCAAGGTTATTGTAACCCTGTTACTTTTGAGTAACCGTATATTAATATATTGAGGTGATAGTTGAGAGAATTCTTGTGTGTTCGATTCATAATTCTTCTTAAGATTAAGTACTAGTTTCCGCATAGTATTTAATAGATCATTCAAGAACAGTCTCTATACCTATTGTCTTAGATCTACATTTAAGGTAACTAACAAGATCGTTAGCTCAACTGGGATCAACAAGTGGTATCAGAGCTTGTGATCTAGAGACTGCTGTCAAGAAGAATTTTTAAACTCAGATCTGTTCATCATCTACATAAGCAATGGATTAAGATACTACTCATATGGTGACTGCTTCAAAGGTACCAATGCTGAAGGCTGGTGAGTATGAACTCTGGAAGATGAGGATTGAGCAGTACATGAAGATGCTTGACTACTCCATGTGGGAAGTCATTCAGACTGGAGATACTCTACCTGCTAAGGGTGCTAATGGGAGAACTTTACCCATTAAAACTATTGAGGAGAAGGCACAAAGGAAATTGGAAATCAAAACTCACAATATTCTTTTAATAGGTATACCAAATGAATATCAATTGAGTTTTAGTAACACTCAGTCTGCTAAGGAGTTGATGGATGCTGTTGAACTCAGATTTGGTGGGAATGAGGCCACCAAAAAGTCTAGGAAGAATTTGCTCAAGCATCAATTTGAAACATTTACTGCTTCAAGTTCAGAAAACATTGATGCTACCTATGATAGACTTCAGAGGTTGGTGAGTCAACTACAACTTATGAAGGTCTCAGTGGCTCAAGAAGACATTAATCTCAAGTTTCTAAGGAGTTTACCATCTGAATGGAATACTCATACAGTGGTCTGGAGGAATAAGACTGATTTTGAATCAATGACTTTGGATGATTTGTATAATAATCTAAAGGTGTATGAATCTGAAGTCAAGGGTACATCCAGCTCATCTTCTAGTGCAAACAACCTTGCCTTTATGTCTTCAAACAACAAAGGGATCTGGAAGCTCTCAAGTAAACCATTCTGCTACTAGCCATGTTGTTTCTGCTGTTGGTACATCTAGTTCTGTTGCTAGTTCAAATACTGATAATATCAGTGATGCAGCTATCTGTGCCTTTTTGGCTGATCTCACCACAAGTACAACTATTACTGATCAGGATTTGGAACAAATAGATCCTGATGATCTTGAGGAGATTGACTTGAAGTGGCAGATGACCATGCTTACTATGAGGGCAAGGAGATTTCTGAAGAAGACTGGAAGAATACTCAAGTACAGACAAACCAATGTGGGGTTTGATAAGTCAAAAATTGAGTGCTACAATTGTTAGAGAAAGGGGCATTTTGCTAGGGAGTGCAGAGCACCAAAGAAGAACAAAGAGCCTGCAAGGATTGTTCCCATTTAAGAAACCAAGACTACTGCTGCTCTGGTTTCATGTGATGGCTTGGGAGATTATGACTGGAGTGACCAAGTAGAGGAAGGACCCAATGCTGCTTTCATGGCTGAAGAAGAAAAGAAGGGACACAATTTTGCTCTAATGGCCTATGCTTCTTCATCCTCTGGCTCAGACTCTGAGGTATCTAATGAGTCATCTTGTTCTTTTAAATCATGCCTAGATACTGTAGAAGAATTAAAGTCTAGGAATGAGAATTTAAGAATGGAAGTAGAAAAGTTAAAACTTGATAATTTAGGTTATGAATATGGCCTAAAATCAGTAGAAGCAAAACTTGACTTTCTTAAACAGAATGAAGTAGAGTATGTTGATAAGATTAATGGACTAGAAGTTGAAATTATTAAGAAAAATGCTGAAATTAGTGTTCTTAATAAAAGAGTTGAGGAGGCTGAAAAGGCTAGAGATGTAGCCTTATCTGAGAAAGAAAAACATGTCATTATGGATGAAAAACAACAGTTTGCAACTGATCTTATCAATAAGTCAATTGGAAGTCAAATACTGAGAAGAGGGAGTGGTTTAGGATTTGCTGAAGTACCACCCCCAGTCAAAAGTGCCTTTGCACCTCCCAAAAAGGAATTGTCATTCTTAACTGAGGTAGATGCAAAACCTATAGGTGAATCAAGTGAATCAAATAATGTAAAACCTGTTAGAACTTATGCACCTAAGGTTGAGAAGTTGTCTGATGCACCAATTATTGAGGATTGGGAGTCAGATAGTGAGGATGAACAGACTGACTCAACATCTAAGGCTAAGAAGGTAGAAGTTGCTAAATCAGTTAAAACTAAAGCTAAACATGTTGAGTTTGTAAAACCTGTGCTAGGAAGTAAGATCTCTAGGAAAATAGCTAAATTTTATGAGAAACCTGGAGAATGTCCTAGAAAATCTAATAACTTGCCTAGGGGAAACCAAAGAAATTGGAACAGCCTAATTTCACACAAGTTAGGTAGTGATTTTGAATTAGTTAAAAAGGCATGTTACAGTTGTGGTAGTTTTGAGCACTTAGAGGAAGATTGTTATTACCAAAAACCTGTTAGATCTAATGCTCAAAAACCTGTATGGAACCAACACACTAGGGTGAACCATAGGAATTTTGCTAGAAAGACTCACCCTCACCCCAATAGAAACATGGTTCCTAGGGAAGTTTTGCTGAGAAATGGTGCTACTAGGAAAATTACTACTTCTGCACCAAAAAGGCCCATTCAAAAGAAAACAGAGTTTTCTACTGCTAAGGCAACAACAGTTTCTACTGCTGAGCCAAAAGTAGTAACAGACACTGTTGTGGGCAATCACTTTTATGCTGTTAAGGCCTCAGCTTGCTGGGTCTGGAAACCTAAAATTAAGGTTTTAGATCATGTTCTCAGACACAGCAGTGCATGAATGGACTTGAAGAAATTTGATTACTTTGATGCACAAGGCAGATCCAAGTCAGTAATGGCTTGGGTCCCAAAGAGAAACTAACTCTCTTACTTTATGTGCAGGGTAATCTACAGGATGAGCTAAAGGATAAATGCATTTTTGATAGTGGATGCTCTGGACATATGACTGGAGACCAAAGCAACCTGGATGATTTTGAAGCTATGGATGGTGGCTATGTTGCTTTTGGTAATGATCCCAAAGGTGGGAAAATTGTTGGTAAAGGTACTATTAGAACAGGCACTTTGGATTTTGAAAAAGTGTACTTGGTAAATGGACTTAAGTTCAATCTTTTTAGTGTCTCACAAATGTGTGACAAAAAGAATTTTGTTCTTTTTACAGACACTGAGTGTCTTGTCTTATCTCCTGACTATAAGTTGCCTGATGATAAATCTGTGCTACTTAGAGTCCCTAGAACAGACAATATATACAGTGTGGACATAAAGAACATAATTCCTAAAAGAGATTTAACTTGTCTGTTTGCCAAAGCCACAATTGATGAATCCAAACTTTGGCATAGAAGGCTTGGACACTTAAATTTCAAAACAATAAACAAATTGGTTAAGGGAAACCTTGTGAGAGGTTTACCTTCAAAAATTTTTGAAAAACCTGAAACCTGTGTTGCTTGTCAGATGGGAAAGCAACACAGAGCTTCTTGTAAGTCCAAAATGGTGAACTCTATTTCTGAGCCCTTATGCATGTTGCATATGGATCTTTTTGGGCCAACTTTTGTGAAAAGCTTGAATAAGAAAATGTATTGCCTAGTTGTCACTGATGACTATAGTAGGTTTACTTGGGTTTTCTTTCTAGCAACTAAGGATGAGACTTCTGGTATCCTTAAGGCTTTCATAACAAGAGTAGAAAACCTAGTTAATCACAAAGTTAAGATAATCAGATGTGACAATGGAACTGAATTTAAGAATAATGTGACGAATCAGTTCTGCGTTGAAAAAGGTATCTTAAGACAGTTTAGTGTGGCTAGAACTCCTCTACAAAATGGTGTAGCTGAGAGGAGGAATAGGACATTAATTGAGGCTGCTAGGACAATGTTGTCAGAGTCAAAATTACCCACTACTTTTTGGGCTGAAGCAGTTAACACTGCTTGCTTTGTGCAAAATAGGAGTAAGGTAGTGAAGCCTCATAACAAGACCCCTTATGAATTATTTCATGGTAGGAAACCTATGATAGATTTCTTGAAACCATTTGGGTGTCCTGTTACTATCTTAAATACCCTTGATAACCTAGGCAAATTTGATGAGAAAGCAGACAAAGGTTTCTTTGTTGGATACTCCACTAATAGTAAGGCTTTTAGGGTATTCAATCAAAGAACTAGGCATGTGGAAGAAAACTTACATGTTAGGTTTAGTGAAACCACACCTAGTGTAGCTGGAAGTGGACCTGAAGGGCTGTTTGACATAGATTCATTAACCAAAAGTATGAATTATGTGCCAGTAAATGCAGGTACAACTAACATGTCTGCAGGAACACAAGATAATTCTAATGTAGGTACACAAGCCAAGGCTAATGAATCTGCAAAGGAATTTGTCTTAATTGAGAAGTGGAAGCTTGATCAACTTTTCACACCCAAAGAGAAGGAGGGCAAGAGTTCACAAGGTGATGCTGTTCATAAAGATGTAGAAGGTGGAGATGAACCTTCTAATGCTGAAAAGGTGGTTAATGAAGAACCACATGTTGCTGATAAAGTGGATCTTGGTGAAAACAGAGGAAATAACACAAGCAGTAGTATCCCTGATTCTACTGCTAGGCCAAAAGCTTCTGCTGCTCAGCCTAGCAGTTCTACTGCTATACCAAGATTTTCTACTGCTGATGAAGCTGGGAGATCCTTTGAAGATGTTAACTATCCAAATGATCCTAATATGCCTGGATTAGTTAATGTCTATGCAGAAACTGATGATGAAGTTGTTGAAGGGTTTGGTGCAGAGGCTGACTTAAACAACATGGAGAATGCAATTCCAGTCAGTCCTATTCCAACCACCAGAATACACAAGGACCATCCAAAGGAGCAAATTATTGGAGATGTTCACTCTGCTGTTCAAACAAGAAGTAAAGCAAAAGGTTTCAGTAATTTGTTTGATCAAGGATTATTTGCTCAGTCACTTCATCAAAGAAAGAGCCACAAGGATTTACAAAATTGTATGTTTGCCTGTTTCCTATCTCAAGTGGAACCCAAAAATGCCTACAAAGCTTTGCAAGATGAAAGTTGGGTTGATGCTATGCAAGAGGAGTTATTGCAGTTCAAGCTTCAAGAAGTCTGGACATTGGTTGATTTGCCTTCAGGAAAAAGGGCAATTGGTACTAAATGGGTGTTCAAATGCAAGAGAGATGAAAGAGGAATTGTAATCAGAAACAAGGCAAGATTGGTGGCTCAAGGATACACACAGGAAGAGGGCCTTGACTATGATGAAGTATTTGCACCAGTAGCAAGAGTAGAGGCAATCAGATTATTCTTGGCATTTGCTTCATTCAATAACTTCACTGTGTATCAGATGGATGTGAAAGGTGCTTTCTTGTATGGAAAGATTGATGAAGAAGTTTATGTGATGCAACCACCTGGATTTGAAGACCCTGATTATCCTAATAGGGTTTACAAGGTGAAGAAAGCACTGTATGGACTACATCAAGCTCCTAGAGCTTGGTATGACACCTTATCCAAGTTTTTGTTAAACAATGGTGTTAGGAATTAAATATTCTAAAAATTAAGTATCGGGAAATTCTCTAAGTGATTAAGTCTGGTGGTTAAGTCTGCTAGTGTTAATCATGGTTAAGTCGGCTACCTGGTTAAGTCTGGTCGTTGAAGATTAAGTCTGCTAGTGTTAATTCTGGTGAATACAGAATTAAGTCTGCTCGTTCAAGGTTAAGTCTGGTTAACTAAAGTCAAATATACACGGTAGATAATATCTTATCCCATGTGCTCAGTCCTTATCTTATACTCACAGAACAAGTTGTAAACATAGATACATGTTGTATCTTAGTTACTTACACACATAAGATAAGATAGCAAGTAGTTCGATTAGACTTGATGTAACTTAACAATATATTGTAAAGATCTTCTTGTTCTATAAAAGAAGATCTTAGCTTAGTAGTCAAGTGTGCTTACTTAGAACTTGATAGAACTTTTCTAAAACTTACAACAAAAAACAACATCAAACCTTTGTATCATTATCAATAATATTAATCGTTTGGTGAAATACTTTTTGTGTTCTTTGTTAATCTCATAAGCATCACTGTTCCATTTCCATACAACAAATTACCTTCTAAGTGTGATTAAGTAAATTCCGCGTACTTGATCATATTAACTCAAGTATCACATACACAAAGCGACAAAGGTTTAACCACCTTAATAGCGATCGAAATCCTAACAAGTGGTATCAGAGCTCAGGCTGATATTTGATTTAGAAGAAGACGAAATGGACGTTGAATCTATTCAGACGAATGTTGCTGCAAAGATAACCATTCTCAATCAGAATGAGTTTGAAATGTGGAGGCTGAGGATAGAGCAATATTTCCAGGTGCAAGATTATACACTGTGGGAAATTATTGAAGATGGAGACTCTTTCAAGCCTACCACCACTACATCAACAGCGGACGACAAAGTGGTGTCAACACTGCAGACAAAGCCAACAACTGCAGAAGATAGAATAAAGAAGAAAAATGACTTAAAGGCAAGAAGCATGCTGATGATGACCATTCCCAATGATCAACTTTTAAACTTCAGCAAGTTCAAAGATGCCAAGTCATTATTTGAAGCTATTATTGCCAGATATGGTGGAAATGAAGCCACCAAGAAAACCCACAAGAAACTGCTCAAGCAGCAGTTTGAAAACTTCTCCTCTACATACAATGAATCTCTTGACCATATGTTTAATAGGCTTCAGAATATTGTAAGCCAACTTGCTATTCTTGGGGTTGAAATACCTCAAGAAGATTTGAACTCAAAATTTCTGAGAAGCTTACCAGAAGAGTGGGCTATGCATGTTGTTGTCTGGAAGAACAAGCCAGACCTAGACACCATGGAACTGATGGACTTGTATAGCAACTTCAAGATTGTGGAACATGATTTGAAGAAAACTGGAGGTACTAGTTCAAGTACTGGGAACTTAGCATTTATGTCATCTCCTAGTACCTCAAAATCAGTTGAGGAGGTGAAAGTTGTTGATGGTGTTGGTGCTGCTAGTTCATCAAGCAGTACCATGGGTATTTTGGATGAAAAGACTTGTTGTGCATTTCTTACAAGTCAAAATAATGGGTCCATGCTCACCTATGAAGACCTCCAAGAGATCAATGATGATGATCTGGAGGAAATGGACCTAAAATGGCAAATTTATCTTCTTAGCATGAGAGCCAAGAAGTCTATCAAAGGACGGGGAAGAAGCTCGTAATCAGAAACACTGATGCTGCTGGTTTTGATAAGTCAAAGATAGAGTGCTTTAACTGTCACATGATGGGTCACTTCTCAAGAGAATGTAGAAGGCCAAGGCAGCAGGATAGCAAGAACAAAGGTTTTGGAAGCACATCCAAAACAAGGGAGGTTTCTGAGCCAAACTCAAAAGCTATGGTAGCTATTGATGGCTTAGGTTTTGATTGGAGCTTCATGGCAGATGAAGAAGAAACTCCTACTAAGATGGCACTTATGGCTTTTTCTACTACTGAGGTACAAACTCATAAAGCTTGTTCAAATGCTTGTACTGCTCTTAAAGAATTACAAACTTTAATCAAACATTATGATGAACAAAAGAAAGAGCTAAGCAAAACTCATCAAAACTACATTAATTATAAGTGTGGTTTAGAATCAACAGAAAAGCAGATCTTATACTACAAAGAAAATGAACTTGCTTTTTCTGATGACAAAGCTCTCCTAAGACAGGACATATTCTTTAAAGATGCTGAAATTAAGCTTTTAAGAGAGGCCTTTGATAGGGTCAAAAAGGAAAATGGAAACATTCATTTGACTACACAGACACTAGAACATGCGTCTAGAGGTGTCACCAACATGATAGAATGTCAAGTGATTAATAGAGCCAAGTCAGGGTTAAGATATAAGAGTGTCCCACCTCCATACAGAGGTATCCCTAAACCCCCAGGGATTGACCTAGAACACTCAGGCTTACCAGAATTTCAACTACCAAAGCTACAATATGGTGTACAGCCAAAAACAAAGCTAGTTGTTGATGAGCCTAAGGAGTTAAGTGAAATTTTAAGTAAAACTTCACTCTCTGAGGACAAGGTGTCCTCTGATATAAGATCAGATAAAGTAGTCATTGAAGACTGGACATCTGATGATGAAGAAGATGAACAGGTTATGTCTAAACCTGAAGTGGTTAAGAAAGTAGGAACAAGTGTTCCTAAGTTGGTTAGAAATCATACTGATAGGCCTAAGTCTAATATAAAACATGTTAGGCAACCAGTAAGATATTGTGAACAATATAGGTCCACAAACAAGCCCAAAGGTGACCATAGAAAATGGAATACCTTTAAGTCTCACCAAAATGATGACTTTGGATTTTACAACAAAGCTTGTTTCACTTGTGGAAGTTTTGACCATCTTACAGCTTTCTGCAACCAATGGGTATCTGGGTATGAAAACAATAGAGAGAATTTCAAAAGGAAAACTCCTCAAACTCACTTTCAATCTAGTTATAATCTTAACAGAACTAAACCCAAAACAGACTTAATTAAGTCTGGCTTAAAACAAGTTAAGTCTGTTCGACCACTGAAGTCTGTTTACCCAAAACCAGCAGTTAAAAATGCAAAATCAACGTTTAAATATGCATTAAAAACTACTAGAAGGCCTTTTCAATCAAAAGCAGTGATTCAAAAACAAATTTGGAAACCTAAAGGTTCTACTGCTAGGGAAAAAAAGGCAAATGCTATTAAGTCCTCAGCATGTTGGGTTTGGAGACCAATTAAACCTAATGGTGCATCAATCATTTTAAAAAGGATTGATTACATTGATGCAAGAGGCAGATCCAAGTCAGTAATGGCTTGGATCCCCAAAGAAAACTAATTTCTTTATACATGTGTAGGAACATTCAAATGCTAAACAAGGATATCATGGATACTCAAATAATGAATGTTCAAGACACATAACTGACAACATATCACATTTTTAAATCATTGGATATGTTAACATCAAAGAAGGAATAGGTTTCAGAATTACTGGTAATGATACTAGTAAATTGCAAAAGTTTATTCTGTTAGTCATGTGATAATGCTGCTATAAGACATATGCTTTGCATATTGTTTCTTGGTTTTGGACTAACATTTTCAGGAATGAACTTTGAGCAAAAAGGATGTTTCAAGTGAAATGGAAGCAACATAATGTTATACAAAGTTGCTAACATAATAGGTTTATAATTGAAAGAGTTTGGGAATTTCAAACCTCCTTAAAACTTCTTTCTTGAAGCTTGATTATGATATTTCACATTGAATTGATGACTTAGTTGATCAGATAGTAACTGATACAACTCACTTTCTATCATTTTATACTTTTAAGTATAATGAGCAAGTCTAAGGACATCTGATAGAAAGAACAGCTTGTAAAAGTGAATCTAACACTTGTGTTAGAGGCAACAATTGCTATGAGCTGGAAACCCTGTCAAGAAAGCCTTTTGAATAGGTTTATCTTTACACAGGCAGTTATTTATAACTGAAAAACATTGGTTCTCACACAACCAGAGGTTTCTTTAAACCAAAATTTTGATTAAGTGTCTGTTACACACTTAATCCCTTCAAAATGATTGAAAGCAGTATGATTTTTCAATTCTAAAATCATGAACATACTGCTAAGTCAAATAATTTCTTAAACAAGGATTTTCAAAGGATTCAGAAAAACCATCCATTGATGGATCATGAGTCAAATGTCCAATGAATCACCTCTCATAGGAGTTAACACACCTAGAAGTGATAAGGGCAGAATCTTAAACTCTTAAGGAATTGATGGCTACATTTACAACATTGTCTGAAAACAAGTTCTAATTGGTAGATCAGATGATGATGGGATGATAGTGAGAAATCTTCCAAACAGGGGAGGAAAGACACTCACTGGGGAGGAAATATTATACTCAGGGGAGGAATATCTCAAGGAAGATTAACCAATGAAAGGGAGGAAAAGACAAGAGCATACAAGATGATGATATGGAAGTTGAAAATGTCAAGAACAAAAAGTTCACCATTCTGGTGTATTTTATATATTCAGAAGGGATGAAGCATTTCAAAGGAGAAAGTTCTATCTAGGAGCTTTCAGTTTTAATTTTAGTTCACTATGTTTGTTCATCACTTGCAAAGGCATGCTGAAAGATGATTTCACTTGTTGAAACAAGCATCCAAGATACACAACACCATTGCCTCTTATAATTCCTCCATACAAGGAAATTGCACCATCTTTTAGGTCAATGTTTGAAGACTGAAGATGTGTATTGATATTGTTAAAGTCAAAGAACAGAAAGCAGATGAGTTACTGATCTCTCAGAACAGAGAAGTTTTTGAAAGATCCTCACAATCAGAAATTCAATTCAGAAAAACATGTTGGAAAGGGTTCACATGTTTAGGGGAGGATTGTTGGGAATTAAATATTCTGAAGATTAAGTATCGGGAAATTCTCTAAGTGATTAAGTCTGGTGGTTAAGTCTGCTAGTGTTAATCATGGTTAAGTCTGCTACCTGGTTAAGTCTGGTCGTTAAAGATTAAGCCTGCTAGTGTTAATTCTGGTGAATACAGAGTTAAGTCTGCTCGTTCAAGGTTAAGTCTGGTTGACTAAAGTCAAATATACACGGTAGATAATATCTTATCCCATGTGCTCAATCCTTATCTTATACTCACAGAACAAGTTGTAAACATAGATACATGTTGTATCTTAGTTACTTACACACATAAGATAAGATAGCAAGTAGTTCGATTAGACTTGATGTGACTTAACAATATATTGTAAAGATCTTCTTGTTCTATAAAAGAAGATCTTAGCTTAGTAGTCAAGTGTGCTTACTTAGAACTTGATAGAACTTTTCTAAAACTTACAACAAAAAACAACATCAAACCTTTGTATCATTATCAATAATATTAATCGTTTGGTGAAATACTTTTTGTGTTCTTTGTTAATCTCATAAGCATCACTGTTCCATTTCCATACAACAAATTACCTTCTAAGTGTGATTAAGTAAATTCCGCGTACTTGATCATATTAACTCAAGTATCACATACACAAAGCGACAAAGGTTTAACCACCTTAATAGTGTATCTAATCTTAACAAATGGTTTCAGTAGGGGAACCATTGACAAGACTTTGTTCATCAAGAAAGACAAAAAGGATATCCTACTAGTACAAGTTTATGTAGATGATATCATTTTTTGGTCTACAAATAAGGTGTTATGTGAGGAATTTGAGAAACTCATGCATAGTAGATTTGAGATGAGTTCAATGGGGGAACTCACTTTCTTTTTGGGGCTTCAAGTTAAGCATAAGAAAGATGGGATTTTCATCAGCCAAGACAAGTATGTGGCTGATATTTTAAAGAAATTTGGTTTTTCTGATGTGAAACCAGCAAAGACAACAATGGAGACCAACAAGCCTTTGCTCAAGGATGTAGATGGGGAAGAGGTTGATGTGCATTTGTACAGATCTATGATTGGATCTTTGATGTACCTAACTGCTTCAAGACCAGACATCATGTTTGCTGTGTGTGCTTGTGCCAGATTTTAAGTGACTCCCAAAGTTTCTCACTTTAATGCTGTGAAGAGGATTTTTAGGTACTTGAGGAGTCAACCTAGGTTGGGCCTTTGGTATCCTAAAGATTCACCCTTTGACCTGGTGGCATACTCAGATAGTGACTATGCTGGAGCAAGTTTGGACAGAAAATCAACTTCTGGAGGCTGTCAATTTCTTGGACATAGGTTGATCTCTTGGCAATGCAAGAAACAGACTGTGGTGGCTAATTTAACAACTGAAGCAGAGTATGTGGCTGCTTCTAGTTGCTGTGGACAAGTGCTCTGGATTCAAAACCAACTACTGGATTATGGGTACAACTTTTTAAACACCAAAATTTACATTGATAATAACAGTACAATGTGTATTATTAAAAATCCTGTTTTCCATTCAAAAACAAAGCATATTTAGATAAGACATCACTTTATCAGAGATTCTTATGAGAAAAAGCTAATTCAAATAGTTAAAATCCATACTGACAACAATGTTGCAGATTTACTCACCAAAGGTTTTGATGTGAGTAGATTTCAATTTTTAATTGCTAGTATAGGAATGATCAATCTTTGAAAAATCCTCTGTGTGTTTTTGTATTAGTTTGTAAAGGATTTGTACTGTTATTCATTAAATAAGTTGTTTCTATTGCTTGCTCTATTTGTGTGTTGTCTGTTACTAGTAGCTTATTCAGCTGCTATGATAAACTATGACTTGTGATCATTGTAGTATCTTGTTTCTTGTGTTTTTGTGGTTTTGGACTAATCTTTTGCAGGATAAGTAAATGAGGAATGCTGATTTGATGAGAAAAAGATGTTTGGAATGCTCAGTGTACATTCTGCTGCTTGTTCCAAAAGTTTCTGCTGCTAGGCAAAACGTTCTACTGCTGAAGGTTCTGCTGCTCAACTTGAAACTATTGGGATTCTGCTGCTTGGTTTGAAAGTAAAGGGACTATTTTGCAAATTGGCGCGAATTAAACCCTAATTAGATCTGAATGGTATAAAAACGCAATTCGATCTCAAAATTAACTTAGTGCGCCCAAAATTAAACCCAATTCAAACCCTAACACATCTTCTTATCATCCGATAAAAAATCCCCAAAATCAAAACTCTAAATTCACAATGACGAAAAGAGAATACTCCGCTAATCACAATCAAGTGGCATTTCTTCAAAAGGTCCCAGAAGCAGAGGGTTTTACTGAGGTTATTGACTTTCTTAATGCCTCCCATATAAGGTATGCATTAACAGTAAATCCCACAATATATAAATCCCACATGAAACAGTTTTGGTCTACTGTTCAGGCCAAAACTAATAAAAATGGGGGAGAATATTTGAAGGCTATGGTAGACAATCAAAGGATAATTATTACTGAATCAGTTGTAAGAGAAGTACTTCATTTTACAACTGATGAAGCAATTATTTTCCTTGATAATGCTACCATTTTTCAAGAACTTGAAAAAATTGGGTTTGAGAAGAAAAATAATAATTTAAAGTTTTTCAAAGGTCTTCTCTGCCCACAATGGAAATTCCTTCTTCACACCCTTTTACACTGTCTTAGTCCTAAAACTACAGGGTGGAATGAGTTCAGTACAACTCAAGCATCAGCCTTGATTTGTCTGGCCACAGACCAACCATTTAATTTTTCGGCTATGATTTTTGAATGGTTAAAAAAGCATATTTCTGGAAAAATTTATGTTTACCCAAGGTTTTTGAAATTAATCATAGATAATCTATTAAAAGAACCTTTGGAACATCAAGGGACCCATGACAGTCCTGAACTTATAAGCAAAATGTTTACATATTTGAGGAAAATGGTACTGGTTTTTCTGGAACTATCACTCCTTTGTCCCAACATATTTTGCAATTGGCTGCTTCTCAGGGTGAAGGTGCTGAAATCCCAACAGCTACCAATCATACACCCACTCCTGAACATTCCCATGAATCAACCCAAAAGACCCAATCCCCTAGGATTTCACAAAATGAGGACATTGTTTAACCTCATGCCAATGTTAGTATGGAAGTAGATGAGGCTGCCACAGGTGATGTAGGTGGCATGATGGGGGAGGCTTGCACTACTGTTCCTAGCTTGGTAGCTGGACAGGAGAGTGCTAACATAATTAAGACCTCAAACATGGCAACATCTAATGCAGAGGGTTTTTTTGAACCTGAAGCAAGTGATGGTAACCCCAGCCAACTGGCTAAAAAGGGGGACTCAGCTGATGAACCTAGGGTTGATACTAAGTCAAGGCCCATTGATTCACCTCTCGGACCAATTAACACAGGTCGAAGTGAGGAGGGCAGTCTTGAACATATTGAATTGATGGATGCATTTGTGCATACTGACAATGTCAATGATTCACCTCTCAGGCCAGGTCACACAGGCCGAAGTGATGAGACTAGTAAAGAAAATGAGGAATTGATGGCTCACACCAATGTACAAAATGAAAAATCTGATGATCCACCTCTCGGGTCAGGTAACACATACCGAAGTGGTGAAGATAGCCTGAAACTTATACAGTAATTGATGGAAAAGTGTACCATGCTGGCAAAGGAAGTGTTTGGTCTCAAGAAGCAATTGATGATGATAAAATCTACTCAGGGTGCAGAAATCAGAAAGCTAAAGAAGAGGGTTAGACATCTTGAGGGATTAAAGAGATCAAGGGCTTCACATTACAAGGATTCCAAGCCTGGTTTGGGGAAGGATGCTCCCAAATAGGGGATGAAAGAAGACAAGGATACAGAGGATGGAATCAAGGGTTCAGGGGAGGTTGAGACAAAATTGGATGCAAATGATGATGAAGGGGTTTATGTTGATATAGATATGGGTGTACAGCAAGAACACAAAGAGGAAGTTGATTTAGATGCTGCTACAGAGGAGTTAGTGTTGGAAGAACAAGATGATACTGCTACCAGTAAAGTGGTGCATGAAGATTCTGCTGTTGGTGAGAAAAAGTTGGATGAAGAACATTCTGCTGCTGGTGCAGGGCATGCTGCTGCTAGTGTTCCTGATCCTGCTGCTGAGCAAAGAGATGAAGAGTCAGATGATGATACTCTTAGTTTGGCTCAGGTTATGCTTAATCTAAGAAACAAATCTTCCACACCAATAAAACAATCTGAACCAAAACCTCAATCAACTCAAACAAAACCACCTCCACCTCCAAGACAACTAGTTAAAGGAGTTGTTATTAGAGAGCCTGTAGTAATCCCAAAACCTGCACAACCAACTATTTCATCAAACGACAAAGGCAAAGGAATTCTGATTGAAGAACCCAAGCAGAAGTTTAAGTTTCAATCACCAATTCAACAAGAACAACAAAGTCAAACAGATGAAGAAGTTGCTAGACAGGTGCAAGCACAACTTGATGCAGAAGAAGAAAATAAGAAAAAGATGCAAGAACAAGCTGATTGCGAAGTAGCTATGAAGACTCAAGAAGAGGAGAGATTGACATACACTCCTGAAGAGAGACAATGTGCTATAGATGATTTGTTGGGAGAGTTTAGAAAGAAACAGAGTCAGAAAAAGGTTTATAAGAAGAAGAAGCCTACAAGAAAGGAACAGATAAGCTATATGAAGAGTTATCTGAAGAATCAAGCCTACTGGAAGAATAACTTCTTTCACAGGATGACTCATGCAGCTATTGAAAAAGCATATTTTGAGGCTTATGCAAGGATAAACAGACCTGTTGAACCCATATCAGATGCTGATATTGCAAAACTTACAAGACAAATGGCACCAAGGGCTTATATGAATCCAGAAACTAATGTTGCAAAGCCTAAGAAAGTATCTGAAAGTGTCAAAGAAAAGATGGATAGTGAGAAGGCAGTAGCAGCTGAGAAAGAAAAAGACATAATGAATGATGAGAAAAATGAGGAGAAAGAGGTAAAGACTGAATCTACCATTGGTGTAAAGAGGTCTGAGAGAAGGTTGAAAATGCAGGCCAGGAAGAAGAAAAGAACTAAGCCAGTGGTGATGAGTGATTCAGAGAGCAGTTCTAAAGTTGAGAAGGAACCATGTGTTGATGAGCATGAAACTAAAGAGGAAACTGAGGAGGATAGAGCAAGAGTAATGTCTCTCACAGTTCTAGCACCACAAAAAGAACCTGAGATGTCTAATGCAGTTCCCTTAACAACCAAATATCCAATCATCTCCTATTCACACACAGTCAGAGATGGGAGTGAAGCATACTGGGAATTCAAGAGATCAAATGGTCTATATTATGGATTTGTTAGGTTTTCACAGATGTTACACTATATTGATAGAGATGATGTGGTACAATACTGGAAGTTGTATAAGGAAAGATATGGTGATCAGGGACCAGGTGTGATATATGAGAGGATAAACTATTATTTTTTGAAGAACATGTTTGAGCCACATATTGGAGATATTAAATGGAAGGAATTTTTAAACATCAAAATTCATAGATGGTATTTGCATCAATCTTGTGGAGTACATGAACTGGTTGGTCAAGGTGTGATGGTATACATGCTTGTGGAAAAAGATTATCCCTTGGACAACAACACAGCAGTTATTACTCAGATGTTGAAGCCTGGTATGTTAAAGTTACAAAAAGGATTTGATCGTCAAGCTTATCAATTGATCAAGAAATATGAATATGTTCTCAACCCAAAGAAGAAAGTGTAAATATGTTTAGAAGCATCCTCTTGGTGTTTATCTGTGCTTAGAAGTAACTTGATGATTTTGGGAGAAAATATCAAGTTTAGGGGAGGATTGTTGGGTTTGAAGATGCTGCTGCTTAAAGTTTGATTATACTGCTCATGGTTTTAAAGGAAAAATATACCAAGTATCATTCTGCTGCTGGACTAAATGATTCTGCTGCTAGTATATTTATTCTACTGCTGAGTTTTTTAGATGATTGAAGAAATAAGCTAAGTATGATTCTACTGCTTGGCTACAAAGATCCTACTGCTAGAGTAAATCATTCTACTACTTATTAGATAAACGTGTAAAGTTTGTCAGATAATTATAGTAATGATACGAATAGATATTATCTTGTATAGAAAGTATTATAACCGACTAGGACTTCTTAGTCTATAAAAGGAGGATCTAGGGTTAGGGTTAGCATACGTATTATTGTTTTGTTTTCGATTCACTTCAAGGTTATTGTAACCCTGTTACTTTTGAGTAACCGTATATTAATATATAGAGGTGATAGTTGAGAGAATTCTTGTGTGTTCGATTCATAATTCTTCTTAAGATTAAGTACTAGTTTCCGCATAGTATTTAATAGATCATTCAAGAACAGTCTCTATACCTATTGTCTTAGATCTACATCTAAGGTAATTAACAAGATCGTTAGCTCAACTGGGATCAACAGTGTGTGTGTGTTTTATATAAGTTTTCTCTCTTCATCTCTCTAGTATTTTCTCTCTCTAGTCTCTCTATATCATACGACACACACTCATATCAAGTAACCATTTGTGCTTTAACAAGTCATATATATGTGTGATAGATGATA
Source organism: Artemisia tridentata subsp. tridentata (assembly GCA_021014915.2). Classification (NCBI taxonomy): domain Eukaryota; kingdom Viridiplantae; phylum Streptophyta; class Magnoliopsida; order Asterales; family Asteraceae; genus Artemisia; species Artemisia tridentata. The sequence goes on from CP139503.1 coordinate 39,778,104, forward strand.
GATCGTGTCATAGCAAGTGCTATCATCACGCCAAACAACGTTGTAGGAGTTTATTAGTTTCATTTTAGTTCCAAATGTAGCATAAAGTTTCGTTTTTTCTCTATAAAACGCAAACTTTGTGTGAAAAATTTGATCTTTACGCAAGTTTTGGCTAAAGGTTGTAGCTTTAATAGTTTTTACGTGTCTTTTAGTAGGTTTTGGTACTTTTTTAGTCGAATCTTTACATCAAATCTTAGTTCTCTCGTTAAAAAGATTAAAGCTTGTATCGAAATATTGTTCTAAAGTAATATAGGTGATAAAGGTTTAGTCTTTATAAGTTTATTCGAGATTTAGAAGTGTTTTGATTGTTGAAAAAGGCCTCGAAGTTTGTTTGTGATTTGCGCTTGAATCTACATCGACTTATAAAAAAGGGTTTATCGCAAACTCTGGAAGCTGTGACTCTATAGCAAAGTTGGTTGTTATCGCAAATTTGGGCTTATCGCAATTATGGAAGTCAATTCTATCGCAAATTGTGGGAGTCAACTTTATCGTAAATCTGGGCTTATCGCAAATCTGGGCTTATCGCAATTTTAGTCTATCGCAATTCTACTTGGACTCTTATCGCAATTGTTGAACTTGGAACTCTATCGCAATCTTAAATACTCTATCGCAATTGTGAAGAACTAAAAAAATAAAAAATAAAGTAGTATGAGTTAAAGACAAGGATGCTCAACATTCACTTAAACAGCCTTAAACCTCCGCAAAACCATGGATCTCACTTATTTCACACTAAGCAACACAAGCACCAATGTATACCTTTAATAAGAAAAAATTATAAAAATAAGGATGTTAAAGTAAAATGAAAACTACCTAAAATATGAGACAAAATGTGACAGGCTTTTAAAATAGCTTGAAGCCAAAAGTGAAGAAATGGAGAGAGGATAGTACGAATTGCAATGTATTTGTGTTTTTATAACAATTTTGTTTTTGAATAAATAATGTTTGAGAAGAAGTGGACAGAGAAAGATCAAGTGTTTTGGAAGTGTGTTTTGTAGTTTAGATTGCACTTGAAAAGAAGTACTTTTAGTATGACGTGGATCCTATATTTGTTTGGTTTAGATGAACAAACCAGTAACTTGATGTGTTTTAGTTTTGATATGACAAAATAATACTAACAAATAAGTTTCAAGATCGGTTATATAGGATCTCACTTGATGTGTTTTAGTATGAGGGGAAAGAGTGTGGATCTAACTTTGACTACTTTTTTGATAATAATAAATGCTATTTCCCAACCAGTAACTTGATGTGTTTTAGTTTTGATATGAAAAAATAATACTAACAAATAAATGGCTGAAAAGTTTCAAGATCGGTTATATAGGATATCGAGATTGATAGATCATATATAGTATTAAGTTATTATAAATATGTATATATATGTACTTTTGTTTGGTGCATATGTATATATGTACTTAGGGAGTCTTGGGACGATAGTCCAAACCATGCCATATGCATGTATATTTAGCACTGTTTTCTTTAAGGCTTTGAAAATGTTGGTCGGCCCGACCCATTTTTCTTGTAGTCTTGCCATGAAACTAATGTTCTTTTTCAAATAGCCAACTCAAAAAGCCATGCAAGAATGAGTTTCAAGATCCATATATATGATATATCATACTCTATTATATGCTTAACTAATAATATTAACACAAGAAGTATGCACTAAAAGGGTTCTAATTAAATACCTTATTGGTCATGCGAATTCTACCACAAAGATGTATCTGGGTATGAAGTCCTTATAAACTAACAATCACTTAGATCTTAATACTTATTATTATAAATGTTATAACCTAAGAACACAAATTTATCACACCACAAACTATAGAAAGAGATAAGAATAGATCAAATGGTACACTAGAAGGAAAGATGAATATGAGCCGTGTATATTAGATTAAGAATAGAAGAAGAGAAGAGTAGAGAGAATACAAGAGAAACACACACACACTCCCACCTTTACCTCACTAATGCACACCTCTAAATGAGGTAGGAGTGTGTGTTATATAGATACAAGGGTTGACGCCTATGGGCTTTATGATGGGCCTTTCATGGTCTTGGATTGGACTTGTTACACGGACTATTATGACTAGACTTTTAGTCACTTAGCTTAGACCAACTCTATTAGCCCATCATCTATTCTATACATATAACACGACACAAATACAAAGTTATAAATAAGAAATGACCATCACTTTAAATCAATGCTAACAATCTCCCCCTAAGGGATGGTCATTCAAATGATGCTCCCAGTGATTTGGTCTTTCATCTTCGTTGTCATTAACTTTGTGTGTCGATGTAGAATAGTCTTGGTTCCTTGTCCCTTCATGCTATGTGATCTTCAAAGTATCGTCTTTTGGTCTTTCTTGCCTTTGATCAACATCTTCATGTGTTTTTAGCGTCGTATCCTCCAATATACTCATACACCTTGAACTTCATACTTATTCCTTCCTCACTTGATACATATACTTGTTCTTGACGTCTTGATTAGCTTCTTGAATTTGTTGTAAAACATTGTCTTTAACTTGATCTTTTGGTCTTGAAATTTTTACTTCGAGCTTTGTTGAGGTTGATCTTCATAAGTATGAGCATGTGGAGGTGAAGATATTTGATGTATAGGATGATGGTGCACGGTCTTCCTCCAGGTGACTTTCCTTAGTAGCCGCTACGTGTTGAACGAACTCACCAATCGATCATGGTGGACTTTTCTTAGAGAATCGAACACAATGATTGTTTAACTGATGAATGTCTTGATTCCATTCACCTTGGTCGGGCACATTAGCCGTCCTAATCCCGTTAGGGACAGTTATCACTACATTGGATAAATCCAGGTAGAGACCCACGTCATAAGGACTCGATTCGTGAAAGGAATCTCCTTGGTGGGATTTCCAGCACTTACAGGCTCAGACTTCGAGAGAATCAATAGCATAGTGTGAAAACCCTCTTTAATCCTTACAAAGGTTGTTCCTGAATTGGATGCCCTCAAGAAGGCTTGCAACAGATATACCGAAGTATACCCACAATCCAGGTGAGCCGCTGAAGTATACCTAAGTATCACTTCACGACTATAGACCATTTTGAAACAAATAACCATCATGATATAAATGGCAAGATCCTTAGATCTCATTCAGACTCATGTACACCTTGTTTCCTTTTTGATGAACACAGGTGTATTATATTAGAAGTGTTCCTAAGAGATATTTTAATGTATCTCATGGCTCTAGATTCGATAATGTGCGTTTTGTTTTTAGTAGTCGGAGGTATGGAGCAGAGTGTCACCTTTTCAATATCAACACATCTCGGTGTGAGAGGCCGATAGATTATGCGGCGTTCTCTGTGAGAAATGAAACAAATATCTTTTAAGAGATATCTGAGTGGCTAGGAGGGGTTTGTGCAGTGCATCACTGGTTCCATGACGTCTTGTCTTCAATATCAGTATCAACTTTGTGATTACCGATAGTAGATGTATTGACCTGGTTTCTGCCCTAAGTTTTCATGGAGGGCTATTTCTTTTCACCCTTTCATTAAACTTTTCTTTTTCATTCTTCAACCCTTTCTTTCCCTTTCTCATTTACTCCTTTTTTTCAATCATTCCTAAGGACTTCTAATTCTAATTTATTGGAATTGTCCTTGGGTAGATCCCTCCGGCTCTGGCGGATCATAGGACATAAACCTAACCATAATCACCATATTACTCCATGATTATCCTAGATTTGTTTTGATCACTTTCCATAAAACTTTTTTGTGATAAAAATCTCTCAAAGTGTTTATGAATAAAACACATTTTAGTTAACACTTCGAGAGTTTTGCATTTTCTGAAATACTCCCCCTTCACATGTGCTCATGCATTTTTAAGATAAACGAGATAGGCGACTGACGCCGCGTTGCGGGCGTGCCTGTTTTTCGGCTAATGTTATAAATGGCTGAAAAGTAATTAAAATAAACAGTTGTATAATATTAATAAATGCAACGTTACAATATAAGTGTTAATGTTTATTTGGCTAAGATTTTTTTATTTACACTTCTAATATTTTTTGTCTTTTTTTTTGTTTCTTAGTGCCTGTTTTTCGGCTAATGTTTTAAATGGCTGAAAAGTAATTAAAATAAACAGTTGTATAATATTAATAAATGCAACGTTACAATATAAGTGCTAATGTTTATTTCATTAAACTTTTTTGTTTTTTTTTTTTTTTTTAAATGTGTTTTAATGGTTTTTTTTATAAGATGTTTAATTTTTTTAGGTAAGATTTTTTTATTTACAATCATAAAAAAAGTAACTGTCATTTCACAATTGCTGAATATATTGGGCCAACGCGTGTTAGTCGTCATTTTGTACGCATAGGACTGATTCTGTTCCAATAAAATTATAGAAGTGATCACAGGCCGTTACCCTTACGACATATGCAGTAGTTATGTACATTAGACTTAGGTGTAACAAAATGAAAGTATCATACAGGAAATTAGAAGTACAAATAGATACACTGATTCTTATGTCGAGTCAAATTTTCTTGTATCATGCACAGTTTATCAAATAGACACAGGATACATTTATTTTGAAGGCACTCTATGACTGGTGAACCTGTCTGAGAAGAACTCTAACTTCTTGCTTTTCAACATACCTGATTTTAAAACCTCAAGGTGAGAATACTGCTGTTACTATGAAAATAACGTGCAAGGAAACCAAAAAATAAAATAAAATAATAACTTGAATATAGAAACTAAGCCACTGATTTTAGTCTTTGTATCTTCTAATAAAAAATAAGTTGTTTTCAGATTTTACTGGCAAAAATAATTAAAAGTATTTTATAAACAGTTCCAATATAATAGTGATTTGAAATAAAATGCCAAAATAAGAGGGTAAGTACCGCAGTAACGTGGATCCGCAAGAAGACCAACAAATGATATGTAGTCATCTGCCACTTTTGTCCCGTCTTATTGCTCTTCGATTAAACTGTAACCAATCTGTGTCACACATAAATTAGTCACCATGACTAAATGAAAGAGTAAACTATGAACCTGGTGATAGGCAACACGGCAGAAAAACAACATTATTCACCTGAGTATGAAAAATGTTGTGCAACTTGATGTTGAATTGGAAATACAGTGCCTTCAAAAAAAGAGAAAACAGAAACCATCACACAAACACACTTGTTAGGTTTCCATATAAAGATGTTAGTCGATTTTGGAAAACTGTCACATTGACAGGAAGATGAAAGCAGCCATAAAGCACCCACCTTGAGGAAAGAACGACGACACTGATAATTTATCTGTTGATCTTCTGGTTGGTTTGTACCTGAAATGAGGTTCAAAATATCAATCATACATTCATAATTTCATGTAAGATCCCATGGCATTTTTTTTCGCAAACATAAAATGAAGACATGATTGCTTACTCGTTTAATTTCATCAAACAGCATCTGGAAGATGCGTCGAACAATTCCTTGATTACCACTGGGTGACTGATCTTCAACCATTGTGGTTGGTTGAGTACCTGAACCGTACCTATTACAAATCCAGACACATTGTAAATGTTTCAGTTCTTATAATTCATTTAAGAAAAAAACATACTCAACAACATTTTACATTTTGGAAGTTGGATACCTGTCTCTCGTAAGATAGACCATTACTGAAATTAACCATTTCTGGGGCAGCAGCCTGATGGTACTTCTTGCCCACTGCGCCTCTCTTTGTTTCATTGGTTTGTACACATTTTCCACCTTCTCTTTAGCACACTCCATTGCCCCTTCACTTTCCGCTTTAACCTTCTAAACCGGCTGCCGCACATTGCCTAGTTTAGAGCATATACGTACGTGCACTATGATGAGTATTGTAAATATTAATAGCAGCAACTCTGCCAAAAATGTACCTGTTAACTTATTATAAAGTATACTAAGCAAATAAGCATCTTTTAAAAAATAAGCAATCTTCCAAGATGTCATAGCGGCATCAGCCCATTTGTGAGATTTTTGTTAATATCATTTGGTTAACGTAAAAAACAGTGCAGATCTTATATGTAGAGGAATTCATATTTTTGTTCTAGAGAGGAATAGAGCAATCATTTACAATGTTTATTTAATATCATAATATACAACTTCAATTATTTATTTTTACCCTCAAAGCTTTGGTAAGTTTACATTCTGATCAGCTATCGTTGTAGTTAGTGTCATCTATAGCCTCAAATGATGGTTTTGCTTCCTAAGTGGACTACCAAAACTATGCAAGTATCTTCAAATCATAGGAAGTAAGTGGGTTTGACCAATAAACTATTTAATAAAATAAATGAACATGTCTATAGGTTTTACGCTAAAATTGAATGACTTGCCTTTGTTGGCTGCAACCAAAACGTAACTATTAGGCTCGGATAGGTAAAATGCATCATTTACAAAGTAACAAATTCAAAAGAGGATTTTTTTTAAAGAAGACACCCTTCTAACTGAAGGGGAAAAAAATTCATAGTTATATCTAAACACGCTTTGAATAAGCGAATCCAAACACGCTTTGAATATTAAAAAGTTACACCATATACGCCATTGTGGCTAAATCAAAGAGATTAACCCTTCTCGGTTTCTAACAAACCAAATGTGAAAAGCCACTATTTCGTTTAATACCATTCATTCATATTCACCTTCTGCTAACTAATTCAAACAAACGCACGTGTTTAAATTAAAAAAGAATGTTCAAAGATAATATCATAAGACCTTTGGTCGCTTACTCTTTGATCACACCATAATCTGTTGACATTTTTTGAGCTCATCCAGATTCACCTCGTTGCCTGGTATCATAAATATGAGTCGATTCAGTGCTACAAATTGTACCAAGTAAATTAGTGAACACTATTCTATTGTTGTTATTTTATCAGCTCTAACGACAACAAATGAAAGCAACATTCATCAGTGATTTTACATTCATCAGCTCTAACGACAACATAACTGACCTGATTTATGTTTCGGATTATATTTCATAAGGCTCAAATTTGCGGTTTATTTTGACGCTTATGAGCTTATATAAGTTTTTTACAATATGATACTCTTATATATGGCCATAAGTCTCATAATAAGCCGGGAAAGTGGTCTTATGTAATATAAGCCAATTGTGATAATAAGCTACGTAAACCTATACCGGTGTTGGTTCGTAAGTACTGTATACCACATACAGGCAAATGGGAACGAAAAAAAGTAGAGAATCAGTCGGCAACACACCTGTATCAGCATTGATAACAGAAGCCACAGAAGAAACCGAAAGTACATCTTCCGTAAGTTGGTTACCCACTAAACGCGCAGAAGTACACCCCGCCATAGTATAGCTACCTATAAACGAAAAGCATAAAGAAGATGTTATAAACATACAGATGTATTAAACTGTAAGCCAGGATACTAACGCATACTTATGATAAAGTTAGCACTACCTGCATGCACTGCGACATCGTCCATTTTCCTCTTCCCTTTAGCAGTGACGGACGCATCTAACAAACATTGCGGATAACAACCTACTGCCATCGTATGGAGCGGATCCGGTTCATTTATCGTTATACCATTCGACAAATAAGCTGCAACAACCTTCATTCTGTCAAAAGAAAAAAACACCGCTAATTCAATCTTTATACATCAAGTTCTAAACTTTACGCACGACATAAATGAACATGACCTATACATTACCTTTACTATAAATTTCTCTATTTGGCAAATCGAGTTAGTCAAGTCTACCACTATTCTCTTGTATGTAGAGGCCAGCCCGTTCTTGTCATACATCTGCAGCAAAAAAAAAAAAAAAAAAAAAAAAAAAAAAAAAAAAAAAAAAAAAAAAAAAAACAGTTATAGTTAAAATAACACATTAATTTTTTTTCCCTAGAATCCACTGCTGAGATATTTGGTTTGTCGATACCATCATTTGTGTGTGGCATAATCCAAGATAGCATGTTGAATAAAATTAAAGGTCTTTTGTTAAAGTCGTATAAGTCGCAGTATTGCTATTTAAGCATTTCACAAATTGTACCTGCTTAAGTGAACAACTGCTAAAATGATGAATGTGTTTATGGCAAGATTTAAAAAAAAAATAAACAGGTCTTTTTAAAAGTATTACCATTCATAATTATGATTTCACCATGGTAGCTTAAACTTACAGTTAATGTATGCTGGGTCGGCAAAACAGCGTACAAATTTCAGTGTATCATGACTCATACTGACCTGACTTTTGTAGGTAGCTGAAAATTTAGTAAATTTGACATTTAGTATGACTGTATTGAGTGTATGCAGCACGTATATTATACTTCAAGACTCATGCTGACCTGACTTTTGTCAACCCACTCGCGAAAGAAAGTTATAGAGAATGGCTGTTGAAATAATCATCAGTTCTATCGTATATGAGCTGATAGATAAGTGAAAGTTTCAGGGAATCAGTATCTATACCTTCAGAAAGATGGGGGACAAAAATTGCGAGAAGAATGGTCTGCTCTTCTTCTTAGTACCATCATCATCCTGTAATACAGAGTAGATTGAATAGCATAAACCTCAATCAATAATAATCAACCTATAATGTTTAATATTAGTTTAAGTTTAGACCTCAAAGTGACTTATTGATCCATGAAGTGCAAACATCAACAAATTTTGTATTCCCAATTTCAGATTCCATGCCATTTTTATGCATATTAATATATCATGATTAAGAGCTTATGATATTGTTTAACATTTTGAACACTATAAATTACATCACAGGATTATTATTTCTATGTGTGAAGCTTCTTGTTTGCATACGATATAGATGGATTGTAACAGAAAATGCACTTTGTGCAATACCTTGCCATTAGCTCTTGTTGCTCCACTGCTAGCTTTTAAATCAGCATCCTACACAAATGAGCAGAAGATGTTTGAATCACCCATCCTACCCCCTCTACTCGTATAGCAACATGACATAAAAAGATTACCTTGAAACGTTTATTTTCCTCTTCTTTTTGTAGTCTCCTTAGTTTATATTCTTCTAAAACCACCACCAACCGTGCCTAAGGATTATGTTTCATAGTGAACAGAAAAGTAACACGAGCTAAATATATGAGGGAAATAAAACAGAAATATTAACATGATTTCTTATAAAAAAAATATAAAAATATAAAAACTCACCCCATCATAAAGAAACAACTTGTTTTTCTCTTCTTCCAAAGCATTTGTATTCCATATTTGATTATCAAGGATGCCTGTAATTAAAAAGTTATTAATCCAAGGAATACCATACTCCTAATATGGATAATGTGAGCAATGAATTTAAGAATATATGTAAATATGTCTATACCTGGAATTTGAGCCCGTCCAGAAATGTGGTGCAATAAAGCTATTATTGCCATAACTCTTTTTCTAGAAATGTGGTGCAATAAAAGATTAGGCTCAGATATGCATATGGTGTTCAGGTCATAGAAGTATCCAAATTCCGTTACGGTTGCAAAGAAACCTGGTTGCATAGCAGGGATATATGCTATGCCATCCGGTCATTGCCTTACCAAGTAGGATTGGAACATCTCGCCGAAATTCCAACAATCATCACAGCCATAAAAACTTCTTTAAAAAACAATTTTACTTATAGGATATTAGAATCCATGAATAACATATTTGACAAAGCCGGAACAACCGCTATGGCTGTGTTAGTGTAAACGCCCTGCCAAGATACGGATGTTCTCACACTTCAAACAGTTTCAGTAATATACCAATCATAATAGGCCATTATTCCGGAAAGTTGGGTCAGATTTATTCGTGCCCTGGTGCACGTGTGAAGGTTGCTGAGGCAAGCATTCCTTGCACTCTGCCATCCGCACACACAATGCAGCAAGAGATCATATTTGAGCAATCATCACAGTACAAAACATTAGGCTCAGATTGGAATACACATATGTACCCGAAGCCGGCAAACTATAGTAGTTGCAACCCACAGGTTGCCTCGCCAAGGTACCAACTTCTGGAAGGAACATGGTTCAATTAGGAAACTGCAACCATCCATCATCATCAGCTATTTTTTTTATATATGGAAATGCAAACAGGATGATCACCCGACATGGCTGCAATCACATTCTCGGTGTGACTGCCTAGCCAAGATACGGGTGTTGCTGAGGCACGCATAGTAAACAATTATTTACCAGCATAGCAAACCACGGATTAGCAGTTGGCCCACCATAGCTATTCGCAGTGCCATCCATACTACGCACGGCATGGCTACAAACCAACTGAGTTGCAATGGCAGCAACACCAACAAACGCATCATAAGTTCCATATACAACGGCTGGAAAACGATAACAACAATAAAGTATATTAAGCATTTGTTGAGGGAAAAAAAAGGCCCAAATCTACCACAAAAAACTGAAAGTCTAATTAAATCAAACCTCATCCTGACAATCACCAATGGTTAATCAACGGTTACCGCAACGGAATAAACTATATTAAGCATTTGTTAACAGAAAGTTGTCTAATATGACCATCGCGAGACACGTTTACATCACTAGTTAGACTAGCTTGAAATTATTACCCGTCCCGGTCATATTAAAAGAAATCACTCGAATTGGTACATTCTACTCAGACAAGTCCTTTGCAAGACACGTTTACATAACTGGATGAACCAGCTTGAAATTATTACCCGTCCCGGACATGTCTTTTCGATTACGGACATTTAGCTTTCATCAATTCGAGGGTAAAATCTTGAGTCGAGCTCTTTTGAGATTCAATCCATGATCTTTAAACATTTTGACCACATTTTAATCACGTCTTCTCCCCCTCAAAAGTAGCATGTAGTGATATTTTTTATATCAACTGATTAAATGAAAGCTTTTTGGAGAGATAGACGGATTTGTTTTAGCATGAAATCAGAACATTTTTGTTTTACAATTTTTATACTCCCCCTTAATCAAAGCATATTTTTAAACTTGTGAGTTTAAATTATTATTAAAGTTATAGAGGGAGTTTTTCTTTTTGAAAATCTTGAGCACAGAATTTTGAGAAAGATTTTGAAAATTCTTTTTGAAAAATCTTGATCATGTGCTCAAGAATTTTTTAATTTGCCATTAACATTGCGAGTCCTGATCTGAAGTAATCAGAAGTCATCATTTAAGTGCGGGTTTCGTACTGAAGTATACGAAAGCCATCGATATTTTTAGGATAAGTGCTCGAAAAATATTTAAAACCTTTGATTTGATTGAGCACTTTCCTTTCTTTAAAGCACGGGTCCTGAACTGATGTGACCAGAAGCCATTACATTAAGCTCGGGTCCAAAACTGAGTTGTTCCGAAGCCATCATGAAGAAAACTTTGAGAAACGACATGTTTTGAAAAACATTTAAATGAACTCTCGCTCAAGCATCTGTATATGTCCGTATCATTGTTGAATGACATTTCTAGATACGTACAGAATATCGATTATACGAGAGACATGTCGTGAGAAGAATATTTTTGGTTTTTATGATTTTATATTTTTTTGGTATTTTTTGAAAATTTTCTATTTTTGTATTTTGCTTTTGTTGGTTTTTCAAATTTTGTATTTTGTTTTTGTTTTTATAAAAGAAATGGAAAATCAAAAATAGAAGAATGAAAGAATGATTTTGAAGAATTTACAGAATTGGAACCCTCTGAAGAACTGGGTTCAGAGATAGTTGAATCACTTGCAACCAAAGACGAAGAGTTTTCACAAATAACAGTGTTAGAGGTACATGAATCATCACTCTCAGGGTGTTCACTATCAATGGTTGTAGTGGTTTCTACATCCTTATCCTGATGATTTTCACTATTATTTGTCGTGGTGCAACTATCAAGAATCTTTCCTGTGGGAATCCATCTAAGACCAACTGTTTTAAAAACTTTTCCCGTGGGTATCCACCTAAGGTATGATCTAGGAGTTGTTTTCTTTTCAGATGCAGCGGAAGTCTCATTTTGAGAAAAACTACGTCCTGTAGAGATCCACCTATTAGGTTTCTTAGCCTCTTGCTTTTTATCAACGGGTTTGTTTCTATTTGGTGTCTTAGTGGATTGTGCCTTAGCACGTAAATTTTCTTTCTTGATACACTGTACAACACATGCATCATGATTTGCTAAAAAGACACATTTTTGACATGTAGGACAGACAAATTTAACATTCTTGTTTAAAATAGCAACCTTAATTTTGTCACTATAGTCATTTGAAACTTATTTCTTGGTCAAAGAGGAATTTGAGTTCTTAGTGTTGCAGTCTACGTTTATAGCATTTTCTTTTGCGCAACTACTCTTAGATGCAAGCCAATCCCTAGTCTTTTGTAGAGTGTTCCTAGGTAATGGTTTACTACTACTAGCAGTGCCTTGTAATGTTGTAGAATTCATCACTATAGGTTTTGTACCTAAAATTCCGTCTTTTCAAATCTGTGCCTTTTGCCTAGCTTTTTCTAGATAGTGATTGTGAACCATGTCGTTAGAACCAACCGATTCCTTAACTGTTTTTGTGGTCACATTTGGTATACCTAGAAAGGCCAGGTGTAATGACTTGTTGTTTCTTGACAAACGTTTTTTTCTTTTTCAACACCTTTTTCATCAATCTTCAATATTATTTTCTTGATGGGCAAGGAACGTGGAGTGACTGGTTTTGACAAATCATTTTTCTCATCGACTTTTGGAATAACCTGGGAAATAGACATATTTGGTTTTTCAACCAGTTTTGAAGCATTTGGTTTCTCCGGAGTCGATGGTTTTGCAAACTTAGTGTCTACACCCTTCCCTTTTAGACTTTGCAGCTGAGTCCTCAAAAAATCATTTTGCTCTTTCATGTCCTTGTAGGCACGCTCATACGAAAATTTGTCATACTTGCATTCCTCAGTTTTTCGATTAAGTTGTTTGAAATAGGACACATTTTCTGTTTCCAGTTTAATAAGAGCATTTTCATATTTTGAAACAATTGCGGAGGTCTCAGCTCGCAGTCTTTCATCGTCTTCAACAGAATATGTTTGATAAATAATGGACATAATATCGGTTGACAGAACTGCTTTGAAGAGAGTATCATTGTGGTTTTCCAAAACTTTGATACGTTCAATGTTTTCATTAGCATCCTTCACCGGGGATTTGTGGTCCTTGACAAAGTCGGCTATTTCTTTCAAAATTGCATTTTCAACATGAATTACTCTCGCACTAATTGCATATAGTGGAGCAGTAATTTCTATTTGAAACACCTTTTTCATTTCATTATGAAAACTTGAATGCCAGTTGCTGATACTAATATTCGTTTTTGAGTCAACAATATGTTGAAGTGTTTTCACTCTCTCTTTAAGATCATCCAAACATTCTCTAATTTCACTTGTGTTAAAAGGGTTGCTAGAGGACATTTGTTCTAATTTTGAAAGACTTTTGGAAACAGCTTTTTGTTTTGTTGAGACAAGTGGTCTTTTGAAAACCTTTGGTGTTTCTTGTTGTTTAACAAAATTTACACCAGAAAGTATGTTAAGCTTATTATAATCAATTGGTTTTATTTCTGGGTTCTTTTGTCTCATTTTGATTCTACTCTCTTCAGCAAGCTCAATCGTTTCATCAGAATCCCGAACCTCGGGAGGATCATGTGTATCAAACAGCACATTACCATTATACAACACATTATGTTCTTTCTGAGCTTTCTTGAGTGTATAAGGGTTTTCACAACCGATAGCCATTTTCTTCATTGTGTGTAAAAGCGGGTTTGGATTTTTAATGAGCATATTGTAATGATCAATAAACACATTCAGGAGGTCGGGAGAACTCAAAATAAAGATTAAACATGGTATTATTAGGTTAAAGAATGGGGGAGGTGTGTGTGTATTCTAGAGAGAGAAAGTAAAGAAACCACACACACCTCCAAGGTTACAATGAGAATCCCACCCTCCTAGTTGAGACTAGGAGGGTATTTATACTATTTTACAAGCCTAACTTTACACTAATGGCAAAACTAGACCTTGTACTTAATTACTATTGCAATTCCCGAGTATAACATAACTTTAAAGGCTAACAATCTCTCCCCAAAGTGATGTTATACGGGAATTGCTTACAACGTTCCCTACAAGTAAAATACAAAACATAAGCGCAGCAGCTCTGAGAATGGTCTTCAAACTTCATTACATCGTTCAGCTTGCAGAATCTTCTCAGCTGTCATTTCTTTACTTGCAGAAGAACAATATGAACAAATCTAATTAGGGTAAGGATATTGGTGATTAAATCTAGCTTTTCACTCTCCCCTAATTAGTGCTCTCCCTTAAACTGACAACCTTTCTGATGAATGCCATGAATTCTGAAGAATTCTTTTTGATAAATGAATGCCCTGAATTTCAAGAAGTCTTTAGATAATTAAATGCATTCTGTCTTTAGTCTTCTAACACGCAGCGGATACCGTCTTTAATCTTCTAACATGCAGCAGAAAATGTAGAACAAACTGTAGACTTGACCTTCTTCAAGATTATCCATTTGGGGAAATAGAGTATCAACATCTTCATCTCACCAAATGCATCCCAGTTATCTTTATATGAGAAATCAGCCCGTAACGTACACATGAAATGATAATCTCCTTCGAAGTTAAAACCGTAGCACCAGAATCAATTAAGATCCAGAAATGCACTTTTCTTTCTCTAGAAACCATAGCACCAGAATCAATTAAGATCCAGAAATGCACTTTTCTTTCTCCATGATAGTTCCATCATCACGGGATATTACACATTTCTCTCCCCTGCTGGTTACGATTTATCGGAATCAGCATAATGGTGTGTACGTGGAGTATTAACTGGAAGCATCTTTAGCATTAACCATATAGCCCGTGAGAAGATGTAGATAAACCCAATATACTAATAATACCATTTATAATGTCTAACTCTTTATCAACCCCCTGTATAAAAAACAATGGCTTTTTGTAGTGACTACTGATGGAGAAAACCCACTATGACGAACTTGAGACTGAAGTAAAATAACCCAAACTTGTGACTTAAACTTGCACTATTGTCAGATTAAGAACCTATACTGATCACTACAACGTAACTCCTTAAATCATAGATCATTTCATATACCCATCCAAGCTTCCTTATCTGTATATGAACTCATCTTGAATTATCCACAGCTTTATGTGACACTTGAGCACTACAACGTAACTCCTTTAAAATGATAGCTATACTATGTGAGCACAACAACGTAACTCCTTACATCAGGTATAACTAGATAACTCAAGTCTTAATCAATGTATGCTCTGTGAGCAACCTCAGCTCGAACAAGGATCTTGAAAAATCATGCTTCCAACCAACCCCGATATCTTCAAGATACTAAGTACACGTACCCGTGATATTCCACTTCAACTTCAAATAAGTAATAATGAATCATCCTTGTAGTCACAGTTGATAAAATTCAAAATTTAGCCATTGTCATTTGATTGTAAATCTTGATCAAGATCTTTTAAGCTATACGTGGTAGTTTTGAGGATGTAGGCCAATAATATTTTTGGGTTTATATACACATAGGTTACTAAACTTTCAAGTTTTATTCACTTTTCATACTGATCTTTTTTTTTGTTCAATCAGGTTACCGAACTATCAAAATGTGACATTAAGGTTACTGAACTTTCAAAGTGTGTTCAACCAGGTTACCGAACGACTAAAATGACCAAAATACCCTCATTCTTATTTTTGTTAACTACATAAATGGTCCCTATGGTTCATCCGGCGTTACGGATTCAGTCCAGTTGTCGTTTTTTTTAAATTTCGAAAAAAATAATAATTTTTTTAAAAAAGTTAATTTCGAAAATAAATTTAATTTCGAAAAAAAAATTCTTAAAAAATTTAATTCGAAAAAAAACATTATTTCGAAAATAAATTTATGAAAAATAAATTAATTTCAAAAAAAATAATTTCGAAATAATTTTTTTTTCGAAAAAAAAAATTGTAAAAAAAAATTCGAAAGAAAAATAAAATTTTCTAAAAAAATTAGAAAAAAAAAACATTATTTCGAAAATAAATTTATGAAAAATAAATTAATTTCAAAAAAAAAATAATTTCGAAAAATATTAATTTCGAAATAATTTTTTTTTTCGAAATTAAATTTTTTTTTTTGAAAAAAAAAATTCTAGAAAAAAATTTCGAAAGAAATTTTTTTCGAATTAAAATTTTTAAAAAAATTTAAAAAAAATTCTAAAAGAAAAATTTTTTTCGAAAAAAAAATTATAAATTTTTTTTTTTCGAAAAAAAAAATTCTAAAAAAAATTTTCGAATTAAATTTTTTAAGATTTTTTTTTTCGAAATTAAATTTATTTTCGAAATTAACTTTTTTAAAAAAATTAATTTTTTTTTCGAAATTTAAAAAAAAATCGAAAAAAAAAAGACAACTGAATCCGTAACGCCGGATGAACCACAGGGACCATTTATGTAGTTAACAAAAATAAGAATAAGGGTATTTTGGTCATTTTAGTCGTTTGGTAACCTGGTTGAACACACTTTGAAAGTTCAGTAATCTTAATGTCACATTTTGATAGTTCGGTAACCTGATTGAACAAAAAAAAAGATCGGTATGAAAAGTGAATAAAACTTGAAAGTTTAGTAACCTATGTGTATATAAACCCAATATTTTTTGTGATTTTGGTGTGGTGAGTTTAAAATATGCTATTACTTGCAATTCTAAGCATGCTAGGAAAATTTGAGTTTTAGAAATTTTTACGCCAAAATTTGCCAAAAAAATTCGAATTTTGACCTAAAAATTTGAATTTTGGGCCAAAATTTTCACCATTGTACCATAATTTGAATTTAGCGTAAAAATTGAACGTTAAAAATTTGAATTTTGGGCCAAATTTTTTTTTCTTTTTTCATTTTTTTTTGGCATACTCGATAGATTGTGAGAAACTCGGTAGCACAAAGTCGATATCCCCAAACTCGATATGAGAACTCGAGAGGGGAAACTCGAGAGGAGAAACTCGAGAAAGCCAGTAGAAACTCGACAACTGCTTACAAACTCGAGAAGAACTTGTACAAACTCGATACGATTTACACAAACTCGGGAAGGTTGCGAGAAAGTCGATGGGTTCAAGAGAAACTCGATAGCTATGAGAAACTCGATATGAATTGTTTGTGTAGAATGACCCATTTTTACAAGGAAATCTTCCAACTTTTTAATTGTTTCTTGTTTGTCAATGATTTCATCAAGAATATCATTTTCGCGTTTTGAAAAATCTGATTTCAACTGTTTCTTTTCTTTTTCAAGATCAGAATAAGTTGATATGTGTTTAGAAAGTTGGTTTTTCAAATCAGAAATTTCTGTGTTTAAGGATTTTATTTTTATGTTCAAATTAACATCGAGTGTGTCAAACTTGATTTGCAATTGTTTTTCTCTTGAAATGGAATTTCGATAACCAATTTCTAATTCTGACTGTTGTTGTTTATTAAACTCAAAAGCTTTTTCGTTTTCCTTATACATCCCAAGCTCAGCGGTCAATTTCACATTCGCGGTCTTAAGATCGCGATTGACCTTTTTCACGTTTTCAATCTCAATGCGACAATTATTCAGTAATGATTCAAAGAGAGCACGAGTTTCCTCATCATTAGCATCATTTTGTGCAACTTGAACTTCATTAGGATCCATATATGGAGTTTCACAGTTAACATTGCTATTAACTTGCTCCCCCACATATGTATCATAATTAGGTTCGAGAGGCACAGAATGTGGCTTTTCATGAGCAAACGGATTTTGTACCTCATGGAGTGGTTCTGTGTCATAAGTTGGAGGAATTTCAGAATTACTGCTTGATGTTGTTTCTTGCTGATTAGCCATAAGGTTGAAGTTTCCATTGAAATCTGCTGCATTATTAACTTTTGTTGTAACCATGAAGTCATATTCCTCAGCAGTCAACGGTGTTCCCGACTCTTCCTTTTTGGCTAGCATCAACATGTACTGGAGCTTTTGTAGCTTCGTCATTGACATTGCAATCTCTACCAATATCACCACTGTGAATTTCAGATGTAGGTTTCTGAATCGTAGTCGTAAAACAGTAATTCTCATTTTGATTAACCCCGTTCTGATTCACAAACTGATCCATTTGGTTTCCAGCATACTGCCCTGCATATTGCATCTGATTCCCCATCATAGCATTTCCTTGCTGATTCTCAAGAACTTCAACCATTTGACTTTCTTGTCCCATATATAACTGCGTATTGTCAGTGTATGATGAAATCCATTGGTTGTTGTTATGTGGTTTGATGTGTAATGCCTTGGAGCATAAAGCATAACCATTTGCCAACGCAGTTGCGATATTGTCTTGGTGAGTTGCCATTGATGAATTTTGGTATGATAAAGTTGATGTAGGATCGTTGCAACGAAATAGGAGTTGTGATTGGTGAAGGTTGAATCCAATTGTTGTAATGAAGTTCTGGTCTTTCACTGAAGATCGATTGAAGGATTTCTTAATGGTGATTTCTGATTTCCCTACAAAAATTGAATTTGAAAAATTTCTCTACCAGAATTTGAAATACATAATAAAATGCAATTCTAAGGTTACTAGAAAATTTTGAGTTTTAAAGATTTTGACGTCAAATTTCACCGTAAAAATTCGAATTTTGACCTAAAAATTTGAATTTTGTGCCAAAATATTCACTGTTATACCAAAATTTGAATTTCGCGTAAAAATTGAACGTTTAGTAATTGTAAAAATTAAATTTACAATTGCGATAGAGTTTTTGAGAATTGCGATAGACCTTAAAAATCACCTTGAAAATATTTATATATTTATATCATATTTCATATATATCGAGTTTACAAAAAGTCGTGACATAAGGCGGCGTGGCGGCATGATCAAGCCTCACGCCTTTGCGAGGCCTTTGCGGGGCCTTTGCGAGCCTTTTAGAACCATGTCTGATATTAATAATATAATGAAAATTTTATTTAAAAATCCGCACGTACACATGTATTATAACTATTTATGCATAAAAGATATTATTTAAAAAAAAAAAAAAAAAAAAAAAAAAAAAAAACCCTTATTTAACAAATTCGTGTATGCATGAGGGTTAAAAAAGTTGTATGAGTTAAAGACAAGGATGCTCAACATTCACTTAAACAGCCTTAAACCCCTGCAAAACTATGGATCTCACTTATTTCACACTAAACAACACAAGCACCAATGTATACCTTTAATAAGAAAAAATTATAAAAATAAGGAGGTTAAAGTAAAATGAAAACTACCTGAGATATGAGCAAAAATGTGACAGGCTTTTAAAACAGCTTGAAGCCAAAAGTGAATAAGTGGAGAGAGGATAGTACGAATTGCAATGTATTTGTGTTTTTATAACAATTTTTTTTTTTTTTTTTTTTTTTTTTTTGAATAAATAATTTTTGAGAAGAAGTGGACAAAGAAAGATCAAGTGTTTTGGAAATGTGTTTTGTAGTTTAGATTGCATTTGAAAAGAGGTACTTTTAGTATGACGCGGATCCTATATTTGTTTGGTTTGGATGAACAAACCAGTAACTTGATGTGTTTTAGTTTTGATATGACAAAATAATACTAACAAATAAGTTTCAAGATCGGTTATATAGGATCTCACTTGGTGTGTTTTAGTATGAGGGGAAAGAGTATGGATCTAACTTTGACTACTTTTTTGATATTAATAAATGCTATTTCCCAACCAGTAACTTGATGTGTTTTAGTTTTGATATGACAAAATAATACTTACAAATAAGTTTCAAGATCGGTTATATAGGATCTCGAGATTGATAGATCATATATAGTATTAAGTTATTATAAATATGTATATATATGTACTTTTGTTTGGTGCATATGTATATATGTACTTAGGGAGTCTTGGGACGATAGTCCAAACCATGTCATATGCATATATATATTTAGCACTATTTTCTTTAAGGCTTTGAAAATGTTGGTCTGCCCGACCCATTTTTCTTGTAGTCTTGCCATGAAACTAATGTTCTTCTTCAAATAGCCAACTCAAAAAGCCATGCAAGAATGAGTTTCAAGATCCATATATAGGATATATCATACTCTATTATATGTTTAACTAATAATATTAACACAAGAAGTATGCACTGAAAGGGTTCTAATTAAATACCTTATTGGTCATGCGAATTCTCCCACAAAGATGTCTCTGGGTATGAAGTCCCTATAAACTAACAATCACTTAGATCTTAATACTTATTATTATAAATCAAGATATAAAACTGTAACAATATTATTGTGTACGAACATAACATTACATCTTCATAATGGAGACGCCTTCCTTAATCCTTAGTTTGATTGAGTTATTCTGTGGTACTGAGATTAGTGGGAGAATTATCAGGCTTCCAACTCACATCATCCCCACCTGCATGAGGTTTTTTGGACTGGTTTTTTCTTCGTCGTGCTTCGCTTGTTGCTTCCGTCTCGGCAGTCTTCTTAATAACAGCTTTGAGCCGCGTCGAAATTTATATTAACTCCAAATACTTTAATGTCGTCTTACATGTACATGTCCGTGTTAATATATGAAGATGCATAGAAAATTTTGCAAATCACCTCCATGATACCAATCTGTCACACCTCGCCAAGGCGGAAACGCGAGTGTAACTTCATGGATATCATCACAACACATGGGGTCTAAATAGAGAATTACTACATGCACATAAATAGAGCAAAGTACAGACACAAAGTGTCGTAACGATACCCCAAAAGAAAATAACCAAAACCAATCTCCAAAAAGTATCTTCAATAGAACATAAAGTACTAGTCGAAAGACATTAAAGTATCACAATCAAAATCAAACATATTTAAATCAAAACATAAAAATAAATCGTTCTCAAATGCAACTAAGTCTCGTCTAGTCGCTTCACTCTACCTTAGCCTTAGAATGCTCACCTGAAAATGATGCTTAAAAAACGTCAACATAATGTTAGTGAGGTTTATAGGTTTAAGACACACAATATATCTCAGGCAACCAGTTCACTGTGATTATAAAACATAGCAGGACAGTAAGACTAGTCATTATACTAGATAGCATGCAATCTCAGTCATTTAACCAATATACCACTTAAGGGACATAAGGGACGGAACGTGCCCACGATCAAAATAGCAATATCCAACATCAATTGGGACGGAACGCGCCCACGATCCATGTTCACAAAAATGGGTAAACCATACCCTCTGATCAGACCACACAGAATAATAGTCAGTAGAACTACTCCTCTCCAATTGGATAATGGGAGCATAGCTACCCTCCAAATGGACCACACAGAATCACCACACAATAATCTCATAACATGCAATACACGTATAATAACACTTACAAGTCCATGAATTTACGACCACATAATCACAGTAACTCAAAAGTATTTCAGCACAAGCATCATTCCCATCCCAAGTTAAAACAAAGTAAAAATGGGACTATGAAACTCACCTCAAACTTTGCAGCTTCCAAATTATCAATCACAAATCTATACAACAAAATAAGATCACATTACACGCAACCAAGCTAAAAGCTATAGCCCATGTAACACGCATATGATGGATGTCTAAGGTTCATGTAAACCACCATGGATCACCTAGACTCCATACTAACCACTACCAAACACTTACACTCACTAAATCCCTTGCATACACTTTTTCAGAATACACAGATTTTTGGGGTACTTTTACCCACATGAAATCACAACAAAATAAGCTCTAAAACTCACACCAAAAATTCACCATCGTCCTTCATGAGCATACAAGCTTCTCCCTGAAGGCCATGCACTAAAAACACACACAATTGCTCTTTGAAAAATCAAACATAAAAACTATCCAGATTTAGATCTGAACGCACACCAAAATGTTTTGACTTAACAAACATATTTTCACAACTTATTAACACATACCCTTCGCGTGTAAGTCAAAGGGAATATAGAAATCAATTTCTCCAGAAGGGCTAACCCGAATTACACTTTAAAACCACTTTTGACATCAATACTTTTAACCTAAATCTGTCCCGGTTTAACAGTTTTGACACCTTTACTTGCAAAAATCATTAGACTGACTTCCGGACATCGAAATCACTCATGGCTGGACTTTTTGGAAAGCACGTTCTCTGAACTACAATTTAGACTCAATAATCATCAATTAACTCATCTCCAACTATTAAATATCTTCGTATCTTACGGCCTTATGAATCTGTCCAAACCCTAACTCAATAACTAACATATTTTATACCCTAATCTCTTCACCAATCATCATAACATTACTAATTAATGATCCCAACATGTTTTATATTAATAATTTACAGAACCTTCATAAACCCTAGATCCATCATAACTTGTATTACATGAATCAAATCAATAATTAAATGAATTAGGGATCACTAGGCATACCTTAAGCTTGTTTTTCTTCCCAATAATGAAACCCTAATTTTTTTTTCTTGTTTCTCCCCTTGGTCGACCGAATTCACAAAAAGAATGGGTTGGGGTGTTTTGGTTTTGTATTTATAACACCCTAAGATTATTTTAGATAACCTCCTTAATTAATAATTATAATTGGACTAAATTTTTTTTTCCTTTTTCCCTCCTAAAACCCAAAATCGGCCGCCCCCTTTCTATATATATATATATATATATATATATATATATATATATATATATATATATATATATATATATATATATATATATATATATATTTAATACTAATTATTACACTTAAAACCTTATACTCTCGATATTTTATAAGAACCCATACGAAACCTAACGTCTTACGCGAAAACTTTCTTTTTTTTACGACGACACGGAAAATTATCATTTCCAAAACAAAGTTTCCAAAAATAGAATTTCACGCTCATTATTAATATAACCCATAAAACTAATCACCACTTAACTTACCAACGCTCACAAGCTTGAACAAAACTCTTTACACAAAAACCCCGAACACAAAACCGTACAAGTCATTTCCACATCACCAAAGTGAACAAAATGAACTTAATCAAAACAACACTACTCAAGACACATCCATAGAGTCACACAAAGGATTTAGTGCCAAAACACGTGTGTATCACACATATGCCACACAAAACACTTAAGTCACACCAAGCAAAAATTAAATTGATCGAAACTAATAGTTAGACTAACCTGCTAAAATCACGGTTGTTACATCATCCCCCACTTAGGGAAATCTCATCCCGGGATTTAGCTACTTGTCTCACTAACCACATCAAAAAACAAATTTGGTTACTTAGACCTCACCTGATCCTCGCGTTCCCAAGTAAACTCAGGACCACGCTTCGAATTCCAACGCACCTTTACTAAAGCTATCTTACCACGCTTCAAACTCTTGACCTCTTGGTCCATAATCTCAACAGGTTCTTCGACAAAATGAAGGGTCTTGTCAACCTTAATCTCATTTAATGGCACATGCAGACTAGCTTCCGCCAAACATTTCTTTAAATTAGATACGTGAAACGTATCATGTACACCACTTAGCTCCTGAGGTAATTTCAGTCGATATGCCACAAGTCCAATCCTTTTCGTAATCTCAAACGGTCCTACATATCTCGGTGCTAATTTGCCTTTCTTACCGAAACGCACAACACCCTTCCAAGGGGACACTTTTAGCATTACAAGATCACCAACACTAAATTCTAAAGGCTTATGGCGATTATCCGCATAACTCTTTTGGCGATCCCTTGCTGCCTTAAGTCTTTCCTTAATCTGAAAAACCTTATCCGTAGTCTCTTGTACTAGTTCAGGACCAATTAGTTGGCTTGTCCCAAACTCTGCCCACAGAACAGGTGATCTACATTTCCTCCCATACAACATTTCAAACGGCGCACACCTAATACTGGAATGATAGCTGTTATTATAGGAGAACTTAGCTAAAGGTAAATGAGTATCCCAGCTTCCTCCAAAATTGATAGCACATGCTCTAAATAAATCTTCAAGAGTCTGAATTGTTCGTTCACTTTGCCCATCCGTCTGTGGATGATAAGCTGTACTCATATCCAAACGTGTATCCAAAGCCTTCTGTAGCGACTGCCAGAACCGCGAGGTAAACCTACTGTCGCGATCAGATATAATAGACACTGGCACACCATGTCGTGCCACAATCTCATTGATATAAATTCTTGCCAGCTTCTCCATCTTATAATCCTCACGAATGGCCAGAAAATGTGTAGACTTCGTCAGCCTGTCCACTATGACCCATATCGTGTCATGCCCATTACTTGTTCGAGGCAACTTGGTAATAAAATCCATCGTTATATTCTCCCATTTCCACTCAGGGATCGGCGGTTGTTGTAGTAATCCAGAGGGTTTCTGATGTTCAGCCTTAACTTTCAAACAAGTCAGACACTTACTAACATACTCGGCTATTTCCCTCTTCATTCCTGGCCACCAATAAGCATCTCTAAGATCGTAATACATCTTGTCAGATCCTGGATGAATTGAGTATCTCGTTTTATGAGCCTCGTCCATGATCAACCTTCTTACATCTCCCACCATCGGAACCCATATCCGATCCAAGAAATATAATCCACCATCCTCCTTTTTCTCCATTTGTTGATCCAACCCACGCAGCATCTCAGCTGTTGCGTTTTCATCCTTGAGGGCTTCCTCTTGATTCCCGATTGCAAGGTCATGCACATAGCTCGCACACGCTTAGGCTTAATCCTTTCCTTTCTACTCAACGCATCAGCCACCACATTCGCCTTTCCAGGATGATAGCGAATCTCACAATCATAATCACTAAACAATTCAATCCATCTTCTCTGTCGCATATTCAGCTCCTTCTGACTGAAGATATGCTGAAGACTCTTATGATCCGTATAAACAACACTCTTTGTGCCATACAGATAATGTCTCCAATTCTTGAGGGCGAACACTACCGCACCAAGCTCTAAATCATGAGTGGTGTAATTCATCTCATGAATCTTGAGTTGTCGGGATGCATAGGCTATCACTTTCCCTCTCCGCATTAGTACACATCAAAAACCTTGTTTCGACGCATCACAATACACCACAAAGTCATCTGGTCCGTCTAGAAGCGCCAGAATAGGTGCATTGCACAAATTATCCTTTAATGTTTGAAAAGCCATCTCTTGCTCCTCTCCCCATACATACTTCTTATTCTTCTGGGTCAACAATGTGAGGGGTTTGGCAATCTTTGAAATTTTTTTGATAAATCGTCTGTAATACCCTGCCAATCCTAAAAAGGAGCATATCTCTGATGATGTCGTAGGAGCCTTCCAATTCTTGACTGCTTCGACCTTTCCAGGGTCTACATGTATACTTTCGCTATTAACCACATGACCAAGAAAATGTACCTCTCTAAGCCAAAACTCGCATTTCAAAAACTTAGCGTACAACTTCTCCTTCTCCAGCAATTTAAGGACCAACTTCAAATGCTCTCCATGCTCCTTCTCAGTCTTAGAGTAGACTAATATATCATCGATGAACACTATCACAAATTTATCCAAATAAGGCTTACAAATGCGATTCATTAGATCCATGAATACCGCAGGTGCATTTGTCAACCCAAATGGCATAACCGTAAACTCAAAGTGTCCATAACGAGTCCTAAAAGCAGTCTTCGGAATATCCTCCTCATACACTCTTAACTGATGATAACCAGAATGTAGATCTATCTTCGAAAAGAATCGAGAACCTTGCAACTGGTCAAGGTGATCATCGATCCTAGGAAGAGGATACCGATTCTTAACAGTTAACTTGTTCAATTCCCGATAGTCAATACACATCCGGAACGAACCATCCTTCTTCTTAACAAACAACACAGGTGCTCCCCATGGAGAGTGACTGGGTCGGATACACCCCTTATCCTGAAGTTCTTGCAATTGCTCGGACAACTCCTGCATCTCAGAGGGTGCTAAACGATATGGGGATTTCACCACAGGTGCCGCTCTAGAAATCAATTCAATAAGAAATTAAACTTGACGGATTGGAGGCAACCCAGACAAGTCTTCAGGAAAGACGTCAGGAAATTCACACACCACAGGAATCTCTTCTATTTTAAGTTCTTTGGATTTCGCATTCTTAAGGGATTTCAAATCATTCCCTAAGCATTCTCCTTGTATCCGGATTATAACACCACTCTCCAAAGGAATACGAACTACCTTTTCATGGCATACAACCTCAGCCTTATGTTTAGACAACCAGTTCATCCCTATCACCGCATCAAAACTCCCATGTCCAAAAGGTATCAAGTCAATCATAAACAGAATGCCCTCTAACACTATAGTACACCCACGAATAACCTTGTCAACCTCCACCTCCCTACCGCTAGCTATCTCAATCACAATACTAGACTTAAGTTCACTAGGTTCAATATTCAACAATTCAGCAAATTTAGTGGACACAAAGCAGTAATCTGCACCCGTATCAAATAAAGTAGTAGCATAATGACCATTTAGAGAGAAAGTACCAGTAACGACGTGCGGGTCTTGACGCGCCTTGCTTGCATTTATGGTGAACGCCTTTCCTTTGGCTGCATTCTTGTTGTACCCTTGCCTTTGGCCTCCTTCAATGGACAACCTGTTTCCCGCCTGACCAGATGCCCTGTTCAGCTTGGGACACACATTTCGGAGATGATCCGTACTTCCACACTCATAACACGCCCTACGGTTATACCTTGCGCCAACCGAGTCGATTGGAGTCGCTTGAGTAATCACCGTACGACATTCTCTAGCAAAGTGTCCAAGTTTGTTACACCTGAAGCACGTACGACACGCAGCCTGCTCATGATGATAACCATTGCATTTAACACGTTTGGGAGCAGAACTAGTGTACCCCCTTCTGTCTGTGTTTCCTATCACAGCCGGAGTAACTGCCATCGCAGGACTCGCTGCCACCACAGGATTCACCGCTACGAACCCTCTCCCATTCCTTGTTCTCTTATTGTCAGCACCAGAACTAACCTGCTTACCTGCTTCAGCCTCCTCCTTCCTCTTCTCACTTGTCTTCGCGAGTACCCCACTCTTAACTGCTTCATCAGTTAGTGCTCCAGCCTTCTGAATAGCACTCTGGAGTGTCATGGGTTCTGTATCCCTAACCATGCTACGAATCTGTGGAACCAACCCACGAATATATTTATCGATACGTTTCGACTCAGGAGTTACCAAGTGAGGGACCAACTTAGCTAACTCATGGAACCTGTCAGTATACCCCGCGTGATTAGCTCCAACCATTGCATGGTTCCAAAATTCTTCCTCTAATTTCTGCATCTCATTTCTTGGGCAAAACTCCTCCACCATCAAGGCTTTGAAATCTTCCCAAGTTATTCCCATCGCAGCAACTCTACCCCTAGCTTGGACTTGCGTGTTCCACCAAGTCAAAGCCTTATTGATCAGAGAACTTGCTGCATACTTGACTTTTTGGGCTTCAGTACAGCCACTAATATCCATTATTGCTTCCATCTTCTCTATCCATCGAGTGAGCGCTATCGCACCACCCTTACCATCGTACTCTTTGGGCTTACAAGCCATAAACTCTTTGTAGGAGCATCCGTTGTTGCCACCCCCACCACTTCCAGCACCATTAGGTTGAGCACCATCACCCATCTGTACGCTCACATGGCTAAAAATCTCTGGCAGTAGAGCTTCCAGTTGTTGATTAATCATTTGCTGGAAGATGGGGTTACTCTCTCCAATAGTGGGCGTCTGCTTTCGCTTCTTCGGCGTCCGGTAGGCTCCACTCATTGGTGACTTAGTAAAAGGGCGTCTCGGTCTTTTTTGTGCCATTTCCAGAACACACAGGTCGTTGATACCATTAGGCGCCGTTCACGAAGTTCACGAATACACATTCATACTTAACACAAGTACTTCCCATCAAATGGGACAATTAACACAAATATCAAGGTTAAACTTAATCCTACTACACGTAAGCATGTCATCATTGATCAACGTAGCATTGGCCATAAGTCCACATATGTCGTGATACATTTATAATTATGTTGGCCACCTATAATTATAGATGTATCCTTCCACATGTGTACTCGCTTCCAATACCACGCCTAACAATAATAACACCTCACAATTATAGATACACAAACTCAAAAATTAATATAATACACCCATTAATCACATATCACACACATAAAATATTCAAACTCGCTCAAGCCTTATTATTAATTACTTGGGTAAAATCCCAGAATTCAAAGGAATTCGCGATCCAACATAATACCAAACATCAAAAGTCAACAGAAGACATCCCAAAACATAACACTAAACCAAACAGAATTGCACACGGCTCGAGCTCCACCCTAACGTTTGCCCCTCTCATTCAACTCGGATTAAATCTACTACTTGCCGTAGACTCTAGATCTGAATCCACTTCGTACTCTTCCTCTTCATTTATCCATCCATTCCGGTTTCCCTCGTTCTTTGGTAGTGGACGACTGGCAAAACCACTCCTGAGGTTCCTTTCTTCCTCCTTTATACGGTCCACAAACCCATACAGATTATGAGGCTCAGCCCAAACCTCTCCTCCATCTTCTAGGAATTCGGGACACTTTCTAGGGTACCTAATAATGTAACCGTCTTTATTGGTCACCTTTGTCTCGTACCTTTCTATCTCCTTCCCACCCACGTTCACTAAAGTCATCTTTTCCTCGATCTTACATGGACACATGCTAGCAAGAACTAAGATTCTCTTGTTAGCCCGTTTCAAGCTACCAATCCTTTTGAAACCAGTAGCGACAACGATAGTCCAACGAAACTTGCTACGCGCGAGAGGTGCCATGCTAAAAGTGACATATATAATGCTAAGTATAGGGGTTCAATAGGCGTCCAAAACTCGACAAAACCTCTCATAAACTTAAAAAAAATAGACATATAAAATACCATACTTATACATAAGCCCTAAATGCAACTATATGAGGGACTCCTAGGTTAAAGTCTAGGTTCAACCACCTACTTCTCTATAACCAAGGCTCTGATACCAATCTGTCACACCTCGCCAAGGCGGAAACGCGAGTGTAACTTCATGGATATCATCACAACACATGGTGTCTAAATAGAGAATTACTACATGCACATAAATAGAGCAAAGTACAGACACAAAGTGTCGTAACGATACCCCAAAAGAAAATAACCAAAACAAATCTCCAAAAGGTATCTTCAATAGAACATAAAGTACTAGTCGAAAGACATTAAAGTATCACAATCAAAATTAAACATATTCAAATCAAAACATAAAGATAAATCGTTCTCAAATGCAACTAAGTCTCGTCTAGTCGCTTCCCTCTACCTTAGCCTTATAATGCTCACCTGAAAATGATGCTTAAAAAAATGTCAACATAATCTTGGTGAGGTTCATAGGTTTAAGACACATAATATATCTCAGGCAACCAGTTCACTGTGATTATAAAACATAGCAGGACAGTAAGACTAGTCATTATACTAGATAGCATGCAATCTCAGTCATTCAACCAACATACCACTTAAGCGACATAAGGGACGGAACGTGCCCACGATCCAAATAGCAATATCCAACATCAATTGGGACGGAACGCGCCCACAATCCAAGTTCACAAAAATGGGTAAACCATACCATCTGATCAGACCACACAAAATAATAGTGAGTAGAACTACTACTCTCCAATTGGATAATGGGAGCATAGCTACCCTCCAAATGGACCACACAGAATCACCACACAATAATCTCATAATATGCAATACACGTATAATAACACTTACAAGTCCATGCATTTACGACCACATAATCACAGTAACTCAAAATTATTTCAACACAAGCATCATTCCCATCCCAAGTTAAAACAAAGTAAAAATGGGACTATGAAACTCACCTCAAACTTTGCAGCTTCCAAATTATCAATCACAAATCTATACAACAAAATAAGATCACATTACACGCAACCAAGCTAAAAGCTATAGCCCATGTAACACACATATGATGGATGTATAAGGTCCATGTAAACCACCATGGATCACCTAGACTCCATACTAACCACTACCAAACACTTACACTCACTAAATCCCTTGTATACACTTTTTCAGAATACACAGATTTTTTGGGTACTTTTACCCACATGAAATCACAACAAAATAAGCTCTAAAACTCACACCAAAAATTCACCATGGTCCTTATTGAGCATACAAGCTTCTCCCAAAAGGCCATGCACTAAAAACACACACAAGTGCTCTATGAAAAATCAAACATAAAAACTATCCAGATTCGGATCTGAACGCACACAAAAATGTTTTGACCTAACAAACATATTTGCACAACTTATTAACGCATACGCTTCACGTGGAAGTCAAAGGGAATATAGAACTCAATTTATCTATAAGGGCTAACCAAAATTACACTTTTAAAACCACTTTTGACCTCAATAATGTTAACCTAAATTTGTCCCGGTTTAACAGTTTTGACACCTTTACTTGCAAAAATCATTAGACTGACTTCCGGACCTCGAAATCACTCCTGGCCGGACTTTTTGGAAAGCACGTTCTGTAAACTACAATTTAGACTCAAGAATAATCAATTAACTCATCTCCATCTATTAAATATCTTTGTATCTTTACAGCCTTATAAATCTGTCCAAACCCTAACTCAATAACTAACATGTTTTATACCCTAATCTCTTCACCAATCATCATAACATTACTAATTAATGATCCCAACATGTTTTATATTAATAATTTACAGAACCTTCATAAACCCTAGATCCATCATAACTTGTATTACATGAATCAAATCAATAATTAAATGAATTAGGGATCACTAGGTAAACCTTAAGCTTGTTTTTCTTCACAATAATGAAACCCTAATTTTTTCTTCTTGTTCCTCCCCTTGGTCGACCGAATTCACAAAAAGAATGGGTTGGGGTGTTTTGGTTTTGTATTTATACCACCCTAAGATTATTCTAGATAACATCCTAAATTAATAATTATAATTGGACTAAAATTTTGTTTCCTTTTTCCCCCCTAAAACCCAAAATCGGCCGCCCCCTTTATATATATATATATATTTTAATATTAATTATTACACTTAAAACCTTGTACTCTCGATATTTTTTAAGAACCCATACGAAACCTAACGTCTTACGCGATAAACTTTCATTTTTTTTCTTCAAACAGCCCCTTTTGATGTGCCATCAGTTTCGTACCCTATGGCTGCTCCTTGGGATCCGATTTTTGATTTAGTGTATATTGGAGTATAAACTAAATATAGGGGTCATGGTGTAAATATTAGAAAGTCTAGTATGTATTATGTAAATAGGTAGTTAGAGTCGGTTATCGGCAGTTGGAGTCGGTTATTGGAATAGGTGTTGTTTCATGAACAGACACACCGTTTCATAGCGTCGATTCAATATGTATATATAGGGTCGAAGTGTCTGTAAAATTCTTATGAAGAATATTAGCAAGTATCAATAAAATAGCAAGTTTATAGTACATGTGATTTGTTTGTTCATCAAATAGAAATATTTATTCCAACAATTGGTATCAGAGCAAGGTTTTGATCCAAGGGAGACAACCAATTGAGAGAAATCGAAGGAGGAAGGGCCGATTATAGGGTTACTGTTCGGAAATTGCTGTCAAGAAGAATGAACAGGAACAGTTTCGAGAATTCAAGAACGAAGAGGAGAATTGAATTGGCCTGTTTTGATTGTTGTTCGAGAAAAAAAGAACCGATTGAAGGGGTTGCTGTGATTTTGAAAGTATACAGGAAGCGACATATTGAATTGCTGTTCAAAAAAAAACCAAACAGAAAGGGATTGTTGCTGTTTGTTTTTAAAGAAAGCAGCGAAGAGGAAGAAAGAATAGGACCAGAAGGCTGTTTAAAATTGCAATTTGGCCTATTCAGGCTGCTGTTCAAGAGTTTCAAAGTAGAAGGGCAGAATTTTGATTATTTGACTTTGTAAAAGTCAAAATCAAAAAGAAAAGCAGAAAGTTTGATTAATTAAGGGCAGCAAAGGTTTGGATTGATTGATTACCAATCAAGGAAGGAAGTACGTGTATAGGGCTGCAATTAATCAAGAAGGAAGATACACAACAAATCATCATCATAGAAAGAAGAACGTTCATTTGCAATTCGAAAGAAAGAAACGCGTAAGTAAGCACGTGAATAAGCGTAAGTAAGCACGCTTATAAGAACGAAGGCGTAAGTAAGCATGCCAGTAAGAAAACAGCGTAAGTAAGCACGCTTGTTTAAAGAACGCGTAAGTAAGCACGCGAGTAACAAGGTAAACGTAAGTAAGCACGTTTACAAGAAAGAAAGCGTAAGTAAGCACGCTTGAACGAAAAGGTACGTAAGTAAGCACGTACCAGAAAGAAAGAAAGATAGGAAGAAAGAAGGCAAGAAAGGCTAAAGCACGTCAAAGCAAGAAAGAAGAAAGAAATGAAGAAAGCATGACGAACGACAAAGAAGGAGGCAGTACATCTAAAGTTCAAGAAAATGTAGCACTTAAATGCGTACAGTTGACGGATTCCAATTACACAACATGGGCAGTGTTGATGGAAACAATATTAAAAGCGTATGGCCTTTGGGAGACGATCAACCCGAAAGAAGGAAGTAGTGCAACAGATGAAAAGAATATGCATACAACGAAAGCTATGATATTCCAGACAATACCACAGGATATCTTGATACAAGTTGCACAATATGAAATTGCAAAGGAAGTATGGGATTCAGTGAAAGTACGATACCTTGGTGCAGACCTAGTTCGGAAAGCACGGCTACAAACGCTAAGAAGTGAATTAGAAACTTTGAAGATGAAAGAAAACGAAAGAGTGAAAGACTTCTCAGGAAAGTTGGGCAGTATAAAAGCCAAATTTGCAAGCCTTGGCACTACCCTTGAGGATAAGATAATTGTGAGAAAGTTACTCAACTCGGTTCCGAAGAAGTTTCTACCGATTGTAGCCACCATTGAGCAATACTCAGAAATAGATACCATGCCATTCGAAGAAGCCGTTGGAAGAATAACAGCATTTGAAGAACGTATTAAGAGTGCTGATGAACCAGAAGAGTATGATCAAAGCAAACTACTGATAGCAAGTACAAGCAATTCTGGAAACAGGCTTAATGGAAGGGGACGTGGTGATCAATGATGTGGAAGAGGTATAGGAAGAGAATTTGGAAGAGGGCGTGGAAAAGGCACGGTGCATGAAGATCAAGACAAGAAAAAGTACCGATGCTTTGAATGTGGTGAAATTGGTCATAATACAAAAGAATGCACGAAATGGAAAGACAAAGAGCAGGAAGCACTTCTCATCTCAGAGGATGAAGAACCAGCACTCCTGTAAAGATAAATCAAGGATGAAGACCTTTAACTATATTTAGTTTAAGGGGGAGTATTGGAGTATAAACTAAATATAGGGGTCTTGGTGTAAATATTAGAAAGTCTAGTATGAATTATGTAAATAGGTAGTTAGAGTCGGTTATCGGCAGTTGGAGTCGGTTATTGGAATAGGTGTTGTTTCATGAACAGACACATCGTTTCATAGTGTTGGTTCAATATGTATATATAGGGTCGAAGTGTCTGTAAAATTCTTATGAACAATATTAGCAAGTATCAATAAAATAGCAAGTTTATAGTACCTGTGATTTGTTTGTTCATCAAATAGAAAGATTTATTCCAACAGTGTACACCGTGTCTGATTCGGTTAATGTTATTGATGCTACTAAAGGCCCTACTAATTTTCCTTCAAGCTTGACTGGTGGAACGAATGATGGTATGGGGCTCACTTCTAAGGCTAATAATACCAGTCTTTCTATGACTAATGGCACCCCTAGTGCTATTGCTACAAATGGTGTTGAATGTTCTAAAGATAACATGAATGATGGGGCTGTTCCAAGTGAGCCGTTTTCCTTTACGAATTTATTGAAGCCTGATCGTCCCAATTGTAAGGTTAATTTTAGACATTTGATCAATGAGGTTAGTGTTGAAAACCATGATACTACACTTCCTAAGGCTGCTATGGACAAAGTCTTGTGCAGATATGAGAATACCCTTGTTGGGTATTTCGTGGGCAAGACTATTGCTTTTCCTATTGTTAAAAATTATGTGACGAATACGTGGGGTAGACTTGGTTTGAAAAAGCTAATGAAAAATGATGCAGGAGTGTACCTTTTTAAATTTGATTCTAAGGAGGGAGTGGATCGTGTTCTTGAAAGAGGTCAATGGTTAATACATAATGCGCCCATAATTCTTAACAAGTGGACTCCTAATACTTCTTTAACCAGGAAGGAGGTCACTAGGGTTCCGGTTTGGATTAAACTCCATAATGTCCCTTTACTTGCGTACTCGGAGGATGGTTTGAGCTTGATCGCTACTCAAGTAGAGAAACCTATTATGTTTGATGCGTTTACAAGCTCAATGTGTGTTGATTCTTGGGGACGTATTAGTTTTGCTCGTGCTTTAGTGGAATTATCATCGGACTCTGAATTGAAACGTGAAGTTACTATGGCTATCCCCAAAGATGATGATAGTGGTTTTATTACTAAGTGCATCAAGATCGAATATGAATGGAAGCATCCTCAATGTGAGGTGTGCAAAGTGTTTGGCCACGACCGTATCAACTGTCCAAAATGTGCTAAGGAGGTGGTTCGTAGTGACATTAATGTGGCAGCGGAATCTTCTACTACCTTGGATACGGATGATGGTTTCATTGGGGTAAACAATTGTAAGAGTAAGGGAAAGAATCTGGCCGCTCCTTCTCAGCCTATTGGGGGTGTTCAGCTTAATAAGCCGAAACCAAAATTTTAGAGACCTGTCTCGAAGAAGCCGGTTGCTACAAAGGAGAAAATCACTAATGAGGCGAGTACGAGTGGAGAGGTTATTGATACATCGAACCTGTTTGATGCTCTTGATATGGTCGATACTGATGATAATGGTATTCCTTGTGCAACCAGTGTTTCTCCTAAGAATGGGGCTGATTTGGAGGTTTCTAAGGGTGAAAATGGAAGTACTACTCCTATTATTGAGAAAATTGGGAAGATTGAAAAGCTAATTATTGAAGGAAAAGTTACTTTGGTTGATGATGATGGTAAACCTCTTAAAAAGGTTGATTCATCAACTATGGGGGGTAACCCATTCTCTAAGGTGGGCAGTGTAGTAGTTTCAGACAACGATGATGATGAAGTTTTTGATGATCACATTAGGTCGCTGTATTCTGGAAGTGGAGGTAAAGAGCAGTTTTAGCATTGATTTAAAGTGATGGTCATTTCGTATCAACAAACTTTGTAGTGTGTCGAGTGATGTATAATAGAATAGTTTGAAAGGGCTTATGGTTGGACTAACTAAGACTAGTTCATGTATTATGTAAGATAGTCCAATCCATGTAAACTCCAACCAAGCCCACACAAATCCCATTAGGGCGCCACCTAGTGTACTATAAGTACTATTCTACACCTCATTTGAAAGGGGTGCTTGTATGTGAAGTGTGTGTGTTTTATATAAGTTTTCTCTCTTCATCTCTCTTTAGTCTCTCTATATCATACGACACACACTCATATCAAGTAACCATTTGTGCTTTAACGAGTCATATATATGTGTGATAGATGATAGATCGTGTCATAACAAGTGGTATCATCACGCCAAACAACGTTGTAGGAGTTTATTAGTTTCGTTTTAGATCCAAAGGAAGCATAAAGTTTCGTTTTTTCTCCATAAAACGCTAACTTTGTGTGAAAATTTTGATCTTTACACAAATTTTGGATAAAGGTTGTAGCTATAATAGTTTTTACGTGTTTTTAGTGGGTTTTAGTACTTTTTTAGTCGAATCTTTACTTAAAATCTTAGTTCTCTCGTTAAAAAGATTAAAGCTTGTATCGAAATATTGTTCTAAAGTAATATAGGCGATAATGGTTTATTCTTTATAAGTTTATTCGAGATTTAGAAGTGTTTTGATTGTTGAAAAAGGCCTCGAAGTTTGTTTGTGATTTGCACTTGAATCTACATCGACTTGCAAAAAAACCACCGCAAAACCATGGATCTCACTTATTTCACACTAAACAACACAAGCACCAATGTATACCTTTAATAAGAAAAAATTATAAAAATAAGGAGGTTAAAGTAAAATGAAAACTACCTGAGATATGAGCCAAATGTGACAGGCTTTTAAAACAGCTTGAAGCCAAAAGTGAAGAAATGGAGAGAGGATAGTACGGATTGCAATGTATTTGTGTTTTTATAACAAAATTTTTTTAGAATAAATAATGTTTGAGAAGAAGTGGACAGAGAAAGATCAAGTGTTTTGGAAGTGTGTTTTGTAGTTTAGATTGCACTTGGAAAGAAGTACTTTTGGTATGACTCGGATCCTATATTTGTTTGGTTTGGATGAACAAACCAGTAACTTGATGTGTTTTAGTTTTTATATGACAAAATAATACTAACAAATAAGTTTCAAGATCGGTTATATAGGATCTCACTTGACGTGTTTTAGTATGAGGGGAAAGAGTGTGGATCTAACTTTGACTACTTTTTTGATAATAATAAATGCTATTTCCTAACCAGTAACTTGATGTGTTTTAGTTTTGATATGACAAAATAATACTAACAAATAAGTTTCAAGATCGGTTATATAGGATCTCGAGATTGATACATCATATATAGTATTAAGTTATTATAAATATGTATATATATGTTCTTTTGTTTGGTGCATAGGTATATATGTACTTAGGGAGTCTTGGGACGATAGTCCAAACCATGTCATATGCATATATATTTAGCACTGTTTTCTTTAAGGCTTTGAAAATGTTGGTCGGCCCGACCCATTTTTCTTGTAGTCTTGCCATGAAACTAATGTTCTTCTTCAAATAGCCAACTCAAAAAGCCATGCAAGAATGAATTTCAAGATCCATATATAGGATATATCATACTTTATTATATGCTTAACTAATAATATTAACACAAGAAGTATGCACTAAAAGGGTTCTAATTAAATACCTTATTGGTCATGCGAATTCTCCCACAAAGATGTCTCTGGGTATGAAGTCCTTATAAACTAACAATCACTTAGATCTTAATACTTATTATTATAAATGTTATAACCTAAGAACACAACTTTATCACACCACAAACTATAGAAAGAGATAAGAATAGATCAAATGGTACACTAGAAGGAAAGATGAATATGAGCCGTGTATATTAGATTAAGAATAGAAGAATAGAAGAGAAGAGGGAATACAAGAGAAACACACACACACTCCTACCTTTACCTCACTAATGCACACCTCTAAATGAGGTAGGAGTGTGTGTTATATAGATACAAGGGTTGACGCCTATGGGTTTTATGATGGGCCTTTCATGGTCTTGGATTGGACTTGTTACACGGACTATTATGACTAGACTTTTAGTCACTTAGCTTAGACCAACTCTATTAGCCCATCATCTATTCTATACATATAACACGACACAAATACAAAGTTATAAATAAGAAATGACCATCACTTTAAATCAATGCTAACAATCTCCCCCTAAGGGATGGTCATTCAAATGATGCTCCCAGTGATTTGGTCTTTCATCTTCGTTGTCATTAACTTTGTGTGTCGATGTAGAATAGTCTTGGTTCCTTCTCCCTTCATGCTATATGATCTTCAAAGTATCGTCTTTTGTTCTTTCTTGCCTTTTATCAACATATTCATGTGTTTTTAGCGTTGTATTTTCCAACATACTCATACACCTTGAACTTCATACTTATGCCTTCCTCACTTGATACATATACTTGTTCTTGACGTCTTGATTAGCTTCTTGACTTTGTCTTTAACTTGATCTTTTGGTCTTGAACTTTTTACTTCGAGCTTTGTTGAGGTTGATCTTCATAAGTATGAGCATGTGGAGGTGAAGATATTTGATGTATAGGATGATGGTGTACGGTCTTCCTCCAGGTGACTTTCCTTAGTAGCCGCTATGTGTTGAACGAACTCGCCAATAGATCACGGTGGACTTTTCTTAGAGAATCGACCACTACAATTGTTTTACTGATGAATGTCTTGATTCCGTTCACCTTGGTCGGGCACATCAGCCGTCCTAATCCCGTTAGGGACAGTTATCACTACATTGGATAAATCCAAGTAAAGACACACGTCATAAGGACTCAATTCGTGAAAGGAATCTCCTTGGTAGGATTTCCATCACTTACAGGCTCAGACTTCGAGAGAATCAACAGCATAGTGTGAAAACCCTCTCTAATCCTTGCAAAGGTTGTTCCTGAATTGGATGCCCTCAAGAACGCTTGCAGCCGATATACCGAAGTATACCTACAATCCAGGTGAGCCTCTGAAGTATACCTATGTATCACTTCACGACTGTAGACCGTTTTGAAACAAATAACCATCACGATATAAATGGCAAGATCCTTAGATCTCATTCAGACTCTTGTACACCTTGTGTCCTTTTTGATGAACACAGGTGTATTATATTGGAAGTGTTCCTAAGAGATATTTTAATGAATCTCATGGCTTTAGACTCGATAATGTGCGTTTTGGTTTTAGTAG
The DNA here is from genome assembly GCA_021014915.2 of Artemisia tridentata subsp. tridentata. Classification (NCBI taxonomy): domain Eukaryota; kingdom Viridiplantae; phylum Streptophyta; class Magnoliopsida; order Asterales; family Asteraceae; genus Artemisia; species Artemisia tridentata. The sequence goes on from CP139503.1 coordinate 39,816,514, forward strand.
TCAGAGGTATGGAGCAGAGTGCCACATTTTCAATATCAACACATCTTGGAGTGAGAGGCCGATAGATTATGCAGTGTTCTCCGTGAGAAATGAAACAGATATATTTTAAGAGATATCTGAGTGGCTAGGAGGGGTTTGTGCAGCGCGTCACTGGGTCCATGACGTCTTGTCTTCAATATCAGTATCAACTTTGTGATTACCGATAGAAGATGTATTGACCTGGTTTCTGTCCTAAGTTTTCATGGAGGGCTATTTCTTTTCAACCTTTCATTAAACTTTTCTTTTTCATTCTTCAACCCCTTCTTTTCCTTTCTCATTTACTCCTTTTTTCAATCATTCCTAAGGACTTCTATGGCTATCCCCAAAGAGGATGATAGTGGTTTTATTACAGAGTACATCAAGATCGAATATGAATGGAAGCCTCCTCATTGTGAGGTGTGCAAAGTGTTTGGCCATGACCGTATCAACTGTCCAAAATGTGCCAAGGAGGCGGTTCGTAGTGACATTTATGTAGCAGCGGAATCTTCTACTACCTTGGATACAGATGATGATTTCATTGGGGTAAACAATCGTAATAGTAAGGGAAAGAATATGGCTACTCCTTCTCGGCCCATTGGGGGTGTTCAGCTTAATAAGCTTAAACCAAAATTTTGGAGACCTGTCTTGAAGAAGCCGGTTGCTATAAAGGAGAAAATCACTAATTTGGCGAGTACGAGTGGGAAGGTTATTGCTACATCGAACCCGTTTGATGCTCTTGATATGGTTGATACTGATGATAATGGTATTCCTTGTGAAACCAGTGTTTCTCCTAAGAATGGGGCTGATTTGGAGGTTTCTAAGGGTGACAATGGAAGTACTACTCCTATTATTGAGAAAATTGGGAAGATTGAAAAGCTAACTATTGAAGGGAAACTTACTTTTGTTGATGATGATGGTAAACCTCTTAAAAAGATTGATTCATCAACTATGGGGGGTAACCCATCCTCTAAGGGGGGTAATGTGGTAGTTTCAGACAACGATGATGATGAAGTTTTTGATGATCACATTAGGACGCTGTATTCTGGAAGTGGAGGTAAAGAGCAGTGTTAGCATTGATTTAAAGTGATGGTCATTTCGTATCAACAAACTTTGTAATGTGTCGAGTGATGTATAATAGAATAGTTTAAAAGGGCTTATGGTTGGACTAACTAAGACTAGTTCATGTATTATGTAAGATAGTCCAATCCATGTAAAGTAAAACCAAGCCCACACAAAGCCCACTAGGGCGTCACCTAGTGTACTATAAGTACAACTCTACACCTCATTTGAAAGGGGTGCTTGTATGTGAAGTGTGTGTGTTTTATATAAGTTTTCTTTCTTCATCTCTCTAGTATTTTCTCTCTCTAGTCTCTCTATATCATACGACACACACTCATATCAAGTAACCATTTGTGCTTTAACGAGTCATATATATGTGTGATAGATGATAGATCGTGTCATAACAAGTGGTAACATCACGCCAAACAACGTTGTAGGAGTTTATTAGTTTCATTTTAGATCCAAAGCTAGCATAAAGTTTCATTTTTTCTCTATAAAACGCAAACTTTGTGTGAAAAATTTGATCTTTACGCAAATTTTGGATAAAGGGTGTAGCTTTAATAGTTTTTACGTGTCTTTTAGTGGTTTTGGTACTTTTTCAGTCGAATCTTAACTTCAAATCTTAGTTCTCTCGTTAAAAAGATTAAAGCTTGTATCGAAATATTGTTCTAAAGTAATATAGGCGATAAAGGTTTAGTCTTTATAAGTTTATTCGAGATTTAGAGGTGTTTTGATTGTTGAAAAAGGCCTCGAAGTTTGTTTGTGATTTGCGCTTGAATCTACATCGACTTGCAAAAAAGGGTTTATCGCAAACTCTGGAAACTGTGACTCTATAGCAAAGTTGGTTGTTATCGCAAATTTGGGCTTATCTGATAGAACTTATGTACGCCACCATCTATAAGTTCTTGGACCGTTTTGGACTCTAGGTTGTTTAGACCTTGATCTATGATAAACAATAAACACAATGATAATAATAAGCACAACGGAATAAACAATAAGAATATTATTATTATCACTAAGGTTCTTCGCCATCATCACTAACACTAACAATACACAAAACCTAGGCATCCGTTGTAGGAACTCGATGCCTAGACACACCCTACACCTTTTAGTCGATTACATTATGACACACACACACACTAATAATCAACGCCTCTAATCCTCTTTATATAATAGAGGATTAGAGTTTACAAAGGATATATTCTATAAATATAAAAGATCTTATGCTTGTTGAAGAATTCTTCCTTTGTCATCTTTAGTCCTTCATCTTTCACGTGTTTTGTCTTATCAACTCAAATATAATTCCCAACAATCTTCCCCTAGTTGATAATGACAAAACCAAGTAAGCACTAACTTCCCCTGAAGTTAATGTGTATGAAAGATAAACGAACTTCCCCTAAAGTTAATGTGTATGAAATATAAACGAACTTCCCCTTAAGCCATGCATATCATCAAGGATCTTCAAGCTGCAATCTTCAAAATATTCTTCCCCTTTTTGTCATCATCAAATAGGGAACGAAAGGTATGCAACCTTGATCTTCATAATCACTAATCAGCACTTATACTTCCAATCTAGTCTTCCAATGTTTTAAATCGCCCTCCATTAATGAACACCAAAACGCTTTCTTTTATAAATGAATCCAAGACAGAAAAATCCCAAATCTTCAGTAAAAATACGAACGAGCAATCATAAAAACCTTCACCTCGATGTAGCATATAAATGGTTACACATTTAAACAATAAGCTTTCCCTGAAACCCATATGTTAACCATTTGAAAGAACTTGTCGAATAACTAACCAACAATAATAACGAACACCATGTTGTACCATCCATGAATGAGCATCCTAATTCCGCATTAGGTTTGAAAGATGACAACAATAATATACGATATCAAGCTGTAGTAAACAATGTAAAGTAGTTCTTTGAATAACCAGTAGAAACCATGTAAAAGTATCCATAGTAATCTTCTCCTGAACATGATAACTACCTTTACCAATCAGCAAAGTTCAAACAGTAAGTGTAACAAGAACGAACATGTTAAACTTTGAAATCAAACCAAACTCTTGTATGTGTGAACTTCCCCTGTGTGTGATCACCATATAAATCCATACTTACTTCCCCTCATTGCTCGTAACTTAAGCATCTGTATCGAACCAAACACTGCTAGCAGCAGAATTAACATACATCGATAGCAGTAGAATATAAAGCTAGCAGTAGTATCAATCGATAAGCGCAGCAGCAGAAAGTATATGCGTAGCAGCACAAAAAAAAAATTCCGAGCAGCAGAAACATAGAACCGTAGCAGTAGAAAATCTTTCTTGTAGCAGTTAGTAACCATCAGACCAAAACTCACTTGCGTCCAATCTTTGAATACAATAAATATACTCCGTATGATCTCTGTCCCATAATCAATTTGCACGAGACACCAAACAATCTACAATTGAATATGTTGTACTACTTGCAGATAAACCATACTCCATTGACCCACTTTATCAGTACAAGATAAACTATAAGATCGAATATAATATAAAATAAATCATTCTGTCTATCATCGACCCACTTTATCGAAATCAATATGCACTAGACGACATTCCTTCTTTCATCAAAATCCAAATCGATCTATCAATTTGTTTCCTTTAATGCCTTCACCGACCCACTATTAATTTGTTATCTACCCATTATGATGACTAAATTAATGTATAACTGATATGAATTAAATATTCATTGAATCAGCCAATCAGTAAACCAATTATATGTAGCAGTATACGACAAACACAATTTAATGAATTTACCTTTTGTATCTTGTCGCCCTTTGAGGCTGGATGCAGTAAGGCGACAAAGTCTTCACATTTTTCTATGCTACGTCAGCTTTCTCTCTCCAGCGACCTACAGGCGATTAGGTGCCCCAGTAAGGACGACCTACACTACAAAAAACATACCCCACAAATATTTCTTTTTAATTAAATAAAACACACATAACACATATAAACACTTGGTCGTGTAGGTGACCAAGATAGGGGAGGAGATCGACTGAGGGATTGAAACACCACAACAAGGAAATCGATCTAGACAATCGATCGCATAAGTGGTGATCGATACTACTGCAAACAGCCTGACAATAAGGGCCCGTTTGGTTTTTAGGTGGGTTTATGATTAGGATTAGGATTAGGATATAAAGTTAAATATTTGGATTTGGATTTGGGGTTTAAATTAAATGAGGAGAGAGAAAAATATATATTTAGATATTAATAATTATTTAATAAATAAATATATTATTAGTTTAAAACATAAAATGACAAAAAAAAAATGTATCATTGGACATGGTTGCTCCACGTGTTCTTGTCAGTGAAACCCATGTTTTTTTTTTTTTTAATCCTACCATCACAGGCTACTTTTGTACAACCTCATTTTTTTTGTTTATGTGGGCACTAACTTGACTTTAACTTTAAACCAAACATTTATAAATAAAGCTAAATCCAACTATTTGGGGTGCTCCCCACAACCAAACGGGCCCTAAATTATCTTCAAAGCTGCTTTTATCCACGACAATAAAACCTTGTATCATCCCTATATCGAGAGTCCCCCGCTCTGATACCACCTGATAGAACTTATGTACGCCACCATCTATAAGTTCTTGGACCGTTTTGGACTCTAGGTTGTTTAGACCTTGATCTAGGATAAACAATAAACACAATGATAATAATAAGCACAGCGGAATAAACAATAAGAATATTATTATTATCACTAAGGTTCTTCGCCATCATCACTAACACTAACAATACACAAAACCTAGGCATCCGTTGTAGGAACTCGATGCTTAGACACACCCTACACCTTTTAGTCGACTACATTATGACACACACACACACTAATAATCAACGCCTCTAATCCTCTTTATTTAATAGAGGATTAGGGTTTACAAAGGATATATTCTATAAATATAAAAGATCTTCTGCTTGTTGAAGAATTCTTCCTTTGTCATCTTTAGTCCTTCATCTTTCACATGTTTTGTCTTATCAACTCAAATATAATTCCCAACATTATCGCAATTGTGGAAGTCAATTCTATCGCAAATTGTGGGAGTCAACTGTATCGCAAATCTGAGGCTATCGCAAATCTGGGCTTATCGCAATTTTAGTCTATCGCAATTCTACTTGGACTCTTATCGCAATTGTAGAACTTGGACCACTATCGCAATCTTAAATACTCTATCGCAATTGTGAAGAACTAAAAAAATTAAAAAAATAAAAAAATAAAAAATAAAAAAAGTAGTATGAGTTAAAGACAAGGATGCTCAACATTCACTTAAACAGCCTTAAACCCCCGAAAAACCATGGATCTCACTTATTTCACACTAAAAAACACAAGCACTAATGTATACCTTTAATAAGAAAAAATTATAAAAATAAGGAGGTTAAAGTAAAATGAAAACTACCTGAGATATGAGCCAAAATGTGACAGTCTTTTAGAACAGCTTGAAGCCAAAAGTGAAGAAATGGAGAGAGGATAGTACGAATTGCAACGTATTTGTGTTTTTATAAAAAAAAATTTTTTGAATAAATAATGTTTTAGAAGAAGTGGACAGAGAAAGATCAAGTGTTTTAGAAGTGTGTTTTGTAGTTTAGATTAAACTTGAAAAGAAGTACTTTTAGTATGATGCGGATCCTATATTTGTTTGGTTTGAATGAACAAACCAGTAACTTGATGTGCTTTAGTTTTGATATGACAAAATAATACTAACAAATAAGTTTCAAGATCGGCTATATAGGATCTCACTTGATGTGTTTTAGTATGAGGGGAAAGAGTGTGGATCTAACTTTGACTACTTTTTTGATAATAATAAATGCTATTTCCCAACTAGTAACTTGATGTGTTTTAGTTTTGATATGACAAAATAATACTAACAAATAAGTTTCAAGATCGGTTATATAGGATCTCGAGATTGATAGATCATATATAGTATTAAGTTATTATAAATATGTATATATATGTACTTTTGTTTTTTCTCTATAAAACGCAAAGTTTGTGTGAAAAATTTGATCTTTACGCAAATTTTGGATAAAGGTTGTAGCTTAAATTGTTTTCACGTGTCTTTTAGTGGGTTTTGGTACTTTTTCAGTCGAATCTTTACTTCAAATCTTAGTGTTTTGATTGTTGAAAAAGGCCTCGAAGTTTGTTTGTGATTTGCGCTTGAATCTACATCGACTTGCAAAAAAGGGTTTATCCCAAACTCTGAAACTGTGACTCTATCGCAAAGTTGGTTCTTATCGCAAATTTGGGCTTACCTTAATTGTGGAAGTCAATTCTATCGCAAATTGTGGGAGTCAACTTTATCGTAAATCTGAGGCTATCGCAAATCTGGGCTTATCGCAATTCTACTTGGATTCTTATCGCAATTGTGGAACTTGGACCTCTATCAAAATCTTAAATACTCTATCGCAATTGTGAAGAACTAAAAATTAAAAAAAGTAATAAGAAAAAAAATAAAAATAAAAATGTAAGAGTTGAAGACAAGGATGCTCAACATTCACTTAAACAGCCTTAAACCCCCGCAAAACCATGGATCTCACTTATTTCACACTAAACAACACAAGCACCAATGTATACCATTAATAAGAAAAAATTATAAAAATAAGGAGATTAAAGTAAAATGAAAACTACCTGAGATATGAGCCAAAATGTGACAGGCTTTTAAAACAGCTTGAAGCCAAAAGTGAAGAAATGGAGAGAGGATAGTAAGAATTGCAATGTATTTGTGTTTTTATAAACAAAATTTTTTTTTTTTTGAATAAATAATGTTTGAGAAGAAGTGGACAGAGAAAGATCAAGTGTTTTGGAAGTGTGTTTTGTAGTTTAGATTAAACTTGAAAAGAAGTACTTTTCGCTTATTACTCTTTCCGACACTAAGCTAAATGTCGAGTACTAATCTTAGCTAGTACCAATCTACCACGATCCACACGATCCTTACTAAATCACACAATCAACACACTTCACACGATCTACCCGATCTACCCTTGATCCACTTGATCAACACACAAGCACACAAGCTACAAGAGATCTCCAAGATCTCAACAAGATCACAATGATCCACACTCACAAACTACACAAAAGAAAATTCAACTTGGTGTATGCTAAGATACAAAAAGTATGTAACAATATGTTACAAGTGCACTAACTATAACTACAACACCTTGTATCTTGTTGATACTATGTGTTCTTCTCTTGCACTAGTAGAGGAATGAAGGTGATCACTTGGTTGGATGATAGGATCACTCTTTAAACAAAAGAAAACTAAACTAAATGATCAAAGGAGAGAAGATGTGATAAGAGTTTTAAACTCAAAAAGTTGTGTGTGAAAAAGGATGCCCAAAAACTGTGAATTGGACTGGTATTTATCGGCAGAAAAAATTTGCCCGTTATAGTGGGACGGTACCACTAAATACCACACAGTACTACTAAATTTAGTGGTACCATGCCAGACAAGGACGCTCCATTTTTTGTTTTTAGTGGTGAAAGTTTATTTGGGGAAGTTTGGAGCTGATTTTGGGGGGGGGGGTGGAATAGCTGTTATGATTTTTAAACTTATTTTTCCAATAAAATATTTCTTTATAATTCAAAAATGATTTGTAAGGTATATTTTTGAAAAAATATTTTGTCACATTAAAAATGTGAAGTTTGAAATACAAATTCACTTCTTTGATCATTTGTCAAGTTGTAAATTTGTTTGTTCATACCTAGAGTGATTTACGTAGAAACGGGATATTTCGACTAAAAACTTGTTTACGTTAATTTTGACGTAAAGTGTTTTCACATTTTGTTATCATCAAAACGTGGAGTTATCGAAAGATATAAATAACGTTTTTAGAACATTATTTGCATCAACAATCTCCCCCTTTTTGATGATGACAAAACATAAACTTATTTGAAGTTAAAGATTAATTTTAACAAGTTTTTAGCATGAGTTTATATCCCATTTCTCCCCCTTTTTGTCGAAGCAAAAAGATCGCAAAGGCTCCCCCTTGATGTATACTCCCCCTCGTTTGGAGGACACCAAGGAATCGAGCAATGGTTCTTGCTACAAAATAAAGTTAGATGACACACATACAATATCTAACATGTAGCAACCAAGACAAATATCCAACCATGACAAAATAAAATAAAGAAACTAAGATAATTCCAACCATAAACCTAGCCCATGCATTGATAATTTAAAATGATAATCACACATAAGGTGTGAGTACAACATAAAGACAACAAAGTAAAGACTACAAGGAGCACACATAAATCTTTAGTGACTTGAGAGGCCCAAAGATTTGATTCTAGTCCAAAAGGGATCCTAACCATTTATTTTTGAGAACTAAACATCAATATGTTTAGTTAAATGGGCTAGTGGGAGGTGGAGAGGATGACATGATTGAAGGTGGTGGTGGTGTCAAGAGATGTTCAACATAGGAGAACATGAAGTGTAGCTCATCTCTAAAAGAGAAGATGAGGTTGCGGTTGTGGAGACAACATAGGCAATTTGCACTATGTATATCAACCGGATGACGTTGGATAGGTTGGCCCATGATTGGAGATGGAGGTGGTGGTGAGTATGTTGGTGATGGGGTTGGCATGGCATAATCCAATGGGGTAATAGGTGAGAGTGTGTAATCCATGGATGATGGCATGCTGTTCAAAGAAGGAGATGATGAAGATGTTGTTCTAGTAGATGATGTTTTGGAAGGAGCATTTGGTGGAGATGGGAGTTAGGAGTGCTTTGGGAAGGTGGTGTTGTGACTTCATCATCTTTGGTGAGATCAACAAAGAGAGGTTTGGATGGTGGTCTAATGGTGATCCTAGGTTTCTTGGAGATATGGGTTGTTGATCCTTGTGTGGAAGACATGGTGAATGAGTAATGGGAGGTTGAAGATGAGTTGCAAGAGATGCTTGCAATGGTGAGGCTTTAAATAGGAAAGAGTTGTGGGATTTGAATTAAAGTCGGTGGAATTGTCATATGGTGTAGTGAGGGAATGTTAGGGTGCATGAGAGTTTGCAAAATATTGCAGGTTTGGGATGCAGGGATCTAGAGGAAACAGTGAAAATTCGTCAAACAAGGGCACGGTACCATTAAATTTGACGATACCGTGACTTATTTAACGGTACCGTGACCTGGAAGTCACGAATTTTCCTATGCTACCTAGTTCTGGGCAGCTAAAGGGAGTTTTCTAAGGGGACTATTTGCAGGAAATGTTAGTGCCTCAAACCACTAAAGATTAATTTGTCAAATATATCCCATATTTAGCTACTCCTAGAAATTAAAGATTAACATGCAACAATCTAAAATAAGCTATAAGCATGCAATCAAAAAGGATAAAATAAGCTATCATCCAAGAATCACATAATTTAAAATCATGCAAGGTGATAGAACAAAAGTCAAGAATGCAAGATAGTTAGGAGTATTAAGCCCTAATATAATCTACCATAGATAAATCCTAATATAAGATAGAAGATCCTATTCTAAGAAGATGAGAATAGTTCTATTGACTTGAGCCCACCCACGTTGTTTGGTAAGTGTTGATGATTCCTCATTCATCATCACTAGACGAGACATCATAGCAAGATACCGAGCTATCATCATGGTTCCCTTGAGATGATGTACATTCCCAATAGAGAGAGGTGTAGGTGTTTTGAGTTAGAGGAGCCATGGTGGGATTGACAAGAAGATATTGATTGTTTTGGAGGTGAGGAAACAAGTTCATGACAAAATGGTATAAACAAGTTAACAACATGCCATAGGGTATCACCTTATTTAGTCGGCCCTTGACATTGACAATTCTATTTGCCACAAAGTATGCAAGATTGTAGGGTTGTTCGGTGACAATACAATACAACATATGAGCATAACATGCCGGGAGGTGCTCACGGTTGTGAGGAAGACAAAAGACATTTTCACGAATGACTTCTATCCATCTACGTAGATTTGGATGAACTTCATCAACATAGATTTTTAGTGAATCTAAGTCATAAACATGAGATTCACGAAACTCGACTTGACCATTTTCTTTAAAGGACCATGAACTTTTTAAGGAAGACGAATGTGTTCTTTAATCTCACATGGAGTGGGAATGAGGGTATTGTATGGACCATACTCATGTCGGTGACTAGTGAGGGTTTTGAGAGACCATCCTTCCGTGTAGGCACATTGTCCATGGTTCGGAAGTTCAAGAATATAAGCAAATTGGTCAAGGGTAAGAGAGATTTATTGGTTTTGTATCGAGAATTGAAGAGACAAAGTTTGATCCTCGTTATGTACGAGCTTAACTTTTCTACAGAACTCAAGGACAAATCGAGGACATATTAGATTATTAATACGAAACAAGCAATCAAATCCAATTTCTTGAAACATGGTTTTGATGTGATCATGGTTGAGAAAAGAGGACTCGACAATTCGTCCTTCATGAAAGAGATGAGACTCAAGATTATGAAAACTTTGTGTGTGACAAGATGGAGTGTTTGGTTCAAGTAATGGTTCGGGAATGTACTCGGCTGTCAATTCATGATCGTAATCAAACATGTGATACATCATGTTACCTAAGAAAAAATTTATTAAAAATTAAAAATGAGAATAGTTGTTTTGAAGACACATGCCTAGTGTGTGCCTATATGAAAAGCATGTGGAGGTGCGGTTGTAATACCTACAATTTCAAAACATGCAAAATTACCAAATTGCCCTTGTAACCTAAAATTTCACTTATAAATTAAATAAAATACCAAATTAATCCCAAACTCTTGGAAACTAGTACCATATGAAGTAAAATAATTTTTGCTTGAACTTTTTAACATTTTACATGTCATATAAATATTTGTATTATTATTAAAAATATAAAGGGGCCAAATATATTTATATTATACATTTTATTTAATTAATTAAATCACTAAAATAAATTAAATAAGGATAAACACTACAAAATAGGAGAGGATCTTTGCAAATCAAAATTTTACCTTATCAAATATGCCTTGGGCCAAAATCCAGGCCCCCTCCTAATAATAAAAAACGGTTCCAATTATTTTTCCCATATTATATCACAAAAACCCTAAAACTGATTAAAACAAACCAAAAACTCCCATTCGACCAAACGAATTCCTAGAGCTGGTACAATAATTTTCTTGGGTTCTCTTGAGTGCAAAGAAGGCTAGAAAAATAGGAGTTCGATTCTTGGAAGCCTGGTTCGCTCATTCTTGATTCTTGTTCGTTTTATCCTTGCCGAGAGGTATAAATCCTCCACATCTCATTCGAGCATTCTAAAAGCTTTCTGGTATTTTTTTGACCTTCTTTATATCATATATGATCTAAATAAAATACTTATCTTGATCCATGCATGCTATTCTAATCGTTTGTAATTAAACGAGTTAAAAACCCTAAAAACGTGTAATAAAACACAAACCAACCATGCAATTTTTCCAGGATTTTTACCCATTTTATTCAATCCTTTGCATGTCATATAACACTAGAAAAATGTTCCTTGTAATTTTCGAAGCTTAGATCACCCTTGGTGAATTAATTTTGAAACCGGGTTTTAGAAGAAAAAGGTTTAAAAATACTTTATGGATCGTATAAAGTAGGGTTTGGGTTTTGGTGATGTAATTGATGAATTAATTGTGTTTTAAGGTTAAACTAATGATTGATAATGATTGGAGAAATTTAGGGTTAAGGTTTGTGTTTTTATTTTAATACCGATTGAATAATTAAAAGTGTTAGGGTGTGTTTTGAAATTTTATAAACTTATGGGTTATTTTTGTAAGACACCTTGGACCAGGTATTAATCGTGAAAAATATATTATGGGGGTGTTATATGTAAAATTTGTAATTAAAAGGTTTAAATGGTAAATTGTTTAATTATTAAATTCGAATTGAAAAATTATAAAAGAGAGGGACTTGTTTTGTAAATTATGAAAAATTAAGGGTAATCGTATAAATATTTATGTAAGGGGTATAATGTGTAATTTTGATAATTGAGGGCTTAATGTGTAAATATGAATATTGTAAGGATTAAATTGTAATTTATTTAATTATAAGGTTTGATTTGTAATTTAATTTATTTAAAGGGGTTTAACTTGTAAATGGTTAAAATTAAAGGATTGGAATTATAATTTTGAGAAACTATTGGGTTAAAATGAATAACTTGTAATATTGCAAGTTACTTAAAATGGAAAGATAACTAAAAACCATTTGTAATTCTGTCTTCTACTCCTTTAGGTCCGAAGAGGGAGTGACTTGATTCCTGTCAGTGTTTGCCTTGTGATTTTGTTTGCTTGCTAATAAGGTACAGATATTCTACCCTTTCTCAGTAAGGGTGTCCTTCTCATGACTTTTGATCCTGATTTACTTTAGGGTTCCCTAAGCCATTGCTATGTTCCCTTATACTTTGATTCGTTCTTCATGTTTCACTTACATCTGTCTATATTGGTTTGATTATGATCTGAGCCTTTTTATTTGGGGCTTTCTTATTTAATCTATGCCTTTGCTATGTTTCCCTTGATTTGTGAACCCTAAAATATGGAAAGTTGTCATAATTAACCCTAAACTTTTATAACTTGATAAAATGAACCCTATTTCCATAATAATATTAAATTAATGAATTAACCTAAATTTATAATAATTAAATAATTACTAATTTTGGAAACCTGCTAAAAATAGAAGTTACTTAAAATAGAAGATAACTAAAAACCATTTGTAATTCTGTCTTCTACTCCTTTAGGTCCGAAGAGGGAGTGACTTGATTCCTGTCAGTGTTTTCCTTGTGATTTTGTTTGCTTGCTAATAAGGTACAGATATTCTACCCTTTCTCGGTAAGGGTGTCCTTCTCATGACTTTTGATCTTGATTCACTATAGGATTCCCTAAGCCATTGCTATGTTCCCTTATACTTTGATTCGTTCTTCATGTTTCACTTACATCTGTCTATATTGGTTTGATTATGATCTGAGCCTTTTTATTTGGGGCTTTCTTATTTAATCTATGCCTTTGCTATATTTCCCTTGATTTGTGAACCTTGATAATGGAACCTTGCCATGTTCCCTTGATACTTGATATGACTCGTTCGTCACCCTGTAACATGAATATTTGAATCACTTGATACTTTGAAGGATTATTTGATTTTGGTAACTAGATGTGAAAACCTTTCTGAATTATATATGAAAATGTGTGAGAAAAGCTATTTTAAAAGATGCGATACTACTTTTAAATGAAAGTTACTAAAAGTTTTTAAGAAAACTATTTTTGAGACCATCTTTATGAAAACCGTTTTGAAAGACCATTTTTATGAAAACTATTTTGTAAGATCATTTATTATGAAAACCATTTTTGAAAGATTGCTTTAAATGGACTTTTAAATAGAAACCTTTTTAAATGAACTGTTGCTATGAAACTTTGATTATGAACCTTCTGATATTGACCCTTCTGATATTGAACCTTCTGATACTGACCTTTCTGATATTGAACCATCTGATATTGAACCATCTGATACTGAACTATTGATATGAACCATTTGATATGAACCTTTGATATGGACCTTCTGATATATTTCAAATGGAAATTTGCTTTGAACCACTTGATATGAAATTTGAATTGGATACTTGGACATTTGATACTTGACCTTGACCCACAGTTTGAGACTACGAGCCACCCACTAGGCATGAGGGTTTCATGTCCCTGTCATTGATGCACCGATGGCTTGACTCTAGGGCAGGAGAGTGATGACCTGTCCCGTCCCTTACTTGTCATGTTACGTAGAGGAAGACTTTGGCCACCTGGGGCGTATGGATGCATCCTAGACTTGTTTATGTATTCTGTTTCTGTTATATTACCTGTTATACTTGGTGACTGATGGTGTGTGCGATACACGTCTTTCACATCCTGGGAGCTAGCTACTCCACCCCTTGGAGGTATCCCCTCACCCTGTACTTGGTACCGAGGTCTCCCCTCCGTACACCCTGATTACTTGATTTGATATTTGATCTGTTCTGGGCTCGTAGTGGATTACTGTTTCTGTTACCTTTTAACCTTGTACTTAGTATTCCGAGGTCACCCCTCCGAATACATACTTGACTTGATACTTGACTTGATACATGACTTGACTTGATATGACTTGGGCTCGGGTTTGGGATTACTGTTCCCTTTACTCTTATCTATTGTAACTGTTTCTTAATTCCTGATATATCTGCATAACCTTTATTTTTCTTTCCTGACTCTTGTTATACCTTGCATTGTTTCACTTACTTCACTATCCCATCATTACTGCCTTGTTATCGTTATATCTGTTCACTGAGCTTTCGTAGCTCAGCCGCATTTCTTTTCCTGCGGCAGGTTTTATTTTGGAAGCTGGGTATGAGTGGAGAGTACCTTGGACTTAGAAGACCTTACTAGCTATTGAAGATGACTAGAAGAATTTATAGTTAGATTTGGAAATTATTGTATTATAACCTTGTAGTTTCAGATTTTCCATTGTAAACATTGAAATTCAATTGTATTATTTATGTCATATGCTTGTGTTTGTTCTGATATGAAACCATTATTGTGACATCTTTACCCTTGTCGGGTCGGGGTGTTACAGCGGTAACCTCGACTCTAAAATAAAAATGATGAAACTACCCAGACTCTCCTAACTTCACTTTTGCTCAAACGACTATGTCGAAAAATACATATTAGTTATGTAATTTGATCAATATTTGTGAGATCATGTATGCATGAGAAAATGTTTTTAGTTTGTATCAACAATGCACGAAAAATGTTTCATGATCCTAGTTTCGTGAAATTTTTCGAAAATAGTGGAATTGGGGTATTTGGCGACTTCAATGTTTTGGCGCCAAGAGTTTTAAGTTTGTAAAATTTTAGTGTTAATGACTCCTAATGCAATATCAAGTATCCTAGACATGATTCCTCTTAAAACTATTTAATCAAAAGCAAAATCCGGACCAAAATTCATGATATAGGTGGGTTTATGCAAATCCTATGTTGAGGAAATCATGATTGTTATACATTGTCTAATCCTAGTCCTAATTTCATAAAGACTTACTCAAAATTGAAAAACCTCAATTCAATTTGTATGAATAAACCCTAGACTCAAGATTAAAGAAAATTAGAACCAAATGACTTACAATTTATGTTGAAAAGGTAATAGTAGTTGATAATCATGAAAATTAATGCCTCGACTTTGATCTTGAAAGGGTGTAATTGAATTTTGGGTTGTG
Organism: Artemisia tridentata subsp. tridentata; assembly: GCA_021014915.2. Taxonomy (NCBI): domain Eukaryota; kingdom Viridiplantae; phylum Streptophyta; class Magnoliopsida; order Asterales; family Asteraceae; genus Artemisia; species Artemisia tridentata. The sequence continues at coordinate 39,831,823 of CP139503.1, forward strand.
AGGTTCGGGTTTGACAGCAATGGCAGAAATTGAGAAAGTTTAAAAGTGAGTAGTGAGGAAAAACAAGACTGAAATACGGACTGTATCAGATACATGGTACCAAGGTACCATTAAAATTAATGGTTCCATGCCACTTTAGTGGTGCCGTGATCTGCTGGGATGAATTTTTGTCCCATTTTGATTTTTGACGAATAAGTCTCGCTGATTTAGTGAGACTTTTTGACACGATGAGAGAATTTATACATAATAAATTCTTTTAACAAGAAGAACTGGACTGGACGATAAGAGTAGACTTTAATTATTTCCGAGGAAGTACGCAAGTAGTCATTAGAGGGATACGAGGGATGACTTTAATATTTCTAATGAAATATTTAGATAGTCATAAGATTTACGGGATATGTTCCATCATTCCTAGACCTAGACGAAGATAGTTGAAGGATTTTCGTTTGAGAGGTTTGGTCAAGATGTCGGCGATATTGTCTTGAGAGGGAACTTTCTCAATAGAAATATTTCCTTTTTGGACGTTATCGCGAAGGAAGTAGTGACGAATTTCGATGTGTTTAGTATGAGAGTGTTGAACGGGGTTTTTGATCAAGTCAATAGCACCTTTGTTATTGCACATAATAGGGATGTCTTCGAGATGGATGTCGTAGTCAATAAGAGCTTGTTTCATCCATAGTGCTTTCTGGCATGCCTTTCCGGAGCTTACGTATTCGGCTTCGGTCGTGGAGATAGCAAGAGCCGTTTGTTTCTTGGAGAACCAAGAATTTAGACAACAACCCATGAAGGTACAAATGCCACTTGTACTTTTTTGATCCACATAATCTCCCGCATGATCAGAGTCAGCGTAGACAATAGTTTCTACATCGGTCCTCTTGGGATAGAACAATCCCAAGTGTATAGTTCCTTTAATTTATCGGAAGATACACTTAACCATTTCAATGTGAGAGGTTTTGGGATCCTCTTGGAAGCGAGCACAAAGGCAGACACTAAACATGATATCGGGCCTACTTGCCGTTAGGTATAATAAACTTTCTATCATACCTCTATACATAGTGCTATCCACAGACTCACCTTCCTCATCTTTCGTGAGTTTCATTTACGTAGACATCGGAGTTTTCATGGGCTTAGACTCTTCTAAACTAAATTTCTTAAGCATCTCCTTAATATTCTTAGATTGATTAAAGAAGATACCATCTTCCATTTGTTTTATTTGTAGACCAAGAAAGAAATTTAATTCACCCATCATGCTCATATCAAACTCATCACGCATGAACTTTGAAAAATCATCGCACAGTTCTGGACAAGTTGAGCCAAATATAATTTCGTCAACATATATTTGAACAATGATGAGATGTGAATTTCGTTTCTTCGTGAAGAGTGTGTTATCAACAATTCCCATGGCATATTCATGTTTAAGCATGAATGCTTTTAGTCTATTGTACCAAGCTTTGGGAGCTTGTTTAAGACCATAGAGTGCTTTCTTGAGTTTATAAACATGATTCAGTTTTTCGAAATCAACGATTCCCGGAGGTTGTGCAACGTATACCTCCTCGTTGATATAACCATTTAGGAATGCACTTTTCACGTCCATTTGATATAGTTTAAAGTCTAAAGCACAAGCATAGGCAAGGAGTATCCTAATAGACTCTAATCTAGCTACGGGTGCATAAGTTTCATCGTAATCTATTCCTTCTTGTTGGTTATAGCCTTGTGCCACCAACCTTGCCTTATTTCTAGTTACGACGCCATTTTCGTTGAGTTTATTTCTAAACACCCACTTAGTTCCTATGATGGTTTGATTCTTAGGCTGAGGTACTAGATCCCAAACTTGGTTTGCGGTGAATTGATTTAACTCTTCTTGCATGGCAACTACCCAGCTTTCATCCTTTATCGCTTCACCTACATTCTTAGGTTCTACAGTCGATATAAAACAAAAGAAATTACTTTTGTTTTGTGCTTGTGACCTAAGGGTTCTTTGGTTTAGGTTTCCTATGACATTTTCTATTGGATGGTTCTTAGATTCCTTAATGTTGGCAACTTCGTCAACCTCAACTATTTCATCCTCAATGTCATTTTCTAAGGTTTTCTTGCTATTGATCTTAATGGCTTCTTCCTCATCTAAGTCATCATCCACCAAGGGTGATGTCTTAGTTGGTGGAGGACTTTCATCGAATGTCACGTTGTGATTCTTCGACTTTCATTATTTCTTTTTTTAGGACAACATAGGCTTTACTATTTTGGGAGTAACCTAGGAAAACACCTTCGTAAGACTTTGGGTCAAACTTGGTGAGGTAGTCTTTTGTGTTTAGTATGAAGCATTTGCTTCCAAACACTCTAAAGTAATCTAGAGTAGGTTTCCTACCTTTCAAGATTTCTTATGGCATTTTTCCTAAGATTGGTCTAATCAAGATCCTATTGAGTATGTAAGTTGAGGTGTCTACCGCATTACACCAAAACTTTTGCGGAATGGATTGTTCATTCAACATCGTTCTATTCATCTCTTGTAGAGTACGATTTTTCCGCTCAACTACCCCATTGGATTGTGGAGTGCGTGGAGCCGAGAAATTGTGTGTAATACCATTAGTATCACAAGATACTCCAAATTGCACTTCATTATCAAATTCCCGACCATGATCCGTCCTAATTGAGGCTATTGTACATCCTAGTTGATTTTGGATCTTCTTACCAAAGATTTCGAATTCCTCAAAAGCTTGTATCTTATCCTTAAGAAATCTAGTCCAAGTATACCTAGAGTAGTCATCTAGTATTACTAAGGTGTAGTAATTTCCTCCGTAGCTCCGTACGGCGGATGGACCGAATAATTCCATGTGAAGGAGTTCTAGGCATCTAGAGGTCGAGACCATATTCTTAGCTTTGTGACTAGAATGGGCTTGTTTTCCAACTTTACAATCGTTGCAAAAGTGCTTATCAAACTTAATCTTTGGTAGGTTTCTAACTAGTTCCTTAGACGCCAATGATTGTATTAAACGCGTATTGGCGTGACCTAGTCTCCTATGCCATAGAGTAGAATTATCATCTATGGTTGCTAGGCAAATCTTATCCTGAGACTTATTTCGTATTTTCATGTCAAATAAGCCATTCTTCCTAACTTCTTTGGCTATGGTCTTACCATTCCTAGTGATCTCACTACCCTCTTCGAAAAATATAACTTTACACTTATTGTCAACCATTTGACTAATACTAAGCAAGTTAAATCCTAAGTTATCTACATGCTCAACATTTCTAATAGTGAGGGAGTTTTGAGTAATCGTACCTTTGCCTATGATGTTGCCCTTAAGTTTTCTACCAAAAGTGACATTACCTCCGTTGTAAGCCTTGTATGATGAGAATAGACTTCGGTTACCCGTCATATGATTAGTGCATTCACTATCCTTGACCCATTCATCGGGCTCCAAGTCGATTCCCAAGCATATCTATTGAATAAGACAAAGATTCAAACATTTGGTATCCAATATCTCATTGGTCCAAAGTTGTTAGTATTAAACATCCCATGCATTAGTTTCATTTGGTTTGGATGTTGGAACGGAGGACAAATTTCCCATGGAAAATAACTTCGTGGTTGAAGGTTATTCCAAGTTACGGGATTATTACTTGGATAACTTGGTCTTCTAAAGTTACTTCTCGGTTGAGGAGTTCTTGACCAAGGTTTAGGAACATTTGTTTTTCTAGGTGGAGGAGTCTTTGATCTAGCATTGGTTTTTACAAAGCCAAGCTCGGGGGTTGACAAAGGTTTGTAAAAACTTTTGACCTCCTTTTTACTAGCAATAGGTATTTTAACATTGTTAACTACTATGTGACTTGGTTTAGGACTTAGGTTATTTTTCAGACTTGACTCAGTTCTGTCTTCAGCACCAGACGGTACCACGGTACCTTAATTTTAGTGGTGCCGTCTTTACCTTTAATGGTACCGTCCACTGTTTCGACAGAACATATGGGTTTGACAAATTTTACTTGATTCGTTTTACTTATCGAGGCTTCATTTGGATTAAAACTAGACCCGCACCGACATGCTCACTATATCTAGTAGTATGTAACATGTCATCTAGTGTTTTTGTTCCTTATTCAAACTTAATAATCCTTAACGCATTTTTCCTAAGTTCAATGTTTTCTAACCTAAGATTATGACATGATTCGCATCCAACATCGCATTCTTTCCTTTTCTCAAGTCTTTTGACTTGGTCTTTAAGTTCTAAAATTTCCTTTTCGAGTTTATGCAATGTTGTTTTTAGTGTTTTGTTTCTAGTTATGATTTTAGAACTTACTTCACATAGTTTATTATATTCATCATATAGTATGTTGTCATCTATTGATGAATTATCATCACTATAGTAAGAAGAGTCGGAATGTACCTCATTTGAAGCTTGAGCCATAAGACATGTTTCGTCGTTGGGCTTCTTCTCTTCTCTTCACCGCTATCACTCCAAGAGCCTCCTACGAAAGCTCTTTGGTTGTTGGTTCTCGGTGGTTTAGGACATTCTCTAATGAGATGATTAGGATCTCCGCATCTAAAGCATTTCCTATCACTCTTTCCTTTCTTCTCATCTCGGTTCTTTTGGAGCGACTTCTTTTCATCACGAGGTTGTCTAACAAATCTAGTTCTTCTCCTAAAAAACTTCTTAAAATCTCTAACGGTTAATGCGTACTCTTCATCTTTACTATCGGAATCTGAACTTTCCTCATCACTAGACTCCTTTTTGGCTTTCAACGCTAGAGATCTAACTTTCTCACTTTTGCCTTTGACTACGTCGGAGTCTTTCTTGATTATCATTTCATGAACTTTCAAGTTTCCTATTAGTTCATCAAGTGATAATGTCGCCAAGTTCTTTGACTCTTCAATGGCGGTGACCTTTGCTCTCCATTTAGGATGTAGAGCCCTAAGAAACTTCTTAACATAGTTCTTGCTAGAATAACCTTCATCAAGAGCTTTAAGACTAGTAATAATAGTATTAAATCTAGCAAAGGCATTATCAATAGATTCATCTTTCGGAATGGAAAATTGTTCATATTGTTGCACAAGAAGATCTATCTTGTTTTCTTTGACTTGATTATTACCTTGATGGGTGACTAACAAAGTTTTCCAAATTTCTTTTGCCGTGTTAGACATAAAAATTCTTTCAAATTCCTTTTTCGGCAAAGCATTGTAAATCATCATTTTAGCCTAATCATTTTTGGCTAGTTTTCCTTTAAGGTTATCACTTTGTTTATTATAAGGAACTATTTAATCCCTTTTTGTTTCCGGATTCTTTTCAATCGGTTGAAAGTCACCCTCGGTAATAATATGCCAAAGATCAATGTCCTTTGATTTCACATACGTTTCGAATCTTGTTTTCCAATATATAAAACAATCGGTTTCAAAGAGTGGTGGTCTCTGCATAGATTGCCCTTCTTGATATTTGTCAAAATCCATTGATCAACTCAAGTTTTAAAATACAATTTATTTTAAAATCTTGCCTGACGTGGCTCTGATACCAGTTATGAAAAACTAGAAGGGGGGGTTGAATAGTTTTACCGGTTTTTCGTTAGTTATGAAAATTTGTTTGTGAAAAACTTTGATTCGATTCTTTTGTGAAATCAATCAACACCAATATGAACACTAAGCTATACTATCTAACATAAACAATAATTATAAAGAAATGACATGGAAAGATCAAACCGAGACAAGGAGATTTATAGTGGTTCGGTCACGAAGCTCTTCTTCGCCCTACTCCACTCCCCGAGTACCCAACTCGAGAGTTCTAAGCACTGTGTCAACAAAGCTCCCTTCAGGCGGAGAAAACCGTACAACGTCGCTTATTACTCTTTCCGACACTAAGCTAAATGTCGAGTACTAATCTTAGCTAGTACCAATCTACCATGATCCACACGATCCTTACTAAATCACACAACCAACACACTTCACACGATCTACCCGATCTACCCTTGATCAACTTGATCAACACACAAGCACACAAGCTACAAGAGATCTCCAAGATCTCAACAAGATCACAATGATCCACACTCACAAACTACACAAAAGAAAATTCAACTTGGTGTATGCTAGGATACAACAAGTATGTAACAATATGTTACAAATGCACTAACTATAACTACAACACCTTGTATCTTATTGATACTTCGTGTTCTTCTCTTTGCGCTAGTAGAGGAATGAAGGTGATCACTTGGTTGGATGATAGGATCACTCTTTAAACAAAAGAAAACTAAACTAAATGATCAAAGGAGAGAAGATGTGATAAGAGTTTTAAACTCAGAAAGTTGTGTGTGAAAAATGATACTCAAAAACTGTGAGTTGGACTGGTATTTATAGGCAGAAAAAATTTGCCCGTTATAGTGGGACGGTACCACTAAATACCACACGGTACCACAAAATTTAGTGGTACCGTGGTACGTGCCAGACAAGGACGCTCCATTTTTTGTTTTTAGTGGTAATAGTTTATTTTGGGAAGTTTGGAGCTGATTTTTTTTTTTTTTTTTTTTTTTTTTGGGGGGGGGGGGGGGGGGGGGGGGGGGGGATAGCTGTTATGATTTTTAAACTTATTTTTCTAATAAAACACTTCTTTATAATTCAAAAATGATTTGTAAAGTATATTTTTGAAAAAATGTTTTGTCACATTAAAAATGTGAAGTTTGAAATACAAATTCACTTCTTTGATCATTTGTCAAGTTGTAAATTTGTTTGTTCATACCTAGAGTGATTTACGTAGAAACGGGATATTTCGACTAAAAACTTGTTTACGTTAATTTTGACGTAAATCAAAACGTGAAGTTATCGAAAGATATAAATAACGTTTTTAGAACATTATTTGCATCAACAATTATCATTCATTTTAAAGTTTTCGTTTGTCACTTTATACTTTTGTATTACTTTACTTTCAACACGGTTTTATAATCTCATCGGAACACGAAAACAAATCTTGTAATAATCAACTTTCAAACATTGGACATAAAGTTACCAGACTTACATTAGGAGTGTATTTACATCTACTGAGTAACAGATACAACCAAGAATAAAGCAACAAAAAGAATGACAACAGTCTATGTTCTCTTCAATAGGATGATACTCTTGATGGTTTTATGATTTGCGTGCTAGGACTGTATGCGTTGAAGTTGTATTTTGCTTTATGCAAGATTAAACTGTAAGGTAACTAACAACCCACAGAGATAAAGAGAAAAGAAACCAAAATCAGGCTTTTATTCTGATCTAGGGAGGAAGTAACATTGATACTAAATGAATCAACACACAATAACAGAAAATTGGCACTCGTACATAGACAAATTGATGTGAGCTGGATTAATGCACACACAAAAGCATATATGCATAACTATATGAACCAATCGCCTGCTAAAGCCAGCAGTGGATCACAGCCCGGTGAAAACCGTAATAAAGTGAGTTAATAGAGGTCAATGAGTCGGGTGCACCAATTGGTCTATGTCCGAGTGCACCTTTAGGTGAATTAACATTCAGTATTTGCTCAACAAAGCAGTTAACTGCTATGATACCATCACGTTTAAATAAACATGATATGTCATGGTGACCAATTGAAGAAACAATAGATAAAAAGATGGTCCACTACTTCACTTGATCACTGCTAATAAAAGTACATTCATCCCTCTACTAATTAAATCAAAGATAACAGTAGCAATAGTAAACTCGAATAAAAACATTGGTGCTAAACATGATACAAAGCATACATGTGAAAAGTATGTAGCATAAAGTTTTCGAACTGTAACATTGATCCAACTAGAGTCAAATGATTCCAAGAATTATATTACTTTTCCACATGTGAAACGTATGTTGCATAAAATTTTGGAACTTAAAGAGCATTTGGTACGCTCGGCTGGTAGCTGGCGCCATGACCACCAGCCAACCATGGCCGACGGCGCACGATACCGGCGTTGGCGCCATGGCCACTAGCCCACGCCATCGTTATTTTTATTTATTTTTTTTTTGTTTTCTGTGGGAATAATTCGAACGTTGGAGGAAGTGGATCCGTTTGGCAACGGTTATAAGACCGTTTGGAGCAAAAAAAAAAAAAAAAAATTACCACTTAAAAAATCTTATAAATACCCCCTTATTATTTCATACTTCACACACACTTCCAATATATTTTTTCAAACAAAATGAGTAGATTTTGGAGCCAATAAGAGAAGTCGCTTTTTGAGGAGTGCTTCACTTAAATTTCTGAGAATCCAAATACGAGTGCGGATCAACAAATGAATACGTTTTGGGATAAAGTTCTCGACGTATACAACAAGGAAGCCAAGAAGCGCAACTACCGTATTTGTACCAAGAACATGTTGACGGGAAAATGAACTTTTTCCCTTGCCCGAAAAGCACGAATCAAGGCAAATAATCCAAACCAAAACTAGTTAATTTTATGTATTTCTAACATACGGAGTTTTTTTGGAGGATATATATGTGAGGCAGAATGAAATGCAGGAGGATATATATATATATCTCTGTCATTCGTTTCATTCAGCCTCATTATATATATCATCCAAAAAAAACCCCGTATGTGGTTTAAATTTTTATGTTATCGTATCGTAGTTTCTATGTAATAGGTTTTTATTTTTATGTGTTTTAATGTAATGTGTGTTTTAATTAATGAAGTTTATTTTAGGAGGGATATACAAATTTCAAAATTCAAATTCTAAGTAAAAAACGGGCGGGATATATTTAGAATTTAAAATTCAAATTCGAATCTAAAACGGGGTTTTATTCTAGCCTATAAATACCCCAGACTTCTCACACTTTTCTCACACACAAACACATTCAAACTTTAAATATTCAAGATCACTCAACATTCCCCCTGCAAATGTCTCGCAAGGATTTTTCCCAACAATTCCCAGTCCTCCTCGTCGAGATTTTTCCCAACAATTCCCCAGTCCTCCTCGTCGAGATTTCTCCCAACAATTCCCCTCTCCTCCTCCAAATGAAGTTTATCACACTCCACCAGAAGATATCTTCCTTCTTCCCGGTTTTTCAACCGGAAAATGAACTGGTGAACACTCCACCGGTTGTCGAACAAGAACCAAATCCATTTGGTCTAACTGAAGATGAACTCAGACTTCTGGAAGAGGAAGCTGCTCGTTTGGAGCAGCAAGCAAGGGATGAAGAACATTTGAGGAACAACTGATTTGATATAATGGAAGGAAAGTACTATGACGACGAGTTCAGATCATCGTCCAGTGAAGACGGTTGGGTCTCAGATAATTCCTTCAGTTAATTTGTAGCTTCATTTTAATTTTCGTATCGTAGTTTATGTTAATCGTACGTTGTGTTTTTCATGTAATTTTTGTTTTTTTTTTAATGAATGAAGTTTATTTTAGTTAATATTGTGTATGTTTTATTTTATGTAAAAAAAAAAAAAAAAAAAAAAAAAGGACGACGGCACCACATTTTCAGGTGCCGTGGGTAACGGCCAGAATGTGTTGCCGTGGGATTTCTGGTGCCATAGATATTTTTGCTGACGTGGCAGGGAAATTTTTTCCATGGCTCTAGCGTACCCAATGCTCTAATTACCCCTCCATTATGAGACACCCCTCCATACCCAATGCTCTAATTACCCCTCCATTATGAGACACAGGATATCTTGTTGCATCAACACCTAGTAGAGTTGTCATCATCAATCAACATTAAGAATATATACAACAATCCACATGATAGTGTTTCCATGTAGGAGCTCACACAGAACGACTCATCTTCACCATGAACCCCAAGATTACTGATCTGCTCTTCCCAAGGTTCGTAAATTTCAAGTTTGGCATATTCTTCGTGATTATAATGTGTTTCCATTATCGGTTCGCCATTGTTGTTAAATCCTAATACCGTCTTCAGATTTATATCAGGTGAGTGAATGGTGAATAGCTTTGTGAATGACTTTGTAACATCATCCTCCATCATCCATATAGTACAAACTTGATACACACAGTTCGGTGTGTATTCAAGCACGACAAGTGAGTCCCATAACTTAGACAAATTCATGTAAAATGAGTGTGATAATTTATCCGGGAAGTCTATTACTTTAAATTCATGGGCAGTCATATCAAAAGACAAAATCAGATTAATTAGTCGTTGCGACACACCATCTGTAGCTGCAATCTTATCAAAAGCCGAAAAATATATAAACTTATCAACAACTACCTGAGACCATTTCACATTAATCGATCCGCGAGGCAGATTGGTAGTCACAGCCTTCCAACTCCTTGAACTCAGCGTAAAAATATGTACTTCCCAGTTCTTGCAATACCCATTTTTCAATGCATCCCAGGGGATATTTTGATGCAATATCTTAACAATCGTAGGGTCATTAGTTACAGGACAAACCCCAAAACCGACAAAAGCGTCATACCAACTATAAGGCACAACAATACCAATCGTTTTTCTGATAGTGGGATTCTGTAAAATGACCATGTCATTTCGAGAGTAGTAACGATAAAAAGATATATCTCGAAAGGAACCGTGCAAACAAGTCAAGCCTTGAGAGCTACCGACTGCTCGTAAATCCCTAATAATTTCATAAAATTCATGAACAATTGGGGGAAGCTCTTGTTGAGTGTGATTAGTGCCATCACTATCTGTAATCAGGACATATTTTTCCTTGGGATTATTGTGTCTTAAAATTAAACAATGCGGGTCGGTGTGGGGGACGCAGTAACTAGAAATGAACTCGGTGCTGTCGATGAATGACTTCCAAGGTTTTGAAACGGATCTGAATCGAATCAATGACTTGACATCGATAAGTGTTTTGATGATTTCTTGTTGGATTTCTAAAGGGATGTATTCTGACATTTTGATTGTGATTTTGATTTTGGATGAGGGATTAGTTTATATAATTTTCCCAGAGGGTGCGAAACCAAGGATACCAAAAGTTTTACCCGCCAAAGTTGTTTGAGTGGCAATGGAAGGTTCCCGCTAATATGAGATTATCTTTAATCAAAGCTTAATAAAATATCCGCCAAAGTTGTTTGAGTGTAAATGGTAAGTTGCTTATAACACATAACAGGATAAAACATAGTATATAAAACATTTTCTAAATGTATTTGAACTGAAATTTTTTCAGAAATAACTATTTTTAAGTATTTTTGCATTTTTTTATAAAATAAGCAAATCCAAACCCTAATTTCGGAAGTATTTATTTTTAAGCAGTTTTTATGTACTTTAAGTACTTACTTTCAAGTATTTACACTACATATGAATATATGATATAGGAAGATCACTCACTCATATTAATTACTAAGTCATTTTAAAACGTAAAATCTAAGCAGTGCAACTATAGATGCATGTTGTACAATTAACTTATGCACCAACATATATATTTAACACTTTGAATTAATGTAAATATTAAAAGACCTCTAAATGCAAAAATACAATTAATAAACCATATAGTACAAATCAAACAAGTTATTAGAATAATTTTTAAATACTCTCCCAAACACACTATCAAAAATATAATATAGTTGGTGATTATTTAAAGTTTTTAGAACCTAAAACTCTTGTATCCTATAAAGTTAGTTTCATAAAAAACATTGTTTGTTAAAAATTTTCCTCTAAATGGTAAATTTTATTAAAGGAAAGCCAAAAAAGGCAAAGTTACACATAACATAGCCAAGTGATACAAATACTTAGGACTAGGGGTGTCAGTAGGATTGGGTTGACCCGACCCGAAACCGAACCCGATAAGGCTTATCGGGTCGGGTTAAATCGGGTTGAAAAATCTTATCGGGTTGTTTTGACCCGAACCCGATAACCCGATATTGTTATCGGGTCGGGTTAGGGTGAAATTATTTACGGTCAACCTGATAAGACCCGAAAAGGTGATATAATTTGTTTTCAGTATAGTTTTAAAAGCCGATAAGCATAAAATATTGGTTTGTTACATTTTTTCTTTGCAATAATTGTTTCAACTTGGTGCTTACTGTTATTTTCTTGGCATGCTTACTGTTTCAACTCTATATTGTTGTTGTTGTAGTTGCGGGAGATTTTTTGCTTGGTAGTGGTTGTATGTGATCTTGGTGTTTTTTGTATTATTGGTTGTGCCATGAGCAAGTAAATTAGAGATTAATGAATTTTGTATATCAAATATATGAATGGCACGTGAAGTGCTTTTGCAAGGCAGGTTAGTTTGTATATGAAAAATAAAAATGGTTGTAATTTACTAATTCATATGACAAAAATTATGTCCATGTTTTTTTAGAATATCATCGTTCTTTATATTAGATAATATCATACGTAAATATGCGAGTTATCATTTGTTTGTATAAGGAATTCATGTCAGTGCATTACATATATTGCCTACTAGTTAATTTATGTAACATTAGGCTCCTATTTTATATAACACGATAACCCGAATGACCCGACCCGAATGTCACCCGAACTCGATAACCCGATTCCTTATCGGGTCGGGTTGCGGGTTAGTTTTTTATAAGCAAAACCCGAACCAACCCAACCCGATAACACCCCTACTTAGGACACATCCCTAAGTACATCAACAATGGCTAAACCAAAAAACTAATGGCATTGGACATGTCCCAAGCTCACATAACAAGCAAAGACAACTAGAGTCCAAGACACAAACTGTAGGTAGACAGTATACTCTGAATCATCAATGAATCCGAGGACCAACCAGAACCCATCAAACCATCACCATATACAGAAACCAAACAGCAGGAAGAGACTCAATACTGCGAACGAAAAAACGTTTCATACCCAAGCACACATAGGTTATCACTTAATACTGCAAACAAAACAACGTTTCATACCCAAGCACACAGGTTTCATAGCCTTTCATATATATGCTTTCCACATAACGAAACAACGTAAATGTTTGTCATCATCAGGGGCACTCATCTTAAAAGTTTAACAGGTATAACAGAAAAAGATGCAACTCATTGTGATCTATCTCTCACTAGTTACAATAAGATCTTAACATGGATTATAAGGTATGGCTTAGTTCTTTATGAAATGCATCCACAGATTCTAAGTGGCATACTGGCAATCATTTGACCCATTTCTAAAACATGACCTGTTTGACCCATGACCTGTTTTACCCATGACCCAAACCGACCCATTTGCCACCTCTACTGGCAATCATTGGTTCCTGTTTCGGGGAATTACACCAACAATGAAGTTTTTTGGTTAAAAAGCGAGACTATTATTTATTACAGAGTATCAATGATTACAGCATTCCTCTTCTCATCTCTAAAGATCTAAAAATTCTTTGCTTTCCAATCAATAGTTGAGCCATTCAGATTCATCATTATATGTAACTGAAGAGCAGATGTGAATGAGTCTCACTGCAACATTTGCTAAAGGCAAGCCATCATTGAACCTGAACCCCATTTAGCCCTTTTATTTTAAGTTTGCAACCTTTTCAGTATAGCCATACACAAGACAAATGTATACCAAACTAAATGGGACAACTGTGCCTTTGGGGCATCTGTTCTTACCACTGTATGTCTAGTTTTACAGTAAAAAGACACCACAAAACCTTTTGTAATTCTCCATACCGTTGTATCCGTTGCACAAGGCTAGGATGGAACAGGAATGCTTGCAACTCGAGGATAAGTACTATATTACTCTAGAGGCCATTTCCATCTACCATCCTCCACCATTTCTGCAACAGTGTTGTAATAGGACTCCAATTATCATGCCACTTCCCAGTTTGTACAAAACATGAAGTTGTTGCCAGTAGCCACCATATCTGTACCCTTGACATATAGATTTACATTACATCTAAAAGAACTTTGTGTAATACGATGCAACACATTTTTAACTAGAAATGCTATTTAAGTTTATACATGCAATCAAATTTAACAGGATATATCATCATTAAAAACTGAGATTAAGAGGCATGTATGAAAAAACCTCCATTAATTTTTTCCACTTACAGCACTGGATATTTTGCAATCACTTTCTCTTTTGGACATATAGAAAACATCATCTTATTATCTTGTTGACTTGCCTAATTTCTATTTCGATTCAGACGGAATGGGCAAATTTGATTTAGCAAAATTTTTTACAACACCAAGGACTTCAATGCCGCATCTCCAATTTCTGTTATAGAGATTCAATTTTCACTATAAAAGAACCCATTGTATTCATCATTTGGCTGTATGGTGAGTAGGGGTTATTGCTAGTAAGCTAGAGCAGAGGCTATATAACATCTAATGCAAAAGCATCCACACTATCACATATTCAAAGATTGGCCTTACTTCGGCACATTGAAGCAATGAGAACATATATAAAAATATAAGTGGATTGTCATACAACACAAGATAGACCCCTTCTTCCTGATGAAGTATCAGGTCATCTCTGTCTTGCGAAAATACCGAAGCAAAATTTCCATAAAATTAAGATACTAATAGTACCTCTTAAACTAAGGTTTCAAGCCTAGTCCATCAGCTTGTACAGACTGTCAACAAGATATTATGTATAATGTGCAGAAAAATGTGAGATTCGTCATCATTGATCTTACAGACAATACGTTATACAAGCATCAATGTATATACGTCTCACTTAACTTTTTAATAACTTTAATTAGTTTGTATGACGGTACGACTTACGAGTATCAAAGAGGCAAAAGGAGATGTGGGCAATGCATAATGGCTTGAATTTAATAACTGAATATTGATCACCATACCTTGCTTGCCCATTGCATCCTCCGTTACTCTCACATCATCTTAGCTCCACTCTATGTCATCAATTATCGTTAAGAATACATACTACTGATCAAGCAGAAGTAGCGTTTCCATGTATGAACTCACACAAAATGAACCAACTTCTCCACAAATCCCAAGACCATTGATGTGTTCCGAGCAAGGTTCATAAACTTCAAGTGCTGCTTCATAATCTTTTACCGGTGTTTCCACTATAATATCACCATTCTTCCTAAACCCGAGTATTGTCTTAATTGACGCACCTGGTGTGTTAATAGTAAATAGCTTTGTAAACGACTTTGAAACACCATCTTCCAACATCCATACACTATACACCGGATTCTCAGCATCTATATTATATTCAAGCACAACAAGAGACTCCCTTAGCTTAGATATCGGATAATCAATGTCAACATGGAGTGCTAAACCACCTGGAAGGTTTATTTCCCCAAATTCTTCACTTTTCATATCAAATGACATAATCAAATTACACGACTGAAATCCATCACCATCCATATTACCATTCCTATCAAAAGCAAACCAATAAATAAAACCATCTACAACCACTTGAGACCACGTAAACCGAACGGATTTCCTAGGTAAATTACCACAAGGGATTCTCCAAACACCCGAACTCAACTCAAAAACCTCAACTTGACAAGGGACACTACTTATACTTTGCATACCCCTCCAAATATGAATATACGTAACCTTAACAATCTTAAAGTTACCCGCGCCACCACAAACTCCAAACCCCAAAACAATTTCGTATAGTCCATGAAACACATTAGGCACAACAACTCTAACCGACTTTCTTATCGAAGGATTCCAGACAACAGCGAAATTCATAAACGAATAATAACCATAGAAACAAAACAACCCGTACGAGCTACCGACAACTATTTGGTCATCATTAAGCTGTGCAATAGACATTGGAACAGTATGGGAAGACTTGTGTTGAGGGAAAGTATCATTATCCGCAATCGAAACATATTTGTGTTTGAAATCTATTAAACTTTGGTACCTTATAAGAAGATGATGGGGCTGAGTTTGTGTGAAGGTGTAACTAGCAATAAAGTCGGAGCTGTCGATAAGAGACTTCCATGTTCTCGAGACGGATCTGAATTGAATCAGTGATTTGACAGGAAGTCTTTTGATGATTTCGACTTCGATTTCAAAAGGTATCATGGGGTATTCTGACATTTTGTTGATGAATTGAGGGATGAAATTTGTAAGGGTTTTACAACAACAGGTTTGTGGAGTTAAACATTGTGGTTAAGAAGTCAAACAAATGGGTCAACAAGGTTAACAAGTCAGCTCATAGGTTTTTGGGAATGTAACGAGGGGATAAAATATAATATTGTCTTTTTGGTTGCGCACGGACACACACTTGCTAAAAATATATTTAGAAGCAATTCATTTACTTTTAGGTAGAGTGTGACTGTCTACATCATACATTTCCCATACATCACTCCGACGAGATTGGGTTATTGTTGTTGTTGTGTAACGACGGGATAAGGTTAAAATCCAATTACAAACAGTCTGATAGCCAAGGGTGCGTTTGGCTTGAGGGTATGAGTATGAAATAATGACTTTGTAATTGTTTGGTTTGTGGATTTGGTTTTTGTAAATGGGAATCAAACCCTCAAAATTAGGCGTTATCAAAACCCACCATAAATATTGGGTTTACAAAGTCATTCCCATAAACTATTACATTGTTCCATTATCTTGTTACCGGACATTATAAATCAAATAATGACTCATCTAAACGTAGCCCAATGTTGCCACCATGTTTATAATACTTAGTTATAGTGTGGAAAACTAGAAAGAGGGGGGGGGGGGGGGGGGGGGGGTTGAATAGTTTTACGTCTTTTTAATTTATTATAAAAACTTTGTTTCCTTTTAAAAACTTAGATTCGAGTTTATGTGAAAAATAATACTTGAACAATATTATTAATTATATGTGTATCCTTTTAGATTTGTTATAAAAGTTTTGTTTTCATGAATGGAGTTTTAAATTAATCTTTATGTGAAATCAACTTCTAAATAATACTAACAATTATATATGCATAGGTGTTGGAGAGTTTGGTGGTGGAGTGATTGGAGGTGGAGAGTTTGGAGCGGAACATGTTGATTGAGGGTTTTGATGTTGTTCAAGTGAGGGTGTTGGATGAGATCTAGTGAGAAGATACTTAATCCAAGTGAAGTGCTCATTCAATGCAATGGTTTGTTTTTGGAGAAAGATGCAACAAGGACAATTGTTGACATGTTTCTCAACTTGATTCAAGTTGTGGGGTGATGAGGGAGAGCTAGATGGAGGTTGATCTAAGTTGCGTTGAGCAAGGTGAAGAGCAAGAAGAGCATTAAGCTCATGGGCTTCTTTGAGTTCTTCAATGAACTTCAAGTGTTCGGAGGAAGGTGATGATGGTGGAGTGTGGTTGTTATTTGGGATGGATGTTTGGACATGCAACATAGGAGTAACATGTGAGTTGGTAGGAGGTGGTGGTGATACTCTTGGTGGTGGAGACATTTGTGAGCTTGGGTAATCATGAGTGGATGAGGATGGAGATATGGAGGAATAGGATATTCCAAGAGTGGTGAGTGTTTTGGATGGTGCATTGGTAGGTTAAAGAAGATGTGAGGTGTTGTGAATGAGATTGGGATTATTATTTTGGGATTGATCATGCTCTTCATATGAATCATATGGGTGAGGTGAAGGTGTATTTTTGGGAGCAAGGATGGATGATTGGTTATGTTTGTGAGAGGGTTCATTAGAGTGAGCATGGGGCTTAGGTGTTGGTTGATTTTGAACAACATCATTTGTTGAGTTGAAGTTATGACAAGTGTCAAGCTTTCTTCTCCAAACGGGCCTTACGAAGATTTTAGCAACTCTTGAAGGCTTGGATCTTGGGTTGTTAGGAGATGACATGTTTGGATGGATGAGCATTAATGATGGAGAAAGGTATTTATAGTGTAAGAATGATGTGGTTGAGGAAGATAAATTTTGATGGGTGGTTTAGGACAAAATATGTTTGTGAATTTTGGGAAGTGTAGGATGAAATGGGCTAAAAAGTGAAAAAGAAAACAGTGTCCCCGACAATTAGGTGGCCGGTCCCCTTAAATATTAAGGGGGCCGCCTGATGGATTAAGGGGGCCGCCCATCTGTTGTTTCTCAGATTACCAGAAATGGGTTTTTGGCAGAAAATTGTAAAAAAGGTTGTGTTTTTAGGTTTAGTTTCAAGCAAGTCCAACTCTTTGAGGCAATTTAGCATTTAATAACTTATGTATGCAAAGCATATTTATTAAAGACATTAAGCATTTTTATCTAGCATGCAACCTACTCATTAAGCAAGTAATATATATATATATATATATATATATATATATATATATATATATATATATATATATATATATATATATATATATATATATATATATATATATATATATATATATATATATATATATATTTGCGTTCATGTGGTGTACAACCTTAAAATAGATAAAATAAGTACAAATTTGGACCGTTGGATCACTCTTGATAGATTAGATTAAAATAAATAATATTAATTAATTAGATATTTAATATAAGGGTATTTTAGTAATCTTTTCTCATATACACAATACCTGATTCATGATATCTGCTCTTAAAAGCCCACAATCCTTACACATTTATGTTCATACGTTATTTTTTTCTAATTCTCAATAAAAGCATCCTCAATAAAACCATGGAACCATCTGCGCATCCCTCCCAAAAACACCAAGGTCGAATATATTCACTATGTCGAATTCAACATATAATGATTCCATTCAAGGTATTATTTTTTTCAATTGGTATTCCTTTATCCATTTACAAATCGGTTTTAAAATGGAATTGTGCATTAGCTTTTTCGAATTGTGCATTACCTTATTCGAATTGTATTCCGGTTAGTGTGTCTATAACCATCAGTTTCATATATGTTTTAAAAAGAATCTGTTAGTTGGTTATGTGTATTGGTTTCATCTATTGTTTTAAATTTAGGTATATGTTGGTTTGTTTACTAGATGGAATAAACCAACATATAATAAACTAATATATTCTTCAACCAAATGAATTAGCAGTTGGATAATTTTTTGAAAATAAATAATACATATTGTTTATTTGATAGCAGTTAAGCCATCATCTCCACAATCAACTGATAATGTGCAAGACAATGTTGTTGATGCTGAAAGTGTCCCACAAGTTGGGAGTTACCAACCAACCCCGCCAGGTAGTAAGTTTTGGATTCCTGAAGCTAAGAAAAAGCCCGTGGAAGGAACAGAGTTTGATACAATTGAACAAGCTTTCCAGTTTTATAAAGAGTATGGGAAACAAGCCAAAATTGACGTTCCTAACCCTCCAAAACTGAACACCAATGAGGCTTACGCAAGAACGCTTGGCGTAACTGAACCTGCAGAGTTGACAATTTTGACCGCTACAGATATTAATAACAAGGGTCAGGTGAGACGCACAAGGCACAAATCAAAGAGCGAAATTGCAATGGAATTAGGCGACAAACCAAAGAGAACGTGCAAAAGTTGTGGCAAGTTGGCAAGGCATGATTCTAGGAATTGTCCCAAGAAGAAGAAGCGCCTTCAAGACGAGGACATGGACCAGGTCAATGATGATTATATTAATAGTGACTAGTTTATGTATTCGCTTTGCCTATTCCCACTCACTTTTAAGAATTTAAGACTTTTTGTTATGTTTGACTTACCAGCAAGTCCTTCCTTTGTTTCAAATGGTTGTTTCAATCGTAGTTTGTTTAATAAAAAGAAATTATTATTATATCACATGAGCTACTTGTATTGGTATGTCAATTGGATGTGTTAACTAGCAATATTGGATGTTTTCAGTAGTCCAATAGGTAACAGTCTAAATCTGCATATACATGTACTGGATGTGATACATCTGAACTGGTGTATGTTCATACTGCTGCACTAAACTCTACACCAAACAGCCCCTACTGTTTGACTTGATAAGCCACCCACTTATTCTATACCAAAACAGCCATTATTGCTGCACTAAAATCTGTACCAAACAAACCCCTACTGCTGCCCTAAACTCTGTACCAAACCGCCATGATCAAATACTTTTTTTGACAAATGCAGGTTTCATACTATTGGTTATTTGTGTGTGTTTCAAATAAGCTATATCTTCTTGTTTATGTGTGTTTGTTGAAATAACGTATTGGGTATCACGACCCTACCAAATCCAATCGATTCATGTACAAGAAGATATAGCTTATTTGAAAAGTCTTTAGGATTAGCTATTTAAAAGTGATTATGTGATTATGAATAATCAGATGGTCAGTGGTAATATAACAGGGTATACGAGCTAGTGTTTGAATGTGTTTTTGTTGTTTTAACTTACAATAATCAGATAGTCAGTTGAGTGTTTAGCAATTTCTGAGTATATATAGTTAATGCATAAAAGGACCATAAACTGCTTTCTTTTGAATAAAGGAGATAGAGCGTATGATGTGGGTGTTAAAGTTTCTCAAATTTGGTTAAAAGAATGGGTGATTAAGTAACTTAATTGGAACCTATATTATTATTTATGTTACTTGCAGCTAGTATAAAAATCATCATCCCAGACTGATTATTTGACACGTAAATAGTATTTTAAGATAATCACAAATCAGAATCAGAATGTGTTTATCCACACATCCCCTGCACAAAACCATTGTTGCAAAACACACCTCATTGAGGACGGTGAAGTATAGCCAAAAAACCAGTTTTGACTCGTTCAAAAGTCCCTACTGTGTGGTATAGAATAAGTGCAGCAACGACCATCTGATTCTTAAGGTCACAATAATCACTTAAACCTCGAGTATTACCAAAGACTTATCATAGCTTACAAAATGTCGAAGCCCTTAACTAAAGACGTCATCTTCAGGAATACACAAAACCAACAAGATGTGTTTATATCAAATAATTAACTAACACACAGATATACACGGTTCATGATAGGAAGCAAATACGCCAAACTACCCATTAGAAAAACTCAAACTGGATAAACATTTAGCAACAAAAAAAATAAATAAAAAAAAATGCAGATAGGATGCAGTCCCACTTTGCCAAAGTAAAAAAAATGCAAAAAGTGCAAGCCATGGAAGCCCCAAGTATCACAGGCGAAGCTGGACCCACAAGCAAGATCCAGTTTTGACACGTTTAAAATGTGCATAGAACCATTGATGGCAGTCTAACTCTTTACATTTGTACACACACCAGTGACTCATAACAACTGATAAAGGAGTTTCAGAATATACCTGTGCAAAAAAGTGCGGGTCAATGTGGGTAATTCCAGGTTTCGTGTCTATATGGTTTTTCATCTGTGCAAAAAAAAATTCAACCATTGTTGCAAAACCACAAATGACCCTCACTGGAAATCCATCCAAAATATAAAAAACATAGATTCAACATATTTAATTAAACATAATGCACAATTTCATTTAAACATACACCCAAACTGGGCTAACCATAATGCATAATTCCATGTCTTACATTTAAACACAACACAAATATAGTAAATGTTACTCAGAAAGCATACACGAGTTCTTTTCCGACTCTAAACTGAAAACACACAAACATAATAAAAAGGCAGTATTACTGCAACTTATTAAATCCAAACTACAAACAGTTCATTTCCCTTCAAACTTTGTCGATACACGCAACTTGATGGTTGCAAACGCAGCCATCCGTAACCGCTTCTTTTCTTCCCCTGGTACGTTCCTGAATCCATGAACTTCCTTATCAAAAACACTCTTCACCAAGTTGCAATCGGACAGAAGAATCTTTGCTGAATACATAATACGCAGATCCCTCAGCTCTTTCATCTGTTTCTTCCCTTCTTTGCTCAAGCAACATAGGTCAGCACCATCACCTTTGTAGGTTTCCATGTGGCGCATTGTAAACACACCACAGTCTACAAAATTGTTGGTTGTCCTGCATCCCAATTGCAACACCTTTCTTGACGCATTACTCATTCTTTCATAACTTGGATTGTTCTTGTGCAATAGATAATCCTCAAACATAGCCATCTGATTTACAAAAAAAAAAAAAAAAAAAAAAAAAAAAAAAAAAAAAAAAAAAAAAAAGAAGTTACGTATGTGATATCAGTATAAATAAACATATAACTTGCAAACAAGTTGCAAAACTAACACAAATAACTCATCCACTAATACACGTTACTCTATTTTAAACTCTTTTATGCGTGGTAAGATATCAACCAGTGCACATACGCTGATATGAACTAACACATACACATAATTATCTGATTCACCACGTACACCAACCAAAAACATTACAATCTTATATACAACATTAAACAAACAACCTAATACACACAAGTCATCAACAGATACAGATTATGGCTGGGTAAAAAATATTTTATGAGTGGTACGATATCATGTAATACACATAAGCTGCTATGAACTAACACACATACCAATATACTACTAGACACATAAGCTGCTATCAACTACACATAAGCTGCTATCAACTAACAAAAGCGGCTATCAACTACACATAAGCTGCATACATAAGCTACATACACATACGCTGCATGCATGTGTATTACACATAAGCTGCATACATAAAGGGCATACACATAAGCTGCATACACATACGCTGCATACATAAGCTGCATACACATAGCCTAAAGTTTAATGTCCCTCCAAGATTTTATGAAATTATAACTCGCCACCCCATTATTAAACACATAGCCTAAACATAAACCATACACATTATTAAACACCCGGTAAAAATAAAATCATAACTCGGCAAGTACAATTGATATCTTCAAAGTTCAAAAACAGCCAAACATGATTCTCAAAAGAAAAAGAAGCAGAATCTTTTTTCCTCAATCGACAGTTTCGAAAATAAAATCATACTAAGGTGATGACAGTTTCGAAAGCAAATACAAACAACCTCACTCGACAAGGTCTCTATAACATCCAATTTTTATCTATACCATACTCATACTAACTTAAAAGAGAGATCCTTCAAGAGCACATACATGCTCAATCAGTAAGGTCTCTATAACATTGAAAATGCATAACACGCTAAACACATACCATCTTTGATAAAAGTAAATCTCGATTCTAAGAGCCTTTGTTACATCATACACGCTGCTGCATACATAAAACATCAATGATATCTTACAAAACTTTCATGGTTCACAAGCAATGTCACTGTGTTTTTGTGGTTTGGTTCAGTTGAGATTTGTAAGCTGCTATCAACTTACACACATACCAAGACATTACTAGACAAAACTCTTTAATAAAGTTACAGCATACATTTACATAAAAAGCAACCAAAGTGAACCTCCTTTTTTTAGAACCATCAAACTATGTTTTTCATTACACTCTTATATACTCATTACATACACATATGTGGACTGATTTAGATAGCCACAGTCTCTCAAGTCTCAAACGCTGCACATACCTTTCACTCATGCATGAAATGCAACAAATCAAAAGTTACACATACCCTGCTATCATGTAAAACACGAGCTGATATCAACTACCACACGGTCCAAACTATTACTAAACACGTATGCGACTGATGCACATTTATCATTACCCACGCATTGGTTTACGTCGCTAAGACATAAAAACACCTATATGTAGCTAATACACCGTCATATATGACTAGCTACATCACACAACAACTATTCGTTGTTTAATTCAAAACACTTAGTAAGCAATACACAATCAACTATGACAACTTATACACTTAATCAACCAACATCTTCTTTTCAAAACCCAGCCATATACAACTAACAGTTACCTAACTACCTTCCACAACTAATTCAACTCATACACATCCGTTAGGAAAGAAGCTTACACAACCAACTCGACTCACACATACTAAGTAACAAATACACACAAATCACATCACTCACATACCAATAATTAAAACCGTATATTAATAATAAGCAATACACATTACCTTGCCCGTCTTCAACATCTTCATCAGATGTTAGATCGATAGTTTCAGGTCCATCATTATCACTTCGTCGGTACCAAGAGTTAGATCTATAGTTTGGTCGTCTAACCATTGACAGCCTTCCACTTCATCGGACTGACACCAAAACACAACAATGTGTTGATTAAATATTAAAAAAAAAAATCTATAAAGACTGAATAAAAAAGAAAACAAAAAATAACAAAAACCATGAATCAATTACCAAACGTTATTTCTTGTCCATTCGAGTTGTGAATCACTTGAGACACAAAATTCGGCATACTTGCTTCTTATAATAGCAGCTACACACCTTTTGCTACCTGTATTTAATGGAAAAATTAAAATCGAAGATTTGGGGATTTTCTATTGACTGATCGATTTGGGGGTTTTCTTTTAATTGGTCGATTTGGAGGTTTATGATGTTGATTTGCGAATTGCATTATATCCGGGTAACTAACTGGGGGTGCTTGATTTTGGCTACCTAATCGTGGCTAACTTATTGGGGGTGATAGAATTTTATGATACTCATTTTAATGATCTCCCAATATATACGATGATATAAAAACTTGATAGACAAAAGCCATTTGTTTCTCAATTAATTACAATTGTGCCATTCATCTATTTAATATATAATCTCATCTATTTACGTTGATCCAACGGTCCACGTGTGTACCTATTTTAAGCTTTTACACCACAATAACGCCCCTATATATATATATATATATATATATATATATATATATATATATATATATATATATATATATATATATGGACAAGAAAACAATACATAACACCCAGTAATTCATAATATCATTTTAAGGAAGATTAATAATCTAGTTAATTAATCCTAATGAGTGTCTATGTGCAAAGGAATCAGGAGTTGTGATAGCATGGACTTCTAGACTTGTACCAAGCGAGATCTTAATGAGTAAACCATGATTTTTCAGATTTGATTTAGTTTACTTATAAATGTCATATACAAAAATATAGATGACAGATGCGAGATCACCATGCATTAATTAAATAAGCATTTTTAGCATTATTCAACAATGTTTGAGAGTAGGTTTTTATGTGGATGAGAAAATTATTTTAACAAAATAGATATGGTTTTATTTCAAAATGTTTTTATGAGGAAAGAAAAACAATTTTTTTAATCTTTGGCTTTGATAAACACATAATTATGGACAAAAGTTGGGAAGAAAAGTGGGATGGTAAAACATGTTAAATAGAAAGGTGGCATAATCTTTTGAAAAATTATTTTTCCAAAATGTGAAGTTTTTGCATATTTAAAAACAAATACCATTAATCATAGAAAAAAATGGTTGTAAAAGATCTCATGCTCAAGGTAATTGGTTAAGGCTATTGTCACATGCTACCCCTTTCTACATATCCAGTGATCATAAGAAAGTGATGACTAAATTCTATATGTTTGATGCGAGAATGGGATATATGCTAATATGGCTTCTTTGATTACGCACATTATCTATCTTAATGTCATAGTTTATAAGAGTTTGCTTCATCCATGGGTTATATTGTGATATATCTAATCCTACTTCTATGTTGACAATTAATCCACTTTACTTGTTTTATCTACATGAGTTCTCTACTAGTGGACATGGAAGATTTCCATATTTAATTTGAGAAGGCTAAATGAGTTCGACAGTGAATACTTCATTTAATACTTAGGGGGCTAACTAAAGGGTTTCTAGTTTATTAAATCATAAAACGGATATAACTAAAAGTGTAAAGGCAATGCAACCTATCAAACTAAGCATATCCTAAGGAAACGAATAATAAGACTATATGTATGAAGTAACTACTTATGAAATTTAAAAAGAAAACGTACCTTATGTCCAGCTTTTCTTCGTAATATCCAGGATGGTAAACGAAGTTGTGAATGATAGATGAGTCTTCAAGATAGCCAAGGTATTTGAGTATATCATAGCAGGCTTCTAACCCCTTATTAGACCAAAACGGCTTGACCCGAACATGTCTTGTACTTGACTCATTTGATGTCTTAGTCTTGATGCATATAACGTCTTTTGTTGAGACTTTCACATCTTCATTGCAACCACATCATGCCTTTTCAACAAGTACTTTTTGATTTTGACTCCATGATGACATCGGACATACTTTGATGAGATGGCTAGAGAATCCTAAGTTTCGACACTTCCTTTACATTATCTTAAAGTACTTGTTTAAATGTTACTTTGTAAATTTCTCAAAATTTCCGATTAAGTAGTGGGGATATCTTCATTAATTCTTCAATACCCGCACCATAATATTTCACTACGTCATTAGCTATTTCTTGAGATGGATTATCATGTGAGATATTGAGTGTGATTCAAGATTAGATAATTCATTTGTCTTCACGCGCACGTTTCGAATGTGAGTAGATTAACGTAAGATTGAGTTTCTTTCCTTTGTGCGTTTATCACCTAATCAAGTAAAACAGCTTGGTACCCTGATTCTTATGGGTCCGAGATGGTTAGTTGAGAACACCCATTGCATTTGTATGCACATGGTGAGGATGTCGCCAAGAAGTACAAGAATTCCTTAACAGTTTGTTTTAATGTACAAACAATGAATTTCCTGACTTATATTATTTATAATCATTGTAAATAACCTTATTTCTAAGTTTTTCTACTAGGTTTTACAAATTTAATTTGTTTTGATTTACTTGTTGATGAGTTATCCGAACTAAATCCTAAACCGGTTTTATCTTCGAATGGCTTTTGACAACTTAGTAGGTATTTAAGCGATTTGGAGCTTTCTTCAAATTTAGCTAGTATTTTTGCTCTTTCATTTAATCTTTTAATTTCATGCTTATATTCTTGACATGTTTTGCATTCTAGATCAATTTCAATATTACTTTCAAGTCTAGACATTTTATCTTCTAAAATTATTTCTTTTTCAAAATTACTTTCAAAAGTTTTTGATGATTCATGTTTAGAAATGGTTTTTAGATCTATGTTGCAAAAATGTTTAAACTCATTTTCTAATTTTGAAAATTCTAAAATGAATTGATCATAGCAAAAATGTTCAGTTTCGGATTGTACCTTATTTGGAGTTTTATCTAATTTGCATTCTTCACATACCGGATAGTAATCTTCTTCTTCGTCTGTGTCACTCTATGATTTTGAATTGAGTTCACTTCGGAGTTGATTCATGTAGTCTTCGTCATTAATACCTTCATTAAACACATTTGAACTATTAGCACATGTATCTATTTTATCTAAATGTTTATCTATTAAATTTTCTAGGACAACTAATTCATGTACAAGATCAAATTCCTCATCTTTGGCTTGACATTTTTCTTGATGAAAGTTTAAGAGACTTTTCCAAATATCATTAGCCGTTTGACAGAAGAATATTCTTTCATATTCAACTCTCGGCAAGGCTTTATAAATAATTATTTTAGCTTTATTATTTTTGTCATTCTTTGTTTTGAAATAATCATTTTGACTTTCAAAATCCGTTTTTGTTGGTTGAAAATCACCAATCGAAATGACATGCCAAAGATCTAGATCAATTGATTTCACATAATTTTCAAATTTATTTTTCTATTCAAGAAAGCTATAATTTTCAAATAGTTGTGGTTTTTGCATAGATTGCCCTTCTAAATATTTTTCCGATTCCATAGATCGATTCAAGTTTTAAAATACAATATATTTTAAAAATCTTGTTTGACGTGGCTCCTGATACCAATTGTGGAAAACTAGAAGGGGGGATTGAATAGTTTTACGTCTTTTTAATTTATTATAAAAACTTTGTTTCCTTTTAAAAACTTAGATTCGAGTTTATGTGAAAAATAATACTTGAACAATATTATTAATTATATGTGTATCCTTTTAGATTTGTTATAAAAGTTTTGTTTTCATGAATGGAGTTTTAAATTGATCTTTATGTGAAATCAACTTCTAAATAATACTAACAATTATATATGCCTATATGTATGAAAGTAATGACGATATAAATAAAGAAGTAAGTAAGAGATGGAGAGATCAAACCGAGACACGAGGGATTTATAGTGGTTCGGCTACAAGGACACCTTCCTTGCCCTACTCCACTCCCCGAGCACCTAGCTCGAGAGTTTTCTTCACTACTTCAACAAGCTCCCTTATGGCGGAGAAAACCTTACACAACTTTCGCTTACACCAGTTTAACGACACAAATCTAAATGTCGAGTTCTAATCGTAGCTAGAACCAATCTCACAACTTCAATCACAACATGACTACTTCACGACTTCCAACAACTTCTTCTCAACACTTCACGACTTCTATTTCTTCACTTCTTCACGACTTCTATTTCTTCACTTCTTCACGACTTCTATTTCTTCACTATTTCACTCCTTGTATTTCTTCACTCCTTCGCGACTTCTACTTCTTCACTATTTCACGACTTCTTTACGACGGCTTCACAACTTCTTCACACCACAACTGCTTCACAACTTTACAATACTTCTACACTACTTCTTTACAACACAACTACTTCTACACCTTCTTCACTACTTACCCACTATACTAATCTAATCACTTATGTTCACACCTAATCTACACACCTTCTACACAAATGAATGAATGATTTACAAAGTTTACTAAACTAACAACTTAGGTAACAAGATGATACTAAGTTGTAATACTTCTAGTCTTGATTGATAGAAGTATTCTTCTCTTTGCACTTGGATGATTGAAGCTTGAATCACTTGGAAACAAAAGCTTAAGATTATATGATCAAAGGATTTAGAAAGATATAAGAAGAGATTTAGAACAGAAGGTTTGGAGTGAAAAAAGGTGAGGAAAAAGTCTAGGAATGAACCAGTATTTATAGGCAAAGTTGGTGAGCTGAGGAGCGTGCCGGTCCCCTTAATTAGGGGGCCAGTCCCCTTAATAATTAAGGGGGCCGCCTAGTTATTTAAGGGGGCCGCCCAATAATTCCGTTGCCCTGCTTTGTCTTTTTGTGGGGAAGATTTTTCTGGAATATTTTTGCCATTTTTGGTTTAAAATTTGAATTCATAAATTTATTATGGATTAAATATTTTCCTTTAATTTTCAAAAATGATTTTGTAAAAGATATAAAATGTTTGTGTTATTTTATAAAAAATCTAGTGATTAAGAAAAAGTTCCTTTGATCATATAATGCATTAGCCATTTGTTTATTCATACCTTAAATGATTAAGCTGTTAAAATAGATATTTACAACTAAATACTTGTTTACGTCATAATCTTTCGTTTAATGATTTTACATTTTGTGATTATCAAAACGTATAGATATCAAAAAATATTAATAACGTGTTTAGGCATTATTTATATCAACATATAGTCATTGGCTTAGTGAACGGATATGCTATGTTTAAATCAGTATGAACTTTCAGAATATTGATTTCACCCCTTTCGAGAACATCACATATGTAGTGATACTTTGGAAGGATGTGTTGACTGCCCTTTTGAACCCTTGTTTAGTACCAATTTATATTGATGTGGAGTTGTCACTGTGCATCTCCATGGGACTTTCGATGCGTGGCACAACTCCCAAATCGGAAAATAAACTTCTGAATCCACACGACTTCCCTTACTACTTCCGAAGCAGCAACATATTTTGATTCTGCAGTTGACATTGCAATCATGCTTTGCTTAGCGCTCTTCCACATGACAACTCCTCCATTCAGTGTGAAGACATAGCCCGACTCCGATCGAGAATCATCTCGATCTGTTTGGAAACTAGCATCTGTGTAACATTGTATAGTCAGATCTTTTTCCAAACCTCCATAAACCAAGAACATATCTTTTTTCTTCCTATGATATCTAAGAATGTTCTTCACAACAATCTAGTGTGCCTCACCTAGAAACTGCTGGTGCCTATTTGTCATGCTTATGGCAAAAGCAACGTTAGGTCTTGTACGTGTCATAGCATACATAATTGATCCAACTGCCAAAGCATATGGAACTGTCTTCATATAATATATTACATCACGAGTGATGGGACCTTGAGTCTTACTCAATACTACATCATCTCTTAATGGAATAGTTCCTTTCTTGGAATTTTTGATAAGAAATCTCTTCAAGATTTTGTTGATATATGTACTTTGATACATGCCAATAAGACATTTTGACCTATTCCTATAGATCTTAATTCCCACATCTCCTAGATCCTTCATGGAGAAACACCTAGTTAAACATGATTTGGTTTCCTGCACCATAGGTGTACTATTTCTCATGATCAATATGTCATCAGCATACAGGATTAGGAAGATCGCGTCACTCTTACTAGCCTTCATGTAAACACAGGGCTCATCTCAATTGTTGACAAAACCAAAATCTTTGATCTTCTCGTCAATTTCAAGATTCTATTGCGTAGATACTTGTCACAATCCAAGATCACGGGATTGCACACTTTACGTATGAGAGTTAAAGTTTAATAATTAAATGTAAAAGGTTATGTTTAATTATTAATTACAGAAAACGTCTAACGATCGTTAGTATTTAACGAATAATGACTAACGACCGTTAACTAATAAAAGAAAAGTATTGTGTATGAATAATTGGCAAGTCAAGAAAGTTCCGGAAGCCCTCTTTGAGCTTGTGGCCGATCGGCAAGGGATAGGGTTTCCTATTCCTTGTCTAACTTGAGCTCCAAGTTTCACACACTATATAAACAAGGTTATGGGTTCAATTTTTGTATCTCTCGTGCACACACACATAACCCTAAACTTGTTTTTCTTTCTTCTTGTTCTTGGCCGATCGACAAACACCCTCTACAAAGGGACGATCAGTTTTGTTTGCTAAAACAAAGTGTTTGGTTTAGTTTTGTGTTCTAAAACTAGCATTACTTTAATTTGTTATAGTATGTGTGTACAAGAACGTGAATCAAACACACTATTGTTTGATTCTTTGATTGAATTACAAAAAGGTAAGGGGTAATTCCAATAATCCACATAAACCCTAATTAAGGTTCATAAAGTTGATTGCTTGGAATTAGATTCTTGTTTGGCTAGAATCTTAAGGTACGCATACTTTTACGTTTGGTTAATTAATTATGCCTTATATCCGCTATTACTTTGATGCTTTATGTGTTTTATTTATGTTTGTCATGATATTAAAATTCTGAGAGTTTATGCCACATGCATAGTTGGTATCTTGCAAAGTTATCTTTAAACAATAAGTTTTAATGGGTGCATTGTTTTGACACGTCCAGGAAAAAGAAGCACATAAAAAGAAACGAGATAAGATGTCTACGTGCTAATGAAACATTGATTCTTGACAAAAAAGCAATTAAGCTGGTAAAAACACCTACACCTGTTCCGAAGTTTATTGATTATTCCTGTTTCATGACATTAAAATTTATCATTTTCCGATCTCATTTTAGCTACATATGACGTTTATAAAGGTTGACTCAGTAAGACAAGGAATTTTTTAAGGCAGCTTCACAGGATGGGAAGGACAAAACACCTTTCATTAAGGTAAATTAACAAGTTTTAAATAGTTAACGCATATATTATATTTTTATTATCTTTATAGCTCTTATATTGCAACCCCTTGTTCTTTTTTGCAGGATTACACGGTTCACAGTGCACTTAGCTAACATTTTAGACGTTTTGCTGTTAGTTTAGTTGCTAAAAACTACAGTTTTTAGTCCCCACTGCAACGCGTTGTTAGTTTATACCATTTTATCCTTATAAGTTCAGGGGCTTATTATGTTATTTCTTTTTTTCTCTTTAGCCTTGTCCAGAAGTTATGGCTAGAATTGGAAGGTGTAGATGTTCAAGGGCTAAAGATATGTTGTGAAAAGGATGGGCGTGCTACTTTTCTATGTGAAAACTATCAAAAGAGATCTGTTATGTTTCTTTCCATGGTTGTATATATTGGTCTGCTTGGTTCCATGTTTTGTACTCAACTCAATTGTTTCATGTAATTGTTATCAATTAATAATAAGAAAGAGTTGGTCATTGATACTTATGTTTTCTTCATGGTATCAGAGAGGGTTTGCTCTGTTTACTACTGATTTGGTGGTCCTACGGTGGTTCTTTCTCCATTGAGCTAAGGGTTTCATCAGTTAGGGTTTCATCGGTTTTTTAATTGATCAGCCTGGTGGTTCTGAAACGGTTAGGGTTTCGATTCATTGGGGTTATTGATCAAATCTTGTTGATCCGTGGTTGGATCATGCTGAATTTGACGAATCCGATTTTGGTCTTAAATTAGGGTTTTTTTCACAAACCCTAACTTTTGGGGATTTTCTGTCCTTCGTCTTCCGCTGCTGCTATATCACTGTATTGTTCTCTTTCCTACCTGATTTTGGTAGAATCAGGACATCTTTGTGTGATTAGTTATTTTTTTAGTCTGTTCACCTTCTTGACAGTCTAATTGTTTTTCTTATGGCTGGTGGTAGTGATGCTCCCCCCTCTGGAGGAGGTATTGTTACTAGTGCAGCTAGTAAACTAATTTTTGGTGATGAATTATTTCTTCATTCTAATGATACTAATGGCACACCTATTATTCCTTTAAAACTAAATGGGACTGAAAACTATAATGTCTGGAGTATCTCCATGACTATTGCTTTACAGAATAAAAACAAACTTGGCTTTATTAATGGAAAGTGTACTAGACCAACTGATGTTTCATTAGCTAACCAATGGGATACGTGCAACTCTGTTGTTCTTTCTTGGATCCTTGGGTCTATCTCACAAGAACTTTACATGGGGCAAATTTTTTCAAAAAATCCAAAGGATGTGTGGGATGAACTCAAGGAAACTTATGATAAAGTAAATGGTAGTGTCATATTCAATTTGTATCACCAAATTAATTCTCTCAGACAAAATGGTTCTGGTGTTTCTGATTATTATCAAAAACTTAGTTCCTTGTGAAAACAATATGATGCTTTGGTTAAACTTCCTAATTGTACTTGTGATGATGCAAAGGTTTTAAAAGGTCATAATCAATTAATCAGATTAATGCAATTCTTAATGGGTCTTGATGATGCCTATATGACACTTAGAAGTAATATTCTGACTACTGAGCCATTACCAGATGTTAAAACTGCTTTTTCACTTATTGTTAGAGAAGAGTCAAATAAAAACTCAGTTTTAACAAACACTTCCAAAAGTCAAATATCTTCTTTTGCTTCTAAGGCTGTTGATAATAGGTCCAGAGTTATTAATCCACCACCTGTTACTTGTGAGAACTGTGGTTACACAGGACACACAACTGACAGATGTTATAAGATAATTGGTTTTCCTGACAACTGTAATAAGAAAAAATATGCCAACAAAAAGTCATATAGTAACAATGCTGTTATTAATGATAATGGTAATCATGCCAGTTCTCAGACTAATGGTATCTTTACACATGAGCAGATCATGAAAATTATGAATCTTATAAGTGATAAATCAGGATCTGGATCTGGCAGTGCTCATGCTAAGGCTAATATGTCAGGTATAACTTCCTTTTTAAGTAGATTTAAAACTTTTGAAGAGTTTAAAAAGTGGATTATAGATTCTGGAGCCAATCAACACATGGTTCTTTCTGAGGATCTTCTTGATTCTGTTGTTGATATTAGTGAGTTAAATCTCACTGTTGAACATCCAAATGGAAGTTTTGCAAAAATTAAAAAGATTGGAAACCTTAGACTTAATGAGCATATTACTTTATATGATGTTTTAGTAGTTCCTGAATACTCTATTAATCTAATTTCTGTCTATAAGCTTGCTAGAGATAGTAAATTGTTTATTGGATTTGATGAAAACAAGTGCTATTTTCAGGACTTAGCCAATATGACAAGCATGGTGATGAACTCAAATAAGTACATTTTATTATCATCATTTATCCTATTTATTTGACTTGTTTTATTATATTATCTGTGAGAATTGATACGTTAATGTTTACTTTTGTAATTCTCAGGTAAAAACAAGTATTATGAGAAACATGGCGATTTTGGACTAATTATGGAGCAAAACAAGCAAGAAGTTAAGAGTCTACTGAAATGTACAAGATCAAGATCATTCTGCTCCAGATACGCCGCATCCTACTTCTTACATACGGCGCATCACTATCAAGATTTCACAAGTTATAATCCAAGACGGCAAAGGACATGCGCCGCATACAAGAATGAAGTTACGCCGCATCTTCTGGCGGTGTACGAATATTCCTGAATATATTAATCTTGGACCCCACGCGAAGTTAAGTCAATGCGCCGCATCTACTTATTCAATGCGCCGCATCTAATCCTCAGACAGAAACTATAAATACCCCAAAGTCAGATGACTTTTGGAGGTGCGATATACGAAGTACGAGAAGACAGAAGCCCTAAGCCGAATTCAGACGAAGTAGCAGCACAAGACACACCCTAAATGAAGATACAAGAGCTGTAAGAAGGTCCTGCATGTATTCAATTTATTAAGTAGTTTTGTTTTATTGTATTAGTACACTTTAATTTATCAGGATTGATGGGCTTGTGTCATTGATTTAATCATGCACTTCAACTCCCCTTAAAATTGCTTTCCCATTAATTAAAGTTTATATGTTGATGTCTTTGGTGACTTTTATTAGTGCATTGATAACCTCTGTGTCTAGCTGAGCATTGCTTGGGTCGCCATGCCCCTTCCTCGCCTATTTGTTTTAGCATGTCTTTAATAAATAGGATAGTCAAAAGTGATCATTAAGGGTTTACTCGCCGATAAGATTAGAGCCAACGAGAAAGGTTTAATCTCGGTGCGTTGCATCGAACTATACACTTCATATAAAACTAGCAATAAAACAAGTGACAAGCTACTTAACTATCAGGACAGGTCTTCTTATTGTCTCAAGTATTTATCTGTGTACGTGTGTGCTAATCGCTGATTCGTGCTCATTAGTTTAGTTTATTATTTAATCATAACCAAACCGTGCCAGTCTCTCAGGCTGAAACCCCCCCCCTTGCCTTAGATTAGGTTGTATAGCTAACTTAAGATATTAAAATACTGATTAGAATAACTAGGTAATACGTTCCACTCTTAGTGATCGACACTCTACTTACCATTATATTCATACTGACCGGGTACACTGCTCGTTAAAGTGTGTGTTATATTGATAAGTCGGCTAAATATAAATTTAAAACTTGAATACTGCTAAAACCACAACGACATACCGTGGGTATAAATTAGAGCACAACATACACACGCATCAAGTTTTTGGCGCCGCTGCCGGGGAGTGAATTGTTGTTATCTGTTAATTTGATTAGTATTTTAATTAGGTTTTTCTTTTTTATTTTTATTCTAACCACTAACTCTGTTGTATATTAGTTAAATTGCATTCATTGTATTATTTTGCATATTTTCTGTTTTTGTGTGTTTTTATTTTTGTTTCTTTTTGTTTGTTTTATTTTTGTTTTTTTTTTTTTTTATTATTTTTCTGTATTCTGCTATCGTTGTACTGAGCTAATTCAAACGATACGGCGCATCTATTTTCATAGATACGGCGTATTGCGTTTAGTTTTTATAAAATACAACGCGTTTAATAAATTCGATACGACGCATCTTTCCCCAAGATACCGCGTATCCTGTTTTTAATAAAATAATTTTTTTCTAAGCGATAACGCCATACGACGCATCTGCTTTAGCAGATACGGCGTATCTATTATTTTAATTAAAAACAGTTTTCGAATTATTAAACAGAAGCGACGCATCGATCTTTATCGATACGGCGCATTTACTGAATCAAAAATCTTGTATTTTGAAACGTAACGTAGATACGGCGTATTAACTTTCGCTTATACGGCGCATTTAATTTTTATAAATATAAGTAATTTTTGATAACTTAAAACGTACGGCGCATTTAATTTATTAATACGACGTAACAATTTTCTAAAATAAAAGTCTGATTTATTTTTAACGATTATAAGATACGGCGCATCCTATTTATAGGATACGGCGCATCGTCTTCAGATATCAGTAACTTTTATTTATCCCGAACGGAGAAAATTCTAATCATCTTTCCTGATTCTTAGAAATTTTTTACTTCGAAGCCTATTTGTTTTGTGTTTCAGGAATCATGATTGATCTTTTCCCAAGCTGGTTTGAAGGATCAAGGATCAAGCTTACAATCGACGAGATTATATCAAAGTTTGCCCAAGAAAGCGGAAAGGAACTATTGCTGAAAGAACAAAACAATATGATTAGAGAAGTGACGATTGAAGTGCACCAATTGTCAAGGGTGATTAAAGGAGTTTTGTTCCAAAGGCACGACCTAAAGGGAAGTACCTTGATAATTACATCGACAACGCTGATAACAAAGTTGTCGAGTTTGAACCAGAACTACTGGAACAGGAGCTGAACGTGAGTCTAACTTGAAGACTCTGGAATAAAGACAAATGCTTACCGGGAGACAACCAGGAAAATTTTTACTATTCTGTTCTGTGTCGAGTCAGTCAGGCCCGCAGAAGATACGGCGCATCTCAATCCTAAGATGCGACGCATCTCCTGCACTGGTCATATCTTACTTTAATTTTCTGCATTTTTATTTTTGACTTTAAAAAATTTCTGTCAGTTTATTTTAATGCGGCGCATCCCTGGTTAAGTGTAACACCCCCAAAATATCGCAGCGGAATGATAGTGTCACTGGGGTGCTACTTCTCAATATAAAGCACAAGGTATAGAAAACGACCTCTAAATAGGACGTTTTGAAAAGTTACCATTCAATTTATTTAAATCAGAGTTATTACATGAGGTCCCTAAGTATATAAATACATAAGAGTTTTTAACATAGGTTGAATGGTAAATGATAGACTCCAAATCATGCAAGTGACTCTACGATCCATGCATCCACTATCGCCTTAATAACCTGAGATAAACATGCTAAAAAGTGTCAACACAAAGGTTGGTGAGTTCATAGAGTTTAGTATAAAATGTAAAGTATTTGAATAAAGATTTCCCAGCAAGGGCATTGTAAATCCACTCAGTTGCAAATCCCGCCCATACAAAACTTGCAACCTGTGTGTTCACAACCCACTGCTAAAATATAGAATGAATAAGAATGTTTTCACAGCAAAGGCATCGTAAATCCACTCAGTTGCAAATCCTGCCCATTCAAAACTTGCAACCTGTGTGTTCACAACCCATTGCTAAAATATAGAATAAGTATGACATGAGTGTATACGATATATGTAAGCACTTAATGTAAAGCATAACAGCAAACTGAACCTCACGACTAGAATAAATGAGTATCATAAGTATGTTGGATTATATTCACCCAAGGCCTCGAATAAGTGTTGGACACAAGGGTGGGGGTGTCAACCCGATAGTACTATCAATACCTCTCCATCGGCTCCATCCAGGAGTTAAACAGTTGCTAAGAATAAAGTATAGAATATGTGTAACACATTAAGGCACATATCGTATGTATATTTCATGTCCAAAAGTATCATAAGTAAAGTGTATCATAAGAGTATAAATATTTTGAGTATAAAACAAATGATTGAGCATGTATCTCCCCCAAAAATAGTTCAAAATGTATAAAAGTAGGGGCTATGAAACTCACCTTGATTAGTCTGAATGATAAACGAATTTAACTAAAGTTGATAAACGTCTCCGGCACGCTTCTTATGGTTTGTGTCGACTAGGGTTTAAGGATTGAATGGGTTGGACTCTTGTTCTCCTGTGTTCCTCCTCACCTCTGGATCTTCTAGGGTTTTATTTAACTGGTATTATGTGACTGGAAATAAGATAGGTATGTTTTGGGTGGTATGTCGAATGGTGTGGGAATAAGGTGATGGTTTCAAGATGCTATTTATAGAAAGAAAAGAGGTCTAGGGTTTTCTAGGAGATGTTAAGGAGATAAGGGGCTGACAGGGATGCGCCACTTGGAAGGGGAAAAGTGAGGTGATGTGTTCGAATAATAACCATACAAGTGGCTTTCATGTTGAGGTCATGCATGATGTGGAGGAGGGGGGATGCTAAGGAAGGGTTATTTGGTGTAAGCAATATGTAGAAGTAATTTTTGTTTAGAGTTTCTGAAATTGGAACCAGGTTTTTGGGAGGTGGTCGAGTAGGGCTTTAGGTAGTAGTACAATTGGCTTTAGGGAGTTGTAATTTAGGTTTAGGAATGATAGTTAGTTTAGTTTAGTGTCTTGGTTGTTTAGAAAATTATTTAAAATTATTTACATTTTATGTAACCGAATTTTAGAGAAATGGGAGATAGATTGGATTAGGCTTAAGGGAGTTGTAATGTATGCTAAATAGGATTGTACTATACTTTAGAATATGAGAAAAATATGGTTTTAACATTTTATTAATTTATAAAAAAATTATTTGTTAATTTTTATTATGTTGAAAAGTAAATAAATGGAATTTTTGATTCATGTGTATTAGGTACTTGTACTTTGTGTTAAAAGACTTGTAAAAATATTTAAAGAGTTTAGGAAAAATAATTTATAAAAGTTATGCATGAATGGTTTGTAATTTGTGCTTTAAAAATAATATAAATAGGATTTTTATAAGGATTTCATAAATA
Source organism: Artemisia tridentata subsp. tridentata (assembly GCA_021014915.2). Lineage (NCBI taxonomy): Eukaryota > Viridiplantae > Streptophyta > Magnoliopsida > Asterales > Asteraceae > Artemisia > Artemisia tridentata. Next base: position 39,869,974 of record CP139503.1, read on the forward strand.
AATAGTTTCTATGCATAAAGGACTTGTACTCTAGCTTAGATAACTTGTAAAATTAATATTTTGTAAAAATATTATATAAATAATTTAGGGTTTGTGAAATGAATACATAAAATCATAGATTTATGAATTTAGGGTTTTATCGAGAATTAAAATAGAATTAAGGTTTCTGGTGCTTCAATAACTTGTACATTAGCTCAGATGAGTTGTACTTTTATGTTTTAGGGTTTAGTTATTCATATTTGGGGTTGTGATGAATTTTAGGGTTTCCTAAAAACTCTATACAGATATGAATGTTTTGTTATACATTTGTTAAGGATTTATCGTAAAGTGGTAAATTATATATTGTAATGTTTTTATATATAATGATGTTTATGAAATAAACATTAGATTCGTTAGGCTGGTTTGTGTGGGAGCACATTTATCAAGGATGTGAGCTGCGTCACATAAGATAGGAGATACAATCAAATAAAACAAAAATTTCCGTGGAAAAAGGATAATAATTCTGTAAAGTAAATAAGTTTAAATGGAAGATTTTTACGAGTGGTTACAGTCTCACCCCCTTAACTGAATCCCGTCCCGGGATTCAATCTGTGTTAGGGTTTGAAATAGTAACAACAAATAAATGGTATATAGTCTAAGTAATTATGCTAAAAACTTACGCAACTAGGTTCCTTATCTAATAAAAGGCATAGTTTCTATAGGGCGAGACGAAGTTTCATTGGAATTGACTAATATGATAGAATACTAATTGTCTAGAAAAGCGTACCCATTATGCTGCATCCGAGTCACCTAAGATGTAAGCTCTACCACGAGCCGGACCAATATGGGCTAATGGTTTTGGGTTATTTCCTTCAATGGCTAAAGCTAGATTTCCTTGTCCAGGTGCTCTATTCAATCTAGGACACGTATTCCGAAGGTGATTCGGGCTATTACACTCATAGAATATCCTTTGGTTATTCTTCATATTGCCCGCATTCTCTGGTGCTCTACACCGATTTGCAAGATGACCCAATCGATTGCAATTTGTGCATACACGGCAGGGCGCAGACTCCTGATGATGACAAGCGCATTTAGCACACTTAGGATATGGACCTACATATCCTTTCTGACCAAAACTAGTGGCCGCAAAGTTTCTTGCCTTCTTGTTGTCAATCATTGCGCCTGTTTGCTTATCTGACTCATTTGCTCCTTTCTTTTTATCATTATTCTTCAAAGTTCCATTTCTAACCATCTCATCTGTTAGGGTCCCTGCTTTCAGTATTGCACTCTGAATCGTGGAAGGCTCGGTTGCTTTCATAGTTCCACGAATTTCAGGGACAAGACCGTAGATATACCTCTCAATCCTCTTTGATTCAGGGGTAACTAGATGAGGAACTAATCTTGCTAATTCATGAAACCGATCCATGTAGGCTGCATGACCAGCTCCTATCATAGAGTGATGATATAGTTCATCTTCCAGCTTCTGCATCTTATTATCCGGGCAGTATTCTTCTTTTAGTAGCATCTTGAAGTCGTCCCACGTCATTCCCACAGCTGCTTCTCTGCCTCTAGCTTGAATCTGCATGTTCCACCATGTTAATGCCTTTCCTAACAGCGAGCATGCAGCATACTTCACCTTCTGATGTGTTGCACAGCTACTAATGTCGATCACCGATTCCATCTTTTCAATCCATCAAGTATACTCCAATGCACCTCCCTTACCATTAAACTCTATTGGCTTGCATGCTGTAAACTCCTTATACGTGCATCCACTTGCACGGGTGGTAGTCTCATTCACACCTACACCATTGGTATCTTCATTCATGCTTCCGTGGTTTCCTGAGTTGTTGATGTGATTGCCGACTTGGGTGATGATAGTTGGAAGCAAGGTTTGGAGTTGTTGAGCGATGATGGCGGCAAAATCAGGGTTTCCACCGTCGTTATTGTTATTGTTACTAATGCCGCGACCACCTCCTCGACCTCCACGTTCACTAGTCCTTCCACCTCTTAGTGTGACATTTCTTCGGTTAATGTTGCGAGCTGACCTCCTTGTTGCAATTGCCTCTCTGCAATGAAGGACATTTAGTGAACGTCGGAGATGAGGTGAGAGTCGTTCGAGTTATCGATTTATACTTAACGTTCTTACAAAATCCCGTCGCGAGCGGTTATCCTAAAGGGGTGCCAATGCCGATTAACGTACGCATGATATGTCCACGTGTGTCGTGATGCACTTATAATTATGTTGGCCACCCATAATTATACTTGTCTCCTTTCACACGTGTACATATCACCAAGCACACATATCTCGACTTTACATAAAAGAGTAGGGTGATCACCTCTCAGAAAATTGTCGTGTGAATCCATCAAATTTATGCGGCCGAGTGATAACCTTTATTTAACTTAATCCCATGTCTCATCAAACAAGAACTGTCACAAGATTAAGTTAAATAGCCAGTTATCACTGAGTCCCATGCTTTTGATGTCTCGATTTAGATTCTGAGATTTTTCCCCTAAAAATATCCTCAAGAGAAATCTCATTTTCGAGCAAAATCATCAAATTTCTGCGGCTAAGTGATAACACTTATTTAACTTAATCCCATGTCTCATCAAACAAGAACTGTCACAAGATTAAGTTAAATAACCAGTTATCACTGAGCTCCACACCTTTGATGACTCTACTAAATTTTGAGATTCCCCTACCGATGCAGATACTATAACATTTAACAGTGCACACATAAATGGGAAGAGTTCTATCTATGCAAGGCGATAGGGATGAGAGTCTTAATGTATATAGCGGTTATAGTCTAGGCTCCTAAATGCAACCTAGTTCTCTATAACCAAGGCTTTGATACCAATCTGTAACACCCCCAAAATATCGCAGCGGAACGATAGTGTCACTGGGGTGCTACTTCTCAGTATAAAGCACAAGGTATAGAAAACGACCTCTAAATGGGACGTTTTGAAAAGTTACCATTCAATTTATTTAAATCAGAGTTATTACATGAGGTCCCTAAGTATATAAATACATAAGAGTTTTTAACATAGGTTGAATGGTAAATGATAGACTCCAAATCATGCAAGTGACTCTACGATCCATGCATCCACTATCGCCTTAATAACCTGAGATAAACATGCTAAAAAGTGTCAACACAAAGGTTGGTGAGTTCATAAAGTTTAGTATAAAATGTAAAGTTGATGCGTGTCGTGTGTCGTTGCGGTTTAGCAGTATTAATGCCTACTCAAGTTTTAAATTTATATTTAGCCGACTTATCAATAACACACACACTTAACGAGCAGTGTACCCGGTCAGTATGAATATAATGGTAAGTAGAGTGTCGATCACTAAGAGTGGAACGTATTATCTCGTTATTCTAATCAGTATTTTAATATATTAAGTTAGTTATACAACCTATTCTAACGCAAGGGGGTTCAGCCTGAGAGACTGGCACGATTTGGTTGCAATTAAATAATAAACTAAACCAATAGGCACGAATCAGCAAGTAGCACACACGTACACAGATAAATACTCGAGACAATAAGAGGGCTGTCCTTATGATAAGTAGTTTGTCACTTGTTTTATTGCTAGTGTTATATGAAGTGTATAGTTCGATGCAACGCACCGAGATTAAGTCCTTTCTCGTTGGTTCTAATCTTATCGGCGAGTAAACCCTTAATGATTACTTATGACTATCCCGTTTATCTTTCTCCTACTTTTCTACAGACCATAGAATGCATAGGCGATCTAATAAACAGGCGAGGGCAGAGGCATGGCGACCCGATCAACGCTCAGCTAGACACAGAGGTTATCAATGCACTAATAAAAGTCACCAATGACATCAACATATAAACTTTAATTAATGAGAAAGCAGTTTTAAGGGAGTGCAATCTTTCCGTTGTCACATTACACAAGCCACCAATCTTGATGAATTAAAGTTTACTAACACAATAAAACAAAACTACTTAATGAATTAAACACATGCAGCACCTTCTTACAGCTCTTGTATCTTTGATTTGGGTGTGTCTTGTGCTGCTGCCTTGACTGAATTCGTCCTTGGTTTCTGGTCTTCGGTCTTCGGTTATAATATATGTCACTCGAAATTCGTCTGGTCTTGGGGTATTTATAGTTTCTGTCTGAGGGTAAGATGCGGCGCATCTAGTAAGTAGATGCGGCGCATTTACTTAACTTCGCGTGGGGTCCAAGATTATAATATTCAGAAATATTCGTACACCGCCAGAAGATGCGGCGTAACTCCATTTATAGATGCGGCGCATGTCCTCTTGTATCTTGGATCGTATCTGGTGAGATCTTGATAGCGATGCGCCGTATGTGATAAGCAAGATGCGGCGCATCTGGAGCAGAATAGTCTTGATCTTGTACATTTCAGTAGACTCTTAACTTCTTGTATGTTTTGCTCCGTAATTAGTCCAAAATCGCCAAGTTTCACCAAATGCTTGTTTTCAACTGAGAATTACAAAAGTAAACGATTAAGTATCAATCCTCATACATAATATAATAAAACAAGTCAAATTAATAGGATAAATGATGGTAATAAAATGTACTTATTTGAGTTCATCAAATATCCCCCCACTTGAACTTTACTTGTCCCCAAGTAAACCTTAGAATTAATCTTATGAAAATGTATCCTAAAAGATATTCGGATTTATTTTTATATTTAAGCATGTATTCGTCTTTTGCCAAAATAACACAACTAAACACTTAACGAATTAGAAGTAAGATAAAATATTTTGATAAAAGCAAATCTAATCGTTTAACTGTCCAGTCGCGACGAATATTCAATCATAAGCTTGGCAAGTATACACATCTCCTCCACTAAAGCCAAGGAATAACAAGTTTAAAGCGGTAAAAAGGGTTTTTAGGCTTAAGGGTTAATTATTCTTAATCTCTATCGATCTCAAATTCCAGAAAAGGCGACAAAATCACAAATACATGATCGAATCCACGAACACGATACTTGCAATTGCTTAAATCCTTAACTCGAATAGGCTAAAGATAGGTCCAAACTTCACCAATAATAATATATCAAAAAGGGCGACAAAATCATAAATATACATAGCCGAATCCACGACTACGATACTTAAGATTGCTCAAATCCCTAATCTCAATAAATCAAAGGTTTGGTTGGATAAAGAATAATACAGGGCATGGATAATATTTGGGATATAAATTGGTGTAAAAAATAAAAAAAATAAACAAAACAAATAAATTAAAATCCTAAGTGTGGTTAATCACTATCCCAACCATCCCATGAATAAGACTCATATCATTGAATAACTCACGCTTTAACACTTGAAACACACGCTTTAGGTAGACACGAATTATACTCAACAAGATCTTAATCAAAGAATAAACCTTATTTGACGTTCCCATAACTGCCAACTCCCATTCAATCCATAGATATAATATACAACAAATAGTGGTGATATCGACCACTTACATAACTTTACATCGTTGGTTAAAACAAACATCCAACTTTCTTCTTTTTTTCTTTTTCTTTTCTCATTTTTTCGATTTTTTTTTTTTATTTTTTATTTTTTTAGAAACATAAACATAGATGTGTAAAATTTCACCACATCACTAAAACAATAATTCTGGATAATTTTTCTATACTTTTCATAACTTCAGAAATAACGGTAATAGTGAAAGTAGTAAACACACGAAAAATAAACTCAAAGATATACAATATTTACTTTCACTCCAATTGCATTGTGCAATTTCCCGACCTAACCATAGATAATGAATTACGCATGCGAACACAGGTAATGTAAGGAAACACACTTTGCCTATAGCAATTAACCAACCACGGATTCTAATCTACAGGGTAGGCTAAGGTGTAAGGTGTAACGAAACATTTTAACAAAGGTGTAAGAAACGAAAGGAATGGCTCTGAGTGTTTTTCTAGGGGTATCTTACTCTAAAAATGAGAGTAACAAAAGGGTTATACGGGGGTTAACTAACCAGTGTAGTTAGCTAATATCACATAACATATAAGGCTATTTGGGTGTAATCCTAGAAATTTACCAATTTAGACAAGTCATTCCAATTATATAAATAATACTTATTATGGTGGTCTCGAATAGTATACAAGCCAAGTTCTAAAGTTTACAAGTCACCGGCACACTCATAGATTTGTGAATTTTGAAAAATCACAACTTTTGAAAATAACGTCATGTGTGCAGCTATGCAACTTAGACTTTAAACAAAAACATGCTAAAAATTTTAAATTTTGATATATTAAGCACATTTTAAGCATATTTTTAAAAGTTTAGGACAAGTAAGTGTTAAGTGTTCTAATTCTCCAATCCCCCTACTTAAGTTAAACAACGTCCTTGTTGTTTGTATGAAAGGTTAAAAACTGGAAAATAAAAGAATTAGAACAGAAAAACTCCCCTGAGATTTGCTCGGTATGATCCTCCATTAGTAGTAGAGAAAAAATCATCTTTCTTGTGGATTAGAACGTTTAAACTTCATAAGCAATGTATCCACAGAAAATGCAGGAATCTATAATACCACCAAGGCTTTAAAACACACCTAAGGTAAGAAAGGTTCAACTTGCATAACACATTAGTAGTTAGGAAAAAATAAAACATAAAAATAAAAATGAAAATCATCAGGTCAGTCGATGCGCCGTATCTTATGGAAGAAGATACGCCGTATCGAGCCTGGAATAATTACGGATCAGAATAAAAGATGCGCCGCATCCTTAACCAGGGATGCGCCGCATTAAAATAAACTGATAAAAAGTTTTAAATTCGGAAATTAAAAATGCAGAAAAATAAAATAAGATATGACCATTGTAGGAGATGCGCCGTATCCTCTGCGGCCTGAAATAAAAATAAAACGAAATAAAGGATAGGATGCGTCGCATCTGTTTACCAGATGCGGCGCATGTAGTTACCAAACAGACTGATAACAGTCTGCTGTAAAATGACTCGTTCCACGGTTTAATCTCTCACGTCCTCTCGTACTCTCATGCTGAACTTAATGCCAGTCTTCATCAAATATAACAAGAAACATAAACTGAAACATTAAATATATACATGAGAATAGTGATCAGTACAATCCAAAAAATAATAATAATATGTGGAACAATGTCTGTAAAATCAAGAGAGTAAGATCATGGGTGAGTGAGGTCGTCTGGATGGATCCCGGAAGTGCTGGCTCCATCAGTCCTAGGGCGGACTCTGCGAGTGTATCCAAGTGTCACTCCCGCAACATGAGTACCATCTGAACGGGTGTGGGTAATACCCTGTTGCTCCAAAAGTCTGCTCACACTCATAACCAGCCACTCTGAGTCTCTCCTCATACCATCAACAATCCCTCTCAACGCTCTCAACTCCCCCTCGACTGCCTCGACTCTCTGACCTATGGTACGTATAGGGACTGGTGGGGGTACTGGTGCCTGCGGCTCCTCCTGATGGGCTGGAGCAGCAGCCGGAGGTCCCTGAGGGCCTCCCTGCTCCGCCTCTGGTCCTGCAGCTCTGGCGGGTCCTAATGCTACCCAAACTTACTCTCCCATAGCCAGCTGGCATATCCCAAGCCTAACCAAGTAATCCCTGTCAATAACCGGGAGATGGGTCACCACAACCTCCAGCCCCGCTGGGATCTCCGCTCCAATCACTCCAAAATGGCGGGCCAGCCGAGAAACAAAATGCCCGCCAGTCATATGGCTCCTCCGATCTCTCCCTGCAGCTGATCGGTGGAGGTAGTGTGCCAAAAAGTGGGGGATGTTCACTGACAACCCCTCATCCATGCTCCTAAGGAGGAAGAGGTCCAGAGTGGTCACCTTCTCAGGTGACTGACCCCTCCCAGCAATGGTAAGTGCGATCAAGCGGTGGCACAGCCTCCTCATCGGCTCCCTGATCAAAGTGTAAGAGGGGGTGGAAGTAGTGATATCACCCCCCGAAGAAATCCTGTCCCAGTAATCACTGAACAATCCTCTGTCAGGGACCGCTCTCAAACTATCATCCCAATATCTGTCAAACCCATCTGACTCAAGCTCCTCAGCTGTATGCAAACCCATGGCCAAAATGAACTGTCTCATAGACATCTGCCTCGACACCCCACCCAGTCTAAACACAAGGGTGTCAGCAATATCCAAACCCGTATCCGTCTCTCTGTAGTAAAATGTACTAAAGAACTCCAACATAAGCTCCCTGATAAGATGCTCATCGATCCTGAACAATCTCTCCGAAGCACTAGATCTGAACACCTCCTCCTCATCATCTCCAGCAACTACCATCTCCATCCTATGCTGTAAACTCTCAGCAGCATGTCCTGCCCCAATCAATCCTACGTCAGCAAAATCCAAAACATGTACCCTGAATATCCTCCTAAAGTAAATCGACTCAAGTCTCCGTAAGTAATCCTCCAAAGTGCCAGGGGTTAGACCCATATCCTCGAATCGTAACCACTGGTGTCTCTGTGCTACTTCTGGTAGTGCCATCTGAAATAAATTTTTAAAGTTAGTAAACAGTCTGCAAGATAGGTAGATACGGCGCATCTAATTTAATCAGTGCGGCGTATCTGCACAAAGTATAAGGGATGCGGAGCAAGAGACTAGATACGGCGTATGGAGATGCGTCGTATCTAGATTAAGCAATACGGCGTATCTATAATTTTATTAATTTGGAAATAGGTCGTTACGCCGCATCAATCAACCTAGATGCGCCGCATCTAAAAGCATATCAGTATAAATAAAAGGGATCAGGCAGACTTTTCAAGAATCCGTATCCGTGACGTAAACTACCACTAAATATCACAGTATCATATACCTCCTATATCAGTTCTAATAGCTCAATTTCCCACTACTAATCCATTTCCCACCAAATATTCAAAATCGAATAACAAACCCCAAATTTTCGTTCAAATCAAATTAGGCCAGAAATTCCATTATTTACGCAAGTTAGATACGGGGGAGATCATCTAATACAAGTCCTAATCATACCTCTATATCATTTAAGCACAAATCAATTTAATCATATAAACCCTAATTTTCGTATTAACCAAGATTAAATCGAAATTGAGTAATTACCTTAATTTTATGATTAGGAGAAAGATTATAGATCGGATTAAAGGTGGATTTAGGAAAAATGATCGGAATTAGAGTATAGTTTTACTGTGTGTGATTTCTTAACTGTGTGAGTTTTTGCGGTAAAGATTTTAGATCCGGCGCATTCCCGTCGTATTTATAGGGCAAAAAGATGTGCCGTATTGAAAAATTGGATGCGCCGTATCTATTTAATCTCGTTGACTAGTCAATGAGTCCTAGATGGTCAGAGATACGGCGCTTTGGATATTTAGATCCGCCGTATCGCTATGTTAGTGAACGAAATTTAAATGAGGAACGTACCTTGGCCTCCGCAACACGATTCTTTATATATCAAACTTGGGGTAAAACGGTTATACCATATGATGTAATTTAATTCAAAATAAGAGCAATAAGCATAAACGTTTTATTAATGATTGTAATCTTATTGTTTAGTGGATAAGGATTTATTCCGAGGTTAGGAACAAATATCGTTTTAAAGCGTACAAAATTAAGATTATAATTTGAATCAGATGTATAATATGGATAATAAAATTGAGATTATAATGTGGAGAACTTCCCTTTGGGCTGGTTGAATAATCGAAGAGGTTACGTATGATCACTCCAGCTAGCTTCTCTTGGTTTGGTTCTGAATGTAATCTATCATGGTGATGCTTGAATCATCCTTTATCCTGAAAATAAACAACTTGCACACGAGAGTAGCGGACCGATCAAAGTAAATATCAAAAATCAACTATATTTATCAAATTATATTCGTCGTATTAACAAAAGTTAATGCGCCGTATATTCGTTACGTTCCAAAATATAAGATTTTTGATTCAGAAGATGCGCTGTATCGATAAAAATCGATACGCCGTATCTGTTTAATAATTCGAAAACTGTTTTAATAAAAATAATAGATACGCCGTATCTGCTAAAGCAGATGCGTCGTATGGCGTTAACGTTTAGAAATTTTTTTTATCAAAAACAGATACGCCGTATCTTGGGGAGAAGATGCGTCGTATCGCTTTATCGCTTAGAAAAAATTTTCTTATTAAAAACAGATACGCCGTATCTTGAGGAAAAGATGCGTCGTATCGAATTAATTAAACGCGTTGTATTTTATAAAAAAATTGAACGCAATACGCCGTATCTGAGAAATCAGATGCGCCGTATCGTTCGATTTAGCTCAGTACAACGATAGCAGAACACAAAAAAAATACGAAAAATTAAAACAAATAAAAACACACAAAAATAAACACAAACAAATAACACACAAAAACAGAAAATATGCAAAATAGTACAATGAATGCAAATTAATCTAATACACAACAAAATTAGCGGTTAGAAAAAAAATTAAAACCTAATTAAAATACTAATCAAATTAACAGATAATAACAATTCACTCCCCGGCAGCGGCGCCAAAAACTTGATGCGTGTCGTGTGTCGTTGCGGTTTAGCAGTATTAATGCCTACTCAAGTTTTAAATTTATATTTAGCCGACTTATCAATAACACACACACTTAACGAGCAGTGTACCCGGTCAGTATGAATATAATGGTAAGTAGAGTGTCGATCACTAAGAGTGGAACGTATTATCTCGTTATTCTAATCAGTATTTTAATATATTAAGTTAGCTATACAACCTATTCTAACGCAAGGGGGTTCAGCCTGAGAGACTGGCACGATTTGGTTGCAATTAAATAATAAACTAAACCAATAGGCACGAATCAGCAAGTAGCACACACGTACACAGATAAATACTCGAGACAATAAGAGGGCTATCCTTATGATAAGTAGTTTGTCACTTGTTTTATTGCTAGTGTTATATGAAGTGTATAGTTCGATGCAACGCACCGAGATTAAGTCCTTTCTCGTTGGTTCTAATCTTATCGGCGAGTAAACCCTTAATGATTACTTATGACTATCCCGTTTATCTTTCTCCTACTTTTCTACAGACCATAGAATGCATAGGCGATCTAATAAACAGGCGAGGGCAGAGGCATGGCGACCCGATCAACGCTCAGCTAGACACAGAGGTTATCAATGCACTAATAAAAGTCACCAATGACATCAACATATAAACTTTAATTAATGAGAAAGCAGTTTTAAGGGAGTGCAATCTTTCCGTTGTCACATTACACAAGCCACCAATCTTGATGAATTAAAGTTTACTAACACAATAAAACAAAACTACTTAATGAATTAAACACATGCAGCACCTTCTTACAGCTCTTGTATCTTTGATTTGGGTGTGTCTTGTGCTGCTGCCTTGACTGAATTCGTCCTTGGTTTCTGGTCTTCGGTCTTCGGTTATAATATATGTCACTCGAAATTCGTCTGGTCTTGGGGTATTTATAGTTTCTGTCTGAGGGTAAGATGCGGCGCATCTAGTAAGTAGATGCGGCGCATTTACTTAACTTCGCGTGGGGTCCAAGATTATAATATTCAGGAATATTCGTACACCGCCAGAAGATGCGGCGTAACTCCATTTATAGATGCGGCGCATGTCCTCTTGTATCTTGGATCGTATCTGGTGAGATCTTGATAGCGATGCGCCGTATGTGATAAGCAAGATGCGGCGCATCTGGAGCAGAATAGTCTTGATCTTGTACATTTCAGTAGACTCTTAACTTCTTGTATGTTTTGCTCCGTAATTAGTCCAAAATCGCCAAGTTTCACCAAATGCTTGTTTTCAACTGAGAATTACAAAAGTAAACGATTAAGTATCAATCCTCATACATAATATAATAAAACAAGTCAAATTAATAGGATAAATGATGGTAATAAAATGTACTTATTTGAGTTCATCAAAAGTATTTGAATAAATATTTCCCAGCAAGGGCCTTGTAAATCCACTCAGTTGCAAATCCCGCCCATGCAAAACTTGCAACCTGTGTGTTCACAACCCACTGCTAAAATATAGAATGAATAAGAATGTTTTCACAGCAAAGGCATCGTAAATCCACTCAGTTGCAAATCCTGCCCATTCAAAACTTGCAACCTGTGTGTTCACAACCCATTGCTAAAATATAGAATAAGTATGACATGAGTGTATACGATATATGTAAGCACTTAATGTAAAGCATAACAGCAAACTGAACCTCACGACTAGAATAAATGAGTATCATAAGTATGTTGGATTATATTCACCCAAGGCCTCGAATAAGTGTTGGACACAAGGGTGGGGGTGTCAACCCGATAGTACTATCAATACCTCTCCATCGGCTCCATCCAGGAGTTAAACAGTTGCTAAGAATAAAGTATAGAATATGTGTAACACATTAAGGCACATATCGTATGTATATTTCATGTCCAAAAGTATCATAAGTAAAGTGTGTAACACCCCAACCCAGCAAGGGTAGAAGTATCACATTAATGGCTTCATATCAGATCAAACAAAGCATACATTCAATAGTAATACAAAGATTCTCAAAGGTTACAAATGAAATACTGAATACACAAGGATACAATGGAAACAAAAGCTAAATACTAAGTCTGCAAATGCAATCCTTCTAATGCTTCTACTTCAGAATAACTATCAAGGTCTTCTAAGTCCAAAAGTCTCTTCACTCATACCCAGCTTCCAACTAAAACCTGCCGCACACGAAAAGAAAACGTGCGGCTGAGCTTAAAAAGCCCAGTGAACAGATATATAATAAACGGAAACAAAAGCAAATGGGAATGAACAGGCATATCATAATGAGTGAGATATAGGAAAAGGAAATGAAGAGTAAGGTTTAGGACAGTAATCCACCACGAGCCCAAACAAATCATATCATATCATATCGTAACCAAATATCTTCAAATCATATAGAGGGGAGACCTCTCAGACAATCAGATAATATGAGGGGTGTCCTCATTCTTCAAATGGAGTAGCTAGCTCCCAAATTTTGTGAAAGACGTGGATTGCACCCATCATCAGTCACCAAATCAAATCATATCAAGTTCACAAATCACACAAATCAAATCTAGGATGCATCCATACGCCCCCCAAACAAATCATATTGGCCATAACAAATCATAGTGAGCTCATATCAAATCAAAATGGGGACGGTGTGGTTAATCACTCTGACCACACAAGAGTCATGCCATTGGTGCATCAATGACACGGCCATGTTACCTTCATGGCTAGGAAACAAATTTGGCTCGTAGTATCAAACTGGGGTCAAAGGTCAAAGGTTCAAATATCAAAGGTGCATAGCAAAGGGTTCATATCAAAGCAAAGGTTCATATAGTCATAGTCTGAATCTCAAAGTTCATATCAAAGGTTCATGTCAAAAGGTTCATATGCCAAAGGTTCAAATGTCAAAGGTTCATAGCAAAGGTCAAGGTCAAATCAAATCAGTGTTCAAGAGACTGAAGGCACCTTATTAAAAGGGCAGAATATCTGTACCTTAGACCGCAAATGCAACATAACAGAAAACATAAGGATTGGAAGCAAACTCCATCTTCAGCGAATCTACACGAATTCATGATCATCTTATTATTAATAATTCATTTCAAATCAGATTTACTCGTTTTTGTCGGCTTTCCATTTTTAGAAACTTCTATTTTTAGTAACTTTCTTGAATTAGTAATTTTCTATAATTAGTAACTTTTCGGGAATAGTAATTTAATACTTTAAGGTTTTAATTAACAATTAAATAATATTTAAGGTTTAAAATGACCAATATAATAGTTTAGGGTTAATTATATCAATTTAATAAAGTTTAGGGTCATAAATGTAAATTATCAAAATTTAATATTTAATAATGTCAAATAATTAGCTTTGGGGTTTATACTGTAAATTATGCAAAATGAAAATTTAGGACTCCGTCGTTTCATAATTCATTTAAACGTACTCTCGACATGCAAGATCGTACTATAATATAATTTCTAAGGTTCGTATATGTATTAGATCAAAAGTTTTTATGTGTGACTTGGCACTAGACGAGTCAACACAAGGACACACACATACAAAGACATGATCTACCTCTACACCATGCGTATACCACAACCATCACACCAAAACCTAAACTCAATTAAATCCCATACACTCAATTAAATCCCATTCGTATAGCTTATATTGTTTTAGTTTCATATTGAGTCAAAATGCTTTACACCTTCTTGGACATACTCTTAACTCACACACGCTACTCTCCTTCAAAATAGTTTACACGCCTATCTTTAAAACAGTTTACACACTTTCTTCTTTTGTTTATTATACGCCATGAATGCATGTTACTAGCCCTTTAGTTGACACACACATATTCACACATTTACAGCTCTAAAATTCACCCAGGCAACACCATTTGACACTGGTTCCATGCAAAATTTTATGACCTTTACGTTCATACAAACACACCCATGACTTCGACATTTTAAACTCCTATACGACACCAAACGAACCAGTTACCCATGCATGTATGTACGACCCTCTATGATCGATACCTCATGATGCAAACACACGAATTTAAACGAGCCGAGACCTCTCATAACATCACACATTAGACACACCCTATTCGACTCCAAAAGTTACTCAGTACAACTCGTGTTTCTTTACTATCCTGCTCCTCTATCGACTCAATATACACTTACACGCGACATACCATTTCCAGTCACACCAACCTGGATTTAACGAGCCCAAACCTCACATAAAATCACATACGATCAAACCATTACCCACTTGAATAACACGCATGCCCCATCATAAGACCTTAGGTTTATTTCCAGTTATCAGTACATATTTTAATGAGATCATACTAGTGCTTAAATGACCAGTTATAGCGTGTTTGATATCTGATTCAGAAGACAAACAGAAGGCAAGGTCGACATATCTATTTTATAGACTCATGCTTTCTTGATATATGTGCTATTCGTTTTATGAAAAGATGAGACAAAAACTTTAGTGTTTAGACTAGATAAAGACTTGTATTTTAAGTTGATTCGAAAGGCAAAACAAAACACAGATCGACATTGCACATGTTTCACACTTCCATAATTTCATGCTGCGTTTTCTTGGTACTCTCAACAGTTCATGCGTTCAAACCCCCCATTACTTCATGCGACTGATATAACTCTCCATGCATATTATTTTAGGTCTATTCATAGCTTGGTTTTTTTTTTTTTTTTTTTTTTTTTTTGATATAATCTATATGCATACATGACGAGATAAACAAAACAGTTTAGGCGATACCTTCTTGTGTCGACCTAAAGATGAAATAAAGAACAAGAGACCTTGGACCAAAACTCGATTCGAACCACGACCAAAACCCTCGAACACAGTTACCACACACGATCAATCACCTTCTTGATACCTCCTTTGAAACACCTTTTGCTCGAATGAAGGAAGAATAAACCTACTGCCGCCACTTTGGTTTAGGGTTTGAGAGTGAAAATGAGATGAGAAATATACGGTTGGTTATAAGTGAGAGATGGAAGGGAAAATATGGGCTATGAATGAGCCGAGTCTTAGGGAAGCCCATGTAATCCAAATCCCTTAACAAAAAAAAACTTTTCAAATGGGACGGTGGATACTGACTTTGTTGGTAATAGGTGCATTATGCTTTTATTATTCATTCCACATGATCACATGTTTACAAGGAAGTAGCATACAGTATGTATCATGTTCTCTTCTATGAAATTCTTATTCATGCTACGTTAAAACATAACTTCAAATATTAGAAGGATCAGAGGCTTTTCAAGACTTGTTAAACGTGTGACATCACTTTAGGATATAAATTGTGTACTAAATTTTAAATGAAAATCGGACCTCTTGCGGCTTGTAAGGTCGTGTGATAAACCTTAGTAAATATGAAGTTGTGTCGACATTAAGTGTACATAGGTTGGGGTCGTCATACTTCTTAGATTAATTTACTTATTAGTTCTTGTAAACTTTAAAATTAAGGGGGTAATTTGGGGAAATTCAAATGATTAGAAGATGAGGGTTTTACAACTCTTCCCCTCTAAAAGAAAATTTTCGTCCTCGAAAATTGAAGTCGCAATGTTAAACGAAGTCGTAGCAAGTCGCAAAAGATCATCGCAAACATTCTCACGCCCGAGGATGTTTTTCCAAAAAGGATCTTTAGACCAAATAGTTTCTCATGACACCAATCAAAACGAGATGGGTTCAAATTTCACAGAAGGAGCCAAAATAAATTGATTCAGAACAAAAGGTCCATGCAACATAAAATGGATGATAGGTAAATCTTCTGGAGAACTCATATAGAACATGAACAAGATTTCAAATCAAATTAACCACACCCATGGAAGAGGGCTCAATCAAGGAGCTCAAGATTTATAACTAAGGTCAATAGGATGCAAAACGAGAGTCCAAAGTCATCCCGATATTTAATGAACGAAAGCAGAGTACACGCATAGGTAGAATGAACCTAAAGTCTCACTAATCACGGATAATCCAACGGAGATTCAAATTCTAACTTCTTAGGTACTCCCCAAGATATCCTATGCCCACAACAAGTGCACGTTATATGATGTAAGTATTATCACGTTGGCCAGACGTCATAATACTGGCATCATATAAATATGCCCTCATGATGGTCATACTTTATCTCAAGTCGTAATCAAAACCACCTATCTTAATCCACCTAGTACTTCTACAGTCTCAGAGGTCAACAAAATCAAATGCCATAGTCAAGCGGAAAACAAAACTATTCGTAAGAGTATCAAAATCCCAGATTGCCTAGCAGAAGTGAGGCACGCCGTCATAAGCATCATATCCTCCATAACTCGCCAAAATCTCTCAAACAAAGCCATCACCGAACATACGAAAAAATGAATACGAACTGAAATGCTTCTAGGGAACTTAAATCATAAGATGAACTCATTACTATATAATGAAACTTAAGAGGGTCAACGAAAACAAAAGTTAGTCGTCAAGAACTTCGGCCTTCATAGAATTAATTCTTCCAAGCATAAAGGGTCTGTTACAAAAATCCGCTCATTCAACACATCCAAACTCCTCAAGTCCGGTTAATCTGTCTTCGTCTGTCCATCAATCGGGAAGTGAAACCAAAATCAGGAACTTGTGTCTGGTTCGTCGAGCCTCCTGCAACTCTTCTTGGAATGTGATGGAGTATTGTGGATTTCTGGCACGATCTTTAAATCTCTTCATCATCCATTCTGCTTCCGCTCTTAATTCATTTTAGTACAACCAAGATGAATAGGGAAGTGAGACTGCATGTCTTCATCAGCTCCAGGTTTGCCATCTTGACTGGAATTTCTTCTTCTGCATTGCCAACACTTCTACCTTGTAAGGAATGTCTTCACTCTTCAGGGTAGCCGCCTTTGTTGTCAACTCCAGGTCAGGTATTGAAGTAATTCTTCTGATGCGCTTCTAGTTGTCTTGATGCATACGCAAAACCTTCTGTGCTGTAAGGGAGTAAAACCCGAGTCTCTTTCTGGAATGCCCCAAAATTCGTTCCGCCCGAAGGTATGGAAACTCCATTCTCAATCAAACTAAGCTGTTTCACTTGGTTCACGAAATTTCTCAATGGTATCGCAACTTGTGAACATCATTCAGAATTCTTCTGCAAAGCTCAAAGGGTTTCAGTTCTCCATTCTGTTATCGGTCTTGACCACTTGGTGATAGTTTTCAACACTTGCGGGATTAAAAGAGGTATCCTCAATTAAGAACATCGTTGTCTCAAAAATATCGAACTCTCAGAATGTACTAACGATCGACGAATTTCCTAGCAAAGTGCAAAGATGATTTTCATGCTCTTCCTCGTTTCCGTTCATACTTATTAAGTCATACAATGTCCATTAGCCCAGTACTTACGAGGAGACATCATTTATCAAACTTACAAAACAGTCAGAGCTTTAGCTAATACCATTAGCATCACTAACCGTCATAGCAGTCGTTTACGAATACGGAAAACGATTCCAAGAATAAAATTAATTTATCAGAAGGGACTTCGCGCTCTGAATTCAAACAAACGCATAGTCGTTTCAGGGTGGAAGAATATTGGCTCCTAACAGTAATACGGTTCAGCTTCCATACATATCTCCAGTTACCATCCTGCTTTATCGCGAACGAAACTAAAACGTGCCCAAAAGATACTCTTAAGTAAACTCACTTCCTGGTCTTCGGTTGTTGCTCTTCCTGGTTGCTCCAATCAATTGGTATGATCTGAAAGGCATCTTCGTTTAGTGACTAGAAATCTCTCGGTATCATGTCAAATCCTACTTCACGCTCCGATGGAAAAATTTTTGGTGGTTCTACCAGGAATCATATTCAGAAAAAGCAGGGTGCCAAATGACATTCAATACAAGGTTCATGCTCAGACGACTCAAAGTGCCAAAAAGCTTCCAAGATAAGGTTCATTCATTGGTGTACGAAATGGTTTCTAAGAAAACTTTATAACCGCGAAAGTAACACACGAGTCTCCAACGTAATAGCGAACGTTTAACAATCGGTAATCATGCTAGGGAGTTCAAAAATTGTTGCAAACGTTAAAGGTGAGATATAGGAGGGTAGTTGTCAATATTCGACTGATCACTCAACAAATCTCTTATCAGAATAAAATTGAAGTTAACTATCCAAAGAAAGACGGTTCGCAAATCAAAGCTTTATCATTCAAAAGTGAGGGGAAAACATTCTTATACTCGTGGTTAAACGCCACAAGACTTCTCATAGGGACAGAGATGGGTGAACCAAAATCAAATAGTGTCGGAAGATTCATAGATACTAATCAAAAGCAAGAGACAAATAACAAAACATATCCAGTACGTCATCGCCATGGAGATTCTCGGAATGCCTGAAGAGGCGTCAAAGTGATTAACAAAAGAATCAGAGTGGAATGCGGGTCTTTATCAAAATGATTATCAAAAGGGATCTGAAGGTAAGGATCAATTAGAGTCAGGCCATAATTCGAAATTATCAATGCCTTCAAGATTTAATCAGGTTCAAAACTTAGGTGGTGCAAAGCATAAGCTTTCACTTTCAAAGGTGTTATCAACAGGACCTAACCAAAAGCAAGGCACGAATCAGAGTGATGCGGAAGCGAAGATATTTAAGCAAATGCCTTATAGTCTACCCATTCCTCACCGGTCAAAACTTAGGTTCCTATGGGGAAATCCTAAAGCAAAATTTTCAAAGGTTGACTTACGAGCGCCTACAGGGAAAACTTAGTGGTCCTAACTTACACAGGTCAAGGGTAAATGTATTACGAATCGCAGCCTGTCGCTCTGATACCATAATTGTAACACCCCAACCCAGCAAGGGTAGAAGTATCACATTAATGGCTTCATATCAGATCAAACAAAGCATACATTCAATAGTAATACAAAGATTCTCAAAGGTTACAAATGAAATACTGAATACACAAGGATACAATGGAAACAAAAGCTAAATACTAAGTCTGCAAATGCAATCCTTCTAATGCTTCTACTTCAGAATAACTATCAAGGTCTTCTAAGTCCAAAAGTCTCTTCACTCATACCCAGCTTCCAACTAAAACCTGCCGCACACGAAAAGAAAACGTGCGGCTGAGCTTAAAAAGCCCAGTGAACAGATATATAATAAACGGAAACAAAAGCAAATGGGAATGAACAGGCATATCATAATGAGTGAGATATAGGAAAAGGAAATAAAGAGTAAGGTTTAGGACAGTAATCCACCACGAGCCCAAACAAATCATATCATATCATATCGTAACCAAATATCTTCAAATCATATAGAGGGGAGACCTCTCAGACAATCAGATAATATGAGGGGTGTCCTCATTCTTCAAATGGAGTAGCTAGCTCCCAAATTTTGTGAAAGACGTGGATTGCACCCATCATCAGTCACCAAATCAAATCATATCAAGTTCACAAATCACACAAATCAAATCTAGGATGCATCCATACGCCCCCCAAACAAATCATATTGGCCATAACAAATCATAGTGAGCTCATATCAAATCAAAATGGGGACGGTGTGGTTAATCACTCTGACCACACAAGAGTCATGCCATTGGTGCATCAATGACACGGCCATGTTACCTTCATGGCTAGGAAACAAATTTGGCTCGTAGTATCAAACTGGGGTCAAAGGTCAAAGGTTCAAATATCAAAGGTGCATAGCAAAGGGTTCATATCAAAGCAAAGGTTCATATAGTCATAGTCTGAATCTCAAAGTTCATATCAAAGGTTCATGTCAAAAGGTTCATATGCCAAAGGTTCAAATGTCAAAGGTTCATAGCAAAGGTCAAGGTCAAATCAAATCAGTGTTCAAGAGACTGAAGGCACCTTATTAAAAGGGCAGAATATCTGTACCTTAGACCGCAAATGCAACATAACAGAAAACATAAGGATTGGAAGCAAACTCCATCTTCAGCGAATCTACACGAATTCATGATCATCTTATTATTAATAATTCATTTCAAATCAGATTTACTCGTTTTTGTCGGCTTTCCATTTTTAGAAACTTCTATTTTTAGTAACTTTCTTGAATTAGTAATTTTCTATAATTAGTAACTTTTCGGGAATAGTAATTTAATACTTTAAGGTTATAATTAACAATTAAATAATATTTAAGGTTTAAAATGACCAATATAATAGTTTAGGGTTAATTATATCAAATTAATAAAGTTTAGGGTCATAAATGTAAATTATCAAAATTTAATATTTAATAATGTCAAATAATTAGCTTTAGGGTTTATACTGTAAATTATGCAAAATGAAAATTTAGGACTCCGTCGTTTCATAATTCATTTAAACGTAGTCTTGATATGCAAGATCGTACTATAATATAATTTCTAAGGTTCGTATATGTAAAAGATCAAAAGTTTTTATGTGACTTGGCACTAGACGAGTCAACACAAGGACACACACATACAAAGACATGATCTACCTCTACACCATGCGTATACCACAACCATCACACCAAAACCTAAACTCAATTAAATCCCATACACTCAATTAAATCCCATTCGTATAACTTATATTGTTTTAGTTTCATATTGAGTCAAAATGCTTTACACCTTCTTGGACATACTCTTCACTCACACACGATACTCTCCTTCAAAACAGTTTACACGCCTCTCTTTAAAACAGTTTATACACTTTCTTCTTTCGTTTATTATACGCCATGAATGCATGTTACTAGCCCTTTAGTTGACACACACATATTCACACATTTACAGCTCTAAAATTCACCCAGGCAACACCACTTGACACTGGTTCCATGCAAAATTTTATGACCTTTACGTTCATACAAACACACCCATGACTTCGACATTTTAAACTCCCATACGACACCAAACGAACCAGTTACCCATGCATGTATGTATGACCCTCTATGATCGATACCTCATGATGCAAACACACGAATTTAAACGAGCCGAGACCTCTCATAACATCACACATTAGACACACCCTATTCGACTCCAAAAGTTACTCAGTACAACTCGTGTTTCTTTACTATCCTGCTCCTCTATCGACTCAATATACACTTACACGCGACACACCATTTCCAGTCACACCAACCTGGATTTAACGAGCCCAAACCTCACATAAAATCACATACGATCAAACCATTACCCACTTGAATAACACGCATGCCCCATCATAAGACCTTAGGTTTATTTCCAGTTATCAGTACATATTTTAATGAGATCATACTAGTGCTTAAATGACCAGTTATAGCGTGTTTGATATCTGATTCAGAAGACAAACAGAAGGCAAGGTCGACATATCTATTTTATAGACTCATGCTTTCTTGATATATGTGCTATTCGTTTTATGAAAAGATGAGACAAAAACTTTAGTGTTTAGGCTAGATAAAGACTTGTATTTTAAGTTGATTCGAAAGACAAAACAAAACACAGATCGACATTGCACAGGTTTCACACTTCCATAATTTCATGCTGCGTTTTCTTGGTATTCTCAACAGTTAATGCGTTCAAACCCCATTACTTCATGCGACTGATATAACTCTCCATGCATATTATTTTAGGTCTATTCATAGCTTGTTTTTTTTTTTTTTTTTTTTTTTTTTTTTTTTTTTTTTTTTTTTTTTTTTTTTTTGATATAATCTATATGCATACATGACGAGATAAACAAAACAGTTTAGGTGATACCTTCTTGTGTCGACCTAAAGGTGAAATAAAGAACAAGAGACCTTGGACCAAAACTCGATTCGATCTACGAACAAAACCCTTGAACACAGTTACCACACACGATCAATCACCTTCTTGATACCTCCTTTGAAACACCTTTTGCTCGAATGAAGGAAGAATAAACCTACTGCCGCCACTTTGGTTTAGGGTTTGAGAGTGAAAATGAGATGAGAAATATACGGTTGGTTATACGTGAGAGTTGGAAGGGAAAAATATGGGCTGTGAATGAGCCGAGTCTTAGGGAAGCCCATGTAATCCAAATCCCTTAACAAAAAAAAACTTTTCAAATGGGACGGTGGATGCTGACTGTGGAAAACTAGAAGGGGGGTTGAATAGTTTTTACCGTTTTAAAGTTTTATTTACTTTGTTACTATATGTTAATTCAAAGGAAACAATCACAAATAAATAATCACACAATATAAACAAAAGATAAAGAGAGGAAAGATCAAACCACACGACACAGTTGTTTATAGTGGTTCGGCTACAAGAACTCTATTCCTTGCCCTACTCCACTCCCCGAGTTTCCTACTCGAGAGTTTATCTTTCACTAAGAAACAAACTCCTTTCCTAGGCGGAGAAAACCTTTACACGTCGCTTACTTCCTTTTCCGGTACTAAGCTAAACACCGGGTTCTTTCACAAGGTAGAACCAACCTGACGTCGCCTAATTACTTTACCGACACTAAGCTAGATGTCGAGTTCTTTACAAGGGTACAACCACTCCCTACACTCTTTGTACTTTAAGGACTAAAGTACTAACCACACTCACTGATTACAAATGATAGATATGATGTGTGAAACAAACTATAAGATCACACAGTAATGCAACTAAAGGATTACGGTTCTGTAGATCCTTGAATGCTTGATCTCCTTTCTACAAAATGGAAGATCAAAGTGAAATGCAACTATGAATGATGTTAGTAAGATATGTACTGAATGAATATATGTGTTTTAA
This sequence comes from Artemisia tridentata subsp. tridentata, assembly GCA_021014915.2. Taxonomy (NCBI): domain Eukaryota; kingdom Viridiplantae; phylum Streptophyta; class Magnoliopsida; order Asterales; family Asteraceae; genus Artemisia; species Artemisia tridentata. The sequence goes on from CP139503.1 coordinate 39,893,060, forward strand.
GCTATATGAGTGATGAGAGAGCCAAATGATCAGCTTCCTATTTATAGGCAAGCTGATCTTCAGCTCACGGATCCGGCGGATCCCTCAAAAGGGATCCGTCCTTTATAGGACTTGGATCCGTGGGATGTGACAGCTATGTAATAGTTGTCTCTTACCATATCTTAGTTGTATCTTACCATATCATCCAAGATCTTCAAATGTCAACTATGTTGCTTGCATATCTAACTAAGATATTGTATGTGATGCATACAATGATGTCATGGAATGTTTTATGAATTAAAGTTTCCTTTTAAGGAAACAAGTTACTAAACTTGTAATTCTTAGTTAATATGTGAAGTGTAAAGTGTGTACTTAAGAGACTAAGCTAGTATTTATTATTTGCTAAAAGATATTCCTTATATTTGTCATTAACAAAACTAATGAAAGATCAAAGAATATAAATAACGTTTTTGGGACGCTATTTGTATTAACAATCTCCCCCTTTTTGTTGATGACAAAACATAAGATATATTTTTGAGCAAGAGAATAAATATAGCATGAGTTCTTAAAAATATATATTAAGTTTGTTTATTAAAGAAAAGTTTTTGTAAAAAAAGATGTATGTACTGTGATGATTCACAGTTGATGCAAACTTAGTCCTTTCTCCCCCTTTTTGTCGAAACAAAAAGAGTAGCGAAGCGGAATGCGATTTTGAGAACTTTAAGAGCTCCCCCTTGTTGTATACTCCCCCTAAATGGAGTAATCAAGTAATTGATGCATGAATCTACAAAACAAACGGTTAGTATATGAGATGCTTATGAGATGCTCCCCCTCGATGTATACTCCTCACTTCTCGAGTACCAACGTATACTATTGAAGGGTATGATATGCTGCAAATGAAGTGTTAGTTATGAAATGACTTCAATGAAGAAATAGAATGCTTGTTAAGTGTTCTTCCAAACAAGCTTTTCAATATGTTTGACTTTAAAAAGTCAAACTAAGTGTCTGATGTTAATTTGTACCTAAAGTAATCATATGCAAGACATAATGTATGCAATATAGGAATGTTAGTTCATAATGATAATGATAATATGCAATATGTTGATCACTCATAAGCATAAAAACATCACATTCATATAGATTGAAAATTTTGTGACAAAAGTCACAATAGTGAAATGATGTTACAAATAAGAAGACATCCAAAAAAATAAAAAGGTCCTAAACAAACAACTAATCTAAAGAGCTCCTATTGAGAGGGATGAGAGATTGCGTTTAAACGTTCAAGAACATGGTTCAAGATGAACCTCATCTCGTTTTGAAGCTCATGGACCAAGATGTTGGTCCTTTGGGCCAAATGAGCCGTTCTCTCACAATGTGCGCAATCATGAGTTGAGAAACCGGGCGGAAGACTAGGGTCCAAGTTTTGTGGTGGTGGTGGTGATGGTGGTTGGGTGTTGTTGTTGTTGGATGGTTGTTGTGGTGTTTGGAGGGAGTTCATGAGAATGTTTTGGATGTCCATTGCTTCATGAAGGCGATGGTCAACCATACCCGAGAGAGTGTAAAGACGATTGAGCTCTTCACTAATCTCTTCTTGGGTGTGAGGCATATTCATCCACATTGCCTCGTCAATGGCAACTAGAGTGGATGTGGGTGATAGAGGTTTTTGTTGAGGTTGGGATGATTGTGCATCATGGTATAAAGGGCCATGGATATCCGGGTAAACCGGGTGAAAAAGCATGGGTTGTTGACCTTCAAAAGTCATGGGTGGAAGATTGGGTAGTTTTGGTGAAAGTTCTTCTAAGTCATCAAGATGTGGTGATGTAGGAGGAGTCCTAAATAATTCCAAGGGTTGTAGTTTAGGTGATTTTGGTGGTGATGGTGATCTAACAGTCTGTGATGGAGCCGGTGGTGGAGTAGAGGCCATTGGAGTAATGGTTGGTGGTGGTGTTTGTATAACAACATGTGATGGTGTTGGGGTGGAGAGTGTAAGGAAATTTTCACTAGCAATGGGTGATGATATATTGAGAGGAGAATTTTCCTCAGATGAAGAGTTTGCTAAGTTGATAAAACAACAAGGTTTAACACTGATGCGGGCTGTTCTACTTGGAGTTCTAGATGTGGAAGAGTTGTGTGACTTGGTCATGGTGAAGAATGATATCTAAAGTGTACAGGAGAGGAAGTGTTTGTTGTGTGAAGAGATGATCCTAAAGTGCTAATTTATAGACAGAAGGTTTGTGAGTCTGTGTGTTTGGATTTGATGTAAATCCAATAGAGAATGTTGGTTACTAATGATTTGGAACAAAAATTTGTGCAGGTCATATCAAGGAAGTCAATCCATTTAGCTTTGGTTGAGTAATATGTGTTGGATATGCAGTTAATACAAGAGGATAGTGGAAAATCTGATGATTTGATATTTCCACGGATTTGACGGATCCCTAAAAAGGGTTCCTTCTTTGTATCAGTATGGTAACTTACACCTAAAATTCAAAAATTTAAATTTTGGTGGGAAATTTTGTTCCTAAGTTTCTAAGAGTTCCTAAATGATTCTAAGATGAATTATGATCAGTGAATAGATCCTAAATGATACTAAACACTAAGATTTAAGAGTCGGGATTAGTCGAAAAAGTTTAATAATTTTACTGGGAATCCTGCGGATCCAAGTGGTTACAAATGCGGAACCTTATTGTTCAATCCGCCAAATCCGCAGGATTGCATTTGACGGATCCAACGATAAGCCTTGGCGGATCCTTATTTTGGGATACGCGGGATCCGCAGGCCTAAAACTAAGAAAGTAAACAGAACATATGTCATATTTCGCATTTTTCGACGAAAACCTGAAAATTCATCTAGACCTTACTTAACATTTAATATGTATAGCAAAACAACTAAATATGATAATATTAACACATGATTGCACATAGTTAAATCCATACTTAGAAACTAACCGTTTTAGGTGTTATGCCAAACATAGGCAATAACCCCGAAAATTGATAACCGTGATGGTTATCTACCTGCAAGTGTTAGTTATTACACATACACAATAAGTATTATCAGATAAATTCAAGACACATAGAAATTTAACAACACAATATCCAACATTGTTTAAAACCAAACACTCCATTAACTCAGCTTCTTCTTCAACTTCTTCATCCCCTTGTGTAATTTCATCATCCAACGCCCCAGATTCTTCACCATTCCTTTGATGTTTCGATACTCAGCGGATTCATGTGGAATTGGAGGAAGATGGCTCAAGTATTCGGGTGGAGGAATCCTAGAATTTGGCATACCATCATCTTCACTCATGGAAGATGATGAGGATGATGTTGGAACACGAGGACGTTTGCCCTTATCAACACTAACCCTAAAATCACTCAAAGGAACGAAGGTGTGTTCAATTTCATTATAATCTGGAACAAAGCCTAGATGGTTTGGACGAGCGGGTGCAAAGGCTCTATAAAGTCGGGTTAAGAGCATACCATAAGGCATTGCAATCTTGCTTTGAACCGGAATGTCACACATTCGTTTGGCAACATAATAAGCAAGATTGAAGGGTTGACGAGTAGAGATGTTGTACATCATGTAGCATAAACAAGCGTTGATATGATCACGGTTTCCTATGGTGCACATTACATTTGCCCTTAACACATCCTCCATCTTCTTGAATTCGGGTCTTAGTTCATTAAGTTCCATTGCGAATGGATCTCTAGCAACTTCACGACCACGATACATTCTTGTGGGGTTGTTCTTAGGAATGAAGAGATGTTCCCTAATCACTTCTTTTGATTGGAGAGGAGTGGCATATGGTGCCGTCCTATCGAAATTGGAGTCTAAGATTGTTAAGGACCATTTGTCCGAATAAATACATGTACCTTGACTTGGAATTCCTAAGACCTCACCAAATTGATCAAGAGGGATGTTGACAAGATTTCCATTTAGAGTAAAGTGAAGACTTAAGTAACCTTCATCACTCGAGCTAAGACCTACACTAGCATAGAACTCAAGTATGAACCTAGGAATGATTGGTTCATCTATGTCTAAAAGAGAATCAAATTGAATTGCGGCTAATTGTTCCCTAAGTTGAGTGCCTTCATAAAAAGATGCATCTACGGCTCTACCCTCATGAACATACTTTTTCTCTAAGACTTTGAAAATTTCGATTTGGGCATCGGTTAAACCTTTGGTTTTATGGACTTTGGGTAAGTAGTCAACGGTTTTCTTGTGATCGTAGTTGGTTGCGGGAGGCATGATTTTCCTAAGTACAAAAGTGACATAGTTTTAGTTTAAATGATCGAAGGAAGTGTAACATTCCTAGTGTGTGCCTACATGGGGACAATGTGGAGGTGCGGTTATCTCGACTCCTTTTGATGCAAGAAAAATTAGTTTATGCAAGTTTTGTTTACAAACGAGAGATAACCCAAACACTCCTATTTCAATGTAGCTACGGTTGAATGTACCCGAAAATACATATTAGTTATGTATTCCCTTTAGCATTCAAGAGACAATATGCAAGTGAAGTCTAAAAGATAACGTTTTTGCATTTGTATGAACAATGTAAGAAAAAAAATTTTACCTAGTCGTTAGAAGATTTTAGTGAAAAATTTTCATGGGGTTTTTGTTAAATTAAGACAATGTGCTATGAGATGCAATTCCTAACTAAGAAAAACATGTTTTTAAGTACAATGAAATAAATATGCTTCATGATTTTTCAAGAATTATGCATATACCCCAAGTTTTGGTTTTGTGCATGAAATGGAAATCCTAGACGCAGATCAGGAGTATAAATATGATAAGAATACTTACAGTGATGTTAGAAGCACAAATTTGTGGAAGAAAATGGTCTAAAATGTGATGGAGATTAAGTGTGTGTCGAGTATAGTAAGGTGATATGTTTTGGAGTGAGGAGTGAATAGTACTTGTTCTTGTTTATTAAATAATAAACTGAACTTTGCATGCGGCGGATCCGGCGGATCCCATACAAAGGATCCGTCTTTGTTGTCGTTTGGATCCGCGGATTCAGAACACATGTTTTGGTTTAGTGTCGTGTGTGGCTAAACTAATGTTTATACTAATGTTTCTCCTAATCACTAGGTTCCATTAATCCTAATCCAAGTCTAAGATAGTTGAAAGGTTCACGTTTAAGTGGTTTAGTGAGGATATCGGCAATGTTGTCCTCTGAGGAAACTTTCTCAATTGAGATGATTCCCTTCTGTACATTGTCGCGAAGAAAGTGATGGCGTATTTCAATATGTTTGGTTCTAGCGTGTTGGATTGGATTTTTGCTTAAATCGATAGCACCTTTGTTGTCGCAAAGAATGGGAATGTTGTTGAGTTCAATTCCATAGTCGACAAGAGCTTGTTTCATCCACAGTGCTTGTTGACACGCCTTTCCTGCAGACACATACTCTGCTTCTGTTGTTGAGATTGCGAGGGCAGTTTGTTTCTTAGCGAACCATGATGTGAGACAATATCCTACAAAAGTACAAATTCCACTAGTACTTTTCCTATCAACATAGTCACCTGCATGATCTGAGTCGGTATACACTATGGTTTCTACACCCGTTCCTTTGGGATACCATAATCCTAAGTGTGTAGTACCTTTGATGTACTTAAATATTCTTTTAACGGCTTCAAGATGGGACGTTTTTGGATCTTCTTGAAAACGTGCACATAGACAAACACTAAACATAATGTCAGGCCTACTAGCCGTAAGATAGAGTAAACTACCAATCATTCCTCTATATTTAGTGCTATCTACGGATTCATTTTCTTCATCCCTAGTGAGTTTGGTTTCGGAGGACATGGGTGTTCTCATGGGTTTTGAGTCTTCAAGACCAAACTTCTTAAGCATATCTTTGATATACTTTGATTGGTTGAAGAATATCCCATCTTCTAATTGTTTAATTTGGAGACCTAAGAAAAAGTTTAGTTCCCCCATCATACTCATTTCAAACTCGTCATGCATGATTTTTGAGAAATCGTCGCATAACTCTTGACAAGTTGAACCGAATATAATGTCATCCACATATATTTGGACTATAATAATATGTGATCCCTTTTTCTTGGTGAAGAGAGTATTATCTACTAGGCCCATGGTATACTTATGGTCAACTAGGAAAGTCTTAAGTCGATCATACCAAGCTTTTGGTGCTTGCTTAAGTCCGTATAAAGCTTTCTTAAGTTTGAAAACATAATTTGGTTTTTCAAAGTCGGCAAAGCCGGGAGGTTGTGCAACATATACTTCTTCATTAATAAGACCATTTAAGAAAGCACTTTTGACATCCATTTGAAATAACTTAAAATCATGTGCACATGCATATGCAAGTAATATCCTAATAGACTCAAGTCTAGCTACTGGTGCAAAGGTTTCATCGTAATCTATACCTTCTTGTTGATTGTAACCTTGAGCTACTAGCCTAGCTTTGTTTCTAGATATAATACCCTTTTCATCCATTTTATTTCTAAAGACCCATTTGGTGCCTATTATGGTTTGGTTTTTAGGTGGAGGTACCAAAGTCCAAACATTATTTCTAATAAATTGATTAAGTTCTTCTTGCATAGCAATTACCCAAGATTCATCTTTTATTGCCTCATCAATATTTTTAGGTTCAATGGTTGAAATAAAGCAAAAATAATTACTTTCATTTTGAGCTTTGGATCTTAATGTTCTTTCATTAAGTTTTCCTATGACGTTTTCTAATGGATGACTTTTAGTTTCTTTAATATTGACTATTTCTCCTTTTACGGGTTCATTGTTATTTTCAATGTTTTCTATAGTATTAACCATTTGACTTTCAACTAAGTCATCATCTACCAAAGGTGATGTCTTAGAGGGAGGTGGACTTTCGTTGAATGTTACGTTTAACGATTCCTCGACTCTTGATGTTTCCTTGTTTAATACAATGTATGCTTTACTGTTTTGTGAATACCCAAGGAATACACCTTCATACGACTTTGGGTCGAACTTAGTGAGATAGTCCTTTGTGTTTAAAATGAAGCACTTGCTTCCAAAAACTCTAAAATATCCTAATGTAGGCTTTTTGCCTCGATAAATTTCATAAGGAGTTTTATTTAGAAATTGTCTAATTAAGACTCTATTTAGGATATATGTAGAAGTATCTACAGCGTGACACCAAAACTTTTGTGGTATGTTTTGTTCATTTAACATAGTCCTACTCATTTCTTGAATTGTTCTATTTTTACGTTCTACTACACCATTAGATTGAGGTGTACGAGGAGCCGAGAAATTATGAGTTATTCCATTATTATCACAAAAATTTCCAAATTGAATTTCATTGTCAAATTCTCGACCATGGTCAGTTCTAATAGATACTATATTACTTCCTATTTGATTTTGAATTTTCTTGCTTAGAATTTCAAATTTATCAAATGCCTCATTTTTAGTTTTCAAAAACTTTGTCCATGTATATCTAGAGTAATCATCTACTATGACCAAAGTGTAAAAATTTCCTCCATAACTTTGTATAGCCGACGGGCCAAACAAATCCATATGTAATAATTCTAGGCATCTAGATGTAGATACCATATTTTTAGCCTTATGGCTATTATGTACTTGTTTCCCAATTTTGCAAGCATCGCAAAAGTGTTGGTCATATTTCAACTTGGGTAGGTTCCTAACGAGTTCTTTGGAAGACAAGGATTGAATAAGCCTCATATTAGCATGACCTAAGCGTCGATGCCATAGAGTTGAGTTTTCGTCCAAGGAGGTAAGACATAACTTATCTTTAGGTGTTTTATCTAGTTTCATAACATAGACATTATTCTTTAAAACACCTTTTCCTACGGTTATGCCATCTTTAAGTATTTTACTTCCATTTTCACTGAAAAGGACGTTATACTTTTTGCGGCATAATTGACTTATACTAAGTAGATTAAATCCTAAATTATCTACATGAGCAACATCATCAATAGATAGAGAGTCATGAGAGATTGTACCTTTTCCGATGATTTTACTTTTAAGCTTGCTACCGAATGTGACATTACCTCCGTCATACACTTGGTAGGTTGAGAAAAGATTTTTGTTTCCCGTCATGTGTCTTGAGCACCCACTATCTTTGATCCACTCATCAGGTTCAAGATCAACTTTCAAGCATACCTAAGTTCATAAAAGACTCAAGCATTTGGTCCCCAATATCTCATGGGTCCGTTTGGGTTAAACATGACATTATCATGGTTTATGTACTGAAAAGGTGGACAATTGTTCCACGGCATATAATTAGGACCATGAAAGTTTCTAGACATGTTTTGGTTCCAATTATTTTGATAAGTATGTTGTGAATTAACTATACTCTTTGGAAAGGGGTGTTTGGGAAAACTCATCTGAGGTCTTTGTTGATCCGTTTTAACTCTATATTCATTTCTAGCTTGACCTCTTCCTAAATATACTGCTGGTTTGTGTTTATTATTGGTTATGCTACTGTTAGGTTTCTTAGTAACTTTAACAAACTCGGAACGGTCGACTTTGTGAACCTTCTGTTCAACTTCTGTACCTGCGGATCCCTTGGATATACCTGGCGGATCCAAATTTTTGGATCCGTCGGATCCGTGGGTGTCCAACTTGGTTGAATCAGTTTTATTCACAGTCTGTTCCTTATAATCACTTAAGGTTCCTAGTTTCATAAAGCCTAGTCCTGTTTTATCATGAGGTAGCTTTTGCATTTTCATTATTTCATCTGCACAACTTATGTTTTTATCAAACCTTTTAAACTTTGAATTTTGTTTGATTAAATCTTCCTGTGTGGTTCTTAAGGTTTCTAGTTCAAGTTTTAGTTCTTGACAAGACACACATGTTTCTTTACTAACTTTACCTTTTTCAATTCTTATTGCTTTTTCTTTAAGCCAATATATTTCATTTTCTAAAAGTGTTGTCTTTGTTTTCAAAAACTTGTTTTTGTTTATGATTTTTAAAGTGACATCACACAGTTTGTTATATTCTACTTCTAAGGTTTCATCATCTATAAAGGAGTATGAATCAGAATGTACCTCTTCTGTGTCATCGGCCATAAGTGCAATTTCGTTGTTCTTAGGCTCATCATCATCATCTCCTTCACTATCGCTCCAAGCTCCACTAACGAAGGCTCTTTGAGACTTGGTCTTTGGAGGCTTTGGACATTCTCCTATTAAGTGACTGGAGTCACCACACCTATAGCATTTCCTATCATCCTTACCTTTCTTATCGTCACGATCTTTCCGAGAGAATTTCTTTTCATCACGAGGTGGTTTTACAAACTTTCCTCGTCTCCTGAAGAATTTCTTGAAATCCCTCACGGCCATGGCATATTCTTCATCATCACTGTTTGAACAAGACTCATCATCACTTGACTCGACTTTGGCTTTCAAGGCAATAGACTTAATCTTCTCCTTTTTGCCTTTGACAATTTCCGAGTCTTTTTCCATAATCATTTCGTGAACTTTTAGGTTTCCTATGAGCTCATCCAGTGTCATGCTTGAGAGATCCTTAGATTCTTCAATAGCTGTCACTTTTGCTCTCCATTTCGGATGGAGTGCTCTTAGAAATTTCCTGACAAAATTCTTGCTAGAAAAAGATTCGTCAAGTGCTTTAAGTGATGTAATAATAGTATTGAACTTAGCAAACGCACTATCAATGGTCTCATCTTCAGAGATAACAAATTGTTCGTATTGTTGAACAAGAAGATCAATTTTGTTATCTTTTACTTGTGAGTTCCCTTGATGTGTGATAATAAGAGATTGCCAAATATCCTTAGCCGTTTTACACATAAAAACTCTTTCATATTCTTTCTTAGGTAAGGCATTATAAAGCATCATTTTGGCTTCGTTATTTTTGGCAATTAGTTTCTTTTGCTCATCACTGTGACGAGTAAGAGAAGCTCCTTCATCCCGACCACCCAAAATATCATTACTAATAGGCTTGTAATCACCATCAACTATAATATACCATAGATCTATATCCTTTGACTTTACATAAGTCTCAAAGCGATTTTTCCAATAAATAAAACAATTTGGTTCAAATAGAGGTGGTCTCTGCATAGATTGCCCTTCTTTAAAGTTTTCAAAATCCATGGATCGTTTTAAGTTTTAAAATACAATATATTTTAAAGATCTTAAGTAACGTAGCTCTTGATGCCAATTGTGGAAAACTAGAAGGGGGGTTGAATAGTTTTTACCGTTTTAAAGTTTTATTTACTTTGTTACTATATGTTAATTCAAAGGAAACAATCACAAATAAATAATCACACAATATAAACAAAAGATAAAGAGAGGAAAGATCAAACCACACGACACAGTTGTTTATAGTGGTTCGGCTACAAGAACTCTATTCCTTGCCCTACTCCACTCCCCGAGTTTCCTACTCGAGAGTTTATCTTTCACTAAGAAACAAACTCCTTTCCTAGGCGGAGAAAACCTTTACACGTCGCTTACTTCCTTTTCCGGTACTAAGCTAAACACCGGGTTCTTTCACAAGGTAGAACCAACCTGACGTCGCCTAATTACTTTACCGACACTAAGCTAGATGTCGAGTTCTTTACAAGGGTACAACCACTCCCTACACTCTTTGTACTTTAAGGACTAAAGTACTAACCACACTCACTGATTACAAATGATAGATATGATGTGTGAAACAAACTATAAGATCACACAGTAATGCAACTAAAGGATTACGGTTCTGTAGATCCTTGAATGCTTGATCTCCTTTCTACAAAATGGAAGATCAAAGTGAAATGCAACTATGAATGATGTTAGTAAGATATGTACTGAATGAATATATGTGTTTAAGCTATATGAGTGATGAGAGAGCCAAATGATCAGCTTCCTATTTATAGGCAAGCTGATCTTCAGCTCACGGATCCGGCGGATCCCTCAAAAGGGATCCGTCCTTTATAGGACTTGGATCCGTGGGATGTGACAGCTATGTAATAGTTGTCTCTTACCATATCTTAGTTGTATCTTACCATATCATCCAAGATCTTCAAATGTCAACTATGTTGCTTGCATATCTAACTAAGATATTGTATGTGATGCATACAATGATGTCATGGAATGTTTTATGAATTAAAGTTTCCTTTTAAGGAAACAAGTTACTAAACTTGTAATTCTTAGTTAATATGTGAAGTGTAAAGTGTGTACTTAAGAGACTAAGCTAGTATTTATTATTTGCTAAAAGATATTCCTTATATTTGTCATTAACAAAACTAATGAAAGATCAAAGAATATAAATAACGTTTTTGGGACGCTATTTGTATTAACACTGACTTTTTTGGTAATAGGTGAATTATGCTTTTATTATTCATTCCACATGATCACATGTTTACAAGGAAGTATCATACAGTATGCATCATGTTCTCTTCTATGAAATTCTTATTCATGCTACGTTAAAACATAACTTCAAATATTATAAGGATAAGAGGCTTTTCAAGACTTGTTAAACGTGTGACATCACTTTAGGATATAAATTGTGTACCAAATTTTAAATGAAAATCGGACCTCTTGCGGCTTGTAAGGTCGTGTGATAAACCTTAGTAAATATGAAGTTGTGTCGACATTAAGTGTACATAGGTTGGGGTCGTCATACTTCTTAGATTAATTTACTTATTAGTTCTTGTAAACTTTAAAATTAAGGGGGTAATTTGGGGAAATTCAAATGATTAGAAGATGAGGGTTTTACAAAGTGTATCATAAGAGTATAAATATTTTGAGTATAAAACAAATGATTGAGCATGTATCTCCCCCAAAAATAGTTCAAAACGTATAAAAGTAGGGGCTATGAAACTCACCTTGATTAGTCTGAATGATAAACGAATTTAACTAAAGTTGATAAACGTCTCCGGCACGCTTCTTATGGTTTGTGTCGACTAGGGTTTAAGGATTGAATGGGTTGGACTCTTGTTCTCCTGTGTTCCTCCTCACCTCTGGATCTTCTAGGGTTTTATTTAACTGGTATTATGTGACTGGAAATAAGATAGGTATGTTTTGGGTGGTATGTCGAATGGTGTGGGAATAAGGTGATGGTTTCAAGATGCTATTTATAGAAAGAAAAGAGGTATAGGGTTTTCTAGGAGATGTTAAGGAGATAAGGGGCTGACAGGGATGCGCCACTTGGAGGGGGAAAAGTGAGGTGATGTGGTAGAATAATAACCATACAAGTGGCTTTCATGTTGAGGTCATGCATGATGTGGAGGAGGGGGGATGCTAAGGAAGGGTTATTTGGTGTAAGCAATATGTAGAAGTAATTTTTGTTTAGAGTTTCTGAAATTGGAACCAGGTTTTTGGGAGGTGTTCGAGTAGGGCTTTAGGTAGTAGTACAATAGACTTTAGGGAGTTGTAATTTAGGTTTAGGAATGATAGTTAGTTTAGTTTAGTGTCTTGGTTGTTTAGAAAATTATTTAAAATTATTTACATTTTATGTAACCGAATTTTAGAGAAATGGGAGATAGATTGGATTAGGCTTAAGGGAGTTGTAATGTATGCTAAATAGGATTGTACTATACTTTAGAATATGAGAAAAATATGGTTTTAACATTTTATTAATTTATAAAAAAATTATTTGTTAATTTTTATTATGTTGAAAAGTAAATACATGGAATTTTTGATTCATGTGCATTAGGTACTTGTACTTTGTGTTAAAAGACTTGTAAAAATATTTAAAGAGTTTAGGAAAAATAATTTATAAAAGTTATGCATGAATGGTTTGTAATTTGTGCTTTAAAAATAATATAAATAGGATTTTTATAAGGATTTCATAAATAAATAGTTTCTATGCATAAAGGACTTGTACTCTAGCTTAGATAACTTGTAAAATTAATATTTTGTAAAAATATTATATAAATAATTTAGGGTTTGTGAAATGAATACATAAAATCATAGATTTATGAATTTAGGGTTTTATCGAGAATTAAAATAGAATTAAGGTTTCTGGTGCTTCAATAACTTGTACATTAGCTCAGATGAGTTGTACTTTTATGTTTTAGGGTTTAGTTATTCATATTTGGGGTTGTGATGAATTTTAGGGTTTCCTAAAAACTCTATACAGATATGAATGTTTTGTTATACATTTGTTAAGGATTTATCGTAAAGTGGTAAATGATATATTGTAATGTTTTTATATATAATGATGTTTATGAAATAAACATTAGATTCGTTAGGCTGGATTGTGTGGGAGCACGTTTATCAAGTATGTGAGCTGCGTCACATAAGATAGGAGATACAATCAAATAAATAAAAAAAATTTATCCGTGGAAAAAGGATAATAATTCTGTAAAGTAAATAAGTTTAAATGGAAGATTTTTACGAGTGGTTACATTAAGGATGCAATGCATCTTCTATTCTAATTCGTATTTATTCCAGGCTCGATACGGCGTATCTTTTCCATAAGATACGGCGCATCGACTGACCTGATGATTTTCATTTTAATTTTTCAGTTTTATTTTTGCTAACTACTAATGTATTATGCAAGTTTGAACCTTCTTAACTTAGGTGTGTTAAAGTCTAGATGGTATTATAGATTCCTGCATTTCCTGTGGATACATCAAATATGAAGCTTAAACGTTTCTCATCCACAAGAAAGATGATTTTTGCTCTTATACAAATAATGGATGATCATACCGAGCAAATCTCAGGGGAGTTTTTCTGTTCTAATTCTTTTATTTTCCAATTTTTAATCTTTTATACAAACAACGACGACGTTGTTTAACTTAAGTGGGGGGATTGGAGAATTAGAACACTTACTTGTCCTAAACTTTTTCAAAATATGCTTAAAATGTGCTTAATATATCAAAATTTAAAATTTTTAGCATGTTTTTGTTTAAGTCTAAATTACATAGCTGCACACATAACATTATTTTCAAAAATTGTGAACTTTTTAAAATTCACAAATCTATGAGTGTGCCGGTGACTTGTAAACTTTAGAACTTGGCTTGTATACTATTCGAGACCACCATAATAAGTATTATCTTTATAATTGGAATGACTTGTCTAAATTGGTAAATTTCTAGGATTACACCCAAATAGCCTTTATATGTTATGTGTTATTAGCTAACTACACTGGTTAGTTAACCCCCGTATAAACCTTTTGTTACTCTCACTTTTAGAGTAAGATACCCCTAGAAAAACACTCAGAGCCATTCCTTTCGTTTCTTACACCTTTGTTATAATGTTTCGTTACACCCTTACACCTTAGCCTACCCTGTAGATTAAAATCCGTGGTTGGTTAATTGCTTTAGGCAAAGTGTGTTTCCTTACATTACCTGTGTTCGCGTGTGTAATTCATTATCTTTGGTTGAGTCGGGAAATTGCCCAATGCAATTGGAGTGAAAGTAAATATTGTATATCTTTGAGTTTATTTTTTGTGTGTTTACTGCTTTCGCTATTACAGTTATTTCTGAAAGTATGAAAAGTATGAAAAAAATTATCCGGAAAGAAAGTGATAGAAAAGTTGTGAAATTTTACACATCTATGTTTATGTTTGATGTCAAAAAAAAATTAAAAAAAAATTAAAAAAAATCGAAAAAATAAAAAAGAAAAAAGAAAAAGGAAGAGTTGGATGTTTGTTTTAACCAACTTATGTAAAGATTTGTATTAAGTGGTCGATATCACCACTATTTGTTATATATTATATTTATGGATTGATTGGGAGTTGGACGTTATGGGAACGCCAACTAAGGTTATTCTTTGATTGAAATCTTGTTGAGTATAATTCGTGTCTACCTAAAGCGTGTGTTTCAAGTGTTAAAGCGTGAGTTATTCAGTGATATGAGTCTTATTCATGGGATGGTTGGGATAGCAATTTACCACACTTAGGATTTTAATTTATCTGCTTTGTTTATTTTTCATTTTACACCAATTTGTATCCCAAATATTATCCATACCCTATATTATTCTTTATCCAAACCTTTGATTTATTGAGATTAGGGATTTGAGCAATCTTAAGTATCGTAGTCGTGGATTCGGCTATGTATTTATGATTTTGTCGCCCTTTTTGATATAATATTATTGGTAAAGATTACTTGGTCCTATCTTTAGCCTATTCGAGTTAAGGATTTGAGCAATTGCAAGTATCGTGTTCGTGGATTCGATCATGTATTTGTGATTTTGTCGCCTTTTCTGGAACTTGAGATCGATAGAGATTAAGAAGAATGATTAACCCTTAACCTACAAACCCTTTTTACCGCTTTTAGACTTGTTATTCCTTAGCTTTAGTGGAGGAGATGCGTATACTTGCCAAGCTTATGATAGAATATTCGTCACGACTGGACAGTTAAACGATTAGATTTGCTTTTATCAAAATATTTTATTTTACTTCTAATTCGTTAAGTGTTTGGTTGTGTGATTATGACAAAATGAATACATGCTTAAATATAAAAATAAATCCTATTATCCTTTAGGATACATTTTCATAAGATTAATTCTAAGGTTTACTTGGGGACAAGTAAACTTCAAGTGGGGGGATATTTGATGAACTCAAATAAGTACATTTTATTATCATCATTTATCCTATTTATTTGACTTGTTTTATTATATTATCTGTGAGAATTGATACGTTAATGTTTACTTTTGTAATTCTCAGGTAAAAACAAGTATTATGTGAAACATGGCGATTTTGGACTAATTATGGAGCAAAACAAGCAAGAAGTTAAGAGTCTACTGAAATGTACAAGATCAAGATCATTCTGCTCCAGATACGCCGCATCCTACTTCTTACATACGGCGCATCACTATCAAGATTTCACAAGTTATAATCCAAGACGGCAAAGGACATGCGCCGCATACAAGAATAAAGTTACGCCGCATCTCCTGGCGGTGTACGAATATTCCTGAATATATTAATCTTGGACCCCACGCGAAGTTAAGTCAATGCGCCGCATCTACTTATTCAATGCGCCGCATCTAATCCTCAGACGGAAACTATAAATACCCCAAAGTCAGACGACTTTTGGAGGTGCGATATACGAAGTACGAGAAGACAGAAACCCTAAGCCGAATTCAGACGAAGTAGCAGTACAAGACACACCCTAAACGAAGATACAAGAGCTGTAAGAAGGTCCTGCATGTATTCAATTCATTAAGTAGTTTTGTTTTATTGTATTAGTACACTTTAATTTATCAGGATTGATGGGCTTGTGTCATTGATTTAATCATGCACTTCAACTCCCCTTAAAATTGCTTTTCCATTAATTAAAGTTTATTTGTTGATGTCTTTGGTGACTTTTATTAATGCATTGATAACCTCTGTGTCTAGCTGAGCATTGCTTGGGTCGCTATGCCCCTTCCTCGCCTATTTGTTTTAGCATGTCTTTAATAAATAGGATAGTCATAAGTGATCATTAAGGGTTTACTCACTGATAAGATTAGAGCCAACGAGAAAGGTTTAATCTCGGTGCGTTGCATCGAACTATACACTTCATATAAAACTAGCAATAAAACAAGTGACAAGCTACTTAACTATCAGGACAGATCTTCTTATTGTCTCAAGTATTTATCTGTGTACGTGTGTGCTAATCGCTGATTCGTGCTCATTAGTTTAGTTTATTATTTAATCATAACCAAACCGTGCCAGTCTCTCAGGCTGAAAACCCCCCTTGCGTTAGATTAGGTTGTATAGCTAACTTAAGATATTAAAATACTGATTAGAATTACTAGGTAATACGTTCCACTCTTAGTGATCGACACTCTACTTACCATTATATTCATACTGACCGGGAACACTGCTCGTTAAAGTGTGTGTTATATTGATAATTCGGCTAAATATAAATTTAAAACTTAAATACTGCTAAAACCATAACGACATACCGTGGGTATAAATTAGAGCACAACATACACACGCATCACATGAGGACTGGTAGTCAATCTGATGGTTTATATTTTTTTGATGGAACCTCCTATGGTAATAAATCTGGCCATGCTTCTTTTACCTGTTCATTATCTAGATACACTTAGCATCATAGACTTGGTCACCCTGCTGACCAAGTCTTGAATTTACTTTGTAAAGACTTGAATATTAATAGTAATGAGACTCTTCCTCCTTGTGAAACTTGTCACAAGGCTAAACAAACTAGAGAGCCATTTCCTATTAGTGATCACAAGACCACTAATATTGGGGATGTTGTACACCTTGATGTATGGGGTCCTTATAGGATTACCAGCAGGGATGGCTTTAGGTTCTTTCTCACTATTGTTAATGATGTGTCTAGAGCTGTGTGGGTCTATTTGTTAAAAAAACAAATATGAAGTTGGTAAATATATCATATCCTTCTATAACATGTTTCAAACACAGTTTAGTGTTAATGTTAAAATATTTCGGAGTGATAATGGGACTGAATTTGTTAATCATAATCTTCAAAGTTTTTTTGATTCAAAAGGTGTCTTGCATCAAACCTCCTGTTCTTATACACCACAGCAAAATGGTGTAGCGGAAAGGAAGCACAGACACCTATTGAATGTTGCTCGGCCTCTTCTTTTTCAGGGGGAGATTCCTCTATACCTTTGGACTGATTGTATCCTTACTGCTGCTCATTTAATCAATAGGCTTCCTTCATCTGTTCTAAAAGGTAAATCTCCTTTTCAAGTCCTATTTGGTTTTAAACCTTCCTTAAATAGTCTGAGGTGTTTTGGTTGTCTTTGCTTTGCAACTATCCTGAACAACTCAGATAAACTTAGTAGCAGGGCTACTAAAAGTGTTCTCATTGGTTATGCTTCAGATAAAAAGGCTTATAAACTTCTTTCTTTGGAAGATAAACATGTGTTTTATTCCAGAGATGTGAGGTTCTATGAAAATATCTTTCCTTACAAAATGAATAAAACTGAAGAAAAAAACTTGCAAACTGATTATGGGGGTACTGATCATTTAAACTTTTTTGATTCTCCTTATACTTCCCATAATCTATCCAATGATGATCATTTCCATCCTCCTAACAATGATGATCCTCATATTCTAGGTGGTACTTCTGAATCAGATTCTACTCATCACTCCTCTGATGATGAATCTGATTCATATGCATCTGCCAGACATGAGGTTTCAAGTAATGAGGGTAGACTTCACCAATCTGCTACTTTGCTTGATCCAAACAATGATGGCAGTCAATTACAGTCTGCAACCTTGTTTGAATCTAATAGTGAGGGTAGTAACTCTAAGTCTGCAACTTTACTTGAAACCTCAGAGGTTCCTACTGATTCAAATGGAATTTCTGAGGATAATAGAAAGTCAAAAGGAAATTCTGTGATGCCACATAAATTTCAAGATTATGTGGTAGAAGGAAGAGTCAAATATGGGATTGAAAAGGTAGTTAACTACTCTAAACTTTCTTCTGAAAATTTTTGCTTTGTTTTTAAACTTAATCAAGTTTCTGAACCAAAAAATGTTCATGAGGCTTTCAAAGATCCTAATTGGAAAACTGCTATGAATAATGAAATGGAAGCTTTGTATAAAAACAAAACCTTTACTATTACTGAGTTACCAGTAGGAAGAAAACCTATTGGTAACAAATGGGTTTGGAAACTTAAACTCAAATCCACTGGTGAAATTGAAAGATACAAAGCTAGACTTGTTGCAAAAGGTTTTGGTCAGAAAGAAGGAGTTGATTATGATGAGACTTTCTCTCCTGTTGTGAAAATGGCTACTGTAAGATGTCTCATTTCTCTTGCTGTTAACAAGGGTTGGACTTTATACCAACTTGATATTAACAACGCTTTTTTGTATGGTGATCTTGATGAAGATGTTTATATGACCCTACCTGAGGGTTACTTTAATAAAGATGATAAAAGAGTTTGCAAACTTAACAAGTCTTTGTATGGGCTTAAACAAGCCCCTAGGAAGTGGAATGAAAAACTCACTTCTGTGTTAAAAGAAAATGGCTTTGAACAGTCTAAAAGTGATTACTCCTTGTTCATCAAGTCTCAAGGAGATCTGTTTATGGCTCTCCTTGTTTATGTTGATGAGATTGTCTTGACTGGGAATGACTTAGTAGAAATTGAGAAATTTAAAAGTTTTCTAAAAACAAAATTTCTAATCAAAGACTTGGGAAAACTGAAGTACTTTCTGGGCATTGAGGTTATTGATACTGACTTTGGATTATGTCTAAACTAGAGGAAGTATTGTTTGGAGCTGCTTGTAGAGTATGGCTTGCTTGCAAGCAAACCTGCAGCAACTCCCATTGAGACTAATGTTGTGATTTCAGATATTGTTAAAAAGAAAGGCAGAAAAAGGAAAGCTGTGGAAAAAGAAGATCTTCCTCTCATTGATCTTACTGGCTATCAAAGGCTGCTAGGGAAGTTAATCTACCTTACTTTAACTAGGCCTGATATTTCCTATACTGTGCATTCTTTGAGCCAATTTATGCATAAACCATTGCAGTCTCACATTAAATTAGCTATGAGAGTCCTTAGATACTTAAAAGGATCACCAGGTAAAGGAATTATTTTTAATAAAACTGATGACCTAAGCCTTAAAACTTATGTTGATTCAGATTGGGCTAAATGCCCCTCCACTAGAAAATATGTTACTGGATTCTTGTTGTTTTTTGGAAACTCATTAGTATCTTGGAAAAGCAAGAAACAAAAAACTTTAGCTACTTCTTCTGCTGAGGAAGAATATAGGGCTATGGCTTCAGTAACTTGTGAAGTTGTATGGATCTTAAAAATCTTAAAAGAATTGGGTATTAAAAATCCTTTACCTGCAAATTTTTTTTGTGACAACAGGGCTACAATAAAAAATGCAGCCAACCCTGTCTTTCATGAAAGGACTAAGCATCTTGAGATAGACTTGCATTTGGTGAGAGAAAAAATTGCAACTGGTGTGATTGAATCTATTTGGGTAGATTCACAACACCAACTTGCAGACATTCTAACAAAAGGTCTGCCAACTGCTCAACAAAACTTTCTGTGTGATAAGATTAACCTTCATGATTCTTACCAGGATAAAACTGAGGGGGGGGGGTGTTAGTTTATACCATTTTATCCTTATAAGTTCAGGGGCTTATTATGTCATTTCTTTTTTTCTCTTTAGCCTTGTCCAGAAGTTATGGCTAGAATTGGAAGGTGTAGATGTTCAAGGGCTAAAGATAAATATTCCCCTCACTACTAGAAAAAGGGCCTTTAATGACACACACAATATAATGACACGCAAAATTGTAAGTCATAAAAAAACTGTCATAAATTGTAAAATCTGAAGGCTAGACGACAGGCATTTTTGTGTGTCATAAAATTCGTGTCATATCTCAAATTTTTTAAAAAACACGGACCACAAAAGCTTGAAAACTTTCAAATCCCCTTTTATTTGTTTCCCGCTCACAAAAGCTTGAAAACTTTCAAATCCCCTTTTATTTGTCAAGACCATTTACATAATAGTAATTATCCTTATTTTTTTTAATGAAAACCATCCACCGCCTCTCTTTCCCATTTTAATAAAAGATCAGATCTTATCTTAAGATCTATCTCCCTCACTACACAGCCTCACCCACTCTCCTCCTTCTCTCTTGATAACCGCCTCTCCACCGCCTCATTTCACGGCCACCACACCATCACGAGTTGCCACCATCATCCATTTTTATTGAAGGTCCATGGTTGTGGTGTCATTTGGGGTTTAAATCATGGTCTTTGGCTCTCGTTTGGTTCGAGAACCACCACCAAGCTGCGCCACCATCTCTCATCCTTCCTCGCTCTAGTTATTTTCTTGGTATGTCGAAACCTAAACTACTTTGATAATCTTTTTGTTTAAAACCGATTATAGATTGAAATGTTTAGTTTTCGTGGAATAAAAACGAGATTTAAAAATGTTTTTACATATTTTCGTGTGGATAATTTATTTATTTAAGAGAGGTGCTTGCTTGAACCGGTTATGATAGAGTCGGGTCGAACCCGTTTGATTCTTGAATTAATGTTTTGAATTTGGTATTGTATTAAAGTTTTCTTGTTGTTGGTTACGGGTCGGTTTAAAACCCGACTTGTGTATATTCTTGCCTTTGTCTATTTTTGATTCGGATTCATAATGTTTTGTTGTTTCTGGTTCGAGTGGGACACCCACCAGGGGTGCGTTTATTTTGGTTTGGCGCAGCGAGAGACCCACAAGGGTTGCGTTGGTTTAAGTTTTATTTTGGGCCGAGATCCTTTGGATCACATATTTGGTGTTTTTGTTGGTTCGATATAGCGAGTACACCCAAGAGGGTGTTTGTTTGTGATCAGCTTCGAGTCAACAAGACACCCAAAGGGGGTGTTTGTTTGCATGTATCAGCCCACAGAAACGGGCGAGTTTGGGTTGGCTTATTTGATTTGCGGTCTATTTTGGTTCAGATTTGCTATGTCTCGACTGGAAACACAAAAGTGGTATTTGTTCTGCTGGTCTTAGAACACCACAGCCCCACCTAGGAGTGTGTTTGTTTTTGGCGCACCATAGCAACCCGAGAGGGTGCTTGTTACCTGCTGTTACAGCCCCATAATAGCCCCAAATATGGGCATTTGTCTGCTGCAATAATAGCACTAAAAGGGGGTGTTTTATTTCTGATTTTTTGGCACCAGCAGGGGGTTTTTGTTTTCTATGTATAACAGCCCCAAGAGGGGTGTTTAACTGCTGGAGCGCAGCCCCAAACAGCCCCAACATAGGTGCGTCTTGTTACTTAATTTCCTGCACTAAATGGTGTGTTTGGCGGCTGCCAAACAGCCCCTAAATAGGTGTGTTTATATGCTGGAAATTCTGCACTTATAAGAGATTATATGCTGGAAATTCTGCACTTATAAGAGTGTTTATATGCTGAAAAACTGCACTTAAATGGGCCGTAATTGCTGCTGAAAATCGGCATGTTTAATAGAGTTTATATGTTGATTATATACATATATTGAATTATTGATCACAGATGGACTGCAATTACTCAGCTTGCTCACCATGGGATGATCTTCGTGCCAATTGGATATACTTTTAGAGCTGACATGTTCGAAATGGAGAAGGCGAAAGGTGGAAGTCCATATGGTGCAGGTACTTATGCAGGGGATGGGTCAAGACAACCATCTGAGCTCGAGTTGCAGCAAGCTTTCCATCAGGGTAAGCACATTGCTACCGTCGCCAAGAAACTCAAGGGAAGCCCATGATGTGCATCTAACTCACTGAAACAATGTCAAGCTAGATACAATTAGGTTACTTGTTACTAACTTGTGGTTGTATGAAACACATTGTTTTGATATATATGAAATTCGCTCTTTTGCTATTTGTTTATTTATTTGTATTATGAGATTAATTGTTATTTAATGTGTGGATATTAGTAATTTTATAAAAAATATTTTTTTTTAAATTTGAACCATGACACGCAAAAAAGGTGTCATAAATAGTGTCATAAAAGTGTGTCGTAAAAGGGTGTCATAAAAGCGTGTCATAAATTCATGACGCGCGAAATGCGTGTCATAAAGCTTTATGACGGGTCGATTTATGACACCAAAAAGTGTGTCATCTTACCCATTTTATGACACGCAATCGGTGTCATTAAAGGCATTTTTCTAGTAGTGCCTTCTTGGTTTTGGAGTCTCTTTCTTATCCCACGCTTTGCTGTATTCAAGACATGTTGGGAAAAGGATGGGCGTGCTACTTTTCTATGTGAAAACTATCAAAAGAGATCCGTTATGTTTCTTTCCATGGTTGTATATATTGGTCTGCTTGGTTCCATGTTTTGTACTCAACTCAATTGTTTCATGTAATTGTTATCAGTTAATAATAAGAAAGAGTTGCTCATTGATACTTATATTTTCTTCATGCGTGGGTAACCAAACCTCGCTTAGACCACTCACAACGGTGTGGGTCAAGAGCACGTTAAGGAGCAAATTCAGCACGTTAAACGCTCGTTAAGCAGCGTTAACTGTTGTGACCCTTCCACGTTAACGCAGCGTTAAGGGCTGCGTTATACCCTTAACGCTGCGTTAAGGTAAAAAAACCACCCCTCAACGTTACAAAACCACCCCTGCAAATGTTACAAAACCCACCCTTGCGTTTTGTAAAGGTGGTGACTGGTGCGTGTGGTGATGTTGCCGGACATTTTTACCGGCGAGAAAGAAGAAAGGTGGTGACTGGTGCGTGTGGTGACTGGTGCGTGTGCGTGTGGCGGCTGCGTTTTGGTGGAGATGGTAGGCAAAAATGTTTTGATGGAGATGGTAGGCAAAAGTGTTAATGGCTGCATTTAATTTGAGGGTGTGATATTTAGGTTTTTAGCATCCATCTCTATATAACTTATAAGTTGGGCCATGGTAGAATAAATGGGCTTGTAAACAATGGATATTTCGTTGTAGGGTTTTTTTTTTTTTTTTTTTTTTTTTTTTTTTTTTTTTTTAATTTTTTTTTTGTTGTTATTTTTTTTTCTTTGTATTTTTTTTTATTAAGTATGTAATGTTATTTTTTTAATGAATGTCATGTTTTTAAAAATTGAAGTAATTTATAAGTTAGGGGTTGAATTTGAAAATTTATGTATAAATGTGAGTTAAGTGGTGTTAAAGCTGAGTTAACTGTTGGGTGTGTTAAAGCTGAGTTAATTGTTGGGTGTGTTAAAGCTGAGTTAAGTTAAGGTGTGTTAAAACTGACATGACATGCCTTAAAATTTAAGGCTTAGTTAACTATTTTAAGTGGCTTTAGAACAGTTAGATATAGAGAGTGAAGACCCTCAGACTACTACACGACAAAATATTAAACCATTTCACTTATTTCTTTGGTAAAAGTTAAAAATACTATGCGTAGTATTAGATATAACTTATTATGCTTAAGAGTGATGGGTACTCATGAGTCATGGCAAAAAATTGCCTGCCACGTTAGCAAAAATCTCTATGGCACCAAAAATCTCACGGCATCACATTCTGTCCGTTACCCATGGCACCAGAAAATGTGGTGCCATCGTCTATATATATATATATATATATATATATATATATATATATATATATATATATATATATATATATATATATATACATAAAATAAAACATACACAATATTACTAAAATAAACTTCATTACATTAAAAAAAAACACACATTACATTAAAAAAAAATGCATAAAAATAAAAACCTAGTACATAAACATAACGGATAAAAACCTAGTAATTAAGGTTTCATACATACTCCACAAGGTCTTGTCGAAGATTGTCGTGCACTTTTCTATCTCGAAGTTCTTTGTTTTTTCTAACATGTAAATCACATCTTTCGATCCAAGTCTCTGGCATGTTCGGCCTTGGATCAACGAACACATCTCTTAAATTTACTTCGAATCCTTCGTCTTCCAATATTATGGTGTGTACCATTATACAACAATACATGATTCTTTTCAACGCGTTGATTTCGAAAGCACGTGCGGGTTGTCGTATAATTCCCCAACGACCTTGTAGGACTCCGAAAGCTCGTTCAATATCTTTTCTAGAACTTTCTTGAACTCTTTTAAATTTCAACGTTTTTTCATTCCTTGCAACAGAAAACGTTTTGACAAACACAGACCATGTCGGATAAATGTCGTTGGCTAAATAGTAACCTTTCTTATATGTATGTCCGTTTACTACAAATGGAAATTTCGGAGCTGTACCGGCAAGTTCATCATCAAATAACGGGGAACCATATAACACATTAAGATCATTATTTGACCCCGGGACACCAAAATATGCATGCCAAATCCATAATTTTTGATCCGCAACCGCTTCTAACATAAGAGTTAGGTATTTATGATCACGTCTTTTGAATTGAGCTTGTAAGGCCTTTGGGCAATTTCTCCAATCCCAATGCATACAATCAATACTCCCGATCATTCCCGGGAGTCCATGTTTTTCTTCATGCAATGCATATATTTTTTCAACATCCGCTGAAGTGGGCTTTCTTAAATATTTTTCAACGTATAAAACATGTATGCATTTAGTAAAATACTCTAAATATTGTCGTGAACAACGTTCACCAATTTGCAAGTACTCATTAAACGCATCAGGTGCAATGTCGTACGCCAGTTGGCGGATTGCGGATGTGCACTTCAAAATAGGACCAATACTAAAACGACCGAGAGCATCTAAACGTGGTCTAAAAAAATTAAAGTACTCGGAAAAAGGATGAACATCATAACTTAAAATATCGTTGAGTATTTTATTAAAAAGTCTAGAACTCATACGATACCTTCGCCTAAAATTCTCTTCAGTATATTTAGGAGGAGTGTTATTGTCGCCAAAATAGTCATCGATTAAACGTTGTTCCGCCTCTTCTCGTTCACGTGGTATGTATGTCATAGTCCTCTTAGGACCCCGTTAATACAAATATCGTCATAAAAACGTTATTTATATTTTACGATATTTGCTTAATTTTGTTAATGACAATTACAAATTTTATCTTTAAAGCAAAGCATAAATATAAGATTAAGTCTTTTACATTTATAGTGATAAGTCTTTTAAAACACATTTACACATTACAAGATTACTAGGAATAACATTATATACATTTACATTTTTTCATAAATTAGAAATATTTAGGATGACATCATGACATGCATCATGAACATAATCTTAGAAAGATTTTTGAGATATCTTGTATAGATCTTCGAGCTAAAGAGTTGACATTTGAAGATATGGAAAGATTGTGCAAGATATAGAAAGATTTGAGAATCTCTTAGCTGTCCTGCACTGGCGGATCCAAACCAGTACAAGGGTGGATCCAATTTAAGGGATCCGCCAAATCCGCCAACTGTTTTATCAGTTTGCCTATAAATAGCAAGCTGATCATTCAGGCACTTTCATCACTTACATAGCATAAATTATACATACATTCATTTATACATTACTAACCCATATCATTCATCATTCTTAGTGATCTTCCTTTTTGTAGCAAAAGAGATCAAGCATCAACAAGCTTCAACACACTGTTGCAAGTCTTGTAAAGTAGAAACTGTGTGATTAGTTAGAGTTTACACATCATTGTTATACCTTTCATTCAGTAGAGTTTGGTTAGTGTTTTAGTCCTTAAAACACAAAGAGTGTCGGGAGTGGTTGTACCCTTGTGAAAGAACCAACGGGAGTGGTTGTACCCTTGTTAAAGAACCAACGGGAGTGGTTGTACCCTTGTAAAAAAACCCGGTGTTTAGCTTAGTACCAGATAAAGTGTAAGCGACGTGTATAAAGGTTTTCTCCGCCGAGAAGGGATTTTGTTTCTTAGTGAAGAAAAACTCTCGAGTTAGAGGCTCGAGGAGTGGAGTAGGGCAAGGAAGAGAGTCCTTGTAGCCGAACCACTATAAATCTCCGTGTTGTGGTTTGATTGTTCCTATCCTTACTTACTTTACTTATATTGTTTGTTTGTGAGTATTTACTTTGAAATCACGTTAAGTCACAAAGCAAATTAATTTTAAAACGGTAAAAACTATTCAACCCCCTTCTAGTTTTCCACAATTCGCATCAGAGCTACGTTACTCAAGATTTTCAAAATATATTGTATTTTAAAAACTTGAAACGATCAATGGATTTTGAAAACTTTAAAGAAGGGCAATCTATGCAAAGACCACCACTATTTGAACCAAATTGTTTCATATATTGGAAAATTCGCTTTGAGACTTATGTGAAGTCAAAGGATATAGATCTATTGTATATAATTGTAGAGGGTGATTACAAGCCCATAAGTAATAACATTTCAGGTGGTCGGGATGAAGGTGCTTCTCTTACTCGTCAAAGTGATGAGCAAAAGAAGTTGATTGCCAAAAATAATGAAGCCAAAATGATGCTTTATAATGCTTTACCAAAGAAAGAATATGAAAGAGTTTTTATGTGTAAAACGGCTAAAGATATTTGGCAATCATTAATTATCACTCATCAAGGGAACTCACAAGTCAAGGATAACAAAATTGATATTCTTGTTCAACAATATGAACAATTTGTTATCCCTGAAGATGAGACCATTGATAGTGCTTTTGCTAGGTTTAATACTATTATTACATCTCTTAAAGCACTTGACGAATCTTTTTCTAGTAAGAACTTTGTCAGGAAATTTCTTAGAGAACCCCATCCGAAGTGGAGAGCAAAGGTGACGGCTATTGAAGAATCCAAGGATCTTTCAAGCATGACACTGGACGAGCTCATAGGAAATCTCAAAGTTCACGAGATGGTGATGGAAAAAGACTCGGAAATTGTTAAAGGCAAAAAGGAGAAAATGAAGTCCATTGCCTTGAAAGCTAGGGTAGAATCGAGTGATGATGAAGAGTCTTATTCTAGTAGCGAAGACGAAGAGTATGCCATGGCCGTAAGAGATTTCAAGAAGTTCTTTAGGAGACGAGGAAAGTTCGTAAGACCACCTCGTGAAGAAAAGAAATCCTTCCGGAAAGACCGTGATGATAGGAAAGGAAGTGTTTTAGGTGCGGGGATTCTAGTCACTTAATAGGAGAATGTCCAAAGCCTCCAAAGAACAAATCTCAAAAAGCACTTATTAGTGGAGCTTGGAGTGACAGTGAAAGTGATGACGACGAGCTTAAGAACAACGAAGTTGCTCTCATGGCTAATGACACAGAAGAGGTACATTCTGACTCGTCATACTCCTTTATTGATGATGGTACATTAGATATAGAATATAACAAACTGTGTGAAATCACCCTAAAAATCATAAGCAAAAATAAGTTCTTAAAAACCAAAAAGGAATTTTTAGAAAACGAAATTCATTGGTTAAAAGAGAAAGCCATAAGATTAGAAAATGGTAAAGGCATTAAAGAAACATGTGTTTTATGTCAGGAACTAAAACTTGAAATAGAAACACTAAAGTCCACACAGGAAAATCTCATCAAACAAAACTCCAAGTTCAGAAGGTTTGATAAACACATAAATTGTGCAGATGACATAATGAGATTACAAAAAATACCTCATGGTAGTTTCAAACCAGATTTTATGAGAAATGGAAACTTAAGTGACTTTCATAATCAAACGGTAAAAGTAAAAGAAATTGTTCCAACTAAGTCAGACACCTACGGATCTGACGGATCCAAAATTTGGGATCCACCAGGTATACCCAAGGGATCCGCAGGTACTGTTGATGAACAGAAAGGTCGTAATTCGGATTGTACTGAATTCGTTAAGGTCACTAGAAAACCTAGCACTAGTACAACTGTTAACAAACAAAAACCATCAGTCTCTATAGGAAAAGGTCAAGTTAGAAATGAGTATAGAGTTAAAACGGTTCAATAGACACCTAAAACTAGTTTTTCCAAACACCCCTTTCCAAAGAGTAACTTTAACTCACAACACCATTATCAAAATAATTGGAACCAAAACATGTCTAGAAATTTTCAAGGTCCCAACTTCATGCCATGGAACACTTGTCCACCATTTCCATACATGAACCATGATAATGTTATGTTTAACCCAAACGGACCCATGAGATATTGGGGACCAAACGCTTGAGTTTTTCTTGAACTTAGGTATGCTTAAAAGTTGAGTTAGAACCAGATGAGTAGATTAAAGATAGTGGGTGTTCAAGACACATGACAGGGAACAAAAGCCTTTTCTCATCCTACCAAGTGTACGACGGAGGTAATGTCACATTCGGTAGCAAACTTAAAAGTAAAATCATCGGAAAAGGTACAATTTCTCATGACTCTCTCACTATTGATGATGTTGCTCATATAGACAACTTAGGATTTAACTTGCTTAGTATTAGTCAATTATGCCGCAAAAAGTATAACGTCCTTTTCAATGAAAATGGAAGTAAAATACTAAAAGATGGCATAACCGTAGGAAAAGGTGTTTTAAAGAATAACGTTTACGTTATGAAATTAGACAAAACACCTAAAGACAAACTTTGTCTCACCTCTCTGGACGAAAACTCAACTCTATGGCATCGACGCTTAGGTCACGCCAATATGAGGTTAATTCAATCCTTATCATCTAAGGAACTCATTAGGAACCTGCCCAAGTTGAAATATGACCAACACTTTTGTGATGCTTGCAAAATAGGAAAACAAGTTCATAATAGCCATAAGGCTAAAAACATGGTGTCTACATCTAGGTGTCTAGAATTATTACATATGGATTTATTTGGTCCATCCGCTATACAAAGTTACGGGGAAAACTTCTATACTTTGGTAATAGTAGATGATTACTCTAGGTATACATGGACTAAGTTTTTGAAAACTAAAAACGAAGCGTTTGATAAATTTAAAATCTTAAGTAAGAAAATTCAAAATCAAATAAGAAGTAACATAGTGTCAATAAGAACCGACCATGGTCTTTAATTTGACAACGAAATCTAATTTGGAGCTTTTTGTGATGCTAATGGCATAACACATAATTTCTCAGCTTCTCGAACTCCTCAATCTAACGGTGTTGTAGAACGCAAAAATAGGACAATTCAAGAAATGAGTAGGACTATGTTAAATGAACAAAACATACATCAAAAGTTTTGGTGTCACGCTGTAGATACATCCACATATATCCTAAATCGAGTTCTAATTAGACCATTCTTGAAAAAGACTCCATATGAGTTATATAGAGGCAAAAAGCCTACTTTAGGATATTTTAGAGTGTTTGGAAGCAAGTGCTTCATTTTAAACACAATTGATTATCTCACCAAGTTCGACCCAAAGTCGTATGAAGGTGTATTTCTTGGATATTCACAAACTAGTAAAGCATATATAGTTTTGAACAAAGAAACCTCAAGAGTCGAGGAATCATTGAACGTAACATTCGATGAAAGTCCACCTCCCTCTAAGAAATCACCTTTGGTAGATGATGACTTAGTTGAAAGTCAAATGGTTGAAAATCAGGAAAATATTGAAAGTGACAAAGAAGATGAACCTGTAAAAAGAGAAATAGTTAATATAAAAGAAACTAAAAGTCATCCATTAGAAAATGTCATAGGAAAAATCAATGAAAGAACATTAAGGTCTAAAGCTCAAAACGAAAGTAATTTCTTTTGTTTTGTTTCAACAATTAAACCTAAAAATGTTAATGAAGCCATAAAAGATGAATCATGGGTCATTGCAATGCAAGAGGAATTAAATCAATTTGTTAGGAATGACGTTTGGACATTAGTCCCACAACCTAAAAATCAAACCATAATAGGTACAAAATGGGTTTTTAGAAACAAAATGGATGAAAATGGCATAGTATCTAGAAACAAAGCTAGGCTAGTAGCATAAGGCTACAATCAACAAGAAGGTATAGATTAAGATGAAACATTTGCACCCGTGGCTAGACTTGAGTCAATTAGGATACTACTTGCATATGCATGTGCACATGACTTTAAACTATTTCAAATGGATGTCAAAAGTGCATTTCTAAATAGTTTTATAAATGAGGAAGTGTATGTAGCACAACCTCCCGGCTTTGCCGATTTTGAAAAACCAAATCATGTCTACAAACTTAAGAAAGCTTTATACGGACTTAAGCAAGCACCAAAAGCTTGGTATGATCGACTTAAGACTTTCCTAGTTGACCATAAGTATACCATGGGCCTAGTAGACAATACTCTTTTCACCAAGAAAAATGGATCACATATTATCATTGTCCAGATATATGTGGATGACATTATATTCGGTTCAACTTGTCAAGAGTTATGCGATGAATTTTCAAAAATCATGCATGATGAGTTTGAAATGAGTATGATGGGGGAACTTAACTTTTTCTTAGGTCTCCAAATAAAACAATTAGATGATGGGATATTCTTCAACCAATCTAAGTATATCAAGGATATGCTTAAGAAATTTGGTCTTGAAGATTCAAAACCTATGAAAACACCAATGTCTTCCGAAACCGAACTCACCAAGGATGACGAAAGTGAATCCGTAGATAGCACTAAATATAGGGGAATGATTGGTAGTTTACTTTACCTAAACGGCTAGTAGACCAGACATTATGTTTAGTGTTTATCTATGTGCACGCTTTCAAGAAGATCCCAAAATATCTCATCTTGAAGCCGTTAAACGGATCTTTAGGTACATAAAAGGCACTACACATTTAGGATTATGGTATCTCAAAGGAACGGGAATGGAAACCATAGTGTATGCCGACTCAGACCATGCCGGTGATTATGTTGATAGAAAAAGTACAAGCGGTATTTGTACTTTTGCAGGACATTGTCTCACCTCATGGTTTGCTAAGAAATAAACAGCCCTCGCAATATCAACAACTGAAGCCGAGTACGTGTCAGCAGGAAAAGCTTGCCAACAAGCACTATGGATGAAACAAGCTCTCGTCGACTATGGAATTGAACTTAACGACATTCCCATTCTTTGCGACAACAAAGGAGCTATCGACCTCAGCAAAAATCCAGTTCAACACGCTAGAACCAAACACATAGAAATACGACACCACTTCCTACGCGACAATGTTCAGAAGGGAAACATCTCAATCGAGAAAGTATCCTCAGAGGACAACATTGCCGACATCCTCACAAAACCCCTTAAGAGAGAACCTTTCAACTTTCTTAGACTTGGTTTAGGATTAATGGAACCTAGTGAGTAGATGAAACCGTAGCTTGAACCTTAGACGACAAAAACCAAAACCTGAGTTTGGACCTGCGGATCCAAACGACAACAAAGGTGGAACCCTTGTTTTGGATCCGCCGGATCCGCGGCCTACTGAGCCAGTTTTTAGTCTATTAAAACAAACACCCTTTACTGTACAACACATTCCCCAAAAACATTCACCTCACTGGAATTCGACCCCTATCACACCAAACTCAGAAATTAGGTCATTCTTCACCACAAATTTGTGCTTAAATCATCTCTGTAAGTATTCTAATCATATCTA
This sequence comes from Artemisia tridentata subsp. tridentata, assembly GCA_021014915.2. NCBI lineage: Eukaryota > Viridiplantae > Streptophyta > Magnoliopsida > Asterales > Asteraceae > Artemisia > Artemisia tridentata. Next base: position 39,924,741 of record CP139503.1, read on the forward strand.
ATTTCTAAATCTGAGTCTAGGATTTCTATTTCTTGCACTAAAATCAAAACTTGGGGTTTATGCATATTTTTCTCATAAAATCATGAAGCATGTTCAATTAAATTACATAACAAATCATGTTTTCACTAGTTAGGAATCGGATATCATAATGCATTATCATAATTCATCAAACACCCCATGAGAAATTTTTATAAAAATCTTCTCACGACTAGGAAAAACGATTTTCGATCATTGTTCATACAAATACAGAAACGTTATTTTTTACATCACGTGCATAATGTCTCTTGAATGCTAAAGAGAATACATAACTAATATGTATTTTCGGGTACATTCAAACGTAGCTACATTGAATTAGGAGCGTTTGGGTTATCTCACATTTTAATTATAAAACTTGCATAAATAAATTTTCATGCATAAAAAGGAGTCGAGATAACCGCACCTCCACATTGTCCCCATATAGGCACACACTAGAAATTAATATACGTATTTTCGATAGTTTTAACTAAATTATGAAATTTTTGTGTCTAGGACAATCATGCCTCCCGCAACAAATTATGACCATAAGGATACCATCAAATACCTACCTCAACACCACAAAACCAAAGGTCTCACCGAAGATCAAGTCAAAATCTTTAAGGCATTAGAAAAATGTTATGTTCACGAGGGTAGAACCGTAGACTCATCATTTTTAGAAGAAACCAATCTCCGTGAACAATTAGCCTCTATCCAATTTGATAGCCTTCTTGACATAGATGAACCCATCATTCCTAGGTTTGTACTTGAATTTTATGTTTCCGTAAGTCTTAGCTCAGACGAATTTGGATTTATGAGCATCCATTTCAAAGTAAACCAAAACCAATTCACTTTTCCTTTAAATCAATTCGGAGAAGTTTTAGGTATTCCACGTCAAGGAACTTGCTTCTATTCGGATAAATGGCCATTGTCCATCTTAGAGTCTAACCTTGGTCGTATTCATCCATATGACACACCCCTCACTTCCAAAGAAATCATCCGTGAACATCTCTTCAATCGTAGAAACAACCCAACTAGGACAAACCGAGGTAAACAAGTAAACCGAGATCCATTTACCATGGAATTTAATGAACTTAAGCCTGAATTTAAGAAGCTAGAAGAAGTTTTGAGGGCAAACGTCATTAGCACCATAGGAAATAGGGACCATGTTAATGCAAGCCTCTGTTATATGATGTATTGTGTGTCCACCCACCAACAATTCAACTTAGCCTACTATATCGCCAAAAGAATGGCAGATATTCCAGTCCTAGGTACCACCGCCATGCCGTATGGGATGCTTCTTACCCGTCTGTTTAAGGCTTCTGCACCTATTCCTCGAAACACTAGTGGTTTCCTTCCTGACTACACCGAGATTCCACACACCTTTGTTCCTCTTAGTGATTATAGGGTTGTCGTAGCAAGAGGAAAACGTGCTCATCCTCCTACCTCATCATCATCATCATCGGCTAGTGACGAAGACGGTTTACCCAACTCTAGAATTCCTCCACCTGAATACTTGAGTCAACTTCCTTCCATTGACAATGAATCCGAGGAGCATCGACAAACAAGGGGAATGATGAAGAATCTTGGCCGTTGGATCATGAAGCTTCACAAGAAAATGAACAAGAAGGAAGGATTAGGGAGTGTTTGGCACAAGAACTTTTAAAACAATGATGTGATAAACTTGTGTGTGTCTTAGGATATTTTGTTGGTATTTGACTTTTATGTGAACTAACATAATGTTTCAGGGTGATAACACTTGTTGTTATCAATTTTTCATGCTTAAGCCATCGTTTGGCTTAACCTCCTGTTATGGTAAGTTATTATCATCAGATTAATCTATGTGCAAACGTGTATTAGAACCTATGTTTTTAGTCTTATTCTATCACATATTAGTAGTTAGATATGTTTTAGGAGGATTTTCGGGATTTGAACGAGTAACGCAAAATATGACATATGTTCTGTTTAAATTGATACTTTTGTATGGCGGATATGGCGGATCCCATATTTTGGATCCGCCTGTTGTATTCTTTGGCTCCGCCAGTCCTGAACCTGCGGATTCCGCGGAACCAAAATTTTGGTTCCGCCTTTGTTGTCGATTCTTAGATAAGTAATTTTAGTTTTTAGGATCCTTTTTACTGATCATTAGGATCATTAGAATGATTTAGAAACACTTAGTACCTTAAGAAATAGATTTCCCACCAAAATTTGAATATTCAAATTTTTGTCCAAGTTACCTTTCTCTAACACATAAGGATCCATTTAATTGGTTCCTTGGAATCCGTGAATCAATCACACTACATGCTTTTGAGTCATCTTCTGCATATCTTCATGGCAACTCCATTCCTATAGATTGACTTTCATAAAATGACAGACAACTTTATCTTGCTCCAAGTTTTTGGAAACCAACATCTCTTTAAACATCAAATCCAAACACCAATTTCCATACACCTTAGGGGCTATAAATTAGAAACTTTAGATAGTCATAACACACACCTTCATCATCATCTTTAGGAATTAATCCTGCATTCATAAACAACCTTCTCACAATACACAAATCAAACAACTCCTACATGTCCAGACCACACAGAAGGACAGCTAGAATTAGTGTCAGACCATACTGGTTCATCAATCCAATCTCTAATGTGAACTTCCCTACTATATCCACTACTACTACAACACCCATCATAACTCCTGTGGTTAACATACCTTCACCCATTTCAACTCAACCCTCAAGATCACCATCACCTATCATAATTCCACTAAGTACCACACCATCACCTACATCAACACCAGTAGCTTCCTCACCACCACCCACATCATCTCAAGTAAGAAAATCATCATCACCTCTACAATCACCCAACTTGCAACCCCATGATTTACTTACCACACTCCAAACCATTGATGAATCAATGTGGCTCAATCAACCAAACACTCAAGGCAATGAGGAACTTGACTCAAACATAATGGACTCTAACTTACATGATACTAAGAACTTAGAATCCATTTGGCTTGCCTCCATCATATCTTCATCAAACCCAAACAATCCTCCGCAATAGGCATTTTTAGTCCCTTCCTAGTTTCCTTCTATAGGAACTTTTAGAAATTTTTAGGATTTGTTTTGGTTGTTTTCTTTTTATGTTGTAATATCATGTTTTGTGACATTTGTCACAAACAAATTTTCAATGAATGGATGTTATGTCTTTATGCTTGTAGGTGATCACTATTTGGCATAATATCTTGTTTTGCATGATTTACTAACATTCTTATATGGTTGTTTTGCGTTCTCATTATGATTAGACCACTTATACTTAGGAGCATTTTTTGATAAGACACTTATTTTGACTTTTTAAAGTCAAATGGGTTAAACTCTTATGTTTGTTTGACATATACATATGCATTATGCTACTTGGTTGGATTGATTCTCAACTAACCTTTGTTTTGTAGCTTCTCTCTACCTTGAATCATATATGTTGGTACCCTAGCAATGGGGAGTATAGATCAAGGGGGAGTATATTATATACTAACTCATTATTTTAGCATTTCTCATCCTTGAAACGTATACGTTGGTACCCTAGCAATGGGGAGTATACATTGAGGGGGAGCATATCATATTCTAACCATTTGTTTTGTAGGATTATGCATCTTAACCTTAACACTCCAATTTGGGGGAGTATTATCCAAGTGGGAGCTTTTAAAGTTCTCAAAATCATTGAAACAATCTTGGTACTCCAATTTAGGGGGAGTAATAACCAATATTTGTTCACCACATTCCGCTACGCATATCTTCTTTTTGTTTCGACAAAAAGGGGGAGATAGGATTAAGTTTCATACATACTGTTAACATCACAGTACATGTTTTTATACTTAAAATTGTTTTCAAAACTTGCATAAAACCAACTTAATCTATATTTTTAAAAGACTCATACTTTATTTATTTCATTGCTTAAAAATACCCTTTATGTTTTGTCATCAACAAAAAGGGGAAGATTGTTAATACAAATATCGTCATAAAAACGTTATTTATATTTTACGATCTTTGCTTAATTTTGTTAATGACAATTACAAAGTTTATCTTTAAAGCAAAGCATAAATATAAGATTAAGTCTTTTACATTTATAGTGATAAATCTTTTAAAACACATTTACACATAACAAGATTACTAGGAATAACATTATATACATTTACATTTTTTCATAAATTAGAAATATTTAGGATGACATCATGGCATGCATCATGAACATAATCTTAGAAAGATTTTTGAGATATCTTGTATAGATCTTCAAGCTAAAGAGTTGACATTTGAAGATATGGAAAGATTGTGCAAGATATAGAAGGATTTAAGAATCTCTTAGCTGTCCTGCACTGGAGGATCCAAACCAGTACAAGTGCGGATCCAATTTAAGGGATCCGCCAAATCCGCCAACTGTTTTATCAGTTTGCCTATAAATAGCAAGCTGATCATTCAGGCACTTTCATCACTTACATAGCATAAATTATACATACATTCATTTATACATTACTAACCCATATCATTCATCATTCTTAGTGATCTTCCTTTTTGTAGCAAAAGAGATCAAGCATCAACAAGCTTCAACACACTGTTGCAAGTCTTGTAAAGTAGAAACTGTGTGATTAGTTGGAGTTTACACATCATTGTTATACCTTTCATTCGGTAGAGTTTGGTTAGTGTTTTAGTCCTTAAAACACAAAGAGTGTCGGGAGTGGTTGTACCCTTGTGAAAGAACCAACGGGAGTGGTTGTACCCTTGTTAAAGAACCAACGGGAGTGGTTGTACCCTTGTAAAAAAACCCGGTGTTTAGCTTAGTACCAGATAAAGTGTAAGCGACGTGTATAAAGGTTTTCTCCGCCGAGAAGGGATTTTGTTTCTTAGTGAAGAAAAACTCTCGAGTTAGAGGCTCGAGGAGTGGAGTAGGGCAAGGAAGAGAGTCCTTGTAGCCGAACCACTATAAATCTCCGTGTTGTGGTTTGATTGTTCCTATCCTTACTTACTTTACTTATATTGTTTGTTTGTGAGTATTTACTTTGAAATCACGTTAAGTCACAAAGCAAATTAATTTTAAAACGGTAAAAACTATTCAACTCCCTTCTAGTTTTCCACATACCCGATCCCGATCCCCCGGCTTCTTGAACACACAGAGCTACAAATTGTTCATACGCCGTATAACCCCGAAGATAGCGCTCCCGATCGTCTTGAAAATAAACATCATAAGGGTCGTAACAGGTGTCGTTGGGATTGTTTGGATCCATAATTGAAAGAAAGTTGAGTATTATTGAAGTATAAATTGAATTGGAAGTGTGTGTGAAAAATGGTAGAATAAGGAGGTTTTTATAGGATTTTTAAGGGGTAATTTTTTATTTATTTATTTATTATTATTATTATTTTTTTTTTGTGTTTAATGCATGCCAAACGGTTATATAACCGTTGCCAAACGGTCTCCTTCTTCCTCCATTCCTCCCAACGTTCGAATTCTTCACAAAAAAAAAAAAAAAAAAAAAAAAAAAAAAAAAAAAAAAGCCACGGCGTGGGCTGGCCACCATGGCGCTACCCACGGGACCGTGAGCCATCCAAATATCTCGGCTGGTCCGATGGCACTATGCTACCAGCCATGCATACCGATCCCTATAACAAACATCGAATATAGTCAATCTAAACCCCTAGTTTGTAACGTGTTTAACTGGTCACCGAAGGTAATTTAGTAATTTCACGCATCTTCACCTTGTTCATTCATTGTTTCTGGTGAACCACCTTTTTTACGGAAAAATATATCATTTATGACACCACCACCACCACCACCTTACTGCTACCATCACTTCCTTCTCATCACCCAACACAACTACCTTCCACACCTCTTGAAAGCTGCAGTTATAAAATTTCAAAACCTTTTATCCGCTGCAGTTTTTAAGAATTGGTTGTCAACTTTCCTCAAAAATTGTTGAAACCCAATTCATGAAGTTGAAATTTAGAGCAATTAGATATAGAGGGTGGAAGAAGTCCACTTAGTTATTTAATTATTAACTGATGGAATACAAGATTTCAGAGCATTGCAGTGTTGTAATATTACCAATAAAAGTGGGATTCCACATGTTAAGTTGTTTACTCGTATGCCGTTTTGCTTTCTCTTTCATTTTTAACTGACTAGTAGTAATTAATCCATGACACTAAGCAAGACAACGGAATCACATGAAGGAGGTCAAGAAGGCGAGGAAGAGGACGGGGAAGGAAAAGAGAAGAGGAAGCACGTTCCTTGGAATGTCGTGAATTTTTTCTTTACAAACTTTCCGCTGGAGTGGAACAAGGCCAATCTACTTGAAGTTTTCAAGGAAGTTGGGGAGCTGGCTGATGTATATGTGGCGTCAAAGGTTAGCAAAACTGGCCAAAGGTTCGGGTTTGCTCGCTTTTATCAGGTTGAAAACATTAAGGCTCTCGAAAACCGTAAAAATCGGATCAGGATCAGGAGTATCAAACTTAGAGCAAACATAGCTAAGTTTGAAAGACCACATTTTAAGTCAAAAAAAGCAGGTAAGAATGTTGATTGGGCGTTTGACATTCTGTTGTTCCCTTTACACACTTAGAAGTAACTACAAAGTAAATCTAATTGTGTTTATGACTGAGATTAATGTAATGATTAATTAACACTGATAAGTAAAACGTAAATATAAAAACACAAGTTTTTTCAACGTTTAAATTCTTATTAGAAATCAATCAAAGAATCTATTACCCAAGTGTTTGCGGAATAAACACTTGGGATTGAATAGACAAGGTATGGTGTGTTCTCCTTTCTAAACTCAAGTTATACTTGAGTGACAACAATAAAGACCCACTGAGCTATCTCAGGGATGTAGTTGCTCTTTGAAGGAGAAAAGTGGTTTTGTGAAAGTCTAAGCTTTTAATGCACAAAACTTAACCCATTTTTCTCAATCTGTTCCTATTTATACACAAGTATAAAAGAGAACTGATGATTAAAATACAAAAAGAATAAGCATGCGTGTCTGACAACTACAACAGTATTTGTCATTTCCAAGAACCAATAGGAATAGGCCAAAAGTCTTTCTGAGTGTCAGTTCTGACACTTCTTGACTTTTTCCGTTTTAGGGAAGGTTCGTTTCTGGCCCGATAAGACTTCTCTTTATCTCTTCAAACTCTTCCCGCCTAATCCCGCCTTTCTTTCAGACTTCAGGTTCTTCAGTCTACGCCTTCAGTCATCAATCACTTTATTGTTTTTGAGGAGACTGGGGTTCAGTGAGTTCTTGTCCAATACTCACTGAACCCATTACCTTCTTCTTTGGCTTAAGTGACACTCAGGGAGTTCCGCCTCACTGAGTGGTGAATCTTTCTTCTTAGACTCGTCCTGAGCATCTTGAATGTAACTCACTGAGTGACTGTTCACTCAGTGACTTAAGCTTGTTTTCGGTTGATTAACACTTGGCTTAATTTGTATTCAAATCCTGTTTTCAGGATCCTTGGGTACTGACGGACCCAACACATTCCTTTGAAACCGAATCATATACCCTCTGTTTCAAAGAACCAGAATGGAAGGTTACAAACTTCTTTGGTGGGTGAATCTTTTGTGATCCATTCATTATCAGAACTTGAACTGCTATGGAAATCTTTAAATGTTAAAGATTGCAAGGTTAATTATTCGAGTGGTCATAGTGTTTTACTGGAATTAAGAATATCAAAAAGGGGACTACACATCTTTTGTTTCCGATTGCGGTGGTGCAAAAAAGAGTGTAGAAGCGGGTGATACCAACACGAATGAGGAAAGTACTCTTGATGAGGACAGTTGTGAAGGAATATCAGGTGATAATAGCACTCCAATCGGAAAGGAAGTGAAGTCGGAAAAGGTTGTCGTCGGTGATAATCCGCCACAAAACACTGGTTTCAATTCAAAGGCAGATGTTACTTCTCCGATAAGTGTCCTGGTTCCCAATGACAAAAATTTGAATTTTGAATCACAATTTACGAAACCTGACATGGGGCAAAAAAGCGTTGACTGCAAATTGTGTTCAGATGCTTGTTTTGAGGAGTCATTATCACAAGATATGAGAGCTGCAGAAGAATCAAATCCTCGTGATTTGGATATGAAAAAGGATATTGAAAATCATGGTGATGGGCTTGTTTTACAAATTTACTTGAGCCCTACTAAGGAAAACGACACTGCTACAAAACTATGTCTTAGTAAACCCACTTATGACAAAGTTGGGCCCAGGAGTTCTTTTACTTTAACAGACCAGAAACAAAAAAAGGCACCACTTGTCTCATGCGACGATTCTTTGATGCATAAATGCAGAAAAAAGAAGAAAAAACGTCGCTCATTGAATCTCGTTCAAAGAAAAAACATGAAGAACAATTTCTACCGTGTTCGTCTTCAGAGATTTAGAGGGGCTTTGCTCGGTAAGATAAGGGAAAAGTACGATTTCTATGATGATGATGATTCGGATTCTGATTCCGAGTCTGCCATTATTATTAGATCTCACCGGGATTTGAGAGGATTGATTTAGTTTTATTTCGATAGGTTTTAGGTGTCATTCTAGGCGAGTCTACTTGTGTTTGGTTTTTCCTATTTTTGGTTGTTGTTGGCTTTTTGGGTTCATGTTTTCTTTTAAGAGGTGATCTTTAGGTGTTGGTTATGGTTGGGAGGTACCTATATGTAGGTGTCAGTTGTTAAAGGTGGTTTGAGCAACCTTTTCTTTTAGGTATTTGAATGTCGGTTGTTTGGTCTTTAAGTTGTACGTTATTTTAGCTTCTTGCTAGTTTTTATTTATAAAATCTCTTTGCCGTTTAAAAAAAAAAAAAAAAAAAAAAAAAAAAAAAATCGTATATTAAGATCAAGGCTTGAATACTAGATAAAGGATTCCACCTGGTAAGGAACAAGGCTTGAACAACGAGACAAGTTAGTTAGTTGAATTGATTTAATGAAAATTCAAATGATTGAATGCAGAAGAAGAAAACGTGTATTCTAGTCTCTTTAAGTGGGTGAAGGATGGAATTGGAAGATCCAATGGTCATCACTCCCTCACCTTTCACCTCACCGCCACATCACCATACAAAACATCACCACTCCTCTCACATTCATGTGCAATGGTCACCACTCTCGTCACTTTTCAAACATACCCTACACACACTTACAAATCAAATAAACAATAATAAAAACACTCAGTTTTGACGGTACCCGAGTGGTGATGGCAGTCACCTTTCGTCTTTCTTTTTTTTTTTTGCTCGTCTCACGCGTGAGGTGATGATGGGTGCAATGGTGTGAAAGGTGAGGAAGTGAGGTGGAAGGTGACCCTTACACGCATTGCACCTAGTTTAAGTTACTGTCCAATCTTCTTCATCATTCAAGAAAATAAAGCTTGCTTCATACAAAAAACTGCTAGAAACTGATTTCTACTTTCAGTTTATAAAAGACTAGATATTTTCTAAGGGGCAAATTCAGAAAATACAAAAAAAAATAAAAATTAACTACAATGTTTTTGAGTGACGGGCCCCAAGAGGCGGAGCCATCTGTTAACCGGTGATATTGGTTTTTGGTACTGTTATTATTTTGAGAAATTAAACATTTCTTAGGTAAAAAATATATTTAAAAAAAAATAAAACTGCAAATAATCAACCAATTATTAATTTAACCATTTTCAAAAGCTATTTACATACCTCATTATTTAAATCCATAGTCACATGAAACGCGGTACGCTCCGGTACGGGATCGAGAAACAGGAACGCGGTTCGCTAGGTTCCTAAAATTTGGTACGAAGAGGGGTAGGCTCATTTCGGTACGCTCCGGTTCGCTTTGGTTCGATGTACCATATAATTTGGTACGATGTACCCTATTTGGTACAATATACCATTATATATATATATATATATATATATATATATATATATATATATATATATAGGTTTTAATAGGTATTTATATATTTTATATACATATTTATAAACTTTTATTAATTTTATTTTTATATTTAATATTTTTAATTATATATTTTATAAAAATGTTGCAAAATTTACATCAAGTATGCTTTTAATTATATATTTGAGTAAAGCTCATTATTAATTAACATGAGCCCATTCCATTTTTTAACCATCCAAAGCCCAATTAAAAACAACCCATCCAATTAACTAATCCATATCCGGTGAAAACTGATATACACCAATCACTTTGACCTACCACTACAAACACTTCTCATAAAAAAATCCGCCCCCATCATTTCTCTGCTCCCACCCTCCTTCATCAAATCGAGCAAATCTCAACACTTGATTCTCCATCTCTTCATCAGCAAAAAATAGAACTACACAAACTGGTACGCTGTAGCGATTCACTTTGGTACGCCGTACCACTTCAATTTGGTACGCTGTACCAATCCATTTTGGTACGTCGAACCAATAGACTTGGGAACGCCGATTGATGTTGTTTGAGAACGCCGGATATAGCGATTCAGATCGCGATCCCGAGCGATCCGAGTCGCGATCGTACCGCGTTTAGGTACGAACGATCCGAAACGCGAAACGCGGCTGAGTCAGCTTTTCCTGTGACTATGTTCAAATCACTAACCAATTTTCATAGTTAATATGAACCTCAGCATGTAACAAGGGATACAGTAGCAACGTATAATAAACCGTGGAGACAAATTGCCGGTCCGAGCAATGCTTGATGAAACATAAACCATTTGATCGTATATAGTATCCCCGGACCCAGCATACTGGGCCGGGCATGCTGATCGTGTATAATATCCCCGGACCAAGCATACTAGGCCGGGCATGCTCATAACTCTTACCACGACAGAGCCAATATACATTATACACTCCAGTCTTGCCAAACCAAGACAAGGACGTACCCCGGTCCCTCCAGACCGGGACATCTCATATACTCAGCCACGGTCATTCCACCGAAAGCCAGATCTTGTGGGATTGTGTCTCCCACTTGATCTGACACTTACCAACTAAGGTAATGCGTAAGTTGACTTCCGCTCTGACATTCTACCTACTCGGTAAGGTGGTGTGTCAGCCCGCCGCTTCCCGAGGCGGCTACAGTAAGGCGTAAGTTGACTTCCGCTCTGACATCTACCTACTCGGTAAGGTGTGGGTCAGCCTGCTCATTCCCGAGGCAGCTACAGTAAGTATATGGGTAGTATAAATACCCCCATCTCATTTATTACTCCACCTAACTGCAATTACTTTCACCTAGTCCGCACATACCTCTTATCTCTCAAATAATATACTTACTCTCACACCGGAGGCCAACCGCGGAACCCCCCTTCCGCAGTAAGACTAACGGTGTTGCTTTTCTTAGCAGCTCAACGAAGTACTTAGTGCATGATCTGTACCCGCCAAGAGCTAGTCTAACCTAGATCTGGAGGCACGCCCAAGATTTGTACTAACAAGTTGGCGCCATCAGTGGGACCAGTTACACAACTGCGTTTCTAAAAAAAAAATTTACCATGACCAATCAAACAAAAAACCCCTCCCCATCCTAAGAACCTTCCACAGTACGGAACACCCATGAGAAGGGGAAGGGGAAATAAGGAGAGCAACATGTAGACTCTCTTCCAAATGAGGCAATAAGGGCGTTCTGTGACAAGCATTACCATCAACTATTGCCCTTAATGGCTGAAAAGGTCCATATGGAGAAAATGGGACAATTAAAAACCCGTCTCGACTTCGAGAACGAGTCACGGGAGGATTCATACTCCTGGGAACCATCCCGATATGTTGAATCAAGAAGTAGAAGAAAGCGGAAGACAAGCCCCAGTGCGAGGCCTGAACCTTCTGGAAGTTCCTACTCCCGGAGTGTTTTCTCCAGACTTAGTAAAGAACCCGAAGATAACGAGGAAGGGGCCAAGCACCCCCGGTCGGCCGTATTCACTCGTTTAGGGGAACGGAGAGAAAGTGTTAAGTCACGTCTAGGGGAAAGAAAACCGGACGTATTTTCCCGTCTGAAGTCTAAGAGCCCGCTCGAAGGGAGTGTAGAGGTGAAGCTAGACGTTACAGACGAGATGGACGACCTTTCATGGAAGGAAGTCCGGATAGCCCAAGAAGAAGCCCAAGTCCGACCTATAGCTACGCCCCCCGTTCAAGGGAGAAAGGCGGCGGGTCTGGATCTGCTAACTCTGGGTCTAGGCGTCGAAGGGACCGGACACCGGAGGGAAACGGAGACTATGATGGAGGATATTGGGAAGCCGGGTCAGAGAAGAACAAAGGGAACGCGGACGATCTTTATCGCGCGTACGACATTGATGACAAGGATCCTTTTACGCAAAGGGTCAGAAACTTTGAATTCCCAAGAAGGACCCGAATGCCCTCCAATGTAAAAACTTATGATGGAACAGGAGATCCGGAAGACCACCTGAAATTTTTTTGTACCGCAGCCAAAGTCGAACGATGGGCTATGCCCACTTGGTGCCACATGTTTAACTCCACCCTGATGGGCCATGCTCGAATGTGGTTCGATGAATTACCGGCCGAGAGCATAGACAACTTTGAAGACCTCCGCAGAAGTTTCTTATCCTACTTCCTCCAGCAGAAGAAATACACCAAAGATCCGGTGGAACTCCACCTCATTAAGCAAAAAGAAGGAGAATCCACAGCAACATTTGTCGACCGCTTCAAAGCAGAAAGTATGCACGTGAAGGGCGCCCCCGAGTGCATGAAGGTTTCGGGATTCGTACACGGGATTAACAACCCAGAGCTAATCAGGAGACTCAATGATAGAATCCCCAAGACGGTCGACGAAATGTGGAAGGTCACTACGGCCTTCATCCGTGGGGAAACAGCCGCGGCAAATGTGTCAAGGAAAAAACAAGACCGCTCTTCATGGAAATCTCACGAGGGGGGATCCCGGACGTCCCACAACCAGAATTTTGAAAGGAAAACAGAATTCAAAGGGAATTCAAGGCCGGACCGGAGAAAGAATGACCGCTTCACACCCCTAACAAAAAAACGAAAGGAGATTCTAGCAATGGATGCGGTAAAATTCACAGCTCCACCACCTATGGCAAGCCCGGTTGAATCAAGAAATAAAGACAAATATTGTGAATTCCACAGAGAAAAAGGACATCATACGGACGAATGTTTCCAATTAAAAAGGCAGATTGAGGATGCGGTCAGATCTGGCCAGTTGGCACACTTGGTAAAAGAAATCAAGAACGGAAGCCAAAAGGGCGGGTCCGCTAAAGGTGGCAAGAAGGAAGCCGCGGCCAAGGACAAAGGCCCAGCGATATTCATGATACAGCCTTGAAAACGAACTATGAAGCAGAAGGTACTCTCTAGTAACGGGCCTAATTTGGAGATATCCTTCCCTCCAATAAAGGAGGACGACTGGGAAGACCATCCATTGGTGATAAAGGCTGAGGTGGGCGGACACCACGTACATCGGATGTACGTGGACAATGGAAGCGCCTCCGAAGTCCTTTACGAACATTGCTTCAACCGACTGAGTCCAGGAATCAAGAAAAGGATGATCCCCGCTATTGCCCCTCTTCTCGGTTTCAGTGGCGAACTATCATGGCCCTTGGGGCAGATTCTGTTAGAAGTTACCCTAAGTGATGAAGAAAACTTAGCAAGCGCTTGGATGAATTTCATGGTGGTTAGATCATCCTCTCAATACAATGGTATAATCGGGCGGCCGGGGATAAGACAGCTGAAAATGATCCCTTCCACGGCCCACGGAATGATCAAATTCCCCACCCAGGGCGGAGTGGTCACGTTATACAGTGAAAAAATGATCCCGGCAGAATGCAAAATGGTCGTGGAACCCCAGCCGCAGCAAGACCCTGAAGAAACCCCGAAAAAGGACGGGATTCAAGTAGCAATACACCCAGAATTTCCGGATCAGACAGTCACCATCGGAGGAAGCTTAACGGACCCGGGGAAGAAGGATCTGTGTGAATTACTAAAAGAAATCTGGATATTTTCGCCTGGCAACCATCCGACATGACCGGAGTACCGCGGAGCGTAGCAGAACATAAACTCAACATCCGAGAAGGGTATGCCCCGGTGAGGCAAAAGAAACACGGGTAAGCTCCGGAGCGGAACAAGGCAATTAATGAGGATGTTTCAAAATTAGTTGAAGCCGGTATAATGAAAGAAGTCCACTACCATGACTGGCTGTCAAATCCGGTCTTGGTGAAAAAGTGTGACGGAAGCTAGAGAATGTGTGTAGATTTCAAAGATCTAAACAAAGCATGTCCTAAAGATTGCTACCCCCTTCCGGAGATTGACTGGAAAGTTGAGTCACTCTGCGGATACACCTTCAAGTGCTTCTTGGACGCATACAAAGGATACCACCAGATTCAGATGGCCGCGAAAGATGAGGGAAAAACCGCCTTCCACACAAACCAAGGTATTTTTTGCTATAAGAAAATGCCCTTTGGATTGAAAAATGCAGGGGCCACATACCAGCGGCTAGTGGACAAAGCGTTCGAAAGACAGATCGGAAGGAACCTTGAAGTGTATGTTGACGACCTGGTAATTAAGAGCCATTCAGAGGCGGAAATGCTAAGAGACGTGGAAGAAACATTTGTGACACTCAGGAAGATAAACATGAAGCTAAACCCAAAGAAATGCACCTTCGGAGCAGAAGAAGGAGTATTCTTGGGCCACGTAATCAGCAAGAAGGGAATCAGGGCTTGCCCGGAGAAATCGAGGTCGTTGCCCGGCTACCCTCACCGCGGACTCTTAAAGAAGTGCAAAGCTTAAAAGGAAAATTGGCAAGTCTAAACCGTTTCCTGTCAAAGTCCGCGGAAAAGTCCTTACCATTTTTCAAAACATTGAAGAAGTGCATCAAGAAAAGCGACTTTCACTGGGTACCTGAAGCGGAGCAAGCATTCAAAGAAATGAAGCAACACATCACCAATCTTCCCACCCTAACGGCTCCCCAACCAAGAGAAGAATTGATCATGTATTTGTCCGTGGCTAAAGAAGCCTTCAGCGCAGTCCTTTTAGCAGAAAGAGGACCGCGTCAGGAGCCCATTTACTTCATCAGCCGCACATTGCAAAGTCCGGAAATAAACTACAGCCCAATGGAGAAGTTGGTTCTGTCACTGGTGCACGCGGCCAGAAGACTCAAGAGATACTTCCAAGCACACCCAATAGTGGTCATTACGGACCAACCAATCAAACAGATGCTGGCAAAGACAGAAAATACTGGCCGAATGGCTAAGTGGGCTATAGAACTCAACGGACATGACATCAATTTTAGACCCCGGACAGCCATAAGGGGACAAGTGTTAGCTGATTTCATCGCAGAGGTTCTAGAAGAAGAAACCCCGGAAACAGAAGCAACCGCGGAAGATTTGCCGTATGTTGAGCCATGGAACTTATACACCGATGGGTCATCTTGTCAAGAAGGATCCAGGGCAGGCCTAATCCTTATAAACCCTGAAGGTACAGAATTCACTTATGTTTTAAGATTTGAATTTAATGCATCCAATAATGAAGCAGAGTACGAAGCATTGTTGGCGGGCTTAAGGATAGCAGAACAGATGGGGTGAAGGACCTATCTGCGAATGTGGATTCAAGGTTGGTCGCGAATAAGATAAATGGTACATACGAGGCTAAAGAAGAAAGCATGGTGCGATACCTTGCAAAAGCCAAAGCCTTGATCGAGAACTTCCAGACGTTCTCCATAAAACAAATTCCGCGGAGTCAGAACAAGCAAGCGGACGCACTAAGCAAAATAGCCTCCACCAGCTTCGCCCACCTAACAAAGCAAGTTCTGGTTGAAGTCTTAAAAGAAAAATCAATAGAGGAAAGAGAAGTGATGGCCGTAGTAGAAGAAGAATGAATCACTTGGATGACCCCGCTCCTCGAATATTTGAAAGATGGAGTACTTCCCGCGGATCAGAAACAAGCAAGAAAGCTAAAGATCAAAGCAAGACAATACTCCATCATCAGCGGAGTCCTGTTCCGCAAATCATTCCTGGAGTCGTGGTTACGATGTGTGGGTCCGACACAGGGAAACTATGTAATCAGAGAAATTCATGAAGGTTCATGCAGCATGCACTCCGGACCACGGGCTATCGTGGCAAAGGCGTTAAGGTCCGGATATTATTAGCCCACAATGCACAGGAATGCAAGAGAGGTAATAAACAAGTGCCAAGACTGTCAAGTGCACCGGCCGGTTCCCAAGAACCCCCAGCATAACCTGAATCCTATCACCTCTCCTTGGCCGTTTTACAAATGGGGCATAGACATCTGCGGCCCATTCCCAGAAGCTCCAGGAAGAATCAAATATCTGATAGTAGCAATAGACTACTTCACAAAATGGATAGAAGCCAAAGCTCTCGTAACCATCACCGGCAATCAGGTCAAAAAGTTCGTATGGGATAATATCGTGTGCAGATTCGGCTTGCCGGGGGAAATAGTTGCGGATAATGCCAAGCAGTTCAGGGACAACCCCTTCAAAGACTGGTGTGAAAAGCTTAACATCAAACAGCGGTTCGCATCAGTAAGACATCCGCAGGCCAACGGGTTAGTTGAAAGAGCTAACAGAAGCTTGGGAGAAGGGATCAAGGCAAGAATTGACCAAGGAAGCCGGGATTGGCTGGAAGAGCTGCCGCATTTCCTCTGGGCGCATAGAACAATGATAAAATCCAGCAACGGGGACACACCATTCTCACTTACCTATGGGACGGAGGCCGTGATCCCTGTGGAAATTGGCATGCCATCTCTCCGATGTGCCCTATTTGACCCAATAGCGAACGAGGAAGCCTTACAGGTGAACCTAGACCTCCTGGAAGAAAGGCGAGAAGTCGCGGCTATTGAGGAGGCAAGAAGCAAGTCCAGAATGGAAAAATACTACAACGCCAAAGTCCGCGGCAAAACCTTTAAGCCAGGAGACTTTGTGTACCGCAACAACGATGCCAGCCTGGTTGAGAACACCGGAAAGCTAGGCCCCAAGTGGGAGGGTCCGTACGAAATTGTTGAAGCATTGGGAAAAGGAGCATACAAACTCCGGAACCAAGACGGACAAGATCTACCCCGGACATGGAACATCCGGAATCTCAAAAAATGTTACTTGTAATCTAATGTAAGTATTCCCATCTTTTGTAGCTGACCGCGGTTTAAATCCGGCAGCGGGAATTTACTTTAGTACTTACCATCTTTTATGTATATAGTCAAATTAATGATATGTGGTGTCCGATCAACTCCACAAATCTTCTAAAAATTTACTTGTCATTTTTTGTCTTTGTCATATGCATACGTAAGTCGGAAAACAACTCCGCAGTTCCAAAAATGCGTAAGAGGCATTGCAAGCCCGGCATGAGGACATTGCACCTCCAACTAAGGCATATAAGTGGTATTGCAAACCCATTGACCTACCAAGCTATCCCCGGAAATCCTAAGTACGGACACACAGAGATAGTCAATTAAGTCCGGCCATATAAGCCCCGGCAAAAACAAATATATAACATAAAAAAAAAGTGTTAATACACATCAAAGAGGTTAGGTTATATTCATTCAGAGATTACAAAATACATGGATGCATCCATCCGGAGTACATTTCAAAAAACTAAGGGATTAAAAGCTTCACAAGATTTGCGGTAGGACAGATATAGTCAAAATATCTCCCAAACAACAACCGCAGGAAACTAACTCTCAAGATTCTGGGACTCAAGAATAGAAGCATCAAACATGTCATCATGTTTAATACCACCATCTCCGGTCGAATCAGCCACTGGTCTAGACGGGGCAACAATATTCAAAGGCTCAACAGCCGCAGTCTCAACAACCTTAAGATCAGAACTGGACGAAGGTCCGGACTTGGTAGAAGTAGGAAGAACAGCGGCAAGACCCTTGTCACTATAATCAAACTCCTTCCCATACCTACTGTTCTTATACTCCTTATAAGCTTGAAAGGCCCTAGGACGGCCGGTGACCAGCCTGACTATGGCCTCCGAAAGAATACGCTCTTCCGCAACCGGAGGTTTAAAAGTGAACTCCGTAGTCCCAGGTCGGCGGTCCTCCTCTAAGACCAGCTGCGCCATTAGATATTCAAGGGGGCATCCTTACACGCCTCAAGAGAGTTCAGCAGAGGAAAAGACACATTCGCTAACCGCTCCACTGACTCATCAAAGTGCTTCTTCGCCAAAGGGTCGTAAGCTTCTACTTGTTCAAGCTTAACACCCTTGGCCCCATGAACGACCCCGACCTCCAGCCCTTTACGGATCCCCTCCGCTATGGCTGCGGAAATGCACCCCCCCCCCCCAACTTGATCTTCAGTTCCTCGGATTCTTTAAATTTTAGAAAAGCATACCTGAATCCGTGACCAATAACCCAACGACGCCCTTCAACAGCTTTCAACACTTGAGGGAAGAGCTCTGTATCAAATTCTTCGTTGATCTCAATCAACCTCTTCTCTAGCTCAGACAACCGCTCCCCATAGAAGGTCTGGCACTCACCAAACATTTTATCCATCTGCTCTTGAATCTGCTTCTCTTGGGTACTGCAGATAATCTCCAAACCAGCCACCTGTTGACCCAACGCTTCATTTTTGCCGCGGAGCTCTAGAATTTCGGAAGCCAGCTCCGCATTCTTCTGACCTAGTGAACTAACCATGGTCACCGCTGGAGACAACTTCTTAACTTCATCCCGGAGTTTACCCAGCTCCTCATCCTTAGCTTCCACGGCCAATTGCAGATTAGATACTTGGCCGCGGATATCAGAAGTCCCGGTACACTCACTTTCCAACTTAGCCAGCTTAGCTCTCAGATCAACAATCAGCTTCCCCTTCCCCTCCAACCGTTTAACCAGCTTAGAATTTCGGTACAACTCGTTCTCCAACCGTAAGCGGACCTCCGAATTCACACACACTTGGCGAGCGGTAAGCAGACTGTGTTCATTCATTAGGTCTTCATCAGCCATCCCCCTCGTCACAGATGCATACCCCGGGGTGGCCACATTGTCAACGATGCTGCGGCAGACCCAAGGGTCGTCCATCTTAAAACCATTAGTGGCTAACCACTTCGGAACATAGGTGGAAGAAGTCTTAACAGTGTCGACCGAGACAGACCGATAGAAATCCTCGGAGTCACTCAACTGCTCTTTCCCGGCCTCAGAATGCCCGGATGTACCCTCCTGATGACCTGACTCCGGCATCTCAACCTCCGGAACCAAAGACCCTACGTGTACGGACTCAGTCTGATCCGTGTCCAGTCCATCAAAACCCTTAACCCCAGAATGTTCATGAGCAGCAGGAGTAGTGGAAGACGAAGTAAGGACGGTTGTATTCCTCATAATACCAGCGTCCGAATGAGGCCCGGAAAGCATCAAGTTAGATCCCGACTCATCATGAAGTTCAAATATTGGAGGGTCTTCCTTGGGAATCTCACCTAAAGAATAACAAAACGTATGTCAGAAAAAAAAACATACCAAAAAAAAAAAAAAAAAAAAAAAAAAAAAAAAAAAAAAGACAAGGAAGGAAATAAGCAAATTGTACCTGACCCAATTGCGGTCTCTTGGCGAGTTAGCTTCTTTTTCTTCTTAGCCTTCTCCGGCTCCTTCTCAGTCTTCTCCGGCTCGCTGATTACAACCCTTTTTTTTCGGGCTTTCTTCTCAACCTTAGCCGCTTCTATTTCATCCGCAACAGTGTGCTCCACCACATTCAACACATCCTCGCGTGGCTCAACAACACGCCCAACCGTTTCCGCTCTCAACGTTTGCTCATCCTTCTGTAGGGTGCGTTGCCCGGTCTTCACCTTGAAGACGTCCGGTTGGGAAATATAAGAAAACAAATCCATCTCTACAAAAACAAGAAAATAAATTTAGACGCAGAAGTACACAAATAGAAAGAAGGGACACAAGTCTAAGACCCACCCGAATCATCCGGCCGTAAAAAGGTCGGGCGGCAACTATCATCATCCCAGGTTTGGCTTAAACCTATGACATTCAGAAATACCTCCGGATATTTTTTGAAAGGGGCCCTATTGGTGTCAAGGAGCCGCAACAACTCAAGATCCAAACCCTCGTTAGAAGGAGGAGGGTCGCGGTCCACGGACGCCTTCTCATACCATGGAATGTCCAAAGGAAAGATGGTTTTCTTTATAAAAAAGAAACGGTCCTTCCAGTTCTTGACTGAATCTAAGGCGGAAGTATATCAGACGGGGACAACTAAAGATTTGGGACCTTTCCTCTTCTCAAGGGTCAACCAACCATGGTTAATGCCGCAATAATAGAACTTCCTAAATAAGTTAACGGTGGGGACACCACCATGGACGCGACAAAGAATTTCAAAATGACTAACCCTACATGCTGCTAAAACCGACAACTGTGATAGGTGAATCTGGAAATACTCCAGAACACGAAGCAAGAACAATGAGAGGGGAATCCTAAAGTTACCTAATTCAAAAAACCTAGTATACACACCTATCTTCCCTTCCGGGGCATCCCTAATAGTTTCTAGGGGTCCCGGTGCTTGACGCTGAAGATGGCCATGAATTTAATATTTCTCACAAAAACTATCTACATCCACCTAAGATAATGTAGAGGTCACAGTACTTATATGATCAGGTGCCATTCTAAAATAATCAAATGACGAATTGGAAAGAAACCTAACCTGAGAACCTAAGGTCCGGGAATAAAAGAAGCAAAGAGAACGAAGGCGGAAGGTGTTCTTGTTTTTTAGAGAGAAGGAAAATTATTAACTGTGTGTGAAAAAGTTTAACTGTGGTGTAAATCTTGGTATTTATAATCACACGCGCACGTGCTATCACTTCTATCGGACGGCCACAAAACAGCCACATCCCCGGATACTTATTGAACGGTTAAAGATCTACCCAGATGGACCGCCACGATTGTCGCAGAAAACGCACGGTTGGGCTGCCATAGACGTCACATCAGTCAGTAAATGCGTGGGTGAAAAACGTTTCACGATTACCCATGACATGCTGTCATCACCAACCACGCGATAAGTGGAATGTCTAGTCAGCAACATGGGCCACGTAGCAATATCAACCGCGGACGCTACAAAATTCTCCAACAAGGCGCGGCTTCTCAAAGCCGCGTAATGAATAAATAAGTCTAGAACACTTGCCCTTCAAAAAGACAAGTATACTAGACTGGGGGACTTGATCGTGTATAGTATCCCCGGACCCAGCATACTGGGCCGGGCATACTGATCGTGTATAGTATCCCCGGACCCAGCATACTGGGCCGGGCATGCTCATAACTCTTACCGCGGCAGAGCCAATATACATTATACACTCCAGTCTTGCCAAACCAAGACAAGGACGTACCCTGGTCCCTCCAGACCGGGACAACTCACATACTCAGCCGCGGTCATTCCACCGAAAGCCAGATCTTGTGGGATTGTGTCTCCCACTTGATCTGACACTTACCAACTAAGGTAATGCGTAAGTTGACTTCCGCTCTGACATTCTACCTACTCGGTAAGGTGTGTGTCAGTCCGCCCCTTCCCGAGGCGGCTACAGTAAGGCGTAAGTTGACTTCCGCTCTGACATCTACCTACTCGGTAAGGTGTGGGTCAGCCTGCTCATTCCCGAGGCAGCTACAGTAAGTATATGGGTAGTATAAATACCCCCATCTCATTTATTACTCCACCTAACTGCAATTACTTTCACCTAGTCCGCACATACCTCTTATCTTTAAAATAATATACTTACTCTCACACCGGAGGCCAACCGCGGAACCCCCCTTCCGCGGTAAGACTAACGGTGTTGCTTTTCTTAGCAGCTCAACGAAGTACTTAGTGCATAATCTGTACCCGCCAAGAGCTAGTCTAACCTAGATCTGGAGGCACGCCCAAGATTTGTACTAACACCATTTATGGGCGGTTTGAACAAGAATGTCTTTAGATGTTGACTAAGAAGTGTAGCACATGCCCAATAAGTGCATATCTTGAACATCCTTACAGTTGATGTTACCTTTGGTTTCCTAGTGAGAATAATAGGACTTGTATCGTGGGTTAGCTTTTTTAAGGACAAGTGGTGTGATTATTGTGCATTGATGGGTGACCCGCAACCGAGTGATAATATGTACTTATTGGGTCAATGTCACCAATTTATAGCCTTACACATCCTTTGCTGTAAAATGTGTTGTTGGGTGGGGGTTGGAAATGGGTAGAAAATGGTGCGGGTCAAAATGGTCCACTTGTGAAAACTGTTCATATGGGTCGAAGACGAAAATGAAGGCTTGTCCCGTGGAATTTTCTTTTAAATGTCATAATACCAAATTATCCAATGCTATATTTATAACTAAAAATCATAGATTGAAAGACAGTCACTACTAATGATAATAACGAGGATTGTAACCCGCGCTTCGCTGCGGGATTTTGGCTAAAGAAGTATTTTAATCTCCGTTTTGTTTATTTTGGTTCTGCAAAATTGTGTTTGGTCGTTACTTTGAACATATAAATGCATTTGTATGGGAGCTGGGTGAGGAAAAGACATTTTCCCTTTATGGAAAAGCATTGTAAAGGAAGCTTTGTGCTGAGCCTCCCAAAACTCCATTTAATCCACCGACATGACCTAATGGAGCAGTATGCAAATACACCTGTATTTAAAGATTGAACCATGAATAAATTGATATCTATCACAATAAGTTAAAGGGAAAAGAAAGTAGAATTGTACATCATCCTCACTGTAACCAATAGCAGCGAACGACCCAAAATCTCCTTAAAACCACATCTTTGCAGTTGTTCAAACAGTACATATTGGGTGTTTGGAGTATCATTAGCTTATTAGCAGACATACTTGAAAAATTATCGCTAGTTGATCATCCGCCATTAAAGCCACATACCTAGTTGATCACATCTTCGCCACTAAAGCCAACCCGTATTCAATAATCCACATAAGCCTCTGTATCAGCAATGTTCCTGGTTAAACAGAAAATTATCGGAAACATCACAGAAAGAAACATATAAAGTAATATTTTTACAACTAAAGATAAAAGGTGGAAAAAAAACTTATGCTGGACAAAGGAATTTCTTTCTTAGTTTCATGTTTTGATGATTCCAAGAACTATAATCCCTAGTGAACGTCAACTTCTAAGGTCGGTCGCAAGATCTGAGTGTGATAATCTGTTTCACATCACCTGCAACAAAAATTCCTTAAATAACAGCAATGACTCAGATTTACAGCTACATACTTAAATAATAGATATCGGCGTATACGCTTATTTGTTTCAGATTATTAAATGGGTTAAATCAAAAGCTACCAATATCTCGATATTGACAGTTACAGTTTGCCGTTTTCCAAAAATGTTGTGCAATAAAAGATTAGGCTCAGATCTGTACATGTTGTTCAGGTCATAGAAGTATCTGAATTCCACAACGGCTGCAAAGAGATCCGGTTGCATAGCAGGCATATATGCTTTGCCATCCGGTCATTGCCTCACCAAGTTAGGATCAGAACATCATGCCGAAATTAGAATAATCATCACAGCCATAAAAACTTTCTTAAAAACAGTTTTACTTATATAATCCGTCAATAACCGGTTTCACAAAGGCGGAACAACCGCCATGGCTGCATTAGTGTAAACGCCCTGCCAAGATGCAGTTGCTCTCATACCTTGAACAAAATAGCCTATACTTCTTTGGGTCGTCGATACCTGAACATTGGTTGTTTATGACACTTAGATTGATCAGTAGTCTCAAAAAACGGACACATCCGGCATGGTTGCAAAGCTAATAGTTTCCCCGCCAACACACGGAGATTCATGTCTTTGATCGAAGCCGGTGAAATTCATCGTTGCCTCAAACACTCGCCGTGGCTGCAACCACAGTTGCCTCAAACACCCGCCATGGCTGCAATCACAATGGGATTGTGGCTGCCCCGCCATCATTGCCTCAAACACCCGCCATGGCTGCAACCACAATGGGATTGTGGCTGCCCCGCCAAGATACGGTGGTAAGTAAAATGTGCACCGAAAAGAAACCCACATTTTTTATGCCTTTTGCAACTAACACGTCAGCAAACCCATACCTGAAAAAAATTATAAGCCAAATGTTATGGCATGTTATAGCTTCACTAAGTTGAGACAGCTAACTGTTACGCAAGACAATATATCAGAATTAATAAAAATTGTCATAGTAAAACGCAACAATTATTATCAATAAATTTAGTCCTATTATAAGTTTCATTAGCATGTATATATTTTATTCGGCATGGTTGACATCTCTTTCTTTTTTTTTTTTTTTTTTTTTAAAAAAAAAAAAATTGACCCATCCGAAGATACATGAGTCAAAGCTGCAACATTGCATCGAAAATGAAAATTGCAACTGTTGACAAAGAGTGGCACTTGCAACAGCTGGTCATAGCAAAAACACGATATAAGCAAGTTCATTCATTTGAGTATGTGTTGTAAGTTTGTAACAATGGTGTTTGTATGACTGAATTAAAAATGAAATATGATGGTGATGAAAAAGTGGTAAGAAAGAATTAGTTGAAGAAATGCAGTACGTACGAATAGTAATGCAAGAAAATAGTGAGGTATTTTTTGTTACTTACTTGTTGCCCACGCTCATTTTGCTATTTTATTTCTTTTTTATTCAAACCATGAATCTTGTACTTTGATATGTTTACATGTGACTGCCTTCGGCTATTACAGGCTGGCGAATCACCCAAATCACCATCCCTTTCTTGCCTTCGCTATATTCTCACACAACGCCTAAAAAATATCACCATTTTCCAAAATTACTTCCCGCAAACACATTGTTTCACCTTCTTCAATGTCCATACTGTCATGGACTTCCAAATCCGACTCAATCAAATCCGGCTTCAACCGGTTAAATCCTACCTCTAACACCTTATTCCTACTTAATAAAACACAGAGCAAATGTGAGCTTAACTTTACCAAATATATGCTACAGCGCAAGTCATCGCTGTTACCTTTTTTGTGACGCTGTTTCTTTTTAATCTATAGATTGAAGAACATATTATAGTGCATAGTAACGGATCTGCAAAGAAAACTGTTAAGCTAAAAGAACCAATAAAATGAAACAGTAAAAGTGCTATTGCTTACGGTTATACCTTTTGGATGATATAAGCACCTAGACATTCATCAGCATCATCGAGCTTATCTTTGATGGCGGGAACTAAAGTGGATAGATGAACAAAAGCAGCACCACCTCCAGGGACGATTTCTTCCTCTATGGTTAATCCCAAACACACCTATATAATCATTTTCAAATATTCAAATACGAAAGATACCCATGAATTCAAACCACTTGATCTTCAAAACCCATATAATCATTTTCATTATCTGTAATCTTAAGTCGTTTCTTAGATCAAAATGGCCGAAACCCTATGAGAGCTGTTTTTTTCAGTTGTAAACAACTACTGCACACAGTTTTTATGTTTGAAAGGAGGCGGTCAAACATGTATACATTCAATAGCAGATATATCCGAAGCACGTTTTAACAATAATGCATTAAAATGGTGTTCAGAAATGGCTATAATAAGCTTAAAGTCATGCATATGTTAAAATGAAAAAGTGAAAAATAGTTGTACCTATTTGTGCACGTGTCCGTATTGGGTCGGGTACGTTCTGAATTTCTTGTCACAATAGCAGGCCGGAGCATAACTACTCCTGAAAATTGGAAACATTATTATATATCAAAAAGTGTATGAATTAAGGAATAAATAAAATAAAATATATCAACAATATGAATCTGATATATTAACAATATGAATCTAATATATCAACTACACCATGTATATCATAAATCACAAACACGCAGATTACATAAACCTGCAAAACAACTTACCTTACCTGGTGTTGATGATGCTCACTAAATGATTCCTTTGAAATAAACAAATATTCAGGCTGAGATTGAATTAGAGCTGAAAAAAAAAAAAAAAAAAAAAAAAAAAAAAAAAAAAACCAATTGTATAACCAAAAAACTGTAGTACAAATAAAAGTGGATTAAAAATTACCTCAACATCAGTTATGGCCTGTTCAATTCGAGGAACATATGGCGCCATAAGCTCAAGTGAGCAACCTCGTGAGCACAAAAAAAACCCTAAAATCTACCCAAAAAAAAAACGAAATCAGCAAAACACCCAATTATGCGAAAACCCTAATTTCAAGATTCAATTGTTAAGTGGTAGTAATTGTTAAGCTTTTGTTTACCGACGAAACTAATGAAAGGCACACAAAATCGAAGAAAAGGTAAAAGTTATAGATATTTAGTTAGGGTTGATAAACTTACACATTTGATTTTTCTCCTTCTTAAATCCTTCTTCATTCTGCCTCTCGAGTGGATTTGCATTTGGGTTACATGTGTAATCGAAGGTGTGTTTTGGTGTCCAGATAATGGGAAGGTGGGGGTTAGGGAAACGGGTTATGAAATTTGTGGGAGAGGGTTCTGGAATTTGTGGGAACACTTGTTGGTTGCTTGGGTCGGGTATGGGTGAAAAAAAAATGGTTGGCTATAAGGTTGCCTAAACGGATGGCTAGAGGCCATGGTGAACAGTGCCTTCTATGAACAGTACACGGGTTTTATACTATATATATAATAATCTGAAAAAATATCATAAATGTACATCATCACTCATATTAAAGCTAAAAAAGTTCAATGTTACCAACCCAACAAATCAAGGATTGAAAGAATGGAAGGAGTTTAATTTTGCCCACATTTACCCATATGAACCTTTACATTGTTTAGTGGGAATTTAAGTTGGCACATTCGGACCGGTCCAGGCATAAAAGGCAACCCACACAAACACCAGACACAACAAGAGGTTTCAAATTGAAGTACCAAATTTGGGGGATTCGTATCCATATTGCTTGTAATAAGCTAAAAGTCTTGTAGTGAGTGAGCATGATCATCTATTAAACCAAGTTCACATGCCTAATTACCCACATGGCACTTCCGGTTATATTGCATAATTACTTGAACCATCATCATGAATATTAGAAACATTGATCTCACTTCTAATAATCTCATGTAACTGGTATCTTAAGCTCTAGCATCTTGCTAGAGCCTTTTGTTTATAAAATTTATGCCGTTAAAAAAATAAGCTTAACTTTTAATTTATTTCTTAAATTGGCATGAACATTAATAAATTAAAAAAAAAAAAAAAAAAAGAAAAAAAAAAAGAAGCAATATACGAACACAAGATGACTTGATAAATTGCACCCAATCTGTATACGTAAATACAATGATCTCATTTTCATACGATTATATGCCCACCAAACGGTCTTTACTAAATATCTGGTAAGTTAATAGTGAATAGTTTAGTACGTAAAAATCTTGAAATGTGGAAGATTTGAATAGGTTTACATCTCCATGTCAGTAGACATTCACGCTTTACGAGGCTAGACCTCCTCATGAGATAGCGAATCACCTTGTATTATACTCAAAAAAAAAAGTTGAATTAGCTTTATTTTTTTCTTTTAACAGAAAAAATTTATATTAAGATAACTAGCGAGAAGCTAGGATTACTAAAATTCCTAAAATACATCAGTTAAAAGGCCACAACTAAAACAACGAGCACTTCTATGAAACAACCCACATAACTTACGCCAAAACAATGACTCAAGGAACCAACACCAAACACCACCGAAGTGTTGAATTAGCTAGACTTTCATAAAATGAGAGAGTAATCATAGTAAAAGTAGATGCATTGATCTCATTGCTAACACAAACATCAATCTATAGTAATGCGATTAAATTTTCATTTACTTAGAATATTATCCATACCTTGCTTGCCTACTCAAAAGGCACCATTCTCAGGGTCTTCTCCTTGCAAATTAATCTGTCTTTATCTTTGTCACGATACTACCATCTAGCTGATCAAGCAAAAGTAGTGTTTCCATGTATGAATGCACCAAAAATGAATACTTTTTTCCAAAAAACCCGGTTTCAGTAATGTTTTTTGAGTCAGGTTCATAAAGAGCAAGTGGCTGTTTAAGATCGTTTCTACAGTTCTCTTGTCTTTCAATTAAAATTGCACCACACTTTGTGAATCCCAATACTGTATTTAATGAAGTATCTGGTACGTTTATGGTGTAAAACTGAGTAAAGGAATTTGGAACACCATTATCCAACATCCATATTGCACAAAGTTGTCTCCCATTAGTGATCATATTGTATTCAAGAACAACTAGAGACTCCCTTAGCTTAGAGATGGACAAACTTTTGTTTTTGAAACTCAGTAAACTCTCTGGGAGATGTATTTCTCTAAATTCTTCACTCTTTAGATCAAATGAAATAATTATATTAATATATCTAGATCCAGTATTTAACCTAACCATATCAAATGCAAGCCAATAAATAAACCCATCTATAACTACCTGAGACTTTTCTAATCCAATTGTTGCATGAGGCAGCTTTCTGTACGGAGTTCTCCAAGCACGTGAGCTTAATGTAAAAACCTTAACTTGATAAGGGTGGCAATTTACACGTTTCATGGTTCCAGCCGAAGGGATGTCCTGTGGAATCATGATAACCTTTGGGTCAAGAGTAAGAGGACAAACCCCAAAACCTACAACAGTCTCATAAGCTATACCAGACACACCGGGAAAATTGATGGCTACAGATTTTCTTATTGAAGGATTCCAGATAAAAGCCATCATTGTTTTAGAGTACTTATAATAACCGGAAAAGCAGAACAATCCACAAGAACTACTGACTTCTACTGAATCGGTAAGCGAGTTAGCAGACTGTGGAAGAGTCAGAGTGAACTTGTGTTGAGGGAAAGTTTCATCGTCTATGATCGAAATAAGCCTATTGCGGGTACCATAATAATAATCATCTTTGTAACTTATTAACAGACGTTGTGGCTGAGCTTGGCAGACATTGTAGCCGGCAATAAATTCAGAGCTATCTATCAAAGACTTCCATGGCTTTGAGACGGATCTGAATTTTATCAAAGACTTAACAGGAAGCTTTTTGATGATTTGTTCTTGGATATCAAACGCGATGTGGTCTAACATTGTAACTTTCCTCTAAACTAAACAAAAATAATAAGAGATTGATTAGCATACACGGAAATCAAGTGCTCAAATAGCTAATGGTAAAAGATATCATACCTTAGAATTAGGTTAGGATAAATGATATGATGATCAACCAAATCAACTTTTTTTTGCTGCAAACACACCAACCAAGACACCTTAAGGTTTAACCCTTTATATTCATAGCGACCTGCCTGTTTCTTGTTTTATGTTTGGGCAAAAGGCCTGATCGACTGGGCTTTCGTTTCCAAGCCTGACATATATGTAAAAACCCCAGTTTTTTAAAGCCCAAAATTGTTTAGGCTGGCCTTTAAGGCCATTTGCTGCGCTTTTAGGGCGCACATTTGCAACAACCCGGTTTTTATAAGCGTACTCGTACTTGAGTAATAATGCCATTGACAGGTACTTGTTTTTAGAAACAAATTCAATGCCTTAAAAATAAATCCTATACTACTATACTAGCCCTGGAATATAATTTTCTAAGTAAACAATTATATATGAGGTGCCACGCAAGGGATTTAACCGAGTAGTGTTATATGAGATGCCACCAACCTTGTGAATTCTAATATCGTTTGAGATAGCTGTGATGTTTATTTATTATTGTGAGATAAGTGGTATGGAGGTGTGACATAGGTACGTTCAAAGAAAAAAGGAACGCATACTTGGAAATTTTTGCATTTAATGGTGAAAGAAAAAGAAACATCTTGAATCATTTTATAGTGAAATTAATTTCAACTAAAATACTAAATACATGCACTTGTGTAACAACAATTCTCGGAATCAAAGATCAAACCAAAAGGAAAGTAACAAATTTCTGCATTTAGTATGCACATATAGTTGCACAACAATTTTTTCAGATTTGACTTCTAATGTCGAAGGGCTTCAAGCTTTTGACCAAAGAGTTTAAGGTATTCTTGATTTGTAGCTGTAACCTCCATCCACAACCAAATTTATCCCACTCACAAACTTTGACTCACCACTTCCCAAATACAAAGCTGCCTCAGCCACGTCTTCCACTGTCGGCACTACCCCTTTCAAGATGGATGAAGCACATATAATCTCATCTATCACAGACTTATCCAACCCGTTGCATTGGTCAGCATCGGGGTCGCGATGGTGCGGGGTGAAATACAATTCACCCTAATCCCGTGTTGTCCTAATTCCACACACAAGTTTTTCATCAACCCCACGACTGCATACTTTGATACCGAGTATGAGTACGGTGCTTCGCCGGAAAGCACCGATGCCATACTTGAAGTGAATATTATAGCCCCACTTTTCGCGGGAATCATAACCCTGGCAGCATGTTTGGCTACCAAGAATGATCCAAACACATTGACATCCAAAATCCGCTTCACATTTTCGCTATCAAAGTCTAGGATGGAGAAATCTGGGTTCCCTGGGATGCCAGCGTTGCTAAACACGATGTCAACCTTTCCAAACTTAGAAACCGCAGTGTCGATAACATTCTTTACGTCAGCCTCTTTAGTAACATCACAACGAACGTAGATAACTTCGCTCGGAGCAGACACAAAATCAGCACAAATTGAATTACCTCGATCGTCTTGGACATCAGCTATCAAAACATTGGCACCGTGCTTAGCAAATAACCTCACTGTGCTTTCGCCAAAGCCGCTAGCACCACCAGTGATTATGGCAACTTTCCCTTCCAATCTGTAATAAAACAACCAATATAACATGTTAAAACAATAAAAAAAATAATAATATCTGAATTCTTCTATCTAACTGTCATATCACAAACTGTGCTTTCAATTTGTGCCTTAAATAGAAGGATAGAAACAACATATTATTTGCTAAAATCTGCATTAAAACTATAAATTTTAAAAATATATTACATACTTTTACAATTGGAATAATAAAGAGTAACAAAATATATCTCTTAGAAATGAATATACCTTTTAGAAATGAGAGAGTTCATCGTTTTGAGAAAGATAGGAGAATAGGAGATGGATATAACTTATGAATTTGGCGATTACGTCAACTATTTATTAGCTCGCAAAATAGCATGGGAACGCGAATATTTGAATAATAACTTTACGACATAAAACTAATACGGAGTACATTTTTGGCATATATGCCAAGAAAAATATTCACAAATAACGTTGTTGAGAATCAAACAAGTACCGTAGTAACTAACAAATATTGGGCCATACCTTCTAAAAAGTTCGTAACTAACAATAAATGTCCTTTATAATGAACGAACTTTTAAAAAGTCTCTCTTGCTAGATTTTTCACAAATTAAATATTGAAACGAACGACTAAAGTCGATTTTTATTATTTAAAATATAAAGTTAACACTAAAATAGAATATCATAAAAAGAGTAATATGAGATAGAATAATATGAGATAGAGAGACTATATGTTAGAGCGTTAAAGCGTTAGGGTGGAGGGAGTGGTTTCACCAACACCTCCCTTCACCAATTTTCCACATCATCAATACCCAATAAAAACCTTCTAACTCACACTTCACCAATTCACCCAAATTTTCACCAATTTGGTGGCATTGGTTTCACCTAATCACCAATTTGCCACATCACCTTTTATTTTCCATATATCTTTTATATAATAAAACAAAACCCCTAGTGGGAACTTTTACATTTCAAAAAAATCAAATCATACCTTATTAAGTAATAATCAAATTATTATTATTATTATTTTCTTAAATATTAAATAAGAAAAGCATAAATACTTCTAAATTTATCCTTATTCTACAAAAAAAAAGAATGTGATTTGTAATCATTCAATAAAAACTTACAAAAATATATGTGTCAAAATATAAAAAATTAAAACTTGAAAACGGTGGAGCAAGTTTTTCAAAGATTTGGGCTGAAACT
The DNA here is from genome assembly GCA_021014915.2 of Artemisia tridentata subsp. tridentata. Classification (NCBI taxonomy): domain Eukaryota; kingdom Viridiplantae; phylum Streptophyta; class Magnoliopsida; order Asterales; family Asteraceae; genus Artemisia; species Artemisia tridentata. Next base: position 39,956,544 of record CP139503.1, read on the forward strand.
TAAAATTCAGTATCATTCCCACTAAATATTTGAAGTCCCAACATTCCCAAATTCCTCCTCCATCAATCAAACTCGATCTCTTATCATTCATTCACGCACAATCATTGACGCAAGAACATCTCTTCCAAATCTAATTAATATTAAAACCCACTACATTCGTAAATAACCCTAATTCAATACCTCAATCAAAGTACAATGGTTTTGAAGGTCCTGTTATAATAATTAAAACCCGAAATTAAAAATAATAATTTATTTAAATGATTAGAAAAAACCCCGCGCGTGCGCGGGCATTATATCTAGTTTTTAATACATAAAACCACCCACAATATAAAATAAAAACTGAAAATAAAATTTAAATATAAAAACTGAAAATAAAATTTATAACAAATTTAAACATAATACAAGTAACTATTTAGTACTAAAAACTAAGGTCCCAATTAAATATAATACAATAATTAAGGGTTAAAAGTGAAAATTATACATATATAAATTAAAGTAAAAAAAAAAAAAAAAATCATATAAACAATATTTAGCATATGGCCCACTACTAGATAGTATCGTTTTTCTCCAGTCCATTCATTGTTTTCATCTTTTTCTTCATAAAAAACAACTAACCGAGGAGTTGCAAAGCTGAGCAGGAATGGTAAAAATAGTACTTGATCCCTTCATATAATCTTGTAGGTTCACCGTTCATCAATCTCATTGTAATTTTTGTGAGCAGGAATGGTAAGAATAGTACTTGATCCCTCTCTCTCTCTCACTTGCCTTCTCTTTCTCTCTCCTCAGTAAACATTGCCTGTTTGGACTTACCGATCCATTCACTGATAAGCCGGCGGTGGTGTTACCGTCGGCACCGCCCCTCACCGCATGACTTTGCCGACCCACTCCCTCCACCCTTAGAGCACAAGGTGTCATGAATGAGCACAAGCTCCTCATTCTGGCCTCACGAGGTGTCACGTCACCACAACAAACCATAACTTACAACCCCCTTACCATAACATACCACAAACTCCTCATTTGGGCCCTACCACTATCTATTTTTTTTTCTTCTTTTATTCAAATACCCAAATAAACTAAATTTATTTCATTAAATTAAAAATACAGTACAACATATTAAAACACATACGAAACACAAACTTACGATACGAAAAAAAAAAACGATACGGGAATTAAAATAACGATACAACAAATACTAATAACACATACTAAACATAAACTTAATCCTCGTCTTCTTCGTCGTCGTTGACTTGATATTTTTTCATGATTTGTTTTTGTCTCTGGCGAATGATAGCGGCTTTGGATGGTGTGGTTTGGTCGGGATCTATCATCAGAAACTTCATCTCCTCCACTTCTAACGTCTTCCGATCCTTCTCCCGCCTCATCTTGTACGCGGATATTTAAATGTTCGCTTTTTCAGAATATTTTTCGGACAAGCTGCCCGAAAAAGAACTAGTTTGACTCCCACCCAAGCTCGCCGCGCTCGACGTTGAAGTCGACTTCTGTTTCTTTGCAGCCCGAGCTTTGTAGGGGACGAGGACGTCTGTTGGGACCAAAAGTATCCTCGAGACATGTAACGTCAATGGGATCCTCCGCATCCCATTTGGGATACTTTTTCAAAATATCTCACACGTGCACATATACGAACTTTCTTCTGTTAGGATTTATAAAAAGTGATGGTCATATTCGTTGTAATATTTTTATTAAAAGTGTCGTTGTGTAATTTAGTTAATATAGTCAATGGGCTTGGATTAAATCTAATAGATCAAATGTTATGTTTAAATAGTCCATGTAAAGGCCCAAGTTTAATCCAAGCCCATCCAAGCTAGAAAAGTATAAATACCACCTTCCACTTCATTTGGAAGGTTGGTGCTTCAAGGTTGTATTAAGGAGTTAAGTGTGTGAAATAAAACTTTCTCTCTAGTTTCTCTCACTAGAATTTCATATCCACTCTTCTCTCTTTAATCTTATTCATTGATTAGTTGTATGTTAGGATAGATATCTAGGGATAACAAGTGGTATCAATAGCCAAAACAAAGATCTAGGATTATTTTTGGGGCGTTACTGTTCATCAAAGGGGATTGTCGAGTTTCTTGATATTCTCGAGTTTGGGATTATCAAGTTTCTAGTTTTCAAGTTTGGACTTATCAAGTTTCTTGAAAGTTATCAAGTTTCTTGATCTTACCGAGTTTGTGAACCTGTCCAGTTTCTTGATATTCTCGAGTTTGGGATTATCAAGTTTCTAGTTTTCGAGTTTGGACTTATCAAGTTTCTTGATCTTACCGAGTTTGTAAACCTGTCGAGTTTCTTGATATTTTCGAGTTTGGTGTTATCGAGTTTCTAGTTATCAAGTTTCTCGAAGTTTTGTCAAGTTTGTACAAGATTTCGAGTTTCTCTTAATTCTGTCGAGATTGTACAAGATTTTGAGTTTCTCAATTCTACCGAGTTTCTAATTGTCGAGTTTGTCACTACCAAGTTTCTAAGATTGTTGAGTTTCTCACTACCAAGTTTCTAAGATTGTCGAGTTTGTCACTACCGACTTTGTACCTATCGACTTTCTTTGTTACCAAGTTTAGTAGTTATCAACTTTCTTAGTTACCAAGTTTGGTAATTATCGAGTTTCTTAGTTATCGAGTTTGTGACTAAAGCTTACCAACTTTGGCGGGAAAATTTAAGTAAAATTTTATTTTTAGGAGAGACTCAACATTCAATTTTTAGGCGAAATTCAAATTTTGGTATAACTGTGAAAATTTTGGCCCAAAATTCAAATTTTTAGGTCAAAATTCGAATTTTTTCGGTGAAATTTGGCGTCAAAATCTTTAAAACTCCAATTTTTCTGGTAATCTTAGAATTGCATTTTACAGTGAATTTCAAATTCTGGGAGAAAAATTTTTCAAGTTCAAATTTTTGGAGGGAAATCAGAAAACTCGGGAACGGACGTAACTTCAAACGAACATAACTCTTGAATCGTAACCAACATCAAATCACAACTCCTATTTCTTTGAACCGATCCAACATCATCTTTATCATACAACATCATCAATGGCAACTCAACAAGACATCCATGCAACCGGTGTAGAAAACCATCGTCCGATGCTTGAAAAAGGTGGTTATCTTCCATGGACGAGCCGTATGCTTCGCTACATCAAAACAAAACCAGATGGACTAGGAAAACTCCTGCTCAAATCAATCAAAGAAGGACCATTCAAGCCTCGTCAAGTTCTAGACCCTGGGGATCCAAATGGAACACCTTCCACACCACCGTACTATCGTGATCAATACGAACATGAATACACAAAAGAGGATAGGAAGCAAATTGCAGCTGATGACTTAGCAATGCACTTAATTCAGCTTGGTTTACCACGGGAAATATTTGCTGCTGTTGACAGTTGTGAAACTGCTTATGACATGTGGGAGAGAGTTAGAAAGCTTTGTCATGGCACTAAAATTGGACAACAAGATGTTGAAAACAAGCTTCTAACTGAATGGGAAAAGTTCACATCCACTCCAGCGGAACCCATTGAGTCCTACTACACCAGGTTTTGCACTCTAATGAATGAGCTCATCAGGAACAAGTTGACACCAAGTCCAATTGTTCAAAACATCAAGTTCATCAACAACTTACCAGAAGAATGGGGACGATTTGTCACGATTGTCAATCAAACAAAGGACCTTCATTAGGTAAACTATGATCAGCTTTACGATTTCCTTAAACAAAACCAGAAAGAGGCAGATGAAGTCAGGAGAGAGAAACTAGCAAAGCAACATGATCCTCTTGCATTGATTGCTCAAACACCAACACCTACAACAGTAGTAACACAACCCTCCTTATCATCTTTGATAACGCCTAAATCTAACATGTTTTTGATAGCGTTATTGGTAGTTTTATATATGTTTTGTGGTTATATTTATATGCTTTTGTTACTAAATCGTACCAAAGTGTGTTTGCAAAGCATTTGTAGCCAAAGACAGGAAAATGGATGGAAAAGATGCAAAAATGAAGAAAAAGGAAGTATTTGAGATTTCATGTGAATCTTGTGTCAAGTTCCGCTTCGTAAGGTACTTCAAGGAGTTAAAGTCCAAGTAGTCAAGTTCATAAGCTTTAGGATAAAGAGAAAGACCGAAGAATCAAGAGCTACGTCCGAGAAACAAGTCATACGCAAAAGACCAAGAAATAGGTTCAGCAGCCATCACCATCCGATCGGTCGCCGCCCGCAACCGATTCGGATGGAGTGAAAGTGGATTTACCGAGAAGACCAACCGATCGGTAGACCATTCCATCCGATCGGTTGGAAGTCGCTGTTTTACCCAAGACTTCTTTATTAAGGATTGTGACTTTATAACTCCGGTTCTAGGCCCTTATTGTCATTATTCTAACCATTCAATACTACTTGGAGAGCAAGAGAAGCATTTATGCACTTAGACCCTTGGTTGGAGCAATTTATGGAACCATTAGTTGAGTATTTATATACCAATCAATCTAGAGAGATATAGACATGCTAAACAAGTGCTAGGAGAGAACCATTCACAGAAGAAACTTAAGAAATTCGTCCATAAGTCCAGGAGAAGGGAGAAAGTCGAATTTACCATTTTCATTGCTTTTGGAATCATGGTCTTTCACTTGTAATCTTATTTCCAAATCATTGTAAGACTTTCAATCATGGTTTCTAATGTTCAAATTATTGAGTTTACATTTATGTTTGCTATGAGTGGCTAGTGCCTTTGTGCACTTGCTTAGATGATGTGTATTATTCATTGATTTGCATATGATTGTGATAACATGTTTTAATTCAATTTCAAGTCAATTCTAAGAACTAATTGTGATAAAGTTTCATAGTGACATTTGGGAAATCAAGTTTAACTAGTGCTAGTAATCTTAAGGGTTGAAAGAACTATTGTTATTCCACTAGTTATAATCATTTGTCTATGAATGATTGTTGTCTACCACTATTCTTGATTAACCAAAGGAACTTAATTGTGATTGTAATGAAAAAGCTTTTGTCTATCAAAACGGATTGATTGTAAACCACTTTAAAGGTTGAAAGATTAATAGTTTGCTTTCAATTGTGACCTTTTGTCTATAATTGGTTACCTTTTGTATTGACCATTTCCTAAGCTTGTTTGATTAGACAAAAGATTGTTTTTGTGTTTGAGGAACACCAACTCATGAACCTTGAATTGATCTTGAATTGATTGGTTAATCGTAATGCTTGTTTTTATAAACCAAAATCTTGACGAAGGTTTAATTTGTAGGAACAATAGATTAGTGTCAAAACTAATTATCACAACCAACATGTTTTCCAAAGTTATCACAATCATATTAGTCAATTGGAGTACACTAGTCTAAGCAAGTGTAGTTTTTAATCATTTGAATTTTCATTATATCATTACTGCTTATTTGAGATTGTTGCTTTTAACTTGCAATTCGATTCACTACACAAATCCCTGCGAACGATCCCGACTTACCATCAAAATCTTGCTACAACGGACGAGTATACTTGCTCGTATGTGTTGTTATTAGATTCGGTAATTCACCCTTATAAATTTAAAACTTGCACCGAACCGGGCACATCAAGTTTTTGGCGCCGCTGCCGGGGATTTTGATCGTGTTTCTGTAAGTTTTAGTCCAATTCTCATATAGTTAGTTTTCGTAAAAAAAAAAAAAAAAAAAAAAAAAAAAGTTTTACCGAGCTGCCCATCCGATCGGTTATTCATCCATCCGATCGGTTTTCCAAAATTCTAATTTACCGAGAGAACCATCCGATCGGCGGACACTTCCATCCGATCGGATCCTTCAAATCCAATTTACCGAGAGATCTATCCGATCGGTAGATTGTTCTATCCGATCGGTTAGACGATTCTGAACTTTTCAAATTGTTTTCATTCTTTGCTCGTTTGTTTAGACATTGCCTCGATTCGTTGGGGAATTGTATGAACACTCGATCAACTGGAGTAGAACCAATTCCACCATTTTCAGATCCCGAACGTTTAGTCCGAAGACAAAGAAGAAGAAGAACACCCTTTGTTCCACTAGCCAATCGTGTACCAAGAGTACCAAACCCAACGTTTGATAACCTTTTTGAAGCCAAAGTCGTTTACAACCCATTCACTGACCAACCTTTTCCCATGGCTGACGATAGACCCATGTGGGAAGCAAACCGAGCCGTAGCACCAACTCCTGGAGCTGCTATTGTTGCTGTCAACTTAGGTGACAATTTCACCGTGAAAGGTCACCATCTTTCTATGATCAAAGACCGTCAATTCGATGGCCGTTCGAGGGCCGATCCTCACAAACACGTTGCCGAATTCATTGAAATTTGTGGCATGTTCCGATATGGTGATACAAATGTAGACGCCATTAAACTCAAACTTTTTCCGTCATCACTTGCTGGAGATGCAAAAGTGTGGTATAACGAATTAACACCAGGAATCATCACTACTTGGGAGGAGATGAGGCAAGCTTTTGTAAGCCGATTCTTTCCACCTGCAATGTTTGATCGACTCATGGGAGAAATTCGTGCTTTCACACAAAATCCTAACGAATCACTCGTCGAAGCCTGGCTTCGTATGAAGGATTTACTTCGAAGTTGTCATGGACATGGTTTAGGACGAGGAACCATTATTCAAATCTTTTACCATGGACTTGATGAAACATCTCAAGGAATTCTTGATGCTGGAGGAATTTTTCTTTATAAGACTCCTAACCAGGCATATCAATTGCTTGAAGACCGAGTTCTTCTCAAACTCGACTGGTCAAAAGATGCCAAGACAAAACCCTTAAGAAAAACCGTTGCTTTCGCCGAAAGTTCTGATTCATCTAAACTCATGGAGAAAATGGAAACCTTGGTTTCCAAAATCGATTCGCAATACAAAGATCTTAGAGGAGAGATGAAAGAAATGCGAGATGGTTGTAACAACTGTGGAGGTAACCACCCATCATCAGAATGCGATGATCAACCTATGGATCAACCAAAAGAAGGAGAAGCTAATTATATCCAAGGAGGATACCGAGGAGGAGGATATCGAGGAAATTATTACGGAAGAAACTCTGCTAATTGGCAAGATCGCCGACAAAGGGATAACAACCATGAGTCCCAACCAAAAGTAGAGAACCAAACCTCACAAAGTTCCGACAAGAAACCTGAAGAAACAGATTTTGAAAAAATGATGAGAGAATTTGTCACTGCCCAAAAATCAACCAACGAGTTCGTCAAGAATCAATTTTTCAATCTCAAAACCAAAGTTGAGCAAGGTCAGAAAAATCATCAAGCATCTATCCAAGATCTTGAAAACAAATTTGGGAGACTCTCTGATCAAATTTCTTCACGACCATCAGGTTCGTTGCCTAGTAACACCCAAACCAACCCAAAACCATCATCATCATCGAATGATAAGACTTATCGTCCACCACAAACCAGAAATGAGCATATCAATGCTGTATTCACAAGAAGTGGCCTGTCTTATGATCCACCACCCAACCCAAACAACACCACAACTATCGATTTCGATAGTGAGGATGAAGATGAAGAATCCAAGAAGGAAAATACACCAAAAACATCACCCAAACCCAAACCCAAACCACCAGTTAAGGCTTACACTCCAAAAATTCCATATCCATAGAGCCTTAAGAAAGAAAGAATGGAGGAGCGTTATAAGAAGTTTGTTGAAATAATCAAAGAAGTTAGACTCAATGTACCTCTCATTGATGTTTTAGCTGGAATGCCCAATTACGGGAAATTTTTGAAAGAACTTCTTAACAACAAAAACAAGTTGGAGCAAATATCCGCTACCTTTCTCAATGAAGAATGTTCAGCTATTGTTCAAAACAAAATTCCACAAAAACTCGGAGATCCCGGAAGTTTTCTGATTCCATGCATATTAGGAAACAACATCACATGCGATGCTTTAGCCGACTTAGGTGCGAGTATCAATTTGATGCCTTATTCGCTGTATACGAAACTTTCAATCAATACCTTGAAACCCACAAGGATGAGTATCCGATTAGCTAATCATACTTACCAATATCATGTTGGTATTGCTGAGAATATGCTTGTCCAAGTAGGTAAATTCATTTTTCCCGTGGATTTTGTAATTCTAGAAATGGAGGAAGATAGTAGAGTACCACTTATTTTAGGAAGACCTTTTCTAAACACCGCTGATGCGATCATCAAAGTAAAAGGAAGAGAACTCAATCTTGGAGTTGGAGAGGATAGAATCACGTTCTTAATCGATAAAGCAATGAAATATCCACATTCCAGTGATGACACTTGTTTTAACATTGATGTAATCGATGAAGTCACTGAAGAAGAATTGGATGCATTACTTGAAGATTCTGATCCATTCATGACTATTTCAGAGAAGATTAGTGAAACAACTTTTGATAAAGAATTCGCTGATTGTATGGAAGTTAAGATTGAAGAAGACGAAGAAGAAGAAGAAGAAGGAGAGATAATAGAAGAAGATTTTGAGGAAATCAGTCTTAATGATCAGATGAGGATCAAAACATCACTTCAAGAACCACCGACTGATCTTGAGTTGAAACCACTGCCAGAAAATCTTGAGTATGCTTACTTGGAAGACAATTCGCTACTTCCAGTAGTCATATCTTCGTTGCTAAATGATTTTGAGAAAGAATGTCTGATTTCAGTTCTTAAGAAGCATAAAGAAGCTTTTGCGTGGAAAACTTCTGACATCCCAGGAATCAGTCCTGATTTTTGCAAACACAAAATCAATTTCGAAGAAGATGCCAAACCAGTTGTAGAAAGACAACGTCGACTCAACCCCAACATGAAAGAAGTTGTTAAAAAAGAAATCATCAAACTGCTTGATGCAGGTATCATTTACCCCATCGAGGATAGTCCTTGGGTGAGTCCTGTTCACTGTGTTCCGAAAAAAAGAGGAATGACTGTTGTGACCAACGAACGGAATGAACTAGTTCCTACTAGAACTGTCACCGGATGGCGAGTATGTATTGATTACAGAAAATTAAATAAAGCCACCAGAAAAGATCATTTTCCTTTGCCTTTCATGGATCAAATGCTTGAGAGATTAGCAGGAAACAAATACTTTTGTTTTCTTGATGGTTTTTCAGGATATTTCCAAATTCCTATTGATCCAGCTGATCAAGAAAAGACCACATTCACATGTCCCTTTGGAACTTACGCTTATCGGCGTATGCCTTTTGGATTATGTAATGCCCCCGCGACTTTTCAAAGATGTATGATTGCCATATTCCAAGATATGCTTGAAACGTCTATGGAAGTTTTCATGGATGACTTTTCAGTTTTCGGAAGCTCATTCGAAGCTTGCCTTTCTAACCTCGATAAAATGCTTGAAAGATGTAAAGCTGCACATCTTGTTCTCAATTGGGAGAAGTGTCATTTCATGGTAACTGAAGGAATTGTGTTAGGACACAAAATTTCTAGTGCAGGAATGGAGGTTGACAAAGCAAAGATCGATGTCATTACCAAATTGCCACCCCCAACTAACGTCAAAGCCGTTAGAAGTTTCCTAGGACATGCAGGATTTTACCGTCGTTTCATTAAGGATTTTTCCAAAACATCTCGTCCAATGACGAAACTTCTTGAAAAAGATGCTGTTTTCGATTTTAATGCAGATTGTATGAAAGCATTCGAAGCATTGAAAACACAACTGACTAGTGCACCCATTATGGTTTCACCTGATTGGTCACTACCATTCGAGCTTATGTGCGATGCAAGCGATTTTGCTGTTGGAGCCGTATTAGGACAACGAGAAGAGAAACATTTTCGTCCTATATATTTTGCCAGCAAAACACTCAACAATGCTCAGCAGAATTACACAGTTACAGAGAAAGAATTGTTAGCCGTTGTTTTCGCTTTTGATAAATTCAGATCGTACCTTGTCCTTTCGAAAACAATCGTGTTCACCGATCATTCAGCATTAAAATATCTGTTTAAGAAGCAAGATGCTAAACCGCGTCTCATCCGATGGATTTTACTACTCCAGGAATTCGATATCGAAATCAAAGATAAGAAAGGAGCAGAAAATCTAGCCGCTGATCATCTATCTCGTTTAGAAAATCCAAATCTGGAAGAATTAAAAGAAGATGAGATTGACGATTATTTCCCAGATGAAACACTCATGACTGTTGATACAAATGATGAGAACGAAATTCCATGGTTTGCCAATTATGCAAATTATCTCGTTGGAGGAATTCTAAAAAAAGGATTAACTCATGCCCAACGAAGTAAATTCTTTTCGGATCTTAAACATTATTATTGGGAAGAGCCTTATCTTTTCAAAATGTGTCCCGATGGGATGATTAGAAGATGTGTTTATGGTTCTGAAACAAGAAGAATTCTCGATGAATGTCATCATGGCCCAACTGGGGGACATTATGGTCCTTCCACCACCGCTAAAAAAGTCTTTGATGCTGGATTCTATTGGCCGACTATTTTTAAAGAAGCCCATACTCTTGTTAAAAATTGTGATGCTTGCCAAAAATCCGGTAGTCTTTCTCGAAGAGATGAAATGCCTCAGAAGAGCATTCAGGTCTGTGAATTATTCGATATTTGGGGAATTGATTTCATGGGACCGTTTCCTAAATCACACAAATACGAATACATTCTCGTTGCTATTTATTACGTTTTCAAATGGGCTGAAGCAGAAGCTCTACCCACAAATGATGCACGAGTAGTTGTTAATTTTCTCAAAAAGCTTTTCGCTCGTTATGGAATTCCTAAAGCTTTGATAAGTGATCGTGGAACCCATTTCTGTAATAAACAAATGGAGAAAATTATGAAGCGATATGGAGTTCATCATCGTTTCGCTACAGCTTATCACCCACAGACAAGTGGTCAAGTCGAAAATACCAACAGAGCCTTAAAAAGGATACTTGAAAAAACGGTTAAAGACAATCCCGCCGTTTGGTCGAGAAAACTGGATGATGCTCTGTGGGCATTTCGCACGGCTTATAAAACACCAATTGGTACAACACCATACAGATTGTTGTATGGAAAAACTTGTCATTTGCCGTTTGAAATCGAACACCGCGCTTACTGGGCATTGAGAAATTGTAACCCAGACCTCAAAGTAGCTGGAGAAAAGAGATTTTTGCAATTGCATGAACTCGATGAGCTTAGACTACAAGCTTATGAGAACTCCAAACTTTACAAAGCAAGAACAAAAGCTTATCATGACAGAAAGCTAAGAATCAGAAAAGAATTCAAAGCTGGAGACAAAGTTCTGCTTTTTAACATGAAGTATAAGTTCAAAGCTCCCAAGCTGAAACCGAAATGGTTCGGACCGTATACAGTGAAGCATGGATTTCCATCCGGATATGTTGAATTGCATGACAAACATGGTGGAAGTTTCATTGTTAATGGGCACCGAATTAAGTTATACTATGACAAGGAGCAAATGAATGAAGTTTCTATTCAAGAGATTCCGCCTGAATCAGAATATGAAGCTATAACCTTTATGTCACCCTTTCCGGCCGATTTCAAGAAAAACACTCCGTGGGCCGAAGATTCTGGTTATATCTATGATGTTCTACTAAGACCGTGGGAGAAAGTTAAGTTGGAATACATAGATGAAACTGGAGAGGGAATAGTGATTGGAAATGTGCTGTACGTTCCAAAATTTCTAATGAAGAAGTCAACACCAACATGAAGAAAGAGAAGTTCGAGTCCGGCTGATGACTCGTTAATAAAACAAGCGCTTCTCGGGAGGCAACCCGTGTGTTTGCTATGTTTATTTTTCATTTTTATTTTCTAGTGATTAAACCCCAAAGTTTTTTCTAAATTGCTTAGTTGAACTTAAGTGTGGGGGTGTATCACTGCCTTTTGAATAAGCGAAGAAATATTTCGTATGTGTGTTTCTTTTGTTTTTAGATTACTGCAGATAATGATTTCGAAGCTTGGACGCTAGGATCAAGACTCCTCATGAGAAGAAAATACGGTTTATTCTCTTATTTCCCTATTTCATTCTTTGTCGTTTATCACATTGAGGACAATGCTTAACTTAAGTGTGGGGGGGTGAATAGGAAAATAAGGATAGATTGTAGTTTTGAGCTAAATTTTAAAATTTTGTTTGCCCTTGTAATCTAGTCTTTTGTCATTTTAAAGATCATATTCTAGAATAACTGGATTTATCCACTGGTGAAATCTGTAATTTTGAAAATTCGAGATGTGTCCCGATTAATATTGCAATCCATTCTGGGATCGATAACATTAGCTAGCACAGATTACAGCCCTTTCCACTAAAGTGTGAGAATTTGAGCCTGTTCTATATACAACATACATCTTTTATGCTTAGATCTTTTGCTATGAGTGTGCCGGTGATTTTATTTATTCTAGAACTTGTGCTTGTAAATCATTACGAGACCGTTGTGAGATCACATTTCGTTTGTGATATAAGTGTATATGCGTGATAAGAGGCAATCTTAGGTTTTATCCCAAATGGCCTTCCATTTTCATATAATGCTATATTAGCTAGCTACATTGGCTAGTTAACCACTCATATGGACCCATTTGTTAGCATTTATCTTTAATGCTAGATACCTCTAGTTACACCCGCCGAGCCTATCTTTTCTTTTGATACAATCCAGAAAAATTCAAAAAGATTTTACACCTTTTTAAGCCTAGCCTTATTTTTAGTCAAATCTTGGTTGGTTGCTAGCTATTTGGAAAGATGGATGTTATGTGGAAATCATGAAAGTTCTAAGGAAGCGTAAACTCCGAAGGTTGTTATACGAGAAAAGTCATTGCAACTATAAGATGACAAGTTAAAAAAAAAAAAAAAAAAAAAAAAAAAAAAAAAAAAAAAAAAAAAAGAGGAAAAGTCATTGCAACTATAAGGTGACAAGAATAAGCCAATGGGCTAAGTGAATCAAGTATGAATAAAGGAAGTATGGAGTTTTTCACAAAATGGCATGATATTGGTTTGTAATAGCTAGTAACATTTGGTTCGTAGACTTTGACTATTCTATTTTTGTTTTTATTTTCAACCAATTTCATAAATATATCCCATGCCTTATCCTACCCTTTTTGACTTTGTGTAATTATTAAGTGTATGGACATGTAGTAACCATCCGATTTCTTGAGGAATTAACTAACGTTGTTAGCGATCTAGGGAGTATTTTGGCGACCATCCGTTATGCAAGTAACGTCGTTAGCGAACCAAGGTACAATCTAGTGACCATCCGTTATTTGGTGATGCAAGAATTCGTTGTTAGGAAGCTATTATGTTTTGCATGAGATAGTGGCGCATTAGTCTTTTATATCCCTTTAAGCCTTAAACCCGAATAAAAGCCCTCTTTGATATGTATACTTGGAGCTCACACCATTTCGGTGTAGTTTTGTTTCTTGTACAAGCTTATGGTAATATTTAGATCATGACTGAGCAAATGAGTGTCATTCCGCTTATATACTCTACCAATCATACAAATGAGTGTTTGAGTGAATTATATTTCATTTCCCTTTCGTGAGGTGTTTAGTAATGTGTATCATGCAAGAAAATCATATGGGTATTGTCAAACATCTCGATGATTCAACCATAAAAGCTTAAAATGATGAATCTAGCTTGTACTAGTGCTTGATAGATTTGCATCACATTTTCCTAATCATTGGTGCATACCATGTGGATAATTGTTTTTAATTCTAGATTTGCTTGAGGGCAAGCAAAGTTCAAGTGTGGGGGATTTGATAACGCCTAAATCTAACATGTTTTTGATAGCGTTATTGGTAGTTTTATATATGTTTTGTGGTTATATTTATATGCTTTTGTTACTAAATCGTACCAAAGTGTGTTTGCAAAGCATTTGTAGCCAAAGACAGGAAAATGGATGGAAAAGATGCAAAAATGAAGAAAAAGGAAGTATTTGAGATTTCATGTGAATCTTGTGTCAAGTTCCGCTTCGTAAGGTACTTCAAGGAGTTAAAGTCCAAGTAGTCAAGTTCATAAGCTTTAGGATAAAGAGAAAGACCGAAGAATCAAGAGCTACGTCCGAGAAACAAGTCATATGCAAAAGACCAAGAAATAGGTTCAGCAGCCATCACCATCCGATCGGTCGCCGCCCGCAACCGATTCGGATGGAGTGAAAGTGGATTTACCGAGAAGACCAACCGATCGGTAGACCATTCCATCCGATCGGTTGGAAGTCGCTGTTTTACCCAAGACTTCTTTATTAAGGATTGTAACTTTATAACTCCGGTTCTAGGCCCTTCTTGTCATTATTCTAACCATTCAATACTACTTGGAGAGCAAGAGAAGCATTTATGCACTTAGACCCTTGGTTGGAGCAATTTATGGAACCATTAGTTGAGTATTTATATACCAATCAATCTAGAGAGATATAGACATGCTAAACAAGTGCTAGGAGAGAACCATTCACAGAAGAAACTTAAGAAATTCGTCCATAAGTCCAGGAGAAGGGAGAAAGTCGAATTTACCATTTTCATTGCTTGTGGAATCATGGTCTTTCACTTGTAATCTTATTTCCAAATCATTGTAAGACTTTCAATCATGGTTTCTAATGTTCAAATTATTGAGTTTACATTTATGTTTGCTATGAGTGGCTAGTGCCTTTGTGCACTTGCTTAGATGATGTGTATTATTCATTGATTTGCATATGATTGTGATAACATGTTTTAATTCAATTTCAAGTCAATTCTAAGAACTAATTGTGATAAAGTTTCATAGTGACATTTGGGAAATCAAGTTTAACTAGTGCTAGTAATCTTAAGGGTTGAAAGAACTATTGTTATTCCACTAGTTATAATCATTTGTCTATGAATGATTGTTGTCTACCACTATTCTTGATTAACCAAAGGAACTTAATTGTGATTGTAATGAAAAAGCTTTTGTCTATCAAAACGGATTGATTGTAAACCACTTTAAAGGTCGAAAGATTAATAGTTTGCTTTCAATTGTGACCTTTTGTCTATAATTGGTTAACTTTTGTATTGACCATTTCCTAAGCTTGTTTGATTAGACAAAAGATTGTTTTTGTGTTTGAGGAACACCAACTCATGAACCTTGAATTGATCTTGAATTGATTGGTTAATCGTAATGCTTGTTTTTATAAACCAAAATCTTGACGAAGTTTTAATTTGTAGGAACAATAGATTAGTGTCAAAACTAATTATCACAACCAACATGTTTTCCAAAGTTATCACAATCATATTAGTCAATTGGAGTACACTAGTCTAAGCAAGTGTAGTTTTTAATCATTTGAATTTTCATTATATCATTACTGCTTATTTGAGATTGTTGCTTTTAACTTGCAATTCGATTCACTACACAAATCCCTGCGAACGATCCTGACTTACCATCAAAATCTTGCTACAACGGACGAGTATACTTGCTCGTATGTGTTGTTATTAGATTCGGTAATTCACCCTTTATAAATTTAAAACTTGCACCGAACCGGGCACATCAATCTTCCACTCAGAACTACATGCAACAACAATATGTTCCACAAATTGTTGTCATACCACAACCACAATTCTACCCACAACAACAAGTAATTCCACAACAACCATACCCACAATATCAAGAACCAGATTTCACTGACAATGATGACAGTGCTGCTTTAACTCAAGCATTCACTCTTCTATCAAAGGTATTCCAAGGACGTTATTCCACACCAACTAACAACAACCAAAGGATTTCATCGAACACTCGCAACAGGCAGATTGCACAGCCAAGTTTCGACATGGGTCAACAAGGATAAATGGTTGGAGGTTATGGGAATCAGCAGGGATATGCTCCTAGATACCAGATGGGTAATCAGAATGCAGGGCAGTATGTAGGGAATCAGATGGGTCAATATGCAGGGAATCAAATGGGTCAAGTTGTTGGAAATCAGAGGGGTCAGAATATGGGGAATCAGATTGGGAATGTTGCTGCTCCAGTTGCTGGAAATATGAATCAGGGGAATTTGCTAAAGTGCTTCAACTGTCAGGGTATTGGTCACATGGCAAGGAACTGTCCCACCAAGCCGAAAAAGAAAGATCCAGCTTATCTGCAAAAAGCATTGCTGTTGGCACAGAAGGAAACGGTCGGGTTACAGTTGAGTGCATAAGAGAATGATTTTATGGCTGATATGTGTTAAATTACACATATCTTTTACCTAATAAACCAGACTTAAAAGACCAAAAACATAAAAAAAATGCCATATATATGCTTGTTTTGGTGTTTGTACATGTGCAGGTACGGATATGAGAAAAGGACAAAAAGAAAGACAAAATAGACAAAAACCGAGCACGAGATTGGAAAGAGCACGGAATTGCGAGTCTATCGTTAATTTTATTTGAAGCATCGAGCCAAAAGAAGAGAAATTTAAAGATTATTTATTTCAAGGACCAATAAATTAAACATAAAAAATGATGAGGGACCAAAGGTGTTTAATTCATATGAAGCTTTAAAAGACAATGACTAGAATTTAAGAGGAGGGGTGTAAAGTAGCAAGTCTATTCAAAGCTAAAATAAATTCAACTTTCTAGAAGGTGGGGCCCACTTGAAGAAGATAGCAAAGAAAAAAAAAAGAATCACTTGGCTGTGTAAGTCCAAGCGGCAAAACAAAAAAAAAAGAAAAGAGAAGAAATATCTCTCAAATTTGGCATGCGACAAAAGTGAAGAAAATAAGAAGATATTGAAGTTTGCTCCAGCCAATCAGAAGCTGACACATGGCATAGCTTGAAGCAAATCAACCGACTCAACTGCCTATAAATAGAGGCGCATGAATCAAAGAAACAGAGATAGTTTTTTAGATAGCTTTTTTTTTGTACTGCATTATTTACTCTTCAAATTATGTTTACACATAGCTCTTAATGTTATTCTCTTACCTTTTTATCATTTTTAGTTTAAATACCTAGTTTAATATCATGTTCACTATTGTAGAATTAATTGTTATTAGTCTAATTATTACTTAACAAGCATATCTTTTTATTATCTTATTTTCTAGAGTTCATTATTATCTTTGTAGTTTTGCTTAATTAATCTAGTTTTAATCACTTAAAATAGTCTTTAATCTTTTAGTTTAATAGAAAACAAAATAAAAAGTAAAAATCATTCTTTCAAGCATTTTAATTACAAACCTCAAACGACATCCTCCATTCACACCTCGCTGGGAAATGACCCGGGTAACACTTGCTCGGAATCACATATATCTTACTTGTGAGTTTTGCACGTTGACCTTTTTCCCAAAAAGTTGACTTGTTGACTCGCACATTTTTGGCGCCGCTGCCGGGGAGGTTGTGTTGCGACAATATCGTTAAGGTTATCGATCCGTGTTTTGAAAACCCTTCCTTGAGAAGTTTTCATTCTTTTTGGGAATATTTTCTTAAAAACCAAAAAATATATATATATCAACAAAATAAATCGTAAGTTAATTGTTTTCGGATTATCTTGAAATTACAACCTATACAAGTGGTTTAAGGATGATTTGACATTAAATTGACGAACCGAAAGAGGCAGGTTTTTAATCAGCTTTCGCGCGGACCTTTGCTTCTCCGCCACTCTGCGAGTAGTTTTGAGAAAAACAAATTTCGGTTGACAATTCGATACCCAAAAATATTGTGTTTCTTCAAAAAAAATCCAAAAATATTTTCATTCTCAAATTATGTTCTTTCTAAATTTTCATTACCCTTTGGTGTATGAACACACGTTCTTCTACACCAATTCTTCTTTCACCAGTTTCCAATCCCGAAAGAATTATTCGTCGAGGTCGACGTCTTGATTTTAAAGACATTAAAGAGATGGATGATCATGATAATCAAGATCCAGAGCCAACTCCCGATCTCCGAACGATGGAGGAATTTTGCCAACCGACTATGGACGGACGGGTTGGCCCGATTGCCCCCGTTAATATCCAACCGCGGATTTTGGACTTAAACACCACATGATTCAACAAGTCCAAAATTCTTGCCAATTTCACGGATTACCAGGTGACGATGCAAATAAGCATCTTGACAAATTCCTTACCGTCACCCAAAGTATGAAACAAAATGGGGTCTCCGATGACGCCCTTCGCTTATATCTCTTCCCATATTCTTTGACGCATCATGCCACCGCATGGTTTGATCGTCTTCCAAAGATTTCAATTCATAATTTCGATGAAATGGTGTCAAAATTTTTGGCAAAATATTTTCCACCGTCAATGGTGACGAAATTAAGAAATGATATAAGTAACTTTCGCCAGCTTCCCGATGAATCATTATTTGAAGCATGGGAACGCTACAAGCTTTCGATTGATCGGTGTCCAAATCATAACATGTTATTAGTCACCATAATAGATACATTCTATAATGGTTTAACATTGAGACACCGTGACACAATCAATGCTGCAGCCGGTGGTACCTTTATGAAAAGGAGACCCGAAGAGTGTTATGATCTAATCGAGAATATGACCGCCCACCATAATTATTGGGATTCCTCTGCCGAGAGGAATGAGTCTACTAGATCTATCACTACTTCTTCTTCTACCACCGAGATAGTTGCACTCACCAAAAAGATGGATGATTTATCCACAACTGTGCTAAGAATGCATCAAAATCAGAATCAAAGTAACAATAATCATCAAGTCAATGTGGTCAATCAAAGTTGTGAAACTTGTGGTGGTCCTCATCCGTATTCCGAGTGCCCAGCCTCCGGTGGCTTCACTCAAGAGAACGTTTATGCTGCTGCAGGATCCTATAATCAAGGAGGTAACGGTTACCAACCCCAAGGAGACCGTAATCTTCTCAGCTACCGTTCCAACAATTT
This sequence comes from Artemisia tridentata subsp. tridentata, assembly GCA_021014915.2. Taxonomy (NCBI): domain Eukaryota; kingdom Viridiplantae; phylum Streptophyta; class Magnoliopsida; order Asterales; family Asteraceae; genus Artemisia; species Artemisia tridentata. The sequence goes on from CP139503.1 coordinate 39,975,288, forward strand.
TCTTGGACCACCCGGTTTCAATCCTCAAAATCCAAATGGGCAAAACCGAAGTGCCCAATTTAACCAAAACCAAAATCGGATGAACCAAGGTTTCCATAACCAAGGTTTTCAAAATCAAAGTCAAAACCAAGGAAATCATAACCGAGGTCAAAATCAGGGAAACTTTAACCAAAATCTGGGGAATGTTCAAAATCAAAACCGAGGGCAAAATTTCAATCAAAACCAAGGTTTTAATCAAAATCAGACGTCCTCGAATGAGTTGTTGAAGCAATTCATGAAATCCCAAGAAGAGACCAATCGGTTGTTGGTTAACCAAATAACTGAGATCAAGAAGTCTTTAAATGATCGACCCTCGGGCTCAGGAACTCTTCCTAGCAACACGATCGCTAACCCGAGGGGCGATGTGAAGGCGATCACAACAAGAAGTGGTAAGAAAGTTGATGGACCCTCGATTCCTACTCCCTCTCCGGTGAGGGAAATGGAACAAGAGACTGTGGTAACTAAGGACAAGGAACAAACTGCTAGCCCACAAGCTACAGCACCAGTCCCACCTCCAATCCCACCAACTCCAATTCCGGAACCTGAAGTTCAGAAGACAAATCCTAAGCCTTCAATTCCATATCCTTCAAGGCTTAATAATCAAAGGCTCCATGAGAAAACTAACACCCAAATGATGAAATTTCTGGAAATTTTCCAGAAATTACACTTCGATATTAGTTTTGCTGATGCTTTGCTGTATATGCCAAAATTCGCTTCTCAATTCAAGAGTCTTTTAAGCAACAAGGAGAAATTGTTTGAATTGACAAAAACCCCTTTAAATGAGAATTGCTCAGCGGTACTCCTTAAGAAAATTCCAGAGAAATTAGGAGACCCTGGCAAATTTCTCATCCCTTGTGATTTCCTGGAGTTAGAAGAATGCCTAGCCTTAGCCGATCTCGGTGCTAGCATCAATTTAATGCCTCTTTCCGTCTGGAAAAAGCTTTCACTCCCGGAACTAACTCCCACAAGGATGACTCTTGAATTGGCGGACCGAACTGTTACTATTCCTAAAGGCGTTGCTGAAGACGTTTTTGTCAAAGTAGGAAAGTTTCATTTCCCCGCCGATTTTGTAGTTGTGGATTTTGAATGCGATCCCCGAGTTCCTCTCATTCTCGGGAGATCTTTCTTGAGAACATGACGTGCACTGATTGACGTTTATGGGGAAGAATTAACACTTCGTGTTAATGACGAATCCGTAACATTCAATCTGAATCAAACTTTGAGGTACTCCTCAAAACATGACGATATATCGATTATCCGGATCGATATTCTTGACAATACTTATGAGGAGTACGCTCAACAAGTCCTCAGATTCTCAGATTCTTCAAGTGGCAATCCCACTTCTTTTGATCCTATCATCGCTCTCTCTTCCCCCTCTCTTACTCCATTTGAGGGAGGTGATTTCATCTTGGAAGAGATTGAAGCTTGTTTGTCTTGTGATTCAATTCCATCGGGAGTTGATGATAATGTATTTGACCCCGAGGGAGACATACTTCTCCTTGAGAAGTTACTTAATGATGATCCATCTTCTCTCCCTCCAAAAGAACTTCATAATGAGGAGATCAAACCAATTGAAAATTCTAGTGATCCTCCTGAGGTCGAACTTAAGGACCTTCCACCTCATCTTGAATATGCATTTTTGGAGGGAAACGATAAATTTCCCATCATAATTGCTAAAGACTTAAATGATGAGGAGAAAACCGTTCTCATAAAGGTTTTAAAGTCGCACAAACAAGCCATTGCTTGGAGACTTTCCGACATTAAGGGTATTAACCCTCAATTTTGTACACACAAAATTTTAATGGAGGAGGACTATAAACCAGCGGTTCAACATCAAAGAAGGGTTAATCCCAAGATCCACGAGGTTATCAAAAAGGAAGTTCTCAAACTTCTTGATGCCGGATTAATTTACCCTATCTCTGATAGTCCTTGGGTGAGCCCTATTCATTGTGTTCCTAAGAAGGGTGGTATCACCGTGGTTGAAAATGATGACAACGAGTTAATTCCAACTCGATTGGTTACGGGATGGCGTGTGTGCATCGACTATCAAAAGTTGAATGACGCCACCCGTAAAGACCATTTTCCTTTACCCTTCATGGATCAGATGCTCGAAAGACTAGCGGGAAACGAATACTATTGTTTTCTCGACGGTTTCTCGGGTTACTTTCAAATTCCCATTGATCCACAGGATCAAGAAAAGACTACATTCACATGCCCATACAGAACTTTCGCATACCGACGCATGCCTTTTGGCTTGTGCAATGCTCCTGGAACGTTCCAACGTTGTATGATGGCTATTTTCCATGACATGATTGAAAAAACAATGGAAGTCTTCATGGATGATTTCTCTATCTTTGGGAATTCGTTCGAAACATGTCTCTCCAATTTAGACAAAATGCTTCAACGATGTGAAGACACTAATCTGTGTCTAAATTGGGAGAAAAGCCATTTTATGGTCAAAGAAGGCATTGTCCTTGGCTATAAAATTTCTAAAAGCGGGATTGAGGTCGACAAAGCTAAAGTCAATGTAATTGCAAAGCTACCTCATCCCACCACTGTCAAAGGTGTTCGGAGTTTTCTTGGTCATGCCGGTTTTTATCGTAGATTCATTCAAGATTTTTCAAAAATCTCTCGGCCAATGAGTCGTCTCTTGGAAAAGGAAACTCCATTCGTTTTTTCTGAAGAGTGCATCAAAGCATTTCAAACTCTAAAGAAAAAACTCACTGAAGCACCGATCTTAGTTGCCCCCGATTGGGACCTACCTTTTGAACTTATGTGTGATGCAAGTGATTTTGCAATAGGTGCGGTCTTGGGGCAACGAAAAGCCAAACACTTGCAGCCTATACATTATGCTAGCAAAACTATGACGGAAGCTCAAGCTCATTACACCACAACGGAAAAAGAATTACTTGCCGTGGTGTATGCTTTTGAAAAATTCCGGCCATACTTGATATTGTCAAAAAGCATAGTGTGTACGGACCACTCGGCTCTCAAATATCTCTTTGCAAAACAAGATGCAAAGCCGAGATTGCTCCGATGGGTTCTCCTCCTTCAAGAATTTGATGTCACAATCCGTGATAAAAAACGAGCCGAGAACCTAGCAGCTGATCATCTGTCCCGATTAGAGAACCCTCACCAAAGTGAGCTTGAGAAAAAGGAAATTAATGAAACATTCCCTCTCGAGACACTTAACGTGTTATCTTTTCGTGGAGATTCTAGCACCCCATGGTTTGCTGACTTTGCAAACTACCATGCGGGTAATTTTGTGGTTAAAGGGATGTCATCCCAACAAAAGAACAAATTCTTCAAAGATGTGAAGCATTACTTTTGGGATGACCCCTATCTGTTTAAAATCTGTGCGGATCAAGTCATCCGGCGGTGTGTATACGGCCAAGAAGTCGTTGATATCCTTACTGCTTGCCATAATGGACCCACGGGGGGACATCATGGTGCCAACTACACTGCTAGGAAAGTCTTTGATTCTGGTTTTTACTGGCCAACTATTTACCGTGATGCTCACGACTTGGTAAAGTCATGTGACTCTTGCCAACGTCAAGGAAAAATCTCGCAAAAGAACGAAATGCCACAAAATGCAATTCAAGTCTGCGAGATCTTTGATGTGTGGGGCATCGATTTTATGGGGCCATTCCCGTCTTCACGAGGGAACAAGTACATACTCGTGGCTGTCGATTATTTGTCAAAATGGGTTGAAGCTAAGGCACTTCCCACCAACTATGCCCGAGTAGTTGTGAAATTTCTGAAGAATCTTTTCTCTCGATTCAGAACTCCCCATGCAATCATAAGTGATCGCGGTACGCACTTCTGCAATGACCAATTTGCAAGGGTCATGTTTAAGTACGGTGTCACTCACCGTCTTGCTACCGCTTATCATCCACAGACCAGTGGACAAGTGGAAGTTTCAAACCGAGGTTTAAAAAGGATTTTGGAAAGGACAGTAGGAGAAAACCGTGCCTCCTGGTCAGATAAATTAGACGATGCACTCTGGGCATTTCGTACAGCCTATAAGACATCCATCGGGTGTACTCCATACAAGCTGGTATACGGAAAGGCGTGCCATCTACCGATTGAACTTGAGCACAAAGCCTACTGGGCCTTGAAACATGCCAACTTCGACCTTCAGTCCGCGGATGATCACCGCAAGGTTCAACTTAATGAATTGAATGAACTTCGTGATCAAGCGTACGAGAAATCTTTGATCTACAAAGAGAAGACAAAGAAGATTCATGACTCTAAAATCAAGAACCGCTTTTTCAACGTTGGTGATCGAGTCCTTCTTTTCAACTCTAGATTAAAGATATTCTCGGGAAAGCTTAAAACCCGTTGGACTGGACCCTTCACCGTTGCAAAAGTTTTTCCATATGGTACCATCGAGTTATCTCAAAACGATGGACCAAACTTTAAAGTGAACGGTCATAGGTTGAAGCACTACTTTGGAGGGGACGTACCACCTATGGTTGTCCCGGATCTCCAAACTTTCCCCATGGACCAATGAATTCGGGGCGAGTCAAGCTAACGACTCGATCATAAACAAGCGCTTCGTGGGAGGCAACCCATGCTTATCCGTGTGTTTTATATTTGTGTGCTAATAAGTGTGACGTGAAGAGTTCTATCTCTTCCAGTTCTTGTGGTTTGTCTCTGTTGTTTTGTGCAGGATTGGCCCGATGTGTGAAGAATCTCGTGTTCATGGTTTTGTAAATAAGAAGTCCGGTATCCTTAATCTTATCGACTAACATTTATCTTTTGGCATAATTAATAAACGGCCTTAGATTTGCGTAGGATAACCCTTACCTTTAAAAACATTGAGGACAATGTTTCGTTTTAGTCTGGGGGGTGATCTTTCGATTTGATTTTACCTTGCATTGTGTCGTTTACCCTCGCAACCCTGTTTTTTCCACCAAAAATCAAAAAAATGAGAAAATTTAAAAAATTTTGCAAAAATATCATAAGTGTTTTGACACATTGTTGATTTTCCGTTGGTTAGAGTAGGAATAAAATTTTGACTTGACCGGGCGTGTTGAGCCCTAGCTTGTCCCCTTAACCATTTAGACTAAGCATTCGCGGATCTTTTTATTAAAGATTTTAAATTTGCGAAGAACGAGAAATGATAGAGTTAATTATAAGTTGTGATGCTAAGCAAGGATTAGTTGGTTATCTTAAAGGCTCATCAGTGTAATTTGTAGTTTTTTCTCCCATAAGCTAAATTTGTGCTATTTTCAAAATTTTAAAATTAGAAATCGTTTTATTACAAATTTTTATACAACTTTGATATAGAGTACGAGTTCAACTCTTTTATTTAAATTTTCAAACAAGCATACTTTCTTAAAATCGAAATAATATTGCACAAGCAAGTGAGTAAAATCACAAGTATGATGCAAGTATATGCATGTGTTAAAAAAAAAAAAAAAAAAAAAAAAAAAAAAGATGAAAAAAGTGAAAAATATGTGTTATGCGAATAAAAGTGTTGTTATGAATACATGTATAAAGCTTGATTTTTTTTAAATTTTAATCGGAATTTGAACTAGTATTCGTCAATTTTGTGTTAAAAGTTTAACGGGAATTTGGTAGATTGTTGATTTCAAAGACCCCGAAAGCTCCGATACTATTCTCTGTGGGGTGTCAAAAGCCTGGTCACCTAAAACCAACTGGTTTGGGATGTGCCGAGAAGAAAGCCGCTACATGGAAAAGGCCCTTTTTGATCCTTAGATTTTCAAGGTTACCGGTAAATTAGTGTTTGACTTAAGCAAGTAACAACCATAATAATATCGATTTCTGTGATCAAACTTTTGAAAATGAGCACACTTGCCAAACTTATAGAACAATTGGGGAGTGAAAGTTTTCAAATTACATTCATAAGTAGCGTTAGCATCTTAACTTGTATTTAACAATGATTTCGTTTTTAAGCTTGTTTTGGGGGCTCGTGAAAAATCAGGGACGATGAATTTTATCCGTATGGTCACTTCTTTATGAGTTGTGTTTTCTACTCCGTGATCCTAAAAGTTATTGTGAAATAATAAAAGTCAACATCCCGTCACAAGAAAAGAGAAAAATACAAAAATAGAATAAGTGTGAAGAAAATGAAAAAAAAATGGGGCGTTTTTAGAACTTTTGATTTCTTAATCTCTTTTGAATATTTTGCTACTTTTCAAAGTTAGTAAAAAGAGGTTTGAAATTTTTTGTTTCAAAAGCGTGAGTTGATAACATTGCGTGAGGACACTGCAATACCTTACTCTGGGGGATTTTGATATGTGTTAAATTACACAATCTTTTACCTAATAAAACGGACTTAAAAGACCAAAAACATAAAAAAAAATGCCATATATATGCTTGTTTTAGTGTTTGTACATGTGCAGGTACGGATATGAGAAAAGGAAAAAATAGACAAAAACCGAGCACGAGATTGGAAAGAGCACGGAATTGCGAGTCTATCGTTAATTTTATTTGAAGCATCGAGCCAAAAGAAGAGAAATTTAAAGATTATTTATTTCAAAGACCAATGAATTAAACATAAAAAATGATGAGGGACCAAAGGTATTTAATTCATATGAAGTTTTAAAAAACAAGGACTAGAATTGAAGAAGAGGGGTGTAAAGTAGCAAGTCTATTCAAAGTTAAAATAAATTCAACTTTCTAGAAGGTGGGGCCCACTTGAAGAAGATAGCAAAGAAAAAAAAAGAATCACTTGGCTGTGTAAGTCCAAGCGGCAAAACAAAAAGAAACGAAAAGAGAAAAAATATCTCTTAAATTTGGCATGCGACAAAAGTGAAGAAAATAAGAAGATATTGAAGTTTGCTCCAGCCAATCAGAAGCTGACACATGGCATAGCTTGAAGCAAATCAACCGACTCAACTGCCTATAAATAGAGGCGCATGAATTGAAGAAACAGAGATAGTTTTTTAGATAGCTTTTTTTTCGTACTGCATTATTTACTCTTCAAATTATGTTTACACATAGCTCTTAATGTTATTCTGAGTACCAGAAAATTTAGTCTTCATTTATTTTCATTTTACACACAGTTAATTTTAATTAATAGCAGTAGACAGTCTTCACGTTTAATTTTCTGCAACAGTTATTTATTTCAATTTATATTATGTTTTAACTTTATGTTTAGCATTTAATTTCTGTCTTCTTAAGCATTTAAATTATGTCTTTTTAATATTTATTAGTTTTAGCTTATTATGTCTTATTATCTCTTCTCTTCTTCACCCTCTAGCTCGATTCAAACACCAAAAGAGATGCATGAGCTTATTAAGCTCGGCTTATTTTCCAAATAAGCCTTGACATTTCTTAAGTTTGAGAGCACTTTTTTTTATTTATTTAGTAGCTTTTATTTAGATCTAGTCAGTTTCATTAATTTTTTGTAAAGTTTGCAACTTTTTTTTTTATTATCAATTCTTGAACAATAAGCTATTTAATAGCTTGTTCATTTAGATCTAGTCCTTAAACATACCCGATTCACGTCTATTCTTCGTAGTGGGCAACTTAGCTTCGGGTGGACTTAGATCTAATAGTTTTAGTTATAAAGTTTTAATCTTTTTACTTTTTAGACTACTTTTAGATTATTTCATATAATAGTATTGCTTATTATTGTTTATTATTGCTAACCTTTAATAAAGTTCTTGTTTTTTCTTTGATCTCTTATCTTTCGCGACCTAAGGCGAGGAGCTTAAGGGTCTTATAAGCATAAAAATCATTAAAATTTACAACTTTAATAACTTTTACTAAGCTATTTAGTTAACAAAGCTTTCAACTTTGTTAACAAATTAGCAAAATTAAAGTTAACAAATAAATAAACTTTAATCATTTATTTAGTTTATAAGATTGGGTGGTTATTCTCTCGTATAAATCATCGGGTCTTAATCTTATTCTCTTACCTTTTTATCATTTTTAGTTTAAATATCTAGTTTAATATCATGTTCACTATTGTAGAATTAATTGTTATTAGTCTAATTATTACTTAACAAGCATATCTTTTTATTATCTTATTTTCTAGAGTTCATTATTATCTTTGTAGTTTTGCTTAATTAATCTAGTTTTAATCACTTAAAATAGTCTTTAATCTTTTAGTTTAATAGAAAACAAAACAAAAAGTAAAAATCATTCTTTCAAGCATTTTAATTACAAACCTCAAACGACATCCTCCATTCACACCTCGCTGGGAAATGACCCGGGTAACACTTGCCCGGAATCACATATATCTTACTTGTGAGTTTTGCACGTTGACCTTTTTCCCAAAAAGATTGACTTGCTGACTCGCACGTATCGTGTATATTTGATATACGTACTTTACAACCGATCAATGGCCCTTATGGATGATATGGAAGACCTTGAGGACATCGATGCGAACTGCATTTTCAATGAAAATCTTCAGGAGGTTAAGTATGACACGGATTCTGAAGCACCTCCTGTGTATGATGTCAATGCAGTCTCTGAGGTACCAACATTCACTACATGTCACAATAATGAAATATTTGATATGTCGCCTCAGAATGAACAGCATCCTGCGACTCCTGCACCCGCTTATGATACATATATGGACACGCTAAGTTGTAGCAATACGAATTTGGCAACTCCAGATATGGATCCTAATGGAAGCTTCGAGTCACAGCATACTGAGAATGATGAGGAAACACGTGCGTTATTTGAATCATTATTGCAAAATTGTAGTATCGAAATTGAGAAGTTCAAAAAGATCAATTGCGATGTTAAGGCCGCGAATGAAAAATTGACCACTGAGCTTAAGAGATATAAAGAAAATGAAAAGGCTTTTGAATTTAATAAACAACGACAGTCAGAATTAGAAAAAGGTTATAGAAACTCCGTTTCAAGAGAAAAACAACTGCAAATCAAGTTTGACACACTAGATGTTAATTTGAACTTGAAAATAAAATCCCTAAAAACGGAAATTTCAGAATTAACCAACCAACTTTCTAAACAAAAATCAACTTGTTCTGATTTTGAAAAAGAAAAGAAAGAGTTGAATGCAAGGTTTTCAAAACGTGAAAATGATCTCCTTGATGAAATCATTGACAAACAAGAAACCATTAAGAAGTTAAAAGAGTTGCTTGTAAAAATGGGTCATTCTACACAAACAATTCACATGCTCATTAAAGATCCAAATCCGCTTTTACATACAATGAAGAAAATGGCTATCGGTTGTGAAAACCCTTATACACTCAAGAAAGCTCAGAAAGAACAGAATGTGTTGTATAATGGTAATGTGCTTTTTGATAAACATGATCCTCCCGAGGTTCGTAATTATGATGAAACGATTGAGCTTGCCGAAGAGAGCAGAAATAAAATGAGACAGATGAACCCAGAAATTAAACCAATAGATTATAATAAGCTTAACATGATTTCTGGAGTAAATTTTGTTAAACAACAACCAATACCAAAGGTTTTCAAAAGACAAGTTGTTTCAACAAAACAAAAAACTGTTTCCAAACATCTTTCTAACATCGAACAAATGTCCTCTAGCAACCCTTTTAACACAAGTGAAGCTAGACGATATTTGGATGATCTAAAAAAGAAAATGGAAAATTTTCAAAGTCTTGTTAAAACCAAAACAAAAATCAGTATCAACAACTGGCAATCAAGTTTTCATGCTGAACAGAAAAGGATGTTTGAAAAAGACATTATTCCTCTACTAAATGCAATTAGTATAAGAATTCTTAATGTGGAAAATGCGCTTTTAAAAGAAACAACCGACTTTGCCAAGGACCACACATCTCTGGTAAAGGAAGCAAATGAAAATATTGAATACATCAAAGTTTTGGAAAGACACAATGACACTCTCTTCGAAATAGCTCTGTCGACTGATATTATGTCTATAATTTACCAAACATATTCTGTGGAAGACGATGAAATACTTCGAGCTGAGACTTCTCAAATTGTGCTAAAATATGAAAATGCGCTTGCAAAGCTTGAAAAGGAAAATGTAACATATTTTAAACAACTTGATCGGAAAAAGGAAGAATGCAAGTATGGTAAATTGTCGTATGAGCGTGCTTACAAAAACATGAAAGAGCAAAATGATCTTTTGAAGTCTCAGCTTGATAGTCAAAAAGGAAAGGGTGAGGAAACTAAGTTTGCAAAACCATCGACTTTGGACAAACCGGTTGTAAAACAAAAAATGTTAATTTCCCAAAGTGCTCCAAAAGTTGATGTGATAATTGATTTGACAAAACCAGTCACTCCAACACCCTCGCCAAAAGAAAGTGAAAAAGCAAAATGTGCTGATAAAGGGAAAGCTGTTGTCGAAACATCGAATGTGATAGCACCTGGCCTTTATAGGATTAGTCCCACTACTGCGTCTGCCTCTACATCTCAAACATATAGGGCGATAGACAAGAGTGAAAAAGATAATCCAAAAGAGTCTAGGATTGCTAAAACAACTTCAAAGGACAACAAGATAAATCCTAATGTGTGTGCCTTACCTTCTACAGGAACAGAAAGCACCTCTAGGAGCAGCAGACTAAAGCCTAGGAGCAATACAAGGAACAATAGAGTCTCGCCTGCCTCTGAGAGTGAATGCAAGAATAAAACAGAAGAAGTAAAAGAACACCCTAGGAATTTATCGCTTTCGAATAAGAAACATATGTCATCTGGATGTAATGTTAGAAGTATTGATTCTAGTGCATGTAATGACTCTGTTTGTTTAATGTGCAAGAAATCTTTATCTAAAAATGTCTGTGATGATAATGTTTCTAATAATGTGAATGTGAATGCTATGCCTGAACAGAAAGATGTTCCTCCAGGAACTAGTGCTAGGTCTAGATATGTTAAGAGACTTATTAAAGCATCTAGGTCAACCACTAGTACATTACCTAGGAACTATCTTAAGTTATGTGCATGGAAACCAACGGGTAGAAAGTTTACACTTGAGAATGGCAAATTACAAGCGGTCCCAAAAGAACCAATAGAAACCTTCTATGAGTGTGATTCATTTGTTACCCCTAACCCCATGGAACCAAATGATAAACGGTTTCCAAATGCAAAATCATCTGTTCTTGGCAGGTTATCGAAATATGTCTTTGGATCGTCGACTCGGGTTGCTCTAAGCACATGACCGGGAATCTAAAGCTGCTGATCACCTTTGTATGGAAGTTCATGGGAACTGTTCGCTTTGGAAATGATCATGTAGCAGCTATTCTGGGTTATGGAGATCTTCAGTTTGGGAATTACTTAATCACTCGGGTTTACTATGTCGAAGGGTTGGGTCACAATTTGTTTTCAGTCGGGCAGTTTTGCGATGCAGATTTAGAGGTTTCATTTAGGAGAAACACTTGCTTCGTTAGGAATTTGATTGGAGATGATCTCTTAACCGGAAATCGTGGCACCAATCTTTATGCTATCGACATCAACCAAATGCCTCTTCATCACCAATATATCTCATGACAAGAGCATGCGAAACAAAGTCCTGGTTGTGACACAGACGTTTATCCCATCTCAACTTCGACACCTTAACCAAGCTAGCCAAAGACAACATCGTCACCGGTCTCCCAAAGTTCAAATACACCAAAGATCACTTATGTCCATCCTGTGAGCAAGGCAAAAGCAAAAGGGCAACATATAAACCTAAAACCATACCAAGTTCGGTGGATAAGTTACATTTGTTGCACATAGACTTATGTGGACCAATGAGAGTTGAAAGTATCAATGGGAAGAAGTATATTCTTGTTATCGTCGATGACTATTCAAGATATACATGGGTAAAGTTTCTGAGGTCAAAAGACGAAGCACCAGGCATCATCATCACCTTTCTGAAGCGCATTCAAGTCCTACTTCAAGCTCCAGTAAGGATAGTAAGAACCGACAATGGCACATAATTCACAAATCAGGAGTTAAAAACCTACTTTAAAGATGCTGGAATCACACATCAGACATCAGCTGTTAGAACTCCACAGCAGAATGGGGTAGTTGAAAGAAGAAATCGAACTCTTGTGGAAGCTGCTCGCACGATTCTGATTTATTCTAGTGCACCATTATTCTTATGGGCTGATACTGTTGCCACTGCTTGTTTCACTCAGAACCGTTCCCTAATCCATCTAAGATTCAATAAAACCCCATATGAGCTAGTGAACAACAGAAAACCCGACATCTCTTACCTTCATGTATTTCGAGCTTTGTGCTATCCAACGAATGACAGAGAAGATCTGGGGAAGCTGAAAGCTAAGGGTGATATTGGGATCTTCATTGGTTACTCAGAAAACTCGAGGGCATTCAGAGTGTATAATCGAAGGACTAAAAGGATTATGGAGACGATGAATGTGAAGTTTGACGAGATTTCACAAATGGCTTCTGAGAGACTCACTCTAGAACCCGCGCTTAACCCGATGGCTTCTAATCATACCAGATTAGGACCCGCACCAAACGGTCAGACTTCTGTACATATCAGTTCAGGACTCGTACCTCAAGGAGCTCAGTCAACTAACACTGAAAAACATACAAATCAAGAACTGGAAAATTTCTTCGAGTATATGTATGATGAGTACTATGGTGGAGCTTTGACAAATGCATCACAACAATGTTCCGCTGCACCCGCTCAAAATCATCAACCACCACCGCCACCAACTCAAGATGGATCAACAACAATCGAAGCTGACGCACCAACTCCCTCAACATCATCAACATCTACTCCAGCAACTCCAGTAATTGAGATTGTTTTACCAAGAATTGATGAGCAAAACCAAACCACACTAATTCAAGAAGAACCACAACAAAACGATGCTGTGTTAGAAGAAGAACCATTCGAGAACCCATTTGCAACGGAATCTGCTGAATCTTCTTCTAGGTTACATGAACCATCTAACACGCATTTGTCAAATCCAAGGTACCCTTCTACGTTACAGTGGACTAAAGACCATCCAATAGATCACGTTATTGGTGAACCTTCAAGGCCAGTACAGACGAGAAGACAACTTGCCACCGATTGCGACATGAGCATCTACGTCTGCTCAGTCAGTCTAAAAGAGCCAAAAAACATTCGGGAAGTAATGGCAGATAATGCTTGGATTGAAGTAATGCAGGAAGAACTTCTCCAAACAATACCAGTTACATGACACACGGGATTTAGTCCCAAGACCAATTGACAAACTCGTCATTGATCTTAAGTGGTTATGGAAAAACAAAAGGGACGAAGAAATGACTGTCATTTGCAATGAAGCTCGTCTCGTGGCCAAGGGATTCAGGCAAGAAGAGGGGATAGATTTCGAAGAGTCATTCGCGCCAGTAGCAAGACTTGAGGCAGTCAGGATTTTCTTAGCATACGCAGCTCATAAAAACATCACGGTCTATCAAATGGATATCAAGACAACTTTCTTGAATGGAACTCTAAAAGAAGAGGTGTACGTGAGTCAGCCAGACGGATTCGTTGACAAAGATCATCCTGACTACGTCTACAAGCTAAAGAAATATATCTATGATTTGAAACAAGCCCCAAGGGCATGGTATGACGAACTATCATCTTTCTTGCTGAATAATAATTTCACCAAAGGAACAATTGACCCGTCCTTGTTTACCAGAAAATTCAAAGATGACATTTTGATTCTTTAGATTTACGTGGACGACATAATCTTTGGGTCCACTAATCCGAAACATTCAAAACATTTTGAAAATCTCATGAAAAGAAAATTTAAAATGTCCATGATGGGGGAACTAAAATTCTTTCTGGGATTATTATTCATCAATCCCCACGTGGTATTTTTATAAATCAAGCTAAATATACAATTGAGATTTTGAAAAAACCTGGAATGAAAAATTGTGACTCTGTTGGTACACCAATGGTCACTTCACCCAAAATAGGTGCAGACTTATATGGGAAACCCATCGATCCGAAGAAATATCGGAGTATGATTGGGTCTCTCATGTACTTAACTGCTAGTCGACCCGATATTCATTTTGCTGTCTGTTTATTAGCACGGTTTAAGGCAAGGCCGACCGAACTTCACCTCCAAGAGGTTAAACGGATCTTTCGGTACATACGGAGAACCATTAACATGGGACTTTGGTATCCGAAGGATTCGGAGTTTAAACTAACAGCATTTTCAGATGCGGACCATGCCGGTTGCCAAGTTATAGCAAAAAGTACATCCGGGGGAGCACAATTTTTGGGAGAAAAGCTAGTAGGCTGGTCATCAAGGAAACAAGATTGTACGGCGTTATCAACCGCAGAAGCCGAGTATGTGTCTCTATCTGCGTGTTGTGCCCAAGTTCTATGGATGAGGACACAACTCACAGATAATGGTTTTACTTTCGACCGCATACCTATGTATTATGATTCGAAAAGTGCCATAGCCATCTCGTGCAATCCAGTACAACACTCCAAGACCAAGCATATTAGAGTCCGCTACCACTTCATCAAGGAACACATTGAAAATGGTACTGTCGAATTATTTTTTGTGAAGATTGAATACCAACTCGCCAATCTATTTACTAAAGCCTTTCCAAAAGAGAGGTTTGATAACTTAGTTCGACGAATTGGCATGCGAAGCCTAACTCCCGAAGAGTTAGAAAGTCTTCTCGAATCTTCTTGAATTATCTCAAAAAGCTTCGCTGTAAATATTTTTGAAAAACAAAATACAAAATTTGAAAAACCAACAAAAACAAAATATATTCTTCTCACGACATGTCTCTCGTATAATGGATATTATGTACGTATCTAGAAATGTCATTCAAAAATGATATGGACATGTACAGATGCTTGAGCGAGAGTTCATTTAATTTTTTTCCAAAACATGTCGTTTCTCAAATTTTCTTCACTACGGGTTTCGTATATTTCAGTACGAAACCCGCGCTACAATGATGACTTCTGATTATTTCAGATCAGGACTCGTATTGTTAATGGCAAAACAAAACAAACCTTGAGCACATGATCAAGATTCTTTAAAAAAGATTTTTCAAAATCTTTCTCCAATTCTGTGCTCAAGAAACCTCCCTCTTAAACTCAAATGTTTAATAATATGCTTTATTTAAGGGAGAGTATAAAATTAAAAACAAAAATGTTCCAATCTCATGCTCAAAATGCGTCTATCTCTCCAAAAAGCTTTCATTTAAATCAGTTGATATAAAAAATATCACTACATGCTATTTTTGAGGGGGAGAAGACATGATTAAAATGTGATCAAAATGTTTAAAGATCGTGGATTGAATCTCAATAAGAGCTAGACTCAGATCTGAACCCTCGATTTGACGAAAAATAAATGTCCGTAATCGAAAAGAATTGTCCGGGACGGGTAATAATTTCAAGCTGGTTATCCAGTGATGTAAACGTGTCTTGCAAAGGACTTGTCTGAGTAGAATGTACCAATTCGAGAGATTCGCTTTTGATATGACCGGGACGGGTAATAATTTCAAGCTAGTCTAGCTAGTGATGTAAACGTGTCTCGCGAAGGTCATATTAACTGAAAATCGATCAATTCAAATGTGCGAACTCTACCCAACATGTGCAAATTTATATCAAAAATGCATGAGCACATGTGAAGGGGGAGTATTTCAAAAATTGTAAAACTCTCAAAGTGTTAACAAAATGTGTTTATTCATAAACACTTTGAGAGATTTTCACATAAGGTTTTATGGCATGTGATCGATAATCTAGGATAATCATGGAGTAATAAGGTGATTATGGTTAGGTTATGTCCTATGATCCGCCAGAGCCGGAGGGATCTACCCATGGACAACTCCAATATATTAGAATTAGAAGTCCTTAGGTAAGATTGAAAAAAAAAAAAAAAAAAAGGAGTAAAAATGAGAAAGGGAAAGAAGGGGTTGGGAAAGAAGGGGTTGAAGAATGAAAAAGAAAAGTTTAATGAAAGGGTGAAAAGAAATAGCCCTCCATGAAAACTTAGGGCAGAAACCGGGTCAATACATCTGCTATCGGTATTCACAAAGTTGATACTGATATTGAAGACAAGACGTCATGGACCCAGTGACGCGCTGCACCACCCCTCCTAGCCACTCAGATATCTCTCAAAATATATTTGTTTCATTTCTCACGAAGAACACTGCATAATCTATCGGCCACTCATTCCGAGATGTGTTGATATTGAAAAGGTGGCACTCTGCTCCATGCCTCCGACTATTAAAACCAAAACGCACATTATCGAGTCTAGAGACATGAGATTCATCAAAAGATCTCTTGGGAACACTTCCAATATAATACACTTGTGTTCACCAAAAAAGACACAAGTTGTAAGAGTCTTAATGAGATCCGTAGATCTTTCCTTATATCATGATGGTTACGTGCTTCAAACAGTCTACAGTCGTGGGGTGATCTCCAGCGACTCACTGAATCGTGGGTGCACTTCGGTGTGTCTGTGTAAGCCCTTTCGGGGGTATCCGATTCAGAACGACCTGGGCTAGGATTAGAGAAAGTCTTCACACTATGCTGTTGACGATCTCGAAGTCCGAACCTGTAAGTGCTGGACGATTTATTGCTAACTGTTTTATGCAGGTACTAACGAAAGTCCATCAACCATCATCATATATCAAACATCTTCACCTCCGCATACTCATACTTATGAAGATCATCCTCAATAAAGCTCAAATGTAAAAGTTCAAGACAAAAAGAGTTAGTTAAAGACAATGTGTAAAGACAAAGTCAAAAAGCTAATCAAGATGTCAAGAACAAGTTCAAGTATCACGTAAGAAAGACATGAGTATGAAGCTCAAGAGGTATGAGTATGTTGGAGGTCACGTCGTATAAACACATGAAGATGTTGAACGAAGGCAAGAACAACCACAAAGACGATTCTTTGAAGATCACATAGCATGAAGGAACAAAGAAACAAAGACTATTATACAACGACACTCAAAGCACAAGACTATGAAGACAAAAGACCAAATCACACGGAGCATCATTTCAATGACCATCCCTTAGGGGGAGATTGTTAGGATTTATAAAAAGTGATGGTCATATTCGTTGTAATATTTTTATTAAAAGTGTCGTTGTGTAATTTAGTTAAAATAGTCATTGGGCTTGGAATTAATCTAATAGGTTAAAAGTTGTATTAATGAGTCCATGTAAAAGCCCATGTTAAGTCCAAGCCCATACAAGTCTAGAAAACTATAAATAGCACCTTCCACTCCATTTGAAAGGTTGGTGCTTTGAGATTTTCTAGGATTGTAATAGAAGATTAGTGTGCAATAAAGTTTCTCACTCTAGTTTCTCTCACTAGAATTCCAAAGCCAGTCTTCTCTCTATTGATCTTTAGTCATTGATTATGTGTATGATAGGATAGATTATAGGGATAACATCTTCCGCCAAAGCGCTGTTCGAAATTTTCCTTTGCATTCTCGATATGATCGTCGTCATTTTCACCGCTTCTACGCTGCAAATATTTGTAGACAGCGTTGAATTTTTAGCAATCACCATTAAGCCGTGTCCATTTACCGGTGATCATACTTTTGGAACAAGGTTCACTGCCAGATTGCTCGTTGAACGTCTCCAGAATCTGATTCCAAAAGAATTCATCGGAATGGTCATTTCCGATATCCTTGTCTTGCGAAATTTCAATCCAAAGTTCCGCAAGCAACTTTTCTTCTTCCCTGGACCAGTTTCTCTTCGTAACTTAAGACACCGCCTCAAGGTCATCATCATCGTCATCGTCCAAATTCACGACTTTTTTGGATTTTTTTGCCATTGTTTTTTTCTCGCGTGCTTTCAACGTATCAACGGGTTTAGGTACTTTGAACGTAGGTTCTGATTGTGGTATAGGAAATGATGAAGGTTGCGATGAGTTATAGAACATTGGTTGAGATTAGGAAGGTTGACGTTGGGGGTAATTTGCGAATCCTTGAAACGCAAATTGTTGGTTTTGGTAAATCGCATCGGGAGGCAATTGCGTCCCATAAGGAGGCATTTGTGGTGATGGGGAGTTTGAATTTTTTGATGAAGGGGTTGACGAACCCGCGTATGGATTCGAGGCGAGGAGGTTCGTGAAATACATATTTTCATTTGGATTTTGCGACATTATTTTTTTGTTTGATGTAGAGATAAGCTTTGTGTGATAAAATAAGTATTTGAGATGATATATTGTAGTGATATATATTGTGTTGTATGTGTAGTTTATATAAGGGGGAAAAAAAAGAAACGTTTGCAATTAAACGGTCAAATAACCGTTTGAAATATATACGTTGCAAATAAAGAATCAATATTAACGTTTGGTTTGTCAGAACATTATCTCCTCGTGCAGACGAGGAAGCAACCAACAGCGAGCCACGAGCAGACAAGCCGGTGTCACGGCGAGCCACGAGCAGCTTGACACGTGGACCACGGCGAGGCACGAGCAAGCCACACCGGCTGCTCTTAGGCATCACAACGAGACACCCCGCTGAATCCAACATGGCCCACCCATTCAATGCTGCCGAAGGCCGGCCATGACATTGGAAGAGCCCGCCGAAAGCAAATCCGCTGAATACTCGGAAGGTAAATGACAAATTTTATTATTATTATTATTATTATTATTATCATTATTATTATTATTATTATTATTATTATTATTATTATTATTATTATTATTATCTTTTTGTGTCTGAGTGTTGGGTTTTAATTGGGTATAGTGGACCCAAATGAGGGAAAGTAACATATTGTGAGAGTATTGGGTACCCTGGAGCCATGGCTCAAAATTCCCTGCCACATCAGCAAAAATCTTTATGGCACCAGAAATCCCACGGCACCACATTCTGGGCGGTACCCACGGCACCAGAAAATGTGGTGCCGTCGTCCACTTTTTTTTTTTTTTTTTTTTGGTGCCGTCGTCCACTTTTTTTTTTTTACATAAAATAAAACATACACAATATTAATTAATGTTATAAATAATAAAAATACATTAAACGTCAAATACAAATTACATTAAACTACAATACGGTTATTAAAACAAAAATACGATACGGAAATTATAACGAAACTACGATACGGAAATGAAAATGAACTATGATAATGGTTTTATCCCAATCTTGTCAAAAAATGTATCCCGTGAAAATTAATCATTTTGTCAATTGAAAGCTCAAATATTTTCTTTTAATAGTTCCATCTCATTCCACAAGAAAAAAAAAATTGACCAGCCCATATTTTCTTTTAATAGTTCCAAGTTCCAACTATGCATTTACTGTCAAACTACTTTTTGCTTTTCTTCTTCCCCGTTGCTCCCTACCTGTAAAAGAAAAAAAAAATCAACACAAACACAACAAACACAAACACAACATACAAACACAAAGCCTCCCAACTTCGAAAAAAAAAAAAAAAGGAAAAAATCTATGGCGTGGGCTGGTGGCTACGGCGCCAGCCACCATGGCACGACCGGCGGTACCATGCACCGTCGGCCATGGTTGGCTAGTGGCCATGGCTTGAGCCATTAGCCATAGGTACCGGCTGCTCTGAGTAAAGGAGTGTTTTGAACTGTGAGGGTTAAAAGTGAGGATGCTGATATAGCATTGGGTGTGGTCCAAATGGCATGTTGTCATTACAAGTTTATATTAAACCACGAGGGAAATGGTGCCGTTTCATGTTTTTTTCCCCCGCCAAAAAAATGGCCCATTGCACTCTAACCCAACAGCCCATTTCACAAGAATAGATACCCTAAATAGGTTTCACTTTCCATAAACACAAACCCTAGCCCTCATATCCCTCCTCCTCTCTCTCTAAGATCCGACGCCACCATTGTTCACTTATGCCACTCTCTATAAACCGGCGCATCACCACCGCGCCGTCATCAGCATAGCCACCATCGTCCTCCGCTATTACCACCGCATCCATTCTCCGCCGCCACCATTTGAAGAGAAGGAGCTCAAGATTGTGGGTTATTGGTTTAGTTGTGACAAGGGTCGTGTTAGGGTTTGATTTAGTTCGGTTCACCACTACAGCCGCACCTCCCACCGTCTTCTTCCTCACCATCGTATACGGGTATAACTCCTCCATCTTTGTATTCATTTCCTTTTTACCGATTCTAAATATTTGGCTATTCTTTCGTGGATTAATTTGACTAAAAACGTTTTTGAATATACTTCGTGTGGTAATCCTTGATTAAAATGGTGTTTGTTTTGCTCGGTTTTGAAACTGGGGTCAGGTCAAACCCGATTGACCACGGGTCGAGTATGATTGCAGTGAGTATACTTTAGTAAATATATATGTATGCATCGTATAGGTATTAACAAAATTTAGGCGGATCGATTGGGTTAGTCGTTGTTTTTTTTATCCGGCCTTAAAGTAAATTGACTGGGTTTTTTGAGTTTTTACATTTTGGTTATGTGTTTAAAGAATTTTTTTATGACTAATCTATCTATGGTTTGATGATTTTCTTATAATTTTCAGGTTTGCAAGTTGTGTTCAAGAAATTGCCTAGGCATTCTCCTTTTGTGTCATTTCCGTAGTAACAGGTTTTCTTAACTGAATTAAGATGTAAAAATGTTTTCTTTATGTATACGATGTTTAGTTTATGCGCTTATAAGTAGAAAAGTGCCATAGAGATAGGTAGTTTAGGAATTAGTGTTTGGATTTGCTTATTATGTGCAACAATGTGACGAAAAGATAAAAAAAAGCCACAAAGGAGTAAGATAAGCCTTATAAGCAGTTTCGCTCCAAAATAAGTAGAAAAAATAAGCAACTATGAACATCCTCTCAGTACGTTATTGTTAAAAATATGTTTTTTAGATGTATCTGATGTTGAATCTATAGGTGTTTCAGGTGTAATTTGAATGTCTGAACTCTGAAGTGCTTATGACCACGTGTTTTTTCAGCCTGCCTGCAGGTATTCCCTAAGAATCTTGCACCAACCATTGTGATTGCTGTTGAGCACTGTAGGCAGAAACCACCGGTTTCAAGAGGGCTAACGTGCCGATATCAAAAGCTATGTAACAGTTGTGGCCTTGCTTATTAGATATCTTAGATACCTTTTATTTTTTCTTTGAGGATGCTAATTGGTATTTCTTGCTTCTGCAGTTCCTTCACTTGAAAAGTTTCCCATTATAGAACATGGTAAGTGTTGATACATAATCTGGCGCGGACTGATTCAACGACTCTCCCTGGGCCGTTAGTCGTCTTCTCGAGCCCTAAGTAGACCTGTTCAACAAAGAGAACCCATTAGGAGTGGACCCGAGGCCGTAGCCCCGGGATCCACCTTCGACGGTCAAGTTAGTATTGGTGCGATATAGGTTGATTAGGGTTAGGTTTAGAGTAACCTGTTAAAGATCGTCCTGAAGAAGGGGATTCCACCCCTATATTTATAGGGCATGGATTAGGGTTAGGCGTAGAGTGGGCCGCTGTTTGCCGGGCCTGGCCCACTTGTCGTGGGTCAGTCCAGACCATACGTCTACAAGCCCCCCAAGTCTAGTGTGACATAGTGCGTGGCTATGTTATGCTAGACTTAAGTCCTGTTCGTGGCCGCGTAGGCCCAACCAACTATGACGGCGTGACCATAACGCGCAGCCCAAATGCGACAGTGCGCACTGGGTCTGTGGTGCAGTGCGTGATGACCATGTTGGCGCGTCCTTGTTGGCGCGAATTTGTAGGCGCGTCCTTGTTGGCGCGAATTGAGTAACATTGACATTGCGATTGTGATTGTCTCACAATGGTGAAGGTGGATTCCTGTATGCTGCGTCCTGGGTAAGGGCGTGCCTTTTATACCAGTAGCGATGCAGCATGATGCGACAGAAGACGTGCTTCTGTGGCAGAAGTGCGCGCTGTGCGCGACAAAGATGTGCGTTGTGCGCATACAAAGATGTGCGCTGTGCGCAGACAAGGTGCGAACATTACATCCGTCTTTGCTTCCAAATACACATGCGTGACGCGTACGGACACAGTGTATACCCTGGTAGCCCCCCAAGTTTGATGGTGCTACTCGTGTAGGAGCATTAAACTTACTTATCCAAATCCTGAAAAACACTTAATGCAAATATTAGAAGTATATGCCGCGAATCGCAACATATAAAACCTAATGAAGTAAAAGATTAGCGCATAGCATGTGAAATTAACACATAAGATAAGTAGTAGTGCGAATTACACTTATCGTGAGGTTTTACAAACTACATAAATAATTAATTGTTTTGTTGTTTTTTTTTAGTGCGCGCTGTGCGCAACAAAGAGGTGCGACAGAAGGCGTGCTTCTGTGACCGTGACTAATAGTTTCAATCGCACGTACAGACGCAGATAGATGTATCGTGACCGCATAGACTCTAACGTTTGTGGATGATCGCAGATGACCACGGCTTTTGTCCAGTGCGCTCATGGCGATTGACTAGCATCGTGGTGCCTGTACATGACAGTGCGCTCATGGCACCAGTCTGCGAAAATCTCTATACGCACGGCCTAACGCGGGTAGATTTATCGTGACTGCGCTGTTCGCGGCTAAAAGATAAAGTAGGTCCGATCGTGCGGACTTAGTGCGTTATAGATAAAATCATGTTTACCAAGTTAAAAGATTTACATAAAATCTTTTGAATATTTAAAAGATAACATATCCTATTACCAATTTAAAAAGATATGCACAAAAAATATTGATTTATAATTAATCGTTATCGTAGCAGAAGACAACAAATCGATTTAGTAGCAGAAAACAACTTGTCGATTTATATTATAATTAACTTCTACTAATAATGGCGCATGACAAAATTTGCTGACCAATCAAATCTGCAAACAGTGAACTACGCATACTATGGGATATCTTTTAATTGCCCACTAACAAACACATATAGTAAATAGAATATTGTACCTATCTGTTGGAACTTGTTGTTCGCACAGTAAACGAGTTAATGCTACATGCATCATGCATGTGACATATGTACTGTAGGTAAAATATCAAAATACCGGACTTGAACTCGATGGTTGCTTTCCGGTGATGTGAGATCACGAAACTTGTCGTGTCCCACGGATGGCACCAATCTGTTGATACATAATCTGGCGCGGACTGATTCAACGACTCTCCCTGGGCCATTAGTCGTCTTCTCGAGCCCTAAGTAGACCTGTTCAACAAAGAGAACCTGTTAGGAGTGGACCCGAGGCCGTAGCCCCGGGATCCACCTCCGACGGTTAAGTTAGTATTGGTGCGATATAGGTTGAT
Source organism: Artemisia tridentata subsp. tridentata (assembly GCA_021014915.2). NCBI lineage: Eukaryota > Viridiplantae > Streptophyta > Magnoliopsida > Asterales > Asteraceae > Artemisia > Artemisia tridentata. Next base: position 39,998,396 of record CP139503.1, read on the forward strand.
TAGGGTTAGGTTTAGAGTAACCTGTTAAAGATCGTCCTGAAGAAGGGGATTCCACCCCTATATTTATAGGGCATGGATTAGGGTTAGGCGTAGAGTGGGCCGCTGTTTGCCGGGCCTGGCCCACTTGTCGTGGGTCAGTCCAGACCATACGTCTACAGTAAGATTCCTGCCGAACTAATCCTTCGAAATGGCCATATATTGCTTAATTCAGGATGGGAAGTTGTAATCCTTAAAGTTACTACCGATGGAACAAGACGAATACATGTGTTTTCCATAATACATTTTCCGAGCTTTTCCATACAATTTCCACTACTTCAAGACACTGTTATTAAGGCCATATATTGCACAGGTGTTTTCCATAACGATGGAACAAGATGAATACAGGTCAGTGACAAATTGGAGAGACATCACTTACAGAAACAAGGTGTAGATTACATCAAATCATCTATCTGAAATTGTAGGACTTTGTACCGAAGAAGCCAAAGATGGTGGCCAAAAGGCAGCGTGTGCCACTCTTGATTGTGCCAACAATGCCACTCTTCATCAGACGGTGTGGTTCAGTAGGTACGGTTCACCTGAGAAGAATAATGGTTAGGTTGTTCTAGCCTTTTGCTAAATAGTTTTTTCAGTTCTAGATTTTCAAGTTTTTCATGTGAACAATCATGAAAAAAATTGTTTTGCAGGCTTGCAGTTACAATTGCAATTTGCAGCTCATATAGATAATCTGCGTGTATATATCGCCTGAACGCAGGTAATAGAAACATCTTTCCTTCTTCCGTTTATGTTTCAGTCTTTATTCAGTACCTACCTTCTTAAATGTATGCCTTTAACTTATTACTATATACTTTTTTAAATGTGTCGCAGACCATGTAACTTATTTTTTCACCGCCGTGGGCTCGAATCATGGCACAAAGCTTTGGGAGTTTTTGACAGTCGTCGCTCTGCATATTCCGGTAGTGGTTGGAACTGCAGCAATGACTTCTCAGGTTGCCGACGCGGTTGTATTTTTAGCCAAAAAACTCTAAGCGCCCTGCTGAAATGGGTCATTTTAGCGGCAAAAAATGGTTGATACTTTCTGTTTGGGCCTGAAATGGGTCAGCTTGCGTGTTCAAATAGACCGTTAATGGTCGTGTTTGGAGGCTGATGTTAAGGGCTAAAACGGCCCATCATCTACTTATAAGGTACATGATTACTATTTTCATATTCTGAAAACTTAATGGTATTATTGTATAATGTCATCATGTGGTGCTTATCACATGATTCTAACACTCCTTATTCCTCTTACAGTTGAACCCGGTTCATCAGCCAACGATATTTTGCGTGTGACACTGTGACTACACGGTCCAAAAAACCAAGCCAGCTTAGACAAGATGCCAGCAATAGGTAATAAGTATGGAATATCGATTGCAAATGCAGCTACCTTTTGCTTGCAACAGCCGTTTACTCTTTCATTATTTATGTATGCAACTTTGTCAGGTTTCGGTGTGCTCTGCTCAAGATCACGTAAATACAAAAGGGAAGTAGAAGGCTGGACAAAAGGAACCTTCCTGTTACACTTCTTACGATGTCCCTTACACCTACACTTTGGCTCTGTTTCTTTAGCCCAAGGCTGGAGAAGGAAGTAGTAATCATGTCATAGATCGAATTACTCAAGGTTAGCTCTTATCCCTCATTCGTGTTCTTGCTTTCGGTGAATTGTGTGCAGTTACTTCTATAAAGGGCTTAAAACAGTTTAGTATATAAATTAGTTTGAATGGGCTATTTTAGTATAAATTAGTTTGAATGGGTCTGTTTTCAAGAAAAGAACAGATAACATAGAATGTTTTTCGGCGGCAACACGACCAACAACCAGTTTCCATAACAACCTGTTACTGATCTGCCATCCACCTCTTGATTTCTGAGATGTGATTATGTAAATTTCCCTTTTTATGGTTGAATGGTTCGAAAACCACTGAAAAATAAAATGCATAAAGACACTCAATCCTGATATGTTAATTCGATGTTATTGTCATAGGTGAGGCTGGAGAAGCAAGTAGTAGTCATGTCATGGATAGAGTTAGTCAAGGTTAGCTCTTATCCCTCAATCGTGTTCTTGCTTTCGGTGAATTGTATGCAGTTACTTCTATAAAGGGCTTAAAACAGTTTAGTATATAAATTAGTTTGAATGGGCCATTTTAGTGTAAATTAGTTTGAATGGGTCTGTTTTATAAATTGAAGGGTACTACATAAATTGGGTAAAGGTTAACTAATCGGTTAACTAATTGGTTAGAATGGAAGGGTTGGATATGTTAAATGGTTTGGATGCCACTCTGAAATGCTTAAAACTTAGTGAGTCGTTATAGTAGTGTTTAAAACATTTATAATTTACACTTCAAGAAAAGAGCAGATAACACAAAATGTTTTTCGGTGGCAACACGACCACCAGCCAGTTTCCATAACAACCTGTTACTGATCTGCCATCCACCCCTTGATTTCTGAGATGTGATTATGTAAATATTCCTTTTTATGGTCAAATGGTTCGAAAACCACTGAAAAATAAAACGCATAAACGCAGTCAATCCTGATATGTTATTTGTGATATTTGAATGTCACGTGATAACATAGTTTTCATAATCATATTTAAGACATAAAGTAGTTGTAAATTGTAATTCAAAAAAAAGAGTTTTTTGGTCAGCTCTACTAACGCACGCTTTGGCACAACCATTAGAAAGTTGCTGCGAACGTCGGTCTTGGATAGCATCTTTTGTTTGACCTTCTGTCGCCTTTTCCTATAGCTTAAACTTCTTTTTGTTTGACCTTTAAAACATCTCAGAAATAGACTGACTGAGTGTCTAATGCATTGCAGGCATACTTTGGTGAGAACCGACTTCATCTAAATTTAATGGAGTGTATGGATCAACATCATTGTACGTAAGTTGACCTTCGTCCGCTCATATTCTGACTTAGAATAGCTCACTCAACAGCAAACTTAGACATGACATTACACTGGATTGCAGAAACGCGACGCAAAGGCAGATATTATCAGCATTATTCGACGCCACATCCTACAGCCAGAAGCGAATTATTCAACGGCCGGGAAGAACAACCGCTGGAGAAGGTAAGAGAGGCAAAACATGAATAGCGCTGCAGCAGACACGCCAACGCATGAGCTCAACCTCGAAGCACTCCTATTTCAGTAGTTTAATTAACAGTAGTATCAACTATTATTAGCGATAGTATCCACTCGAGTATATGTACAGGAACTAAAACAGCCCCTCCAAATGTGATACCACTTATCTTGGCTGAACTTGCAATTAAAATGTAATCAGAAAGCAACACATTTATCATTTACAGACTCTGTTGAAAAACTTAATCGTTTCTTCGTGGTCGTATTATAATATCACGTTACTATTAAGTTTAAAGACACTTACTATTAAGTTTAAAGACATTCAAATTATGTATGAACTGTATAAAAAGGCGACAGGAAAAGCCGTTTCTTCATATAAGCATGTTCAAGCTCACTTACTATAAGTTTAAAGACATTCAAATTATGTATCAACTGTATAAAAACTTCAAAGCTTACACCAGATGTTAGGGCCATTGTGCAAGGCCATTGTGCTGCTTAGAATAGGTTCGTCCACTGATGAATCACTGTTGCTATAACTTCGTTAGGATGTATTTTCATGTATTTAATTTTCTGTCATGTGTTGTTGCCAAAACATCTGGAAAAAAAATTGACGGAATAAACAGGCACGCCAGCAACGCGGCGACCATCGCCAATCTTGTACCTTTTAATCTTAGAGGACTAGGTATAATGTCATGCCATGGGGTGGTGCCATGAGAAAAGTGGTGTCACCTCAACATTTTTACCTATGACGCCAGTTTTATCTATGATACCAACACCCTTCCTTGACATAACACCAGTTTTGTGATGTCATCGCCCCTAAACTTTTCATTTATTTAAATAAAACAATATATTTAACTAAAATAATTATATTCTAAAAATTCAGCTCAAAATAACCTTAATACCAATAATGCAACAATTTTATAACTTAACAAAATTGTCAAATTAAAATATGTTAATGCCCAACATAAATTGTTCCCCTTTGTTTTGTTTTTTGGACTTACCAACCCAACATCTACAATAAGTCCAATAACACAAATTAAATAGCCCTAATTTTCGGTTATAAAAGACCTAATAACACACTACCGTAATTTTGCTCAACCTAATACCTCTTCCACACAAACAAGCGCCTCTCTTTCTTGCTAGCGCACACTAGCAGTCACCAGCAACAAAAAAATTTGCCACTTGGTTTTTATATCAGTTTTAATCGAAAAACACAAACACAAATAACAAACAAAAATCGTCCCTTGTTTCTAAAAAAAAAAAAAAAAAAAAAAAAAGAAAAACGGAAAAAAAATATTGTATGGCATGAGCTGTTAGCCATGGCGCCACAAGCCACGAGTCGAGGTCTGATATGGTGTCTCACGCCGTCGAGTGGGCTGGTGGGACGGTGCCACTTTACCGGCCATTGTACAAGAGCTCTTAGTACTATTTGTTAATTCACAAAATACCGAAAATAGTACTGATGGCAAACATGTAGATACGGAGTATATTATAATGCCAAGCATGTGAATGTGAATAATCATAATAATTCCACGACTTAAATAAATGGGTAAATTGCAAATTTCGTCCCTAATGTTTCTCAAAATTGCAAATAATACACCAAAAACAAAAAATTTGCAAATTTGCCACCGAGAGCAAAGTGACGTGCAAAATAGCCACCGAGAGTTACTGAGAACTCTAGGTGGCTATTTTGCACGCCACTTTAGCTTTCAGTGGCAAATTTGCAAATGTTTTGTTTTCAGTGTATTATTTGCAACTTTAGAAAACATTATGGACGAACTTTGCAATTTACCCTAAATAAATTAACACATTTTTGGCACTACGCCAAGAAAATATTTAACAGTTCAGTCATTGGAGAGAATGTTCATTAAATAATGTTATAATTAAACAAGTACGTAACTAACACGTATTTGGCGCTAGGTTCATTAAATAATGTTATAATTAAACAAGTACGTAACTAACACGTATTTGGCGCTAGGACTATGTTCCACATAAGAATATGTGCAGTGGTGCGTAAGAGAGGGTAGGGGTTGTTTGACATGTGACATCTTAGGCTTTGTGGGGCTTTGTTGAAAAAGTGGTGTAATGGTAGGTGGGGCATTGTTTGACACGTGTCATTTCTTTTCTTTTCTTTTTTTATATTTTTTAATCACTAAATATTACATTTCTAAAATACCACCTTGTTAAATAAAGCAGTACTTATTCAATTAAGCGTGTCCGGGTGAGAGTAGTACCGGTATGGGTGACCTACCGTGAATTCCTCACTTGTGGACCACAAGCTCTGTTAATATTAGGTAATGAAGAGGAGAGCCTGTAAGCCAATAGTTGCGCATGTTCGAATCCAAGCCGGCCCCGATTTTCATCCGACCGTTACTCCAGCGAATTATACTCGTGTGGAGGCGGTACGGTTTCCGGGCGGACACAGTTAAAAATCCCCACTACGCCAGCGTGGACCTGGTTAAGACAACATAGTCTGGGTATGTGGAGGATGAGGGCCTGCCGAAGTGGCGGGTGCGACTCTAATTCAAAAAATGAAAGTCACCGTTCAAAAAAAAAAATAATAAAGTAGTACTTTTGTTAAAATACCACCTTGGGTATTTTTTATTTTATTAAATAATTGCTAAATAAAGCAGTACTTTTGTTACTTTAGACACTCCACCATTCATGTTTGATTATTCATTATTTTTTCATTTTCGCATATCCCAATTATCTTGTTTCTTCTTGTTCAAAAACAAAGGTATATCTTCTTTCTTCCATACATTCCGACCAAACAAACAACCATAAAACAGATTTTCGAATTAAAGATCCCTTTGATTTAATAACGAAAGAGTGTCCCCACTACTACATGCATGGCTTATATTCACTTTACAACGTCTAGTTTTCTTGCGGCTTGCGTGGGCGGGGCGCTGTCAGAACAACCGGTGGTCGGTTTTTTTGGGCAACAACGCCCCTGCGTTTTGGTCAAATGGGCGCTGTTGGTGCAACAACCGGGCAAACCACGCCCCATTACGCTTAGTCTAATTAGTTGTAGCTTGAGGTAGAGATAAAGCTAGATTTTAATATTTTATTTTTTCTGTTTGATGGATTATATTGAGTTAAGAGCTTATTATTGTAAAAAGACATAAAAATAAACTACAAATAAATTCACATATATTTCAAACTATTATGTGTTTATTAATGATATCTAGAATGATAAGTAAGTAATCTTTTACTAAAACCTCTATTTGTTTCTAAAATCTATAACATATATATGGGACTAAGCATGCTGCATGGAAATGCCACCTCATTGCCACATAATTGCCACCTGGCAGTTCCCAACTTTCACGAAATTACTTAAAAATTTTTGTCCATGCTTGGGTTCGAACCCTGGACATTATATCCACTATAGTTACACTCCAACCATTGGAGCAACTATTTTTTTGTGATGGATATTGGAAAACAAAATAGTCATGTCTCAAATCTATTTCACTTCCAATCCGAATTTGAAACTCTTATCAAAACACAAATCATAACTCACCCCTTAATTATCTCCCTAAAATTTCTGCTATTCTACTTCTAACTGAATATTACATTCCAAAATTAAACATACTGATTTTAAATTATTCATTATGATCCATTTTGAATTTCAAATGCATATCACAAAAATCACGGAATATTTTAAACTCAAAATTGTTTCCAAAACCCTAATGTTTATCTATAAAGGCAGTAGGTGCACGATTTGTTAGCATCACATTTATCGATCGACATATATCTTTCATATCACAAAATCAGTCATGAATAGGTTTCCAGGGGAAAAAAATAGTAACATGGGATACCAGAAATCACCATCAGCACAAGGTGGCAGTTTCAGAAAGAGTGGAGGTTTTGGAGGTTCTGGAGGTTTTGGAGGTTCAAAGGGTTTTGGTGGTGCTGGTGGTTACACAGGATCAGGAGGTAAATCATTTCGTTGATACATTCTTAATAATGTTGTTATAATAATATGATGTTTCTATATGCAATTGTTTTTTTTAATATTTCTTTTTAGGCTGATTGATGTTTTGTTGTTACCAAATCTAATTGCTTGCAAGTCATATTTGTTCTTACCAATATTATTTACCGATTGATGTTTTGTGTTGGTTGCAAATTCGTATAATACAATCTATTTATGAATGCTTTTTATTTGTTTATAAGTCCTTATACAAATACTTTCAGATCCTTATATGCTTTGTTGTATTCTTTAAGTTCCATTCTGAATGTACAAAAGAATCAAGGATCTTTACATATGTTTTTTGTACGGCTGCAATTATGTACGTGTGTGATGGTTTGGACATTAGAGTAGTAGAAGTGTTATTTTTGTAACTGAATGTTATCAAGGATCTTTACATATGTTGCTGTGGCACATTGGATAAAAAAAATAAAGGTTTAATGTATGCAGTAAAATTTTTCATTATTATACGATTATAATTGTAGTTTCATTTGTATATATCAGATAATGGTTTTGGTGGTGCTGGTGCTTCCGGTGGATCAGGAGGTTAGTCATTTCTTTCATACATTGTCAATAATTTATTGCTACTCAATATGATGTTTTTGTATGGAATTAAGTAATTTAACATATGTTTTTTGGTGGAGCTGATCTATGTTTTCTTTTTAACTCCTTATTAATATTCATTTGTAACATGTTTATTATAAAACAATGTATTTAGGAATGTTTTTTTGTAAATGCTTATATATGGTTTAATAATTGTTGTATTTATGAATGTTTTTTGCTTGCAAATCCTTATCTTTACATGCTGTGTTGTTTTCATTATTATACGAGTATAATTGTAATGTAATTTTTATATATCAGGTAATGGTCAGGATAAAAAAATCATACCTCTTAAAGAAGTGAATCCTATGTTGGATGACATAGCAGTTCTAGCCAGATGTATATCAATTTGGCATTCGCATAAATTGAATGCTGAAATGATCCATACAGCCTTGATATTGTGCTGCAAGATGTGGAGGTATCTTCACAAGCCTTTTTTCTATGTATACAATACCTTATTAATACAGTTTTATGGAACACATAATATGTCTAATGCAGAACACTAGGATCCAGGTCTACATAAAGAAAGAATTCATGTTTCGGTTCGAGCCACTGTTTGAGGAGGGCCAATGTTACATAATATCAAACTTTGGGATTGCTGAGAATGGGGGAAAGCTTCCTTTTTTGCCGCATAGGTTCAAAATAAGTTTTTACAAGACAACCATTGTGACACGTATTGAACCTTTTGACAACAACACACATGGTTTCATTCTAGAACCATTTAATCATTTGGGTGATCCTGAACAATACCAATACTATGATAACGACTCAGTTGGTACGTACTCGATCCATTTTGATATATAACATTTCAATAACATTATTATGTTATGTCACTTATATGCAACCAATGTTTTTGTACACAGATGTCATTGGCTCAGTGGTTGGTATCGAGGAAATTGTTCCTGTTACTTCTGCAGGTGGGAAAAGGTCCGTAGGACAATAGTCGTTGAGGACGCGGAGTAAGTATAAACAAACGAATTATCTATAATATACATTTTTACCCAAGTCATGCTAATAATTTTAATATTTATTTATAACCTATTGTATGTATGTTATACAGGGCAAACCGTTTGAACCTCACTTTCTGGGATAAATGGGCGACCATGTGGGATCAGTATGCTAACAAGCGTGACGCCATTGATCATTTGGTGGTTATACTTCAACTGGGAAAAGTGAAGTACTGGGACGGTACGTGCATTGTTTTCTTATCTTATTTCTAATACATTCACTTATTTTTTTCTTTATTAACTTTATGTATTCAATGTTTCACTAATTAGGAATAGCCGCGGTTCACAATGCCCTCTTCGGTTCTAAGATATTTGTCAACCGTGACATACCAAAGATAATTGAATTCAAAACAAGGTTGTCATCCTTTGTACTGTATAAATTAATGCAACAATTTAATATTTCATTCTTATTAATATTATTAATTTATATTGTTTTGTAATTTTATTTTAGGGTTCAATAGCGTGAAGGGTTTCAACGTGATCAGCTCAAGATTGAGGTTTTCTCACCGGAAGTCAAGGTTCAAACGATGACTGAGTTTTTTCGTGGTTGTGTGAAAAGGATGGTTGGTGGAATCCGTGATTGTGAACCGGTGTGTTAGTCTTTCTGATACTAAACTTGACACGAATTATCTTTAATCTGTTTTCATTCATTGAATTCAAACATTTTCAATTATAAAATGCAGGATTCACATTGTATTGTTTTAGCAACAATACACAGGATCCACAAAGAGAGTGGCTGGGCGTACACAACATGTAAAGAGTGTAACAAAAGAGTGGATGTTGTTGAGGGAAGGAATCGCAAATCCGTTTTTGTTTGTGAGGATCATGGTTCTGTACAGCCTGTATCCAGGTAACAAACATTAGAGTCCACAATCTTTATTTGTTTTATTTTATTAGCAATATTTAGATTTGCAAGTTTTTACATGCATGTTTATTTTGTTGTTACAGGTTTAAGGTAATTTTAAGGCTGATTGATGAGTCGGGTTCCGCCCCTGTGGTATTTTTTAACACCCAGTTTTCCAAGCTTTCCGGGCATACTGCCTGGGAATTGATGGAAACCCATGTGATGAAGCGAAAAGTGTACCGCTTTTAAGGGGTCATTTAAGCCTTAAATCGTATTTATTTGATCAAATATCGCCCTAAATCGTTCCTTTTGTCATTTTAGGTACTTTTGAGGAGAAATCTGGAAAAGGAGGCATTTTGGACGTTTTTGGAGCATAAAAGTGAAGAAAACGGCAAAGTCTCAAAATTGTGCTGAAAGTCACCTTTGACGGCGTCAACATTAACTCCAGACGGCGTCATGCCTTGGCAAGAAAAGTTGGATGTGAAATTTACTCATGACGGGCCAGTGAGTTTGCATGAGAATTCTGACGGCGTCACGCTTTAACTAAATCAAGGGCGTCACGGCTTAAATCATAAGGGGACGGCGTCACGTTATAGGTCCGACGGCGTCAAGCCTTGATAAGCCAGAATGGATTTTTGAAGAGCTAAAGAGGGACGGCGTCAAGATGGTCATCCGGGAACCCTAAAAGCGGCGAGGTGACGGCGTCACAATGCATAAGGTGACGCCGTCAGATGTCAAAGTCTATATATAGTTTTCTAATTTTTTGTCATTAAGAGAGAGCTTAGTGTGTGGAATTTTGGGATAAAACCCTAAGACGATTTTAGCTACTTTTTCAGGGCTTTTTGCCCTGAGATCTTCCATGTTTCATTGAAAGATAAGTTATCAATTAATCATTCAATATGTCTATGTGTTGTTTGATTCTATCTTATGCTTGTCTTTTGTTTAACATGTTAGGCTAATTTTATCTTGTGTTTGCTTAGATCTAATGAAACCTAGCTATTGATTATTGGTTGTTAGTGTGTTGTTAGTTGTATTGGATGATTGTTTATCTATGTTAGGCTTAAGAAAACTGGCTAACTTCCTATTCGGTAACTTGCTTGAACGTCTTAAGAAACATGAACCAAACGCGTACTAAAGGTTTTTATGGTTGTATTTAATGCACAAGCGAATTCTAGTGATCCCATGTTAGGAGCTTCCTAGCCGGCTCGACATAGGAGTGAAGTAGGAGCTTGTAGAGTTTGGGGAAGTAAGTACGCCACCCCCGAATGGTATTAAGGAATACACCCGTCATCCACGCGACTAATACACACTAATTAACCGGTAAAAGATAGTTAGGGAGTAAGGAAATCTAAGTAAACACATTTCTCTACACATAAGTTTCTCACCACTTTTCATTTTTGTTATTTATTTTATTTGCATTTGTAGTAATTTGGGTTAGTTGACTAGCAACTAATTCCGCCCACTCCTTCAAAACCCGAGATTTTACTTGCTTTCATAAAATTATAAAAAACATAAAAAGAATCTTCCTCAACCCTTAGACCTAATTAGAGTAGCCTTTCACACCTAACGAACACTATTCCCTGTGGAGAACGATCAATCCCCCGTACTTACCACTACACTATACTACATCGGTCAGGTACACTGCCTGGTGGGGTTGTAAACCTCTTGAGATCCCTCGAGAGGTAAAACCTGTTGTAAGGTTGCAAAACCCACGCATCAAGTTTTTGGCGCCGTTGCCGGGGAATAGTTATTGTTTAGGTTGAATTTTTATTTCTATTAGGTCTACTCACTAGATTCCTTTCTAGTGAGATTTTTATTTTATTTTTCTAGGTTTTCTTTAGTCTATCTTATTTCTTTGTGTGTTTGTTCGTAATTTCCATTGACTCTTCCGTTCACCATTATGGAGAACGCGAATCCACCATACTACCAACCACGTAATTCACCCACTCCATATGACATCTTGATGTTTAAACAACATAAAGATGAACCTCTCTATGATGCATGGACTCGTTTTAAATATTTACTCCAAAAAGTCCCTCATCATAACTTCGATTTTTGGTCCCTAACTCAATTCTTTTACAATCATGTCGACCGACAAGCCCAAAGGTACATTTACCATATTGCCGGCAGGGATATTAGGGAATTAAGTGCTGAGAAAGCATGGGAAGCTATTGAAGAGTGTGCCCAATATTATTATATAGTAGACAACCCAACAAACGTTAGTACAAGTCAATTGACCACAAATTTCGAGGATCATGAAACAAGTTTGTTTGGGGATGAATATGTTAGTGTTGAGATACCTAAGTGGTTGTCATGTAATGCCATAGTACAAAACAAACACATAGGTGACCTTGATGTGATGGAGGATTTAGCCAAACATGATCACATTGATCAAAAAGACCTAGGTTTTATGATCGATGATGATGAATCTCAAGAAACACATGATGAATCTTTTGGGCAATTTGAATATAGCAGTCATAATATTGAGGATGATCCTTATGATTCGGATATTGAAGTTAAGATGCCTAGAGAAGCACTTGAGATACTTGGGAAAATGTTAGGGTTGGATTATAATGAAACACATGTTGAGGATATAGGTGATCTTGATAAGATGGATGATAAAGTAGAAAATCCAAGCCCGCCAAATACCCCACAAGTCCTACCATCATTTGAGGCATACACACCGCCCGTGACTTATTCAGAAGAAGTAGAAGAGACTTTAGGAACCCCAATTGAGGTAGAACCCTTGGACCAAGCACCACTAGAGCATATAGGTTTGAATACTCATAATGATAACCTTACTCTTAGTTCTAGGGAGGTTCCTAGTTTTGATGAACCGGAGCCTAAACCAAAACCGTTACCTAATCTTCCATCCTTAGATGTGAACTTAGGAATTGAATTAGGTCCCGATCCACCCATCAAAACATATAGTCCGGGTAGTCTTAGGATTAAGGTAGTAGACATTAAGCCTTGTAGTGAGGAAGCTAATATAGGAGTGAACCATAACCTTTCATACTTACATCACCCATTCATGATTAATCACAAGAAACACTATGGGTTTAAACCGGGTTTATTAGGTCAAGATAGATTCCCAACTAGGAGTCTCTCGAAGTTGATAGAAGATGATCCCTTTTTAGGAGGAAACTCAAAATCACCCATTGACCAAAGTGAACTAGGCAAGGTTATGATGAAAGGAGCACACCCCTTTGAGCATATAATTCATCCACCACTCTTTCCTCACGTGGCATACTCCTACCGAGCTGGTGTGTATCGCTACTATCACCCGCACTTAATCCTAAGTGTAGGGAAAACCTCTCCTTTATCCATTAAATAAGGGTAGAGTCAGGCTCATGACTCGAACAAAAACAAGCGCTTCTTGGGAGGCAACCCAAGCTTTATTTGCTTTATTTGCTTTGTGTGTTTATTTATTTGTTTGTTTGATTTTATTTGCTTCCGTATGTATGTTTAATTTTTATTATTATTGATTCATGTTCAAAAGTAATTTGTGAAAATGCTTTATTTTGTTTTTAACTTCGTCTTAACTACATATAAAGGTATTTTGCAAAAGATAAGTGTAAGGGAAATCTAAATCGGTTTATTAGAACACAAATTAACATGAATCGTAATAATAATAAATTAACATACATATTAGTATTTGTTTGAGTCAAATGCTTGTATCGAGTCATAATGATGTTTTGCAGGATTTCCAGGAAGTAAGGTAAAGGTTTTTCCAGAAATTTTCCGGAAACTTAAAATGAAAATTTTTGTCAGGTCATTTCTGACGGCGTCAGGGTTTATAACCTGACGGCGTCAGATTTAATTTTCAGAAATTTTTGAAAGTTTTGTTTTTAAAAAAGTTTTTATTAAAATCTCCAACTTATAATCTCCAGGAATCTGCAAAATTATCATTCCACAAGCATTATATCCTTATATATAGATTTTATCCCGCCGATGTTATGCAGGTTTTCGTGTTTGTTTTCTCAGGTTCAACAGGTTATTTTGGACAAGGAAATGTTTTGAATCAAGCTTATGGCGATGCATTAGTCATGGAGCTTCAACATTCTCTTTGGAGGACGATTTAACCGTGTAATTTCATTATCCAACGAGCGAATCAGGGGAGTATTTGATTTCATTCTTTTACTTTATGCTTTTACATCTTGTTATTTGAACATTGGGGACAATGTTCATCTTAAGTGTAAGGGGAGGGTAAAAGTACGATTTTAAGAGAATACTATTGCGCTTGATTTTTGTTTGTTTGATAGTAGATGTGTAATAAAACTGAGAGAAATACTTGTTAAGGTAATTTTAGTGCCAAATTTAAAATTTTTTACAACATATAGGAGTGAAACTTTGATCCTAATAAGCGTCTCATGGATAGGAGTTATATGACTAGCACAAAAACCGTACCACTAAAAAATTTTTCCACCCCCAAATATGTGAGGTTCGCCCCTAGAATTGGTAGGAAAAGCATTTATGCTATGATGTGTGTACCGGTAGCACTTAGATTCTAGAACTTGCGTTAGGACCATTCCAAGGCCACAAGTGAGACTACATTCGTGTAGTTAGATTTACTACATGATAAGAGGCATTAGGATTAACCCATTGTTTTACACCTGTGTTTTTGTTATAATTACTTTGGCTACATTGGTCAAGTAATTCTCCCACACCCTTTGCGTTGTACTCATTTTTAGTACACGATACCCCTAGTACACCCCTCAGAGCCTATCTTTTCGTTTCGACCTTTAAGCATTTTACTTAAAGGAAGAATTTGTTACACCCCACTAAAATGTACACCCAAATCGCCTTAGCCTACCTTGTATGCACTCATTTTTAGTGCATTATTGTTACAACATTTGTTTAAACCCAAGTTAATTATCTAGTTGATTACATGGTTGCTAAGTCGAGTCATATCCTTGTACATATTGTTTTGGGATGATTGGGACTCGTGGGTAAAGTACTAGTGTAATGGAGTAATGGGGAAGAACATCATTTATTACCCCCATATGTGCTAAATGTTTTAAAAGTACTCCAAGTTTTTCAATTATCTTAATTCGAGTCATTAGAATAGTTATTTGTAAAGTTATGTAAAAGTTCAAGTGTAAGGGGATGCAACGCCCCTATGATGTATTATTTTGGATGGTAGGGTAAAAGTGTATGCAAAAAAAAAAAAAAAAAAAAAAAAAAAAAAAAAAAAAAAAAAAAAAAATCAAGAAAAATACAAAAAAAATGAGAAAAAGAAAAGTAGAAAAAACATACGGACTACCATCCCGTTTCATTTTATGTTTATTTTATGTTTATGTTTTGTTATTTTCTTTCATTAGCTTAAGATCGAGTCTAGTCTTGGCTTAGCAACGTTGTATAGTACATGTAATTGATCAAGATTTTTAACTCGCCACCAGTGAAATATCCTTTATCCAACCAAACCGTGTTCTCCTTTTCCCTACACCTAACGTTATAACCCATTTAAAAGCCCTCTTTGATAGTTTATCTTAGGTGCTTACGCCTAGTGGAGGAGGTTTTCGATCCTTTCCCAAGCCTATGGTAATCTATTTGCTATGACAGGTAGTGAGAGATATTTTCCGTTTTCATTTATGAGATTTATTTTGATGACACTTGAGAGATGTGAGTATCTAAACACTACTTGTGAGGTGCTAGTATATAATCTCCGTGCTTATTATGATTGAAGTGGAACGATTATTTGTTGTAATTACTTTTATGTTTGCATTAAATGACCCCTAACTTGTATTTTGATTAGAATAAAAGCGCATTTGCTTGAGGACAAGCAAATCTCAAGTGTAAGGGTATTTGATGAGGCGAAAAGTGTACCGCTTTTAAGGGGTCATTTAAGCCCGAAATCGTATTTATTTGATCAAATATTGCCCTAAATCGTTCCTTTTGTCATTTTAGGTACTTTTGAGGAGAAATCTGGAAAAGGAGGCATTTTGGACGTTTTTGGAGCATAAAAGTGAAGAAAACGGCAAAGTCTCAAAATTGTGCTGAAAGTCACCTTTGACGGCGTCAACATTAACTCCAGACGGCGTCATGCCTTGGCAAGAAAAGTTGGATGTGAAATTTACTCATGACGGGCCAGTGAGTTTGCATGAGAATTCTGACGGCGTCACGCTTTAACTAAATCAAGGGCGTCACGGCTTAAATCATAAGGGGACGGCGTCACGTTATAGGTCCGACGGCGTCAAGCCTTGATAAGCCAGAATGGATTTTTGAAGAGCTAAAGAGGGACGGCGTCAAGATGGTCATCCGGGAACCCTAAAAGCGGCGAGGTGACGGCGTCACAATGCATAAGGTGACGCCGTCAGATGTCAAAGTCTATATATAGTTTTCTAATTTTTTGTCATTAAGAGAGAGCTTAGTGTGTGGAATTTTGGGATAAAACCCTAAGACGATTTTAGCTACTTTTTCAGGGCTTTTTGCCCTGAGATCTTCCATGTTTCATTGAAAGATAAGTTATCAATTAATCATTCAATATGTCTATGTGTTGTTTGATTCTATCTTATGCTTGTCTTTTGTTTAACATGTTAGGCTAATTTTATCTTGTGTTTGCTTAGATCTAATGAAACCTAGCTATTGATTATTGGTTGTTAGTGTGTTGTTAGTTGTATTGGATGATTGTTTATCTATGTTAGGCTTAAGAAAACTGGCTAACTTCCTATTCGGTAACTTGCTTGAACGTCTTAAGAAACATGAACCAAACGCGTACTAAAGGTTTTTATGGTTGTATTTAATGCACAAGCGAATTCTAGTGATCCCATGTTAGGAGCTTCCTAGCCGGCTCGACATAGGAGTGAAGTAGGAGCTTGTAGAGTTTGGGGAAGTAAGTACGCCACCCCACGAATGGTATTAAGGAATACACCCGTCATCCACGCGACTAATACACACTAATTAACCGGTAAAAGATAGTTAGGGAGTAAGGAAATCTAAGTAAACACATTTCTCTACACATAAGTTTCTCACCACTTTTCATTTTTGTTATTTATTTTATTTGCATTTGTAGTAATTTGGGTTAGTTGACTAGCAACTAATTCCGCCCACTCCTTCAAAACCCGAGATTTTACTTGCTTTCATAAAATTATAAAAAACATAAAAAGAATCTTCCTCAACCCTTAGACCTAATTAGAGTAGCCTTTCACACCTAACGAACACTATTCCCTGTGGAGAACGATCAATCCCCCGTACTTACCACTACACTATACTACATCGGTCAGGTACACTGCCTGGTGGGGTTGTAAACCTCTTGAGATCCCTCGAGAGGTAAAACCTGTTGTAAGGTTGCAAAACCCACGCATCAAAACCCATGGTATGGACCCAGACGAATACTGGCCACAGGAGGTGGACAACATAATCGGGCAGAAATGTCTCTTTAAGATCTACTACTCGGAGTACAATGTCAACAGGAACAACCATACGTATCGGTGTGATGGTTTTTCTGAAAACGTTGATTTCATCAACCATTTTAAGAAAGACTTTTTAGAAGATGACGTAGTAGACGATGTTCCTGATGAGGTAAAATATCATATAACATTTTAAGATATTACAAAAATTCAAATTTTATAGTATCGTACGGTTGAGTAATTTTTTTTGTTTATCAGTTTCCAAATGAGGAGTTCAGCACACCTTCTACTCAGAAGTTCAGCACACCTGCTACTTTGATCAAACAAGTAAGCATCTCTGATCCCAGTTTGAGCCGTGTGTTGGATTTACAGTCACCTCCTGCCTCATGTGAAGCTCCTGGAAGTTCCTCAAGTTCCGGTTCAAAGAAGAGCCGTGGTTTGTCGCCACCTCCTGCATCAGGTGAACCATCAGGAAGTGCAGGAAAGAAGCAATGTGTTGTTGTTGATCTCGATCAGGTTGAGAACGAACCCGAGGATGAAACAGTCAAAGGCACTCAGCAAGATCTGGTCCAAGTCAAGATTGAACCAACAGATTAGATCACTTCCAATAACTACTTGGTTTATCATTTTGATTTTTAATTTTGCAAATGTGTTTGCAGAGAACAATGTTTGTTTTTTATTATTTTTAGTTTGACAATTTTGTTTACTTCCTTTTGGAAGTATTTGCTATATTTTACATACCATGGAGATGGTATGTGTTGAACAATTATGCCATATTTTGGATTTTTATTGATTTGCTCTTTATTTATCCTTTGTTTTGTGATTATAACTCTGATTTTATAACAACTTTATATGTATATATTTGCAGTTACCAAGGTGTTTCCAGTATGAAAACACCAAATAACAGTACACAATGTTTGGTTAAACTCAATATTTAACTTGAAAATTATTTATGATTTATTATTCCTAAATGTCTGCATTCAACACTATCCCACATGATCAATGTTTTTTCAGTGTTACATGTTTACTTAACTATACAAGTTATAATTACCTTTCAAACATCTTTTTACCAACAGCAGTAGTAACTTTATATTTAGAAGCACTAAAAACTTTCTAGCAGCATTAAGTTGACATGACATCAGCATTACGTGTTTAGGTATTGATCATATAGGTTGTTACACTTTGGAATTTAAGCAAATCATTTCCAAAATTGCAGGTTACTACTAACAAACAATCAACTTTTAAAATATATGTTTCAATTTTGAATTTGAAATATTTGTAAACAATATCATTTCCTAAAATCTCTATCTCTTCACAGTTTATTTAAACTCTCAACATCACCCTTAACAATCTCAACCTATTTCCATAGCTTGAAAACCTCCATTTATCATAAGAAAAGGTTCATACGAAATCATCAAAGGTAACCATGATTTTTGTTTATTATATCATTTCAGAACATATTTTTATATCATATTTTCAACAAAAAAAATTGCATCTACATATATTCATATAATTGTATGTTTATTTCTTAATAATGTCTTCTATATTCGTTCATTAGGTTACCAACAAGGAAGAAGATTCAAACATACCAACCAATTTAAACAACAAAAACTCAACTCTTATCGTTTTATCTGATGATGAAGTGGTATGCGTATAATATGAATCTTAAAGCAAAAAGAATAAAGTTGATTTATGAAATTAACTTTTATTAACAAACTTACAGGAGGTACCCTTCCCAAGCAAACACAAAAGAAATATAAAGGATGCTGCTTTCTTGAAAAATAATGTTGTTCATATTGTTTTGTCGGATGATGATGAAGTATTACCAAAAGGTGAAAATAAAGAGTTTGAAGAGCATGTTGAAAATCACGAGAAATTGGTATGCATATATTATAATTTCCTTACAAATTCGTATGCAACTATTGTAATTTCCTAGTATAATTTTCCTTTATCAACAATACTAACTTTTTGATATAGTAGTAACCTTTGTGAGTCTAATGTGTTCTCATTATTATGTTAGGAGTCTGATGATGAAACCCAGATCAGGTTTAAGCGAACCCGCAAGGGTACACAAACTAAGTCTTCAAACAAGGTTTTGGACCATTTAATTGATGAACCTGCTGCTGAAGGCATTGATCAAGACAATGATGATTTTCAATCATTTGATAATGTACTTTCATCTAAATTTAAAGACTTATCAAACAAAAAGGATGACGAATTCGTTAATCATTCTTCTAATCATTTGGACCATTTGGATGACTTTACGGACGAAGAAACACAAGTTCATGAACAACAAACTTCACTATTTAAAGGGCACAATTTTGATCTCATTGATGAGGAAACCGATGAGGATACTAATAACAAGAAAAACATAAGTGATGATGGTGTGTGGGTTAATATAAATGATCTGCCTCACCCTTCTCATGTTTTTGATAATCATAACACTTACATTGATGATGAAGCAGAAGAAGATTTAAAAGATTCGGACATTGGTACTGGCCGGTATGTATCCGATGGATATGATACAGACATTTTCATTGATGATGAATCTTTAGGTTATGATTCCACCGATGATGAAGATGACGATGACGATTTTTGATAGTTAAATTTTTTGTTTCATTTTATGAATGTTTGCTTTATAATAAGTTTTTTCAATATTAAATTTAACATCATTTTTACACCTAAAGTAGTTAATGTTCATATTTACAAATGTTTGATTTCTGTTAAAAAAGAATCCAAATGAAAGCAATCTATTGCAAGTTTATAATGTCAAGGCAACATAAAAAAAATGATGGCATACAAAATATAAGATAACTAACAATATTCATTCATTCTACATGGATAAAGGGGACAACGATCAAATGTTCAGGACTTCGACAATAATGAAACTGTTTTTGAACGACAATGTTCACATGGAATCACTGTCACAAACACTACCACAAACCTGACCTAAATATTTTCACAAATAATGTTCCCAACCAAATGTTCACAACTAATAGCACCATAAACATTGTACTTCATCAAGACAAAACACAAAAGAAAGCATCAATAGTTAATTGTTTCTGACATTCCCAGAAACTACCAAAAGGACCAACCATTTACCAGGTTAACATATGTGGAATATCGGGAAATGAGGGTTTTCACCCTCTTGCGCATCCAAGTCAACCCCGTTCGACACATATTTGAACCTGATCATCTTGGTATACGGGAAATGGCATGCCTCCACCAACAACTTCCACTTACCAAAAATGTTTACATGGTTGATCATGTTTGGTTTATCCCTGTGAGGCTCCATTTGCACCCTCATTTGCTCTGTATAATGCTGGTGAACCACCAGCGCCTTATTGTAGGTGTGCATAGGATGTTTCGACAGGAAATTCGCAGGGATTACCTATAATATTTTAATTTCCAATTAGTGTTACCCAAATGTTAAACACTCAATATATATGTATACAAAAAACATTAAAATCAGGTACCAATCTGTTGCGGCACTGGATGTGGGCGTAACTTTTGTAGAAGGTTCTATTATACTCTCCATAATGGTCAGTGTGGAATGGCCAGTAGTATATGTGTTTCATCCTATCGTCATCTACAAATCACAAGTATTTATTTAATATGTTACCAATCTGTTTAAGCATACAAACCTCATAAGTTATGGTATTAGTTAAACGCAAACTAATAAATAATAATAAAACCAAATAAAACATATCTTACTCTGTTCATGCCACTCCAACGGTAGTTGAACCTTCCTTAGATTACAAGCTCCTTTGAACACGCCCTGCGTTATAATGCTCCCGTCATCGTCAAACGCATCCAGCCACACACTATGTCCCCTATTCTTTGTGAAGACACATGTGGTTCCAGCCTCCAGACCAACAGCGCACCAACGAATTCCATACCTCACCCAACAATTTGTACACATAAGTGCCAGGTTTCCCAAAAACTTCCACACGACGCACATGACACTGGAAATGCTGTCCGTTCACTTGGATAGTCAGCTCATCAAGCTCATCAAATCCCGGTAGTAGTTCAGCGGGAATTGACTGTATTAAAGTATATCATTTAAAAATTTAAAAGTTGTTATGCAAAATCTATGCTAACTGAGATTTATCTACTTTATGATTTACAATTTTTAAGTATATTAATTTTTAGTACCTGAGGAAAACCAGGATCGGGCAAAACAACTGTCTTGAACCTTGAATATGTTGCTCTGTTTCCGTCATAACCACCGACTTCATGTCTGTTTGTTAAGTATCCAGTGACATAAAAACAATCATCGCCTTCTTCAACAAAATGCAGCATCTCTACATCTTCATTCAAGTATCGATTGCAAAAAGTTGTCCATTTTGGTCCTGTTATATACCAGAGACCGTACCTAGGCTTGACTAATTCCACCTTGAAACGGTACCCATCTGCGGATATTATGTATATCCCGGAGTTACCGTTGTATGATTCAAGATTGTAAACGTCAACACCTACAATATAAAGTTCAAATATATTTCAATTTTAGAGTACAACAACACTCCACCTTACGTTACACTATTTTGGTATTAGTATTTCAACTACCTGAAATTCCGCAAAGTGATCCTTATCTTGCAGGATAACGAAATCGATACACATGTTTGCCTACATGTAAATACAAATATATTAACAGATTGTATATAACTTCACACAAACCAAAACAGAGCATTTGCTTTAAACCACTTATGAACAAGGAGCATAACCATATACAATTCACTTAACCTACATTATGTAGTGATATTCATCATATTTGAACCAACAATCACTTGATCCTGATCATACCATTGTTTAACAATTGCAATAAATACATATGAACAAATTGTGTCCACCCATTATGTGAGCTTTACATTACTAATACAAAAACTGTAGCATATTCAATAACATATAACACATATATGGTGTGGATTTGGCCGATTTTTGAGAGAGAAAGAGAGAATTGGGAACCTTTAGAGAGAGAAACTTGTGATATATTAGATTAGAAGTGTGAAAGGTCCAACCCTTCCCACACTTGGGAATGGGTATTTATAGTTCTAGCTAATTTGCCCCTAGTGGGCTGTGAAGTGAGCTGACAGTGGGTAAAGACCTGACCCAACTCCACAAATATTAATATAACTAAACTAATACTAATAATATCTAAACTAGTACTATTAAGCCTACGAGCTACATAAATGCTAAATAGATACTCGGGGTGACCGAGTCTTCATATGAATATTTATATTCCTAACAATCTCCCCCTAAGGGAGGTCACCCCGGAAATTACATTTTGAATTCTAGCATCTATTACATGATTTTGACATCCTAGCTCGTAGTCTTTGATTCTTCAAATTCATTAGTCTTTGTACATTCAGCAGTGAACATTTGATGATCGTTCTTCTGTCTTGGATGATCTTTGGTGATTCTTTGATGTCATCATCCAACGTATGTCTCCAAGTCATCTTTTAGCAGTATGTCTCCATGTGATGTGGTAATCTTTGAGCCGACATGCTCACACTATTCTGGGTCATGATTTTCAGCATCAGAGTTTGCAGAAGCAGTGTTAAAGGTCTTTTAGTTTATCATGACTTCTTTGAATACGATGATGGTGTAGTGTGAGCATGTGGTAATGGATTGGCATCTTTTCTGCAATCATCTACAACCGCCAGGAATTCCTGCATACGACAGTTAGCAATAAAACGTCCGGTACTTACAGGTTCGGATTTCGAGATTGTTAACAGCATAGTGTGAAAACTCTCTCTAATCCTTACCAAGGCCGTTCCTAAATCGAAAACCCACAGAGGGCTTACAAGATCTACCGTAGTAAATCAACGATTAGGTGAGTCGCTGGAGTTCACTCCACGACTGTAGACTGTTTGAAACCGCCGCGACCACTAAGCGTAATCCACAAGGAATTACCGAAGTGACCTGCTTTCAGGGCTGTTTGATGTTGACCCTGGCAGGAATTTTCATTCAATCACTGAGAATTACATTTGTAAATTCCCTCATAAATGTTCTGGCAGATTGCTAAGATCTGCGTAGGACTCATAAGTTTACAACTGGTGTCCTTAATGTTGAACAACCAGTGTAGAAGTAACACGTGTTCCTATGAGATCTTATGATGCATCTCGTGGCTCTAGACTCGATAAGTGCAATTTTGGTAGTCGGAGACTGGAGCGGTGTCTCCTTTTTCAATATCAACATAACTCGTAATGAGCAGTCGATAGATTATGCAGGGTTCCCCGTGAGAATGAAACAAGTCCTTTTAAGAGAGCTTGAGTGGCTTAGAAGGTTTAGTGCAGTGCGTCACTGGGTCCATGACGTCTTGTCTTCAATACCGGCGTCACCTTAGTAACAACCAGTAGCATATGAATTGAACCCGGTTTCTGCCCTAAGGTTGAATAATTGGAGGGCTATTTCTTTTCACCCTTTCACATTACTTTTCTTTTTAATTCTTCAACCCCTTCTTTCTCCTTTCTCATATTACTCCTTTTTCATAATCATACCTAAGGACTTTCTAATACTAACTATTTGGTATTGTCCTTGGGTAGATCCCTCCGGCTCTGGCAGATCATAGGACGGTTTTCCTAACCTTAGCCACCTTATAACTTCATGACTATCCTATGTTGCCATTTACCAAATCCTTGAAAAATCTCTCAAATTGTTCATGATTATGAAACACATTTTACTAACACCTTGAGAGTTTTATATTTTTCAAATTCTCCCCCTTAACATGTGCTCAGATGATTTTATTATAAATTTGCACATGTTGGGTGGAGTTCGCACTTTTTGAATTGATCCACTTTCAGTGAACATGACCGATTCGAGACACGCTTACATCACTAGTTAGACTAGCTTGAAATTATTACCCGGCCTGGTCAAATTCACAGAAAGTTTCTCAAAACGGTACACTCTACTCAGACAAGTCCTCTTCGAGACACGCTTACATCACTGGTTAGACCAGCTTGAAATTATTACCCGGCCAGGACAAGCCCTTTCGATTAATGAGAGTTTTGTTTCGTAAATTCATTGGTGAAGTCTGAGTCACGCTCTCATGATATGTCATATCCTCTTTGTCTCTACAAACCATTTGCTCCCCCTCAATATGTACATTGATATACAAAAGAGTTTAGCACATATGGGAGAGCTTACATTTACGTCCAAAACATCATGTTTTTATCAGATTACATATTTAAATCACATTCTCTCCCCCATCAAAAATTTCAAACCATTTGAAATTTGTGATCCCAATTGATTTAAATAAGTTAGAAATTATGGGAGAAAATGTGGTCAGTTTTAATATGTGCAGATAGTGGGACATGCAACTACTCCCCCTCAATCAATGAGGGAGAATGTTAGTGTCAGGTATGATAAGTTTGGAAAATTTTTTAATTAAAAAAATCATACACTGACACATAACAACCACATTTTATTCACTGCTTATGAAGTACGATATAACTTTTATGACACAAATGATGTTGACCTTTATGCACGGATGATGTGATCATTCGCTTCTCTGAGGGAGTTATTAGTCAACATCAATTATCCATCCACCAATAAAAATTTCCCAAATGTTGTAGATCCCCACTTGGCGAGACCAGAATAAGTACTGCTTTGTTGAAATGAAGGTGGTGGAGGTGAAGACAGTGTTGTTGTTTGTGGAGTTTGTTAAAACTCCTTGGACCGTTTAGAGCACTAGGGTTAAACAATAACAAAGACAACAATCATGCACAGCGGAATAAGTAAAACATCTTTATTATTGAACAAGGTTTTTACTTTGTGATCTCTAATACTAACACTAATAATCATCTACAGCCCCAATTCTACTTGATCAAGGTAGAACATGTTACATGCCTTGTAACAGGGATCAAGGACTCGACCTTGAGGCTGAACTAACTAACTAACTAACTAAAACCAACCCTAGACATTTATAACTTACGTCTAGGTTACACACACACACCTTTTAGTCGACTACATTATGGAAGACCTTACTTAATGAAACCCTACACCCTTGATCTCTTTATATAAAGAGATATTAGGGCTTACAAAATACTACGAGGGACTAATAAATAAATATTCTTTAACAAGCAAGTCCCTTGTCTTTTATTCTTCATTAATTGAAGAATTCTTCCTTGTCACTTCAGGTCCTTCTTGTTTTCACTCTTCTTGTTTTGTCTCATCAAATCTATAAGACCCAACAATCTTCCCCTATTTGATGATGACAAAACATACACGTTCTTGTACGAACTTCCCTAGACGAAGTAGAGAAGTTGAGATAATTAAATCTCGCCATGAATGAAACAAGTCTTGTCTTCCCCTTAAGTCATGCCATACCACTCCAAATCTCTTCTAACATCTCTTCTAACATTTCTTCCCCTTTTTGTTATCAACAAATAGGGAACGTATGCAAAACTTCCCCTTGAGTGGTGCATGTAGATGATGAAACGTTCAATCAATAAGCTTCCCCTGAAACCAATATGTTTACATCATCTCTTGAATCTTCAATTCTGTAGGCTCCTTGTAATGATTACTGATGAAGAAAACCAAATATAACGAACTTGATGAAGAAGTTGAATTTCCCAAACCTTCGTCTTATATCTTGCACTATCAACGTGACTCCAAACTTATCTTAGAAGTAGGCTACTACGACCTCTTGATAAATCCTCAACTATCTGAGACACTGAGCACTACAATGTAACTCCTTAAAGTGATAGCAAATGTGTGTATTCAGCACCCTAAGTTTATAGATCACACATCCTTGCTAGATTCATCAAGTCTTTGTCATCGCAATAACACAAACATAAGAACGCGCACCTGTGAAACTCAACTACAACATCAAATAAATGATATTCAACCTTCTTCGTAATCAATTAATCCAATAAGAACAAATACGAGCCTTTTAAAACCTTTAAGAACATAAACCAAACTCTTCTTGTGTGTGTAAAACTAATAACCTGTGTGTGTAATCTAACAAACTGCTCATAATTAGCCGAGAGCCAAAGTAGAACCAATCTCATAAAAACCCAGCTCGGCTTCCCCTCACTGCTCGTAAATCATGCATAAACTTATAATAAACCATAAAACTCTTTACGTGTCTC
Source organism: Artemisia tridentata subsp. tridentata (assembly GCA_021014915.2). Lineage (NCBI taxonomy): Eukaryota > Viridiplantae > Streptophyta > Magnoliopsida > Asterales > Asteraceae > Artemisia > Artemisia tridentata. The sequence goes on from CP139503.1 coordinate 40,024,358, forward strand.
CATAAATCATTCAAATACAGCAGTACGTTGGACGAGCAGCAGTACTTTAGACTAACAGTACTTTGGGAAGCAGTACTTTGAAGTAGCAGCAGTACTTTCAATCCGAGAACAGTACCTTGGAGCATAGCAGTACTTTTAAATAATAGACCCACTGTGAAGAATTAAATGCGATCATACCTTGCACCGATTGTCAGACCTTCTTTAATATCCAACTCAATCCCATATACCGAGAATAAAAAAATCAACAACAGCTAATTAAATCCTTCATATATCTGACCACGTGCTTTCTTGTGTCTGCTCATGCGTCTGCTACTGACCCCACTTCATAGTAATCTAAAACTCAATTGTACCTTACTTCCAATCATGTGCACCAAGCACGTTCAACTATAACTGTCCACCAGCCAATTAACAATTTTCCAATCGCTTTTAATATACCACTCGATTGACCAATCACAAACGCCAAACAAATACGTAGCGAAGTAGCAGCAATATAATATTCGACAACTCCTTCATACAAGCGACAACCAATTCCCAACACGTCAACTCTCAATTAGTTAAAGTGATAAATCACATACCGACACTAGCTCCAATTAATGAAATCCGTACAGTGATAATAAATCATTAAATTGTGATCAGTACGAGGATATTCAATTCTTTACTTGCATAAAACGACAAGATAACATCCATAATTGATGATCAGTACACAGCTTGTCACACAGAAACAAAACATCCGATCGATACCCTTTAAAAAATAACGATTACCTCAGTGTCGACAATAAACTTTTTCTTAAAATCTGCTACTCTTCGACAAACCTTGTAATCCCTAGGTAACGAGCTCCCCAGGCTTTGATACCACATGTGGAGTTTGTTAAACTCCTTGGACCGTTTAGAGCACTAGGGTTAAACAATAACAAAGACAACAATCATGCACAGCGGAATAAGTACAACATCTTTATTATTGAACAAGGTTTTTACTTTGTGATCTCTAATACTAACACTAATAATCAGCTACAGCCCCAATTCTACTTGATCAAGGTAGAACATGTTACACGCCTTGTAACAGGGATCAATGACTCGACCTTGAGGCTGAACTAACTAACTAACTAACTAAAACCAACCCTAGACGTTTATAACTTACGTCTAGGTTACACACACACACCTTTTAGTCGACTACATTATGGAAGACCTTACTTAATGAAACCCTACACCCTTGATCTCTTTATATAGAGAGATATTAGGGCTTACAAAATACTACGAGGGACTAATAAATAAATATTCTTTAACAAGCAAGTCCCTTGTCTTTTATTCTTCATTAATTGAAGAATTCTTCCTTGTCACTTCAGGTCCTTCTTGTTTTCACTCTTCTTGTTTTGTCTCATCAAATCTATAAGACCCAACATTGTTGTTGTTGCCGATGTTGTTGTTGTGGTGAATTCAAAGCCAGTCAATAGAGTTTGAACATCTGATCAAATGGTTAGAGCGGGAACTGGCACATTCATATTGGCCATGGAATCTGCATAAAAATATCAACACAGATATACATACATACAGATTCACTTTTTGTTAATAGCTACCACATAGCAGCTTGCCAACTCATAATACCAAACAGTCAGCCATCTTTTATTACATTATCTTACTAAAGAGATTAGCTTTTGTATATTTACAAAAAAAAAAAAATAAAAAAAAAAAAAATTAATTGTTCATCACTAACAATTTCTTCACATATTCTCTACAAATAGACAAATATCCTTAAAAGTACCATATACAACTACAGAGCATCATAAGTAACCGATTCGATAGACACACCATAACTTTCAGTTTACCCACCATTAAATTTGTTATGCATCTGTATTTTTTATGGAATAATATTAATCCACAGGAGTTTTCGTCGCTGGATTAAGATGACTTAACGACTTGCCTGAAAGCAGAAACCCGAAGGTTCAGCGGCTGGTAGTGAAAGGAACTGACGATCTTGGCTTAGTTTTCTCCTGGGGAACTTCATTTGTCGATAGTCAAGGTACCCGAAGTTAGGCAATTAGCACGAATTCCTTTAAATGGATCCCTCAAAAGAACTTCTTAATGCCGTGGAACCCGGAAGGCAAGAGGCTTCAGCAAGTTCCGGCCAGGATGATTGGGAAAGATCAAAGCAATTTGAACCGCTCACATCACAGTAGTAGTAGCGTAAAGGCCGTAAGCCAGTGGGCGGCCATAACATAAAGCTATTACTTTCACACCTCTCTCTCTTTTTAGACAACAACTTATAATGGTCAATTTAAGTTAATAATATGATCTTTCATAGTTACTTAGCACTCTAAAAAAATACATATTATCTTAGTTACATCATACTTGATGTGATACCTACCAGCTTACTAACAACACCACATGCAACCTTTGATCAAAGTATATCGGAAAACACATTTGTTTTCATCATTCCTAACATAAAATTGAACATCGATCTTAAATAATAGTACCTAATCAAAGTTTTACGAACAGCACATTTCTTTGATCAACTATCTAACAATCAAAGCTAACACTATTTACAAAGAAAAGAAAAAATCTTACAATATTATTTCTGATTAGTAACCACTTGATGAAGAACAGACGAATGGTCAGTTGTGAGAATGATTACCGCAGCCGTTTTGTGATAAATGAGCTTCTTTCCACGTCTTGAGGTGTCCTACACAAAAGGGTATAATAGATTTTGTAGGTCCAAGCCCAAGTATATCAATGCACAAATGTGTTTTTAAGTTACATTTTATTTTGTATATAATTATAGGATGAGCTTTATTATTATTTTTTTTTTTATAAATGTCCACTATTATGGCATGTGGATTTTTATTATCATTATACATAATCTTTAAAATATCATCCAATATTATAGGAGTTGAAATTGCATTTGATTTGCATGAAATTAGGAAACTTAATTATTTAAATTAATTATACCATGTGTATGTAAACTTTGATTTGAAAACATAAACGTTTTGTTTGGAGCCATTCAAAGGTCGATCAAAAAAAATATTCACAAAACAACCAGTATTCATTTTCATCTCCATGAAAGAAAATCAACAAGATAAAGAGAATCATGCAAAATCAAAAGATGGCATGTCGGTACCCGAAGGTATGTTATTTCTTAACCATAATCATCTGTATTTGTTTTATTGTTGATCATTAAAAAAATTACAACTCATGTATAACATTTTGACTATTTATTCTAATACTTTGATTTGTTGTTTTTAAAATTTTGGTAATGTGCCAAGCAAACGCACATATGAATAAGAACAAGAGGAAAGCTAAAGCAATTCCAAGTTTGTTATCAAGTCCTCAAAAACATTCACATGTTCCGGTACATGATGCACCTTTAGTTGATTTATCGATTAGAAAGGTTGGAAGGAAGGCTTCAACACCTCTACTCCCGGAAAGTTTGTTACTCGATAACAACTATAAAGCTATGTATATTTATTTTATTTTGATTATAAGAACTATAAACATATTTATATTTATTTTATTTTCAGCTGCGCGTAACGAGTTACTTAATTCTAAAGAAGATATTGCAAGACGACCTACGAGGCAGGCGTGTAGTAAGATGAATGAAAGTATGTTTCATTTTGTTGTTGTTAAGACTCGATAACAACTATAAAGCTATGCATATTTATTTTATTTTGATTATAAGAACTATAAACATATTTATATTTATTTTATTTTCAGCTGCGCATAACGAGTTACCTAATTCTAAAGAAGATATTGCAAGACGACCTACGAGGCAACCATGTGGTAAGATGAATGAAAGTATGTTTCATTTTGTTGTTGTTAATTATATTATAAAGTTTGTGACTCGATAACAACTATAAAGCTATGTATATTTATTTTATTTTGATTATAAGAACTATAAACATACTTATATTTATTTTATTTTCAGCTGCGCGTAACGAGTTACTTAATTCTAAAGAAGATATTGCAAGACGACCTACGAGGCAGCCATATAGTAAGATGAATGAAAGTATGTTTCATTTTGTTGTTGTTAATTATATTATAAAGTTTGTGACTCGATAACAACTATAAAGCTATGTATATTTATTTTATTTTGATTATAAGAACTATAAAAATATTTATATTTATTTTATTTTCAGCTGCGCGCAACGAGTTACTTAATTCTAAAGAAGATATTGCAAGACGACCTACAAGGCAGGCGTGTAGTAAGATGAAAGAAAGTATGTTTCATTTTGTTGTTGTTAATTATATTATAAAGTTTGTGACTCGATAACAGCTATAAACCTATGTATATTTGTTTTATTTTGATTATAAGAACTATAAACATACTTATATTAATTTTATTTTCAGTTGCGCGTAACGAGTTACTTAATTCTAAAGAAGATATTGCAAGACGACCTATGAGGCAGGCGTGTAGTAAGATGAATGAAAGTACGTTTCATTTTGTTGTTGTTAATTATATTATGTCTATATGAAGTTTATATTGATTATATTTGTATTAGGTAAGGCTCTTTCACATTTTACTATTCATGTATCATTAATTCAAAATTATTCGAATATTTATTCATTTATTTATCTGCATTTCATGTTTTGATAGCGGATGCGTCTTTAGTTGATTTCTCCATAAGAAATCCCGGCATAAAAGCTTCAAGATCTCCACTTACAGAAATTTCTGAAAGTTTGCTTCTAACTTAATATCGACAATAAGAACCGAATTATTATATTTTTATTTATTTATTTCGCTTTATCAACTAATATTATTTATTTTAATTTTATTTTCAGGTACACGTAACCAGTTTCTTGATAGCAAAAATTCGATTGGAATACCCTGTACAAAAGAAACACATAATCACAAAGGTTTTTATAACAATTTTTTTTATTTATGCGCGTCCATGAAATTTGATGTTATTGTTACTCATAAATAAAATGGTATGTGTTAGGAAAAAGAACTGATCCACCTTTATCTCCTGAGTCTGTTCAAGCGGTTAAATTTGTTCGACCTAGGGGACGTCCGCGTAAAAGCGAAATAAAATGGTATGTGTTAGCTTACATTCTTTACCCCGCGTTAATCATTTCCACCTTTTCACATTTCGCGTTAGTCTACTCAACTCTTTTACATATAAACTTTACACATATCGTCAACTGAATCATGTGCATTCATTAACACTCAATTACCATCCTTTCACATTTTAAACATATTTTATTATTCAAGCATTTTCATTATAATAATCACCGCTAATGGGGTACATTAGCCGTGATATAATGATTTCAGGACAATACCCTAACCTCATGCATACTCATCTCATTCTCTCTTACATTCTTGAGTCATCGCATTCTTATTCTCATACCTTATTTACCCTTAACCCGCCTCTTTACTACATTAACGTCAACCATTAGGCATATATATGTATAACGAGACCATATGTTGGCCATTAATATCTTACGGATCATAATCATTTTACTCTTCATACCATTTAACACTACATCATTAATACTTAGTTTCATCTTATCTTTTCACGTTATACCTTAGCACATTTATAATGTTCCATACTTTAAACATCAACATTTAAATTTACTTATTAACCCATCTCTAATACCAATTATCATTCCTATTCACATTCCATTACCCTTACCCTAACATACTTTCATATAATAACCGACACTAACCAAGGTGCACGGCTAACTAATCATTTAAAGGCTTCAAGTCTTCCACGGACTCACATCACATAAACATTAAAACATTAAAACACATTCATCATTCATCAACTTAGATTCACATAACGTATCACACATTCTTTCTTCTAACTTAAACATTTACCTTTCGCATTTCTTACACCTACGTTTAACGCTTCTATGAGTGGTTTAAGACTAGGCAACCTATAGTGGAAACCAAATTCACTTAAACCGAAGCTTTGATACCAAGTTGTAACACCCCGTGCCCGCTTAGACCAAAACTTAAAACTTTACACGCGGAAACGCTTGGCTTTACTTGACATTCCGTTACTCTTTCGACCATTTGCAAAAATCCATGAACATTCATACCTTTAAACCATTTTTAAATGAAACTATACTCAATTACTTCAAAACGCCGGGTGGCACGACCTCTAACGACTTACGAATCAAAAGATACGAAAGATACGATTTTTCAAGGTTTACCAAAATCTGCCAAAACCCACATTCATAACCAACATGAACATTCAGAACCAACATGAACATTCAGAACCAACATGAATAATTTCATAACCAAGATGAACAAACTCAGAACCAAGATGAACTATTTGACGGGTTATGCATTAAACTATTTTGACCCATTTACATAACAAATTATCTATAACACTTCATTTACCCACCAAACTAGACCAACGTCATTACTTTGACATATAAGACATGTTCCATAAACACTTGACCCGTTTACAACCCAAAATGGGTACTTTTACACTTTTGCCAAACACCCCCTTAACTTTGACCCTAAACACATAAAACATACTTTGACACAACGGTTGACCACCAAATCGATAGGACAACCTTAACTTACAACTTGCAACTCGACTACACTTTACCAACTAATAAAAGACCAACGGGGGTACAAACTTTACACTTGAGCTCGGTATTCTACCTAAGCTCCTAAATGCATACTACCTTTGATCTTGCATATTCAATTCCTTAGTCCATATATCCAAGCCTTCCACATACAAACCTACAAAATGGTTAGACAACTAAACCGTAAGCACAAAGGCTTAGTAAGTAAAACGAGTATAACTTAACATTATACTTCATTCAACACATTACACATATATACAACCATTAATCCAACAACATTGAACATAAACACATACCTTAACCACTTAAGCCTTAACCTTCCTTTTTTCCTTAATCCACTCACAACTAACACATCCACTAACCTTATAACCTCTGACACATGACTACCATTATGCTAAACAACCATAACCTTAACACATTAGCTACATAACACATAATGCATAGAAATCATTATAACTTTACATTATACCGGTTTACTTACCTTGATTCCAAGCTAAGGCTATCAATAACATCATCATCATCATCTTCTTCTTTTATCATCATCATCATCATTACTTTCTAAACCATGACCATTATCAAGACTCATTAACACAACATATCATGATCAAGGGTTATAAAACCCATCTAAACTTACCCATCATCCTTTACATATCATCATATGATCATATCATGATCATATGATCAAAACCCACTTAACCCATAAACTTTTACCTCAATAATCATTATAAACTCAAGATTAGAGTTACTTACTTGTGGGGATCATAACTAGGAAGGACTATAGACATTAGATCTGCATCTTCTTCTTCTTCTTCTTAAGCCATCATCTCACTTTTTCCCTCTCTTTTTTCTTCTCTCTAATAACCGGACCTCAACCTTATCTAAAATAATGGAAATCTCTTTGGCCCCTTGGCACATTAAGCCCCTCAAGTCTCATTCCTTCTATTTTGACCACACCACATTTTATAACATGTTTACAACTTAACAACTTTAGCCCCTTAGGTCTATTCCTTCCTATTTGTACCACATAATACTTTCTATTACCACATTACACATTCTTTGACTATCGGGTTTGACTATAACTTACATTCATTGACTAGCCAATCACATAAGGCCTTTGGTCCACTTTCATCTAGGGTGGGGTACAAGTACCCGAGGAACGGGTCTAACATGAAGTGATCGACTTTCACTTCGATCGTGTCGGATGTGGAGCCTTGGGCACATATCGGTCGGTCACATGCAAAGGGCAATAACGGTCTATTATTCAACCGAGTTTCAAAACCATAAACATATATTTTCAACCTTATTCCGTTTCATTAAAAAAAAAAAGAAAAAAAAAAAGAAAGAACCTTTTCAACTATAAATACCAACCTCAATTCAAACACACACACAAACACATTCAAACACACACACTGCAAATGTCTCGCAAAGATTTCTCCTAACAATTCCCCAGTCCTCCTCGCCAAGATTTCTCCCAACAATTCCCCAGTCCTTTTCGCCAAGATTTCTCCCAACGATACCCCAGTCCTCCAAATGAAGTTTATCACACTCCAGCAGAGGATGTCTTTCCGGTGTTCCAACCGGAAAATGAACCGGTGAACACTCCACCGGTTGTCGAACAACAACCAGAAAATGCATTTGGACTCATGGAGGATGAACTCCGACTTCTAGAGCAAGATTTGGAAGTCAGGAGACAAATAGAGGAACAAGAACTACAAGAAGAAGCTGCCCGTTTGGAGCAGGAAGCCAGGGATGAAGAACAACGGAGGAAGAACTGGTTTGACACAATGGAAGGAAAATATTATGATGGCGAGTTTAGGTCGTCTTCGAGTGAAGACGGTTGGGTTTCAGATGATTACTTTTCTTAATTTGTAGTTTTATTTTCATGTATCGTAGTTTGTTAATCTTTAATTTATGTAATGTTTTTATTTTTAATGAATTTTAAGTTTTTTGTTTAAAAGGTTTGAAAAAAAAAAAAAAAAAAAGGTCGGTCACCGACTGTGGCACTTTGGTCATATCTGGTCGCTGGAGAGAGAAAGCTGACGTGGCAGCCGGTGACCCAGGTCACTTGGGTCATCGACTGTGTCCAGCATAATACGTATTTGGCGCTAGGACTATGTTCGATATAATTAGTTGTAGCTTGAGGTAGAGATAAAGCTAGATTTTAATATTTTATTTTTTCTGTTTGACGGATTATATTGAGTTAAGAGCTTATTATTGTAAAAAGATATAAAAATAAGAGTAAATTACATAAATGGTCCTTGTGGTTTGTCGAAAATTTCACCTATCGTCCCTCAAACTTAAAAGTTGCATATATCGTCCCTATCGCCTCCAAAGAATAACACTCGTGGTCTTTTTTTGAGGTGATAGGGACAATATATGCAACTTAAAAAAATTTCACCTATCGTCCCTAAAAGAACCACGAGTGTTGTTCTTTGGGAGGTGATAGAGACGATATATGCAACTTTTAAGTTTGAGGGACGATAGGTGAAATTTTCGACAAACCACATGGACCATTTATGTAATTTACTCTAATATTTATAACTCAACACTTCACCAATCATAATCTAATACAAATAATATAATTGTAACTCTATTACAAATCCACTAACACGCCTAAGCTTTTCAGGATGATTTATTACATTTTTTGGTGCCTTGAAGAGGGAGTCCTTAATGCACCAAGAACCAATTCCACGAGGGTGAGTCTAGTTCTATAAGAAAGAGACTTGGATTTCTAAGAGATGAGGCGTTTGTTGAAGTTCTCAATGATGGGTTTTCACTCGCAACTTTTGTTCATATTAGCTTCAATTGGGACTTGTTAGGCACACATTTTGCGCAATTTTTTTTGCAGGTCTATTGACTTATTTCCAACGTAAGAGCAATGGAGTTGAGATGCTTGACGATAAAGGGAAGAAGAAAGCATGGTGGTGTCAAACTGTCAATGTTGGAACCCAAAATATTACCCAAATACAATACATGTAACTCAAGTCATCATTACCATATGTTGTTCGATACATGTACTTAACAATGGTATTGCTGGATTGCATTTACCTTAACTTGATTATAAAAGCAACAAATTAAGTTGTTTTATTTTTTTCCCCCAAAACATGACCTTTTTCAAAAAGTCACACATAAGATACAATGACTACACAATTAATTCTGGGCCAACAATCACCCTCTTAATATATCAGTGTTCATATACTGAATTCGTAGCAGCCAGAAGTGCTGCTCCAATTCCAGATCCATCTTTTGAATGCTCGATAACTACATGACTTGATAACTCAGGCCCTAGAAGCTCAGTCACCGCCTCTTTAAGATACCTCCGATAATGAGGGTAGTGTTCATATAGACCTCCATCCATAGCAACAACCATACGTTTACCAAAGACGATACCCTTGGAATCCTCCTCCATCTTTTGGAGGATTCCAACAATTCCTGCTCCGGCTAAGCGGCCCCCACGCTTGGCAATTGTGTCACAAACCTCAACAACCATCTTTCTTGCATCCAGATTCAAGTCCACCTAATATTATGTTCAATCTATTATACTGGCATCTACTTAGATATAAAGACAAATTTCCATAACAAGGATACATACATTAAGTCAATTATTATTGTTGTATCGTACTTTCAAAATGAAATGTTTAAGCGTTCAATGACTAACTATAAAAGGAATGTACTAGCATATTCAAACCAATGCCGAAGCAGATGGAAAAATAACATTTTTTATCGTCTTTTTGTTAACGTGGTTCAAATATTAGTATTTACAGTTAAATTATCTGGCTCGATGAGAAACACAATATAAATTTGAAAGGGATTTAGAAATGACCAATTTACCCCAATTAATTCATAAAGGATTGATCCGACATCTTCCAGATCTTGAGAAGTATCCTGCTGCATCGAACTTATATTTGGGGTCCTAATGAAGTATTATTATATCAGTTGATATGAATACCTTTTAAGACCTTTTGTTGAAGAAACAAAAAATGTTCTTTTAACACTGATTAATTAGATGTGTGATTACCCGAGTGCAAATGGAGTATGTAGCCTTTCCGGAATACAGTTTCCAAATAATGAACCTGCTTCTTCCATCCTCACGAGTACCCGTCTCACAATTTCACCAAGATACATACCGGAGATTGTTTTTTCAAATAACTGTCTCCGTAGATAATATATAACAGCGAAGAAGCCAATTAAACTAGGCTTGTTAAAATAGAAAGGATTTACAATAAACACTAAAATGATAAGTATTGCAAATTTCATGAGATACATACAAAGTCATAAGAGTTGTAAGTTCGTAACATACCTGCTCACCGGGGTTTATACTCTCCGCATCCATCTCTCTATCATACTCGGTCAAAGGAAGACCATTTGAGAAAGCTCCCCACTCAGTATTTACAATCTGAAAATAATCAGACATGGTATGATTGGTGAAGAATGAAATTTGTCCAAACCTTCATAAAGAGTAAAAAAGGTTAACATAATTGTAAATATATTTTTTTTAGACTTATAAATTTGGGTGGTTAAGTAACGTGTGTTTGGGTCAAAAGAGGTAATTTTGATACCAATGGGTTGGGTTGACCTGAAACACATATGATTAGTGTGTCAAAAAATAGTATAGTTTTTCATTCAAAGTGATTTCGGAGGTTTATGCATGAGATATACGGAGCATAATTTAAGCAAGATTCGAGATTTGGCACCTATTTGACGAGTTTCCTTTTTTAAGCTTTTATTTTATTTTATTTTACCCATCAAAGATTGAAGACAAATTATATCAACCTGAGTCAAAATTGCAATCTCTGATATGTTCGCAGACACAAAAAATCTACATTGAAACGGTTGTTAAATGAACAAAGTGTGTCACTTTGTCATATCTTAGCACGTTTACCCCTGCTTTAACCATTATAACATTATAAAGTAAAACCGTTCGAATGTACAAACCGTTCTTCCAGAGATAGATTTATGGCCTTGTAGTTTAGGGATGGCATCCACGGCTTCTACGTAGCAAGCATTGGTTCCAGTTCCGAGAATTACAGCAACCATGACATCATTGTCCCAGTATCTTGCTCCGGCTAGTGTTGCCACTGTATCATTAACCTACAATAGTGTCACGAACACTTTATTGATAGATTAAATATTTGTTGCACCTGGAAACATGTGTACTATGACTTAGAAGTTTGTGTACCAAGGCAGACACTCGCATATCAAGTCCTTGCCGTCCCATAGCTTCATTCAAACACGCGACAATATCCCTCCCAGGCTGAAACACAAGTAAAATGATCAACACATTTTTATATGTATTTTACACACTTAAAAGTGTGAACACTTTAAAACATATGTTTCTCTTGGTAAGTTAATTGATTCTAACAAGTTGATCCAAACATTTACACTTCTGCACAATTATAAATGGGGAAAATGATTTTTATGCAACTATAAACTCGAAACACTTGTGGTCTTGTATCAAGTCATGGAGAAAAAGAGATTGCAAATTGCATAACTTTTGTGTTGTCGAAACTCAACAGAATAAAAATATCATACAGAGAATGGATTGTGCTTATGTAATAGGATTGGGCATGATAAACCTAAAACCAACTCGTTGGAACTCACATGACCTCTTCCTTAAGAATTATCATCGGTATACATACAATATTTACTATTTTTATATGCAGAAATACATTTTCCTTTGGTTATTTCTGGAAATTTACCATAAGATATGCTACGAGAGTTGCTAAAGAAACAAATACCAACCGTTCCAGAGACTGCAAAACCCTTTGTCCACTTGATTAGAATCCCAGAATCAATGGAGGTTTGCTTCACAGGAAATGAGAACGTAAATCCCGTCTCTCTACTTCTATTCTTTGGTAACACAAACTTTCCGCCCTCTTTCTTCACAAACTTTGCTAGTGCCAAAGCAATAAAATCAAAAAGTTCCTACAAGTTCATTCTACCAGTTCAACAAATACTGATCAAGATAAATCACGATTGTTTTTGAGTTCTCCAAACCTAACACAATAATACTTGATATAATCAGAGAAATCACAGACCTCAGACGTGCCTGACATCAAGTCTTGTGGTATAGAAACTTGCTCAAATTCAGTGTCTATCACCCGCTCATCCTTTCCTCCTAATTGAGTTCTAAGGACACGGAAATTCGTACCACCAAGGTCCAATGCATAAAACAACCCTTTTTCATTCCTTTATTCAGCCAAAATAATTGCTAAATCAGTTCGCAGTATACAAATATTGTTAAACTTCTCTATGATGACGACATTCAGTATTTGCTTTCTGTAAACTTCTATATGATGACGACATTCAGTATTTGATTACCACTTAGCAAAGAATCGATGTAGCTAGTAATCATCATAAGATTTCTTTAGTTCAGTTTTTAATTTACAAAATATTGTTAAATACCTAAAAGAAAAGCATGTTTAGTATAAAAACTCATAAATGGAACAAGATTTGACTTTAGAATTTCAAACGTACTACTTCTACATATCAAATTCTACATAGCTTATTACGGTCGTTTCTTGTGTCAAAACTGTTCCGGATATTCTTTATCTTCATATTGAAATATGGATTACGAGCTATCGCAACTCAAAGAAAGTCATTTTTGCACGTTTAGATGTTAATAAGTAGTGTAATTAACTTGACTCGCAAAAGTCAATCATGGAGCATTTTTGAAAGTCTGGGTTCAATTGTAGTAATTATATTCTTATGGTCAGTATTGGGAGAAATCCAACAAACCGGTTTCTAGAGCGGAACCACGAATCAAAAACTACCCCAACAAGACCTCGGCAAAGGGTTATGATCCCTTAATTCCGAGTGGCACCAACACACACATGAGATATTTACACTCAAACGTTTATTAAACGAGAGCAAAAAAAGAAGGTACAAATAAAACCTCACCCCCTCATCCCTATTTATAGAGAATGAGGGGGGAGAAACCAAATCCTTGGTGAACAAGGAATCTATAATTGAGGATGTTAGGAACTTTCCTAACACATGACTAACCTCCTTAAGTTTGGGCTAAACTACAACTAGCCCCCTTAACTTATATCCTAACTATTACACACTGATATTCTAACAATTTCCACCTTAGTGGTAATAGTTAGCCTTCTCCTATACGCAAAAGCTTCAACCAGTGTTGGAACCTCGGACCGGGGACCGCCTTCGTCAAGGCACCAGTAGCAATACCCGCTACTAATCTTAGCTCAAATCCTGACTCTGTAGAGAGTCCCTTTAGCCATGTATCCTCCTTCAATTCTCCAGTAAGTGTCATATACTCCTCTTCAGTTGTTAACAAAGCCATCATGTGCCGCAACATAGCTTCCAAGCTCACCGCACATTCCTGTATCATAAACCCGTACATTGTGATTGATCTACCCATGACAGTGATCGATATACCCAAGGCATAGTCATAATACACAAAAGCCTATACGTCCGTCTGTAATCCACGATCAAACCTATCCAACATTCCCACATCCACAGATGCTATGTCAGGCCTCGTGCAGACCACTTGATACTTATGAATTCCAACTGCATATATATATATGACCCCTTACTCTTCTTTTCTTCATCACTATTCCCTAACAGACTACCCTCTAACGACAGGGTACAGTGTCCCCCCAACAATATCCGAACCGACATCCCGTTAGAAAACCTGAATCGTGACACCCTCAGAGTATTACCACTCTGAGTCCTGAAGATCTCCATACCAAGTATATTTTCATTTGCTTCATCCAGCAAACCCTTGGTGATCCAGATCTCAGCCTTAATTTCGTAAGTAAACCCCATATAATCTATATAGACGAATAGATATATGAACAAACCTGGTGCATACTTCCAGTAATATATGAAGTAATATATGAAGCTGTCGTCACTGCTTCGTCTGAAACTGTTGCTGAGCATAAACATACCAGACCGAGTATCCATATCTTCTTTCATTACAGCCATCCACTTGGAAATTACCTCACAAGCAACTGCATCCCTGAAAGTCAATGACTCATGTGCATCTTCTTTTATCACTCCAGCAACTCCTAAAGCCAGCCATATTAGTGTCACCTATATACCTTTCAGCAACATTAAACCCTGCACCCTCTTGACCAGGTACTCCGGTTTTCAGAATGGCTGCCCCTACCTTTGCATCAAGTTGTACCTGCAGTCTTCAAGTTGTTTAACCTCCAAATTTCTTTGATCCACTGCAGCATGATCGTTACTCTCCTGAATTACCTCAGCTTCACTATTTTCCTGAGCTCCCTGCAGTTCCACCTCAAACCAAACACACTTTTGAACATGTACTCCATGGACCCTTGTTTTAACACCAAGACCAAGTTGTTTGAACCCAACTTGTTTTGAACCTCCATGTTTTTGTACAATATTCCCATCGAGCTTTTCAATGTTTAACCTAGTATTCATACTAGCCATTCTTCTTTAACCTTGCTACAAACCTTGTCAAGTTGCTTTTTAACCAACTTTACCAACAAGTCTCACAAGCCGTGTGCTAAATCCGCTTTCTTGTAATTATTGATCTACTAACCTTTAGAAAAACCCTAAAGCTTCGATGTTTCCACCTCAAGTCTAAAACCTTGATATACCTTGTACTCCAAGTAATCACTTTTCTTGAATCCCAAGACAAAGCTAAACCTTACTTATCTTCCAAGAATCACCAAGACTTGAGTTCCAAGAAACCGAAAACTTGAAGTTGAAACTTCTTGCAAAACCTTGTCACCTTTGAAGCTCAAAACCGAAATTTCAAGAACCTTGTGACAAAAGAAAACGATTTCCTATAACCCTAGGAGAATCGATCCACCTCCTTGCAAGACAACTTCAAGAACCTTGTTACCCAAGTAATCTTGACTCGTAAACCTAGAAACCTTGAACCTTGTAATCTACACAACGATAGCCAAACAATAACCAAAAACGACAAAGAACACAACCATCCGACAATTCGACAGTGAATATCTCCTTCTGGAAAGCTCCGATGCAAGATCCCTCCGGTGAAACTCTAGATCTATGTGTCTTTAACCTACGGTTCGAATTTCGTAGAAATCCAACGGTTAACGAACCCACAACGGCAATTCTCCTACGACTATGCAGTAACCGACGAACCAAACCCGGTTCACTTGTTTTGGCTCTATCCACGTTGCGTGATTTGTTCTTCTCGAACAAGGCTCTGATACCAATTGTTGGGAGAAATCCAACAAACCGGTATCTAGAGCGGAACCACGAATCAAAAACTACTCCAACAAGACCTCGACAAAGGGTTATGATCCCTTAATGCCGAGTGGCACCAACACACACACGAGATATTCTTGCTCACGTTTAATAAACGTTTGAGTGTAAATATCTCGTGTGTGTGTTGGTGCCACTCGGCATTAATGGATCATAACCCTTTGTCGAGGTCTTGTTAGAGTAGTTCTTGATTCATGGTTCTGCTCTAGAAACCGGTTTGTTGGATTTCTTCCAGCAGTCATCAAAATGGGTAATTCTACACAAATCAATAATGGTGAATATGAATAGATTTTATTTATTTATTTTATTTATTTATATATATATATATATATATATATATATATATATATATATATATATATATATATATATATATAATATATATTTTATTTTATAAGAGCCCCACGTATGGTAACATGCCAAACCCCCTTTTTTGTGTCACGTCATGCGGTCATGCAACGTCAGCTTTAACACCAACATCACTCACACCAAGAAAATCACTCTTTCTCGTAACATGCCATTTTGAGACCCACCATTTTTATTTTCTTTTCCTTTTTTTTAAACCAACTAGCATGTCAAGAATCAAAGTATTCATAGGAATGGCGAACGGTCCCTTTTACAAAAAACAAAAGATTTCGAACATTGAGGCATACGCCACAAACATGGTGTGCATTATGGCGCATATGGGGTGTGGTGATGCCACTATAACGCCAGCCACCCCAGCATGGCGTGGCCCCTTTCGTTACCATTCACGATGCTCTAAGATTAATGTATCAGTGAGTTATGTTTATATTTGCAGATACTCACGTTACATTTTAGCTAGCAAATGTAAACTTAAGACAAGCTTGTCTAACAACTATAAATTTTTTTGGAGCTTTGGCGAATAAGTCAACCGACTTGGAAAAAATTGCCCAACAAAGGTGTACCAAACAAGATTGTGCTAATATTATTACTCTGTACTTGGAAAACCAACTTTTCTTGAAAGTGAAAGTGAAAACTGAATCTATTTAAGGAAACAAACTAATACACGCCGGGAAATTTAATTATGTACCTATTAGTGGAAACTATTCAATCATTATAATCTCGGAAAGTATTCAATCATATAATATACACGGCTGGAAACTTATGCCACTATAAAATTCCGTTGGTGTGCACGGGTACTCCAGTTGGAAGTGAAAATTCATTTAATAGACAAAAGAGTTTGCTCTTTTTTTTCGTAAAACTACGAAACAGAAAGTATAAAGTTTGACAAAAAATACAGAACACAAACTATAAAAGACAAAGAAATATGGAACACAAACCGATAAAAGAAAATAAATAAATAAATAAATAAATTAATAAATTAATAAATAAAAAATTGTCTTGTCGAGCAATCGGGTAATAGGTGGATAGGGAACCAATACATCACCTATTTTCCTTTATGCAAGTAACCCGTGTTCGTATTAGTATTTCTATTTATGTTTTTTATACGAAGTACCCCAAAATACATTTGGCATGCCACTTCTTTCTATTTTTTGGATTTTTTCAAAAAGGGCGGTGTATACTAAAACCTACAATCTAACTAAAATCTAGCCTAACCAAAGTCAAACAGCAACACTTGATAATTCACACACAAAAAATAATAATAATAATAAAATAAAAAAAATTTAGATCATACCCAGTTGGCAAAGAATCCACATAGCTAAGTATCATCTTAAGATCACTACCACCATCAACCTCGAGACCAGCTCGCATATCCTTCGCCATGGCATCCGCTATGTTGCGAAGGAGTGGCAGTGGTGTGGCACAGTCTTTTTGCAACTTGGTCAGTATAGGCAGTGCAGTAGAGACTGATACACCTGTGCTAGATCGAATAACCATTGTGACACGTGGGTTCCGGCCATTGGCTGATCGTGAAAATGGGAATGATCGGAGTGGTGGTAGTGGGTTGGCTGTGATGGACATTGTTGCAAGTGACGTTGAGATCGAAGTGGTTATTTTGGTTGGGTGGAAACTAGTGATAAGTACATGTTTTGAAACACGAGTTTACTTTGTTTCTTTTATATCATTGCTGGCACATTGGTCGATGTCGTACACTTTTTAGCAATTTACTACGTATTATTTAAATGATATACTCCTTCCGTCCCAAAATTATTGTCACCCGACAAAAAACACATTCTTTTAAAAAAAGTCACTATCACTACTTTCTCTCTCTTACTTTTTGCCAAATGACAAGTTTACCCTTAACCAATTAATTACCACTTCTTTAAAGTTTGCAATATTAATTTCAACTAAGGGTAATATAGTAAACTTTACCAAACTCCACTATCTATTCACTTTCTATTTTAGGTATGTGACAATAATTTTGGGACGCCTGAAAAAGGAATAAGTGACAATAAAATTGGGACGGAGGGAGTATATGCAATTTAGTTAAGAAGGATGTTAGGATGACAAAAATTTTATGAAAAAAATATCCACGCAATGACATAAATGATTATTTGTGCATGAAAATTACAGAAATAATTTAAAAGTAAGAGAGAGAATATCACTAGTTAGATGACAAGTTATTATATGAATATTTTTTTAAAAATTTTTGTGCTTGTATCATTTCTCTTTCCTCTAACATTTTTTTTTTCTTTTAATTTCATAGATCTAAGAGTTAATTACATAACTAGTCTTTGCGATTTACACACAGTTTCACTTTTTGTTCTAAAACTTTAAAAATTATACTAGTCGTCCTTATGGTTGTCACTTTTGCATGAATTGGAAACGGGTGTTAGTTCTTTTCATTATGTTAGGTCATATACCAGACACATGAGAGCAAAACTGTCCTTTTAATTTAGTAGTAACGACAGGGACGATTTACATAAATGACTCTTAAATACTTTTATTTATATATTTTTATTTAACTACTCCCTCCGTTCAAAATTAAGTGTTAGGTCATATGCATGAATCGAAAACGGGTGTTAGCTCTTTTCATTAAGTTAGGTCATATGCTGGACACATGTTGGGAACACGTTTTGTATTAATTCAAGTATTGATCATTATGTAATAGGTTGCTAAGGCCTTTAGGTTTGATTTAAGGCCCAGCCCGTGTAAAAGGCCCATGGACTGTGTCGTTTATTTAATTAATTATGTTTAAGTATGTTTATTAGGGCTTTAAGCCCAAGGCATTGTAAAAACTATAAATACCCCCTCCCATCCAAGGGAGAGGGTTGGTTGATTGATTGAACAATTACATTTCATTATTATGTTAACAATCTTTCACTCTCTACTTTCTCTCTCTACTGTTCATTCGACGTAGTACTGTTCATCAGAGAAGTTACTGTTCATCTATCGACTTTCTGTCAGATTTATCGAGTTAGATAAATCTGTCGAGTTTGTCTGCTTATCGAATTTCTTATTGATTCTCGAGTTTGGATTGTATCGAGTTTCTTGATGATTATCGAGTTTGGAAAACTTCTCGACTTTCTAAGTTTCTCGAGTTTCTCCAAGACTCTCGACTTTCTTAGTTTCTCGAGTTTCTCCAAGTGTCTCGACTTTCTAAGCTTCTCGAGTTTCCTCAAGTCTCTCGACTTTCTAAGTTTCTCAAGTTTCCTCAAGTCTCTCGACTTTCTCCAGGTTTCTCGAGTTTCTACAGCTTCTCGACTACAGTTTTCTCGACTTTCTTGATTTGTTATCAAGTTTGTAAGATTTACCAAGTTACTAAGAATTTTCTGAGTTTCTAGTGTAAAATCCTCCGAGTTTCAACGATTGAAATCTCCGTGTTTCTAGAGTAAAATCCTCATAATTTCTTTAAGTTCTTCACCGTTCAAGTTTCTAATCTTCAACAACAACCACTTTTATCCTTTGAAGATCCTAAACCTACATTCACAAGTTACTTAACAATGTCTCAACCGCCATACAATCAATATTTCTACAATCTACAACAACAACAATATCGTCAACAACAATCACCATACCCATAACAATATCCTCAACAACAATATCAACCACAATATCAACCATAGTACCTACAACATCACATGCTAATGCAACAACATCAACTTCTTCCACAGCAACAACTCCCTCCCCAACCAATGCAAAGTTATCAACCTACTTCCAGGGAACCACACTGGTTTAACAAAATGTGTGAGGCTATAAGTAGTCAACAGTCGAGGCATGAAGCAGGGTCTTTGGACACTCCACCAATGTTAACACCAGGAAATTATGTGCAGTGGTCCAGTCGTTTTCTCCGATTCATCGAGCTAAAGAAACCTCTTGGCAAGTATCTAAAAAAGGTCATCATTGAAGGACCATACCCTGTTCCTACTTCAACAGTTCCGGGTGATCCCACTGCTATTCCACCAAGAGAAGCTACTACAACCCCGATTCCTTTAGCTCAACTAACAACGGAACATGTTCTACAGCAAGAGGCTAATGAGCTAGCTATGCCTTACATACTCCAAGGGATCCCCAATCCTATCTTCAGGAGTATTGATGCCCAAAAGACAGCCAAGGATATGTGGGAGCATGTACATCTACTTATGGAAGGCACATAACTAAATCAAGAGGACTTGGAATCTAAGTTATATATGGAATACACACACTTCCTGATCGAACCTGAGGAGACTTTAGAATCATACTATCATCGTTTCACCAACATCATAAATGATTTGGATCGCCACAATATCACCTTACCAAAGATTGCTATTAACTCTAAGTTTCTTGGATGCCTCAGACCAGATTGGCAAAAGTACGTGACGTTTGTTCGACAAGCCAAAAAGATAAACGACGTTTCGTATGGGTTATTGTATGATTACCTCTGTAACACCCCAACCCGGCAAGGGTAGAAGTATCACATTAATGGTTTCATATCAGATCAAAACACAGCATACATTCAATAGTAATACAAGGATTCTCAAAGGTTACAAATGAAATACTGAATACACAAGGCTACAAAGGAACAAAAGCTAAATACTAAGTCTGCAAATGCAAATCCTTCAAATAACTTCTACTTCAGAATAACTATTAAGGTCTTTTAAGTCCAAAAGTCTCTTCACTCATACCCAGCTTCCAACTAAAACCTGTCGCGGGAAAAGAAACGCGGCTGAGCTTAAAAAGCCCAGTGAACAGATATATAATAAACGGAAATGAAAGCAAATGAAACGAACATGTATGGTTTAGTGCATTGGGATATATAAGTCATAGGCAAAGAATATAAATAAGAATGAAATGAAAAGAAAAGGAAATAAAAGGATCAGTAATCCTCCACGAGCCCGAACAAATCAAATATAGTAACCATGTCTTCATAATCATATAGGGGGGAGACCTCTTATATAACCAGATACTATGAGGGGTGTCCTCATTCTTCCAATTGGAGTAGCTAACTCCCGAACTTGTGAAAGACGTGGATTGCACCCAGCATCAGTCACCGAACAATATATAATATCAAATCATGTTAAGTCCACGAACACGGACACGAACCTAGGATGCATCCATACGCCCCCCGAACAATAATATAGGCCAATAATAAATATAATGTGCACGTTACGAACAATATGGGGACGGTGTGGAACATCACTCAACCACACTAAAGTTATGCCATTGGTGCATCAATGACACAACCACGTTACCTTCATGGCTAGGAAACGAACTTGGCTCGGGTATCAAACTGAAAGGTCAAAAGTCTAGATCAAAGCAAAGGTCCAAATAGTCTAAGTCCAAATATCAAAGGTTCATGGCAAAGGGTTCATCATCGAAGGTTCATAATCAAATGGTTCATTTAAAGTAATCTTTATCAATTGATTTTATAAAAATGACCTTTAATAACGGTTTTCACAAAAGTAGTCTTGAAAAGTAGTTTTCACAAAAGCTTAGTCAAATTCTAAATAAAAGTGGTATCGCATATTTCATAAACATCATTTTAAAAAAAATAGTTTTTCCTCAAAACATTTCCATGATATAATTAAAAAAGGTTTTCACATCTAGTTACCAAAATCAAATGAACCCTCGAAGTATCAAGTGATTCGAATACTAATATCACAAGGTAACGAACGAATATCAAATGGATCATTATAAAGGCTCAAAGCAAAAGGGTCATATCGAACATCAAAGTCCACAATGAATCAAAAAAACGAACCAAAGTGTAGGGGAACATAGCAATGGCTTGGGAAATCCTAACGAGTCAAAATCAGAAGTCAAGAGAACGAAGGCACCTTACTGAGAAGGGCAGAATATCTGTACCTTATTAGCAGAACACCATGATAGCAAATGACAAGGATCAAATTACTCATTCCTCGAACCTAAGGGAGTAGAAGACAGAATGACAAGTGGTTTTTAGTTATCTTTCCATTTTAAGTAACTTTCCTTGTTAGGTAACTTTCCTTATTTAGCAGGTTTCCCGAATTAGCAAGTTTCCATAATTAGCAGATTTCCATAATTAGAAAGATTATAATATCACCAATTTAGGTTAAGTCATTAATCAAGCCTTATTATGGGATTAAGGTATATTTTAGCAAGTTACAAAAGTCTAGGGTTATTTATGACAAGTTTTCATAGTTTAGGGTTTTAATTGTAAATTCACCAAATTCAAAGGTCTAATCATGAAAATACTTTAAGTTACTGATTTAAATACCCATGTTATTCAGAATGACACTTTAATCCCTTAAGTTTCACAAATTACCATTCATACCCCTCTAGTTACATTAATTACAAAACAAACCCTATATTTACATAATTTACAATTTAACCCCTATCATGTTTATATTTACACATCAAGCACTATATTATCCAAGATTACAGAATATACCCTCAATTTAACATATTATACGAATCATACCTTCAGATTTCACCTAATTACAAAACTAGTCCTTTAACTTTATAAAATTACCATTTTAAGACCTAATTTCATTATACTTACATATCAAGCCCACAATTACCCAAAATTACACATTACACTCTTAATATCATTATTTACACAGAATAACCATGAATTTCCAGAATTTTCACTTTTAGTCCCTCTATTTTAAATAAATACAATCCGTACCTTATAAATACAAATTAATTCTTTTCTTGCAATATTTACACTTAGGACCCTCATGTTATATTTTTTTATACATTGCTACTGACCTAAATAACATTACAAAAACATCCCACAAGTTTCAAAGTTGGCAAAACACACCCCTCTAATTTAATTTCCTAATCGGTATACATTTAAATTAACAAACTAAACCCTAATTTGTCCCCATCATCACACAATCATTAAAAAATCATAAGATGCATTTATTACTCAGATTTCATCAAAGAACCCTAACCCTAAAATCGTTCTTAGAGTTTCTTTATTTTCTTTTATTCGATATTCATAAATCCGATTACAACAAAATTAACCACGAACAATATAAGCTTCTATAAATTGTTCCAACATTTTTCCAAGATCATATGGTTCGCATAAGGTCCAAAATAAATGATTACAACACCTGGTAAAATCGTATGGCTTGTCTTGGATTTTTAATATGTTTTTGTCCTCTAAAATTATTACGATCTATATATCTTGCATGGTTCATGTTATATATTTTATTTAGATCTTATAGGGTACTAAGAACATAAGAAAAATAATACTTGAAGGATCAAACGAGCAGAAGGGATATATGGAATTATGTACCTCTCGTATGCAAAATTCGACAACCAAAAATCCTAGCGAACAAACGAACAAGTCCACGAGCTTCTAACAAATTTTCCTAGCTTCCTTAGATGTTGTATAACTCCAGAAAAATGTCCCACGAATTTTCCCAAGTCGAATGAAGGCATATCGAATTTTTGTTAGGGTTTTTGAGTTTCGGTATATATAATATATAGGATAAAATCGTGGACCGAATAAAATAGGGAGAGGGAACAAAGATTTCGGTCCAAGCTATTGTATTTAAGATCAAATACTGATTTTTGAGATTTCCTAATTTTAGTTGTAATTATCTTGCATTTTATATATTTTAAATCGAATTAATAATAATAATAATACACAAAATTAATTAAACCGGCCTAAATATTTATTTCGTATAAATATAAATTTTTGTACACTTCAAAATGTTTAATTGTAGACATAAAAATTACTTCGCTTCATATCTTGCTCATTCCCGAAGGTTTGGGATTTATTTGGTACTTTAAATGCTTATTAATCAAATTTTAAAATTATAGGGGCAAATTGGTCTTTTTGCATGTTTTAGATTTTTGGGTATTACAACTTCTTCCCCTCTAAAAGAAAATTTCGTCCTCGAAATTTGAAGTCGCAAAGTGAAACGAAGTCGTAGCGAGTCGCAAAAGATCATCACGAACATTCTCATGCCCGAGGAGGTTCTTTCAAAAAGATCTTCAGACCAAATAGTTTCTCATGACTCGAATCAAAACGAACTGGGTTCAAATTTCCTCAGAAAGAGACAAATTAGGTTGTTTCTGATCAAAAGACCATGCAACAAAAATGGAGGATAGGTGAATCTCCAGGATCTCATATGGAATACGAACAAGAGTTCAAATCAAATTAATTGTATCAACAGTAAGGAGTTTTACAAGCATTCAAGATTTATAACTGAGGTCAACAGAATGAAAACGAGAGTCCAAACTCATCCAGATATTTAACGAATGAAGGTAGAATATACGCATAGGTAGAATGAACTTAAAGTCTCACTAATCACGGATAATCCAACGGAGATTCAAATTCTAAACTTCTTAGGTACTCCCCAAGATATCCTATGCCCACAACAAGTGCACGTTATATGATGTAAGTATTATCACGTTGGCCAGACGTCATAATACTGGCATCATATAAATATGCCCTTATGATGGTCATACTTTATCTCAAGTCGAAATCAAAACCACCTATCTTAAATCACCTAGTACTTCTATAGTCTCAAAGGTCAACAAGATCAAATGTCATAGTCAGGAGGGAAAACAAAACTATTCGCAAGAGTATCAAAATCCCAGATTGCCTAGCAGAAATGAGGTACGCCGTCACAAGCATCATATCTTCCACAATTCGCCAAAATCTCTCAAAACAAAGCCATCACCGAACATACGAAAAATGAACACGAACAGAAATGCTTCTAGGAAACTTAAATCATTAAAGGATCTTATTACTATATAACGAAACTTAAGAGGGTCTACGGAAGTGAAAGTTAGTCGTCAAAATCTTCGGTCTTCCCAGAATCAATTCTTCCAAACATAAAGGGTCTGTTTCTAAACTCCGTCCATTCAACACCTCCAATCTCCTCAAGTCCGGTTAATCTGTCTTCGTTTGTCCATCAATCGGAAAGTGAAACCAAAATCGGGAACTTGTGTCTGGTTCGTCGAGCCTCCTGCAGTTCTTCTTGGAATGTGATGGAGTAATGTGGATTTCTGGCACGATCTTTGAATCTCTCCATCATCCAGTCTGCTTCCGCTCTCAATTCATCTTAGTACAACCAAGATGAATAGGAAAATTAGACTGCATGTCTTCATCAGCTCCAGGTTCGCCATCTTGACTAAATTTCTTCTTCTGCATCGCCAACACTTCTACCTTGTAAGGAATGTCTTCACTCTTCAGGGTAGCCGCCGTTGTTGTCAACTCCAGGTCAGGCAGGGAAATAATTCTTCTGATATTTTTCTAGTTGTCTTTGATGCATCCGAAAACTTCCTGTGCGGCAAGGGAGTATCACCGAGTCTCTTTCTGATTTATCCCAAAATTGTTCCGCCTGAAGGTATGGCAGCTAATTTCTAACTTAGCTTTTCCAAAACTCCATTCTCAACTAAGCTGTTTCTATCTGTTCACGAAATTTCTTAATGGTATCATAAGTTGCAAACATCTTCCAGAATTCTTCTGCAGAGTTTAAAGGGTTTCAGTTCTCCATTCTATTGTTGGTTTTGACCACATGGTGATAGTTTTCAAAGCTCGCGGAATTTAAAGAGGTATCCTCAATTAAAAACATCGTTGTCTCAACAATATCAATCTCTCAGTATGCACAAATGACTAACAAAGTGCAAAGATGATTTGCATGCTCTTCCTCGTCCCGAATGTACTATTAAGTCATACAATGACCATTTGCCCAAGTACTCACGAGAAAAAACATTATTTATCAAATTCACAAAACAGTCAGAGCTTTAGCTAATACTATTAGCGTCCCTAATCGTCATAGCAGTCGTTTACGAATACCGAAGGCGATTCTAAGAATAAAATTAATTCATCAGAAGGAAACTTCGCGCTCTGAAATTAAACAAACACGTAGTCGTTTCAGGGAGGACGAATATTGGCTCCTAACAGTAATACGGTTCAGCTATCTCCAGTCACCATCCTTCTTTATCGCGAATGAAACTAAAACACGCCCAGAATATACACTTAGGAAAACTCACTTCCTGGTCTTCGGTTGCTGCTCTTCCCGGTTGCTCAAATCAAATTATATGATCCCGGACACATCTGAAAGACACCTTCGTTTGGTGACTAGACAATCTCTCGCTATCAAGTCAAATCCTTCTTCACGCTCCGATGGAAAAAAATTTGGTGGTTCGACCAGGGATCATATTCAAGATTCAGGGTGCCAAATAACGTTCAAGATAAGGTTCATGTTTAGAAGACTCAAAGTGCCAAAGAGCTCTCAAGATGAGGTTCATTCATTGGTGTTCGAAATGGGTTATAGGAAAACTTCATAACCGCGAAATTAACACACGAGTCTCCAGAGTAATAGTGATAGTAGAGAGTTCAACAATCGGTAATCACAGTAAATCACAGTAGGGAGTTCAAAATGTTTCAAATGCTAAAGGTGAGACATAGGCTGTGTTGGTAAAGTAGCAGTAGCAGTGAGCAGTAGCTGTGAGCAATAGCTGTGAGCAGTAGCCGTGAGCAGTAGCTGTTTTTTAAATAAAAACGTTTGGTAACATAGCTGTAAATATCCACAGCTCTTGTAAATATTCACAGCTTCAAAGGAAGCATTGGGAAAAAAGCTTTCCTAAAAAATTGCTACAACTCATTGCTCCCTTACAACGAACATCAAAATAAAAAGCTCATTCTCACCGCTCATTGCCCAAAAAAGCTCCAAAAAGCTCCGCGCCAAACATAGCCATAGAAAGGGAAATTGTCAATATTTGAATGCTCAATCAACCAATTCCTTGTCAGAATAAAATCGAAGTTAATTATCCAAAGAAAGACGGATCACAAATCAAATCTTTATCATTCAAAAGTGAGGGGGAAGATTTTTATACTTGTTGTTACACACCACAAGACCTCTCTTAGGAATAGAGATGGGTGAAACGAAATCAAATAGTGTCGGAAGATTTATAGATACTTATCAAAAGCAAGAGACAAAAAGAGAATACATCAAGTATGTCATCGCCATGGAGATTCTCAGAATGACCGAAGAGGCATCAAAATGATTGACGAAAGGATCAGAGGTCAAAGTCAAAATCCAAGATAAGGATCGAATAGTGTCAGGCAATTATTGTGCAATTCTCAATGTCTTCTAGATTTAAATAGGTTTCAAAACCTAGGTGGTGCAAAGCATAAGCTTTCGATTTTCAAGAATGATATCAACAAGATTAACCAAAAGCAAGGCACGAATCAGAGTGATGCGGAAGCAATAATACCTAAACAAACGCCTTATAGCCTACCCA
This sequence comes from Artemisia tridentata subsp. tridentata, assembly GCA_021014915.2. NCBI lineage: Eukaryota > Viridiplantae > Streptophyta > Magnoliopsida > Asterales > Asteraceae > Artemisia > Artemisia tridentata. Next base: position 40,051,700 of record CP139503.1, read on the forward strand.
TTCCTCACTGGTCAAAACTTACGTTCCTATAGGGAAATCTTAAAGCAAATTTTTCAAAGGTTGTCTTACGAGCGCCTACAGGGGAAAACTTAGTGGTCATAACTTACACAGGCCAAGGGTAAATGTATTACGAATCGCAGCCTGTCTCTCTGATACCATAATTGTAACACCCCAACCCGGCAAGGGTAGAAGTATCACATTAATGGTTTCATATCAGATCAAAACACAGCATACATTCAATAGTAATACAAGGATTCTCAAAGGTTACAAATGAAATACTGAATACACAAGGCTACAAAGGAACAAAAGCTAAATACTAAGTCTGCAAATGCAAATCCTTCTAATAACTTCTACTTCAGAATAACTATCAAGGTCTTATAAGTCCAAAAGTCTCTTCACTCATACCCAGCTTCCAACTAAAACCTGCCGCGGGAAAAGAAACGCGGCTGAGCTTAAAAAGCCCAGTGAACAGATATATAATAAACGGAAACGAAAGCAAATGAAACGAACATGTATGGTTTAGTGCATTGGGATATATAAGTCATAGGCAAAGAATATAGATAAGAATGAAATGAAAAGAAAAGGAAATAAAAGGATCAGTAATCCTCCATGAGCCCGAACAAATCAAATATAGTAACCATGTCTTCATAATCATATAGGGGGGAGACCTCTTATATAACCAGATACTATGAGGGGTGTCCTCATTCTTCCAATTGGAGTAGCTAACTCCCGAACTTGTGAAAGACGTGGATTGCACCCAGCATCAGTCACCGAACAATATATAATATCAAATCATGTTAAGTCCACGAACACGGACACGAACCTAGGATGCATCCATACGCCCCCCGAACAATAATATAGGCCAATAATAAATATAATGTGCACGTTACGAACAATATGGGGACGGTGTGGAACATCACTCAACCACACTAAAGTTATGCCATTGGTGCATCAATGACACAGACCACGTTACCTTCATGGCTAGGAAACGAACTTGGCTCGGGTATCAAACTGAAAGGTCAAAAGTCTAGATCAAAGCAAAGGTCCAAATAGTCTAAGTCCAAATATCAAAGGTTCATGGCAAAGGGTTCATCATCGAAGGTTCATAATCAAATGGTTCATTTAAAGTAATCTTTATCAATTGATTTTATAAAAATGACCTTTAATAACGGTTTTCACAAAAGTAGTCTTGAAAAGTAGTTTTCACAAAAGCTTAGTCAAATTCTAAATAAAAGTGGTATCGCATATTTCATAAACATCATTTTTAAAAAAATAGTTTTTCCTCAAAACATTTCCATGATATAATTAAAAAAGGTTTTCACATCTAGTTACCAAAATCAAATGAACCCTCGAAGTATCAAGTGATTCGAATACTAATATCACAAGGTAACGAACGAATATCAAATGGATCATTATAAAGGCTCAAAGCAAAAGGGTCATATCGAACATCAAAGTCCACAATGAATCAAAAAAACGAACCAAAGTGTAGGGGAACATAGCAATGGCTTGGGAAATCCTAACGAGTCAAAATCAGAAGTCAAGAGAACGAAGGCACCTTACTGAGAAGGGCAGAATATCTGTACCTTATTAGCAGAACACCATGATAGCAAATGACAAGGATCAAATTACTCATTCCTCGAACCTAAGGGAGTAGAAGACAGAATGACAAGTGGTTTTTAGTTATCTTTCCATTTTAAGTAACTTTCCTTGTTAGGTAACTTTCCTTATTTAGCAGGTTTCCCGAATTAGCAAGTTTCCATAATTAGCAGATTTCCATAATTAGAAAGATTATAATATCACCAATTTAGGTTAAGTCATTAATCAAGCCTTATTATGGGATTAAGGTATATTTTAGCAAGTTGCAAAAGTCTAGGGTTATTTATGACAAGTTTTCATAGTTTAGGGTTTTAATTGTAAATTCACCAAATTCAAAGGTCTAATCATGAAAATACTTTAAGTTACTGATTTAAATACCCATGTTATTCAGAATGACACTTTAATCCCTTAAGTTTCACAAATTACCATTCATACCCCTCTAGTTACATTAATTACAAAACAAACCCTATATTTACATAATTTACAATTTAACCCCTATCATGTTTATATTTACACATCAAGCACTATATTATCCAAGATTACAGAATATACCCTCAATTTAACATATTATACGAATCATACCTTCAGATTTCACCTAATTACAAAACTAGTCCTTTAACTTTATAAAATTACCATTTTAAGACCTAATTTCATTATACTTACATATCAAGCCCACAATTACCCAAAATTACACATTACACTCCTAATATCATTATTTACGACAGAATAACCATGAATTTCCAGAATTTTCACTTTTAGTCCCTCTATTTTAAATAAATACAATTCGTACCTTATAAATACAAATTAATTCTTTTCTTGCAATATTTACACTTAGGACCCTCATGTTATATTTTTTATACATTGCTACTGACCTAAATAACATTACAAAAACATCCCACAAAATTTCAAAGTTGGCAAAACACACCCCTCTAATTTAATTTCCTAATCGGTATACATTTAAATTAACAAACTAAACCCTAATTTGTCCCCATCATCACACAATCATTAAACAATCATAAGATGCATTTATTACTCAGATTTCATCAAAGAACCCTAACCCTAAAATGTTCTTAGAGTTTCTTTATTTTCTTTTATTCGATATTCATAAATCTGATTACAACAAAATTAACCACGAACAATATAAGCTTCTATAAATTGTTCCAACATTTTTACAAGATCATATGGTTCGCATAAGGTCCAAAGTAAATGATTACAACACCTGGGTTAAAATCGTATGGCTTGTCTTGGATTTTTAATATGTTTTTGTCCTCTAAAATTATTACGATCTATATATCTTGCATGGTTCATGTTATATATTTTATTTAGATCTTATAGGGTACTAAGAACATAAGAAAAATAATACTTGAAGGATCAAACGAGCAGAAGGGATATATGGAATTATGTACCTCTCGTATGCAAAATTCGACAACCAAAAATCCTAGCGAACAAACGAACAAGTCCACGAGCTTCTAACAAATTTTCCTAGCTTCCTTAGATGTTGTATAACTCTAGAAAAATGTCCCACGAATTTTCCCAAGTCGAATGAAGGCATATCGAATTTTTGTTAGGGTTTTTGAGTTTCGGTATATATAATATATAGGATAAAATCATGGACCGAATAAAATAGGGAGAGGGAACAAAGATTTCGGTCCAAGCTATTGTATTTAAGATCAAATACTGATTTTTGAGATTTCCTAATTTTAGTTGTAATTATCTTGCATTTTATATATTTTAAATCGAATTAATAATAATAATAATACACAAAATTAATTAAACCGGCCTAAATGTTTATTTCATATAAATATAAATTTTTGTACACTTCAAAATGTTTAATTGTAGACATAAAAATTACTTCGCTTCATATCTTGCTCATTCCCGAAGGTTTGGGATTTATTTGGTACTTTAAATGCTTATTAATCAAATTTTAAAATTATAGGGGCAAATTGGTCTTTTTGCATGTTTTAGATTTTTGGGTATTACAACCTCAAACAACACCAATCTGAAATTGACAAGGATTGAGCAGCTCGTGGAGGTTTTTCATCAGTACCTACTTCAAATCCACTTGCGTTAATGGCTCAATCTCACTTTGCACCACCAAATCAGGATTTTGTTTCACCAACACCACCTCAGTCAAGTTATCCTTCACAACCTTCGAACCAACTTTTTCCATATGAAGCACCTTCACAATATTCTGATAATCAGCTTGTCTCATACGATAATACCGATTATGGTCTGTACTCTAACGTCGACAATGATGAAGATGATGCGTTTAACTCACTGAATGAAGGTTTTGTGTTGATCGCTAAATCTTTTAGCAAGTTCTCAAACCGTTCTAACAACCGTCTCCGATCTTCATCAAACACAAGAAATCAAGTAGTGGTTAATGATGGAAGGGTTGAAATTCAGAATCGGTCTTCTGGAAGATTTGGTTCAGGAAACTACATGGGGAATTCTAATGGTCAAAGGTTCAATTCTAGAGGACAAAGGTTTAATGCAATTGGGGGTAGTAGAAAAAACATGGGAAATGTACAAAGGAGGAATCAGAGTGTTGGAACAGAAACAGGGAAAGGAATTGCAAATACATTAATCACTTGTTATAATTGTGGTGGGACTGGACACATGGCTAATGCATGCCCCAAGCCTCGAACAATGGGTAGTGCATACCATAAGGAAGCTTTTCTCATGGCACTGAAAGATGAAAAAGCTGATGGGATGTTGACTAAGAAGGAGCAAAGCTTTATGTCGAATGCATATTCCGATGATGAAATGGAGGATTTGGAAGCAAATGCAGCAGTTATGTTAATGGCCAACATGCAGGAGATGAATATGAGTGAGACAGGCCCGGTCTATGATACCGACGGCTTATCTCAGGTACTTGAATCAGAATGTCTTATTCATGAGATTGCATCATCCTCTACATCTTCATTTGCACAAGAAAATCTTGATCAACATGACTCATCATTCTCATCTCAAGATGATAATCAAATAAGCATCGTTGTCACATTTGATGATGATCAAGTTAACACCGTTACTTCATTTGATGATCATTTTGATGATGACAATCATGATAACATTGAACAAAATGATTTTGTACATGATCAAGATCCAGAGCTTATGACCCTATTGTTGACCACCCAAACACAATTGAATGCTCAAAAGTCATAAATTGATAAATGCAATAATATTAATCAGAACTTAAAAGCAAAAAATGCACTGTTAACAAAGGACATTGAGTGCTACAAAATGCAACTTTCAAATTATGAAAATCAAGCAAAACGTGATAAAAGCTTTGAGGTTGCATTCCAACAAACATACGTGCAGGTAAAAGAGTTAGAACATCAAGTTCATGAGTTAAACGTTTCTAAAAATGATTTGATTTCTCAAAAAGAACAAGAACGATTCGAGTTTCAAAAACAAGTTGACATATTAAATTTTGAGATAGTCAAAACTAAAACAGAGTTATCAACCTGTAAAAATGATCTTATTAAAGAAAAACAAACCACAAGGAAACATGTTAACTCATATCTTGAGGAGATTGTAACGTTGGAATCCAAGCTCAAAGAATTTCGAAACGTTGTGTATAAAACGGGTAAATCTGTAACTACAATTCAAACACTAACTGTGAAACCAAATCCTAAAGGATATGGATTTGCAATTGGAAATGATCAACCACGTTTTTTACAAAAGGCACTCAGGGAAAATCCTAAGTTGTACAGTGCAGAATACTTGTTTGATGAAACTTTCCAACGTGCTGTTGTGTATGATAATGCGGAAGAAATGGAACATGCGGACGAGATTCGATCTAAGTTGAGCAGTGTCTTTTATAACAAACCATATGATTATTCAAAAAGACCTCATATTAGTGAAACTTTTGTACCTCAAACAGATAAACCAGAACAGCCAGTGTCTTTAACAGAAACAAGTGTTTCTTCTGTAGATGCTTCTGTAACCACTGTCGAACAAGTAAATGGCCCTTTTCCAAAACCAAGTGTCGATCCACAAATGCCTAAACAATGTCGCATTCTTCGATATTTTAAGACATTTATGGATGACATCAAACTTTTGGAAGATGCAGTTGAATTTAATTCGGAAATTAAGATCTCTACTTTTCTCTCTCCATATGAGAAAGAAAAGAGAGACATTTTTCAAAAGCAATTTTTGCCACATGTCAAACATCTGCGACTCTGTGCCACATAGTGGGAACATGAACTTCAAACAGAAGTTGCATCAATGATGAGCATTTTCAAAGCAAAAGATGACAAGATTGCAAAACAAAAATGTCAAAAGAAAGCTTTAGAAAAAGAGGCAGATCGACTCTTGGAAAATGTTCTCTGTTATGATGTAGTATCTGTAATCATGAATTCCATATATAAGTCATGCAATGAACTGCTTGTTGATGATCATGCTGTTAATGTTGAAATGTTGCAAATTGAGATTTCTAATTTGTTAAGAGAGAATGAGAGTCTTAGATAGATCAATAATGATGTGAAAAACAGATGTGAAAAAGAAATTTTCAAACTTAACAAAAGGCTGGAATGGTGTCAGACTCAAAGTGTTGAATTTGAGTTAAAGTTCCAACATCAAAAAGAGTCTTTGTCATTTCAAAACAGTCATGCTTCCAAAAGTCAAAATGATGACGAAAATGCTGTCTTAAGACAACAACTGTTTGCATATGAAAAGGAAATAGATGAACTTTGTCAAAACAGAGATGAAACTGTCCGTTTAAACAGAATTTTGGATTCAAAAAATCAAGAACTCAAACACATCATTGTTGATTTGAAAGAGAAACTCGGAATTTTGGAAAAAGGAAAATTTGCACAAACAAATGTGATTGCCCCAGGAATGTACAAAGTCGATAGAGCACCTAAGAAAGCATCAATTCAAACCGCTAATGTGAATACTTCAACTTCCACAGGATTAGGCAACACTTCTAAGGCTAGCAGATCAAAGACCTCCAAGAGTCAAAAGAAGAATAGAGTCTGGCAACCTAAGAGTGGATTATCTAAGACTGAAGAAGTAGAAGTTAATGCTAGTAGTTTGAATAAGACGCATGTTATGTCAAACATAGAATCTAACTTGTCTAAGTGTAATTCTAAGAATGATGTAATGAATTCTGAATCTTTGACTGTTATGAATGATGATGTTATTGATGCTTATTGTGTGTATTGTCGTGCTAGTATGTTATCTGGAAATCATGCAAAATGTGTAGCAAAAACCCTCTTATCTAGGAAATAGAAACGTACTCATGGCATTTCCTTCAGGCCTACGACCGTTGCTAAGTCCATTTTAGGAAAAATGCCAACAGTAGTTTCTAAGTCCAATGTTGACAACACCATAGTTGCACCTAGGATAAACCGATCACCAAAACGTATTCACTAGGAAGAAAGCACAGTCTAGTTGGACGTGGCAGCGTTGGTTACAAAACACATTTATCTTTAAATGGGTACCAAAAATGCTTAAATCATGTGTTACTAACCCAACGGGATCCACCGTTACCAATTTTCCATCTGTGTCAATTTCTTCTGATACAGGTGATTCAAATTGTTCTCTGGATTGTTGATAGCGGGTGTTCCCGACATATGACCGGCAACTTGAAGCTTCTCGTAAACTTTGTCGCAAAGTTCATTGGAACGGTCAGATTCGGGAATGATCATTTCGCTGCTATCATGGGTTATGGTGATTACGTTAACCGGAACATTGAAATTAGTAGGGTATATTACGTAGAAGGCCTAGGTCATAACCTTTTCTCAGTCGGACAATTTTGTGATGGTGACTTAGAAGTGGCATTCAGGGAGAAAACTTGTTTTATTCGAGATCTTCAAGGGAATGACCTTATGAAAGGAAAACGTGGCACCAGTCTGTATACCATTTCCTTTGAAGGCATGACAGCTTCCTCTCCAATATGTTTACTATCCAAGGCACATCCCACAAAAGCTTGGCTATGGCACAAACGTATGTCTCACCTGAACTTCAAAACAATGACCGAGCTTGCTCGTAAAAAGTTGGTCGATGGTCTTCCAAAATTCAGATACGCCAAAGATCACTTGTGTCTCGCATGTGAACAAGGGAAAAGTCATCGTGCTCATTTTCCGCCAAAAGCTTAGCACAGTACAGATCATGTACTTCAAATTTTGCATATGGATCTCTGTGGCCCCATGCGTGTTCAGACTATTAATGGGAAGCGGTATATTCTGGTAATTGTTGATGATTTCTCAAGATGGGCTTGGGTATACTTCCTTCATACAAAAGATCAAGCTTCGCAAATGATCATCACATTTCTCACAAAGATTCATGTTTAGCTCTGGAACACCGCACGAAAAATTCGAACAGATAATGGAACAGAATTCAAGAATCAAACTCTTAGGGAGTATTATGAGAAAGTGGGTATTGAACATCAAACATCCATTGCTCGCAGCCCCGAACAGAATGGCGTGGTCGAAAGATGAAACCGAACTTTAGTGGAGGCAGCAAGAACGATGTTGATCAATGCATAACTACCAGATTACCTTTGGGCTGAAGCCGTTTCAACCGCCTGTTACAGCCAAAATAGATGCATGATCACCAAAAGGCACACCAAGACACCATATGAAATTGTTCACCGCAGAAAACCGAATATCAATTACTTTCATGTCTTTGGAGCTCTCTGCTATCCAAAGAATGATCGTGATGACCTTGGAAAACTCAAAGCCAAAGCGGACATAGGAATTTTTGTCGGGTATTGTGAAAATTCAAAGGGATTCAGAATTTGGAACCGTCGCACCCGGGAGATTCAGGAGACTATACATGCTAATTTTGAAGAGCTCACGAAAATGGCTTCTGAGCAAAATAGCTTAGGACCCGCTGTTAACCATCTCAACTTCCCCGATCCTTCAACTGCACACTTCTCTCTAAACCGCAAAGACTTAGAAGATCTGTTTGCTCCATTGTTTGATGATACTATGGTTACTCGTAATTCTGATGCATTCACAAGTTCCGCTGCTCAACCATTCGTCAATAATCAAGAACCTCACACACCAGTAACTTCTACCACTACAGCAGTTGCTGAAGATGCACCCCAACCAGAAACATCATCTTTAGTTAATCAAACACCTTCTACTTCTACGAATGCAGCTGAGGATCCCCCTCTCAATTCTTCTGAAATTCCCACACCAGCAGATTTTGATGGAAACGCCTTCTTTAATCCATTTGCACCTGCACCCACCATTCCAGACATTGCAGAATCTTCAACACGCAATTTGGAACCATCAAATCTGCACCATAATTATCAACATTTCCCATCCACTCACAAATGGACCAAAGAGCACCCATTAGTAAATATAATTGGCAATCCAGAAAACCCAGTCATGACACGAAAACGACTCCATACAGACGGTGAAACATGCATTTATGCATTCATCGTTTGTCAATTTGAACCCAAAAATATTAAAGAAGCCCTTACCTACGACAACTGGATTGAGTCTATGCAAGAGGAATTAGATCAATTCAAGAGGTTGGGAGTATGGGAATTGGTAGAGAGACCAGATGGGGTTTACGTTGTCGGACTAAAGTAGATCTGGAAGAATAAGTTAGATGCAGATGGTACTGTAATTCGTAACAAGTCCCGGTTGGTCGCCAAAGGATTCAGTCAAGATGAAGGAATCGACTTCGAAGAATCGTTTGCACCAGTTGCAAGGCTTGAGGCTGTTCGAATGTTCCTGGCTTACGCGGCTCACAAGAACATTACTGTCTACCAAATGGACGTGAAGACGACATTTCTCAATGGACAACTCCGGGAAGAGGTGTATGTTACACAACCTGAAGGCTTCGTGGATCCAGAACATCCGAATCATGTATATCGGCTAAAGAAAGCCCTCTACGGCCTTAAACAAGCCCTGAGGTCATGGTACGACAAATAATCTGCATTCTTACTTGCAAATCATTTCACTAAAGGTTCAGTGGACCCGACTTTGTTTATACAAACACATGGGGAGGATATTCTCATTGTACAAATATATGTGGATGATATTATTTTTGGATCTAACCATAAAAAATATTCAAACGCTTTTGCAAAATTAATGAAACAGAACTTTGAGATGTCCATGATGGGTGAACTTAAATTCTTTCTAGGATTGCAAGTTCACCAATCGCCCCGTGGTATATTCTTAAGTCAGTCCAAATATGCACAGGAGATACTGTAAAAGCATGGTATGACCAGCTGTGACACCTATAACACCCCTATGTCTTCCTCATCCCCGAAGCTAGATGCTGACATACATGGGACACCCATTGATCCTACTAAATATCGTAGTATGATTGGGTCAATCATGTATCTCATAGCTAGCAGACCGGATGTTGTATTTGCCACGTATCTATGCTCCCGATATCAGTCAAGACCAACTGAACGACATTTGTCAGCCGTTAAAAGAATCCTTCGATACATAAAGGGAACCATCCATTTGGGGATCTGGTATCCGAAGGATTCTGGGTTTGAACTTGTTGCATTTTCAGACGCTGACCATGCAGGGTGCTTAGACACGAGAAAAAGTACATCAGGGGGAGTGCAATTTCTGGGTGATAAGCTAGTATCTTGGCAGTCAAAGAAGCAGGATTGTACGTCACTGTCGTATACTGAGTCAGAATACGTCGCCATGTCAGCTTGCTGCGCTCAAGTCATTTGGATGCGATCACAGCTGATGGACTACGGATACGTGTTCAACAAGATTCCAATGTACTGCGACTCCAAGAGTGCTGATGGAGCGTGATGTGTCGTTGTGGTTTAGCAGTTTTAATGCCTACTCAAGTTTTAAATTTATATTTAGCCGACTTATCAATAACACACACACTTAACGAGCAGTGTACCCGGTCAGTATGAATATAATGGTAAGTAGAGTGTCGATCACTAAGAGTGGAACGTATTATCTTGTTATTCTAATCAGTATTTTAATATCCTAACGCAAGGGGGTTTCAGCCTGAGAGACTGGCACGATTTGTTTGCAATTAAATAATAAAATAAACCAATAGGCACGAATCAGCAAGTAGCACACACATACACAGATAAATACTCGAGACAATAAGAGGGCTGTCCTTATGATTAAGTAGATTGTCACTTGTTTTATTGATAGCCTTATATGAAGTGTATGTAGTTAACCCTTTCTCGTTGGTCCTAATCTTATCGGCGAGTAAACCCTTAATGATTACTTATGTCTAAAAGTTATTCCTAAGTGATCAATTTAGTAATAACCTTGGGAGCCACATTATTTTCCGCAATCAAATGCCCGCAAGCCACTAATAAACACAGAGGTTATCAATGCACTAATAAGTAGTAACCAAAGACATCAACATATAAACTTTAATTGATGGGAAAGCAAGTATTAAAGGGAGTGCAATCTTTCGTTGTCACATTACACAAGCCACCAATCCTGATGAATTAAAGTTTGCTAACACAATAAAACAAAACTACTTAATGAATTAAACACATGCAGCACCTTCTTACAGCTCTTGTATCTTCGTTTGGTGTGTCTTGTGCTGCCTCCTTGACTGAATTCGTCCTAGGGTTCTGCTGCTTCGGTCTTCGAATCTAATATATTCCCCGACAAAAGTTTTGGAATTCGTCTGGTCTTGGGGTATTTATAGTTTCTGTCTGAGGGAAGATGCGGCGCATCTAGTAAGTAGATGCGGCGCATGTACTTAACTTCGCGTGGGGTCCAAGATTATAATATTCAGGAATATTCGTACACCGCCAGAAGATGCGGCGTAACTCCATGATTAGATGCGGCGCATGTCCTCTTGTATCTTGGATCGTATCTGGTGGAATCTTAATAGAGATGCGCCGTATGTAATGAGTGAGATGCGGCGCATCTGGAGCAGATTAGTCTTGATCTTCTTCATTTCAGTAGACTCTAAACTTCTTGCATGTTTTGCTCCATAATTAGTCCAAAATCGCTAAGTTTCACCAAATGCTTGTTTTTACCTGAGAATTACAAAAGTAAACGATTAAGTATCAATCCTCATACATAATATAGTAAAACAAGTAAAATTAATAGGATAAATGATAGTAATAAAATGTACTTATTTGAGTTCATCAAATATCCCCCCACTTGAACTTTACTTGTCCCCAAGTAAACCTTAGAATTTCTCTTATGAAAATGTATCCTAAAAGATGTTAGGATTTATTTTTACATTTAAGCATGTATTCGTTTTTTTCATAATCACACAACTAAACACTTAACGAATTAGAAGTAAAGTAAAATAAGTTGATAAAAGCAAATCTAATTGTTTAACTGTCCAGTCGTGACGAATATTCTATCATAAGCTTGGCAAGTATACACATCTCCTCCACTAAAGCTAAGGAATAACAAGTCTAAAGCGGTAAAAAGGGTTTGTAGGCTTAAGGGTTAATTATTCTCTTTCACTATCGATCTCAAATTCCAGAAAAGGCGACAAAATCACAAATACATGATCGAATCCACGAACACGATACTTGCAATTGCTCAAATCCTTAACTCGAATAGGCTAAAGATAGGTCCAAACTTCACCAATAATAATATATCAAAAAGGGCGACAAAATCATAAATACATAGCCGAATCCACGACTACGATACTTAAGATTGCTCAAATCCCTAATCACAATAAATCAAAGGTTTGGTTGGATAAAGAATAATAAAGGGTATGGATAACATTTGGGATATAAATTGGTGTAAAATGAAAAATAAACAAAACAAATAAATTAAAATCCTAAGTGTGGTTAATCACTATCCCAACCATCCCATGAATAAGACTCATATCATCGAATAACTCACGCTTTAAACACTTGAAACACACGCTTTAGGTAGACACGAATTATACTCAACAAGATCTTAATCAAAGAATAAACCTTAATTGGCGTTCCCATAACTGCCAATTCCCATTCAATCCATAGATATAGTACAACAAATAGTGGTGATATCGACCACTTACATAACTTTACATAAGTTGGTTAAAACTAACTTCCAACTTTTCTTTCTTTCTTTTTCTTTTCTTATTTTTTTCGATTTTTTTTTTTTTTTTTTTTTTTTTTTTTTATTTTTATTTTTTTAAACATAAACATAGATGTGTAAAATTTCACCACATCACTATAATGATAATTCTGGATAATTTTTCCATATTTTTCATAACTTCAGAAATAACGGTAATAGTGAAAGTAGTAAACACACGAAAAATAAACTCAAAGATATACAATATTTACTTTCACTCCAATTGCATTGTGCAATTTCCCGACCTAACCAAAGATAATGAATTACGCACGCGAACACAGGTAATGTAAGGAAACACACTTTGCCTATAGCAATTAACCAACCACGGATTCTAATCTACAGGGTAGGCTAAGGTGTAAGGGTGTAACGAAACATTTTAAACATAGGTGTAAGAAACGAAAGGAATGGTTCTGAGTGTTTTTCTAGGGGTATCTTACTCTAAAAATGAGAGTAACAAAAGGGTTTATACGGGGGTTAACTAACCAGTGTAGTTAGTTAATAACACATAACATATAATAGGCTATTTGGGTGTAATCCTAGAATTTTACCAATTTAGACAAGTCATTCCAATTATATAAATATAATACTCATTATGGTGGTCTCGAATAGTATACAAGCCAAGTTCTAAAGTTTACAAGTCACCGGCACACTCATAGATTTGTGAATTTTTGAAAATCACAATTTTTGAAAATAACGTCTTGTGTGCAGTTATGCAACTTAGATTTTAAACAAAAACATGCTAAAAATTTTTAAGTTTGATATATTAAGCACATTTTAAGCATAATTTTTGAAAAAGTTTAGGACAAGTAATTGTTAAGTGTTCTAATTCTCCAATCCCCCCACTTAAGTTAAACAACGTCCTCGTTGTTTGTATAAAAGGTTAAAAACTGGAAAATAAAAGAATTAGAACAGGAAAACTCCCCTGAGATTTGCTCGGTATGATCCTCCATTTGATAAGAGCAAAAATCATCTTTCTTGTGGATTAGAACGTTTAAGCTTCATACTTGATGTATCCACAGGAAATCCAGGAAACTATAATACCACCAACACTTTAAAACACACCTAAGATAAGAAAGGTTCAAACTTGCATAATACATTAGTAGTTAGGAAAAATAAAACTTAAAAATTAAAACTGAAAATCATCAGGTCAGTCGATGCGCCGTATCTTATGGAAGAAGATACGCCGTATCGAGCCTGGAATTAATACGGATCAGAATAAAGATGCGCCGCATCCTTAACCAGGGATGCGCCGCATTAAAATAAACTGATAAATAGTTTTAAAGTCGAAAATAAAAATGCAGAAAAACAAAGTAAGATATGACCATTGCAGGAGATGCGTCGCATCTCAGAATTGAGATGCGCCGTATCCTCATGCGGGCCTGACTGACTCGACACAGAAAACAGAATAATAAAAATTCTCCGGGTTGTCTCCCGGTAAGCACTTGTCTTTATTCCAGAGTCTTCAAGTTAGACTCACGTTCAGCTCTTCAATTAGTTCTTGTCACGGTCCATCCTTCTTCCTTCATCCGAAAGATTTTCCCGTATAGCTCCGCAACATTTTCTTCCGTTCGACTTAATCTAATATAACTCTTGGCCTTTACTGCAACATATTCCTCATCGGGTCCCAAAGAGTATTTGATGATTTTAAATTTCTCAGTAATCATTGCGGGTGGCTTATTGTAAGGGATCCCAAGTAGTTGACACTTTCTTTTGGTGAATTCTTCTTCGTCCTTGTCAACAAACTTAAAATAAGGATCCTTAATCAAATAGTCATCTAATTCCTCAATCAACGACTCATTATTATAATCATCTTGAATCGCCTCCCATTCTCTTTCCAAATCATATTGTAATCGTCGACTAAGCTTCGTGAAATCATCAAATTGTTTATGCACCCATTCCCAGAAAGTAGTATCCGATGTCCCCTTAAGTCCTTTCAAGCGTTCAATTCTGCCCTTTTCTTGTAAAGCCTCCGATTTTTGTGGGCAGTCTTCAACATTATCGTACCATTTATAATCTTCAAAGTTTACATTGTTTCCAACCCGTTTCATCCCAATTATACTTCCCCCATTACAGGTTCCGTCATTTTTATAATCACAGGTCGGCCAAACACTACTCCCGTCCTTGAAAACGAAGGGTGTACAGGTGTGATTAATGTGCTCAAATTCCCATGGTTTATCCCAAACCCATGGTACTTGGTCATTCCATTCATAGTACCAGGTGTTTTTGAAATCGTCATAAGTCTTAAATCCTGGTAGATCTCCAGTAAGCACATCATCGTCGACTTGAAGAAGGTAGTTAAATTCCTTGAACTGCTTGCACAAGGGTGTCTCATAATCGAACACATCAATGTCAATTCTGAAAAGTTCTTCAATGCCCTCATTGATTGTTGAATCATGAAGTGACGGCCCATAATCGCTTTCTACTTCTTCGTCTTCTCCTCTCATCCAATATACCCATAATGCATCCTTAGTAGCTCGATCCATGCTCTTATGGTTATTAAACTTACTAGCCAACCATTCTGAAAAATCAACATCGTTAGGATCGTGGTTAACGTCAAAGCAAGCCTTTCCAATCATATTCTTTTTTATCTCCATGAACTCGTTAAATTGCTTCTTAAAACTCCGAGTCAACCATGAAGTCATAATCTGCTTGACTTCATTTGCAGGGGCAAATTCCGGACTACCATATTTGAGTTCTAGCCAATCATTGAGGGAGAGGTCTATCAATCTTACCAATCTGCCATGAAATAGTAATTCCGCCAAAGCATAATTTCTGTCATTATCCAGATAGTTCTCATTTAATCCCCAGTACTGTTCGGAATAAGGCATGTAAGAGATTTGGGTGTTGCCTCCACCACAGCTGTTGTTGCTTGAGTCCATGTATGCAAGATAGAATTTCCCATCATCTTCTTCGATAGTAGTCCAGTTCAATCCTTCGGCTTCAATGATAGGTCATAAGAGCGACAATTCTTCTCCAGTGTACCTCACAAATACATCATAAGAGAATACCTCTTTGTCAATGTTGCATAAACGCATGAATTCCTTAAAAGCAGCTTCAAGAGGAGTCTCCCAAGAGAATAAATCTGCATCGATCATGAGTACATTGAATGAATCTGAAAACAAGCATTCCTTAGCAAGATATCCGTTAACTGACATGTCTTCCATAGCAAAATCTGTCATCCAAGGTAAAATCATCAGTAGGATTTGTTCGCTAGAAGAGAAATTAATGAATATAGAAACGGATATATGAATACAAATAGCTGATATCTGCAGACGATGCGCCGTATCCAAATAGTTGGATACGCCGTATCTTATAATCGTTAAAATTTAATCAGACTTTATCCAGAAAATAGATACGCCGCTTAGAATTTATGAATGCGCCGTATCGAATTAATTAATCAAAAATCGATATTTATTTAAAATTAAATACGTCGTATTAACGAAAGTTAATGTGCCGTATTTTCGTTACGTTTAAAAAATACGAGATTTTTGATTCAGAGGATACGCCGTATCGACAGAGATCGATGCGCCGTATCTGTTTAATAATTCGAAAACTGTTTTTAATTAAAATAATAGATACGCCGTATCTGCTAAAGCAGATGCGTCGTATGGCGTTAACGTTTAGAAATTTTTTTTTATCAAAAACAGATACGCCGTATCTGCTAAAGCAGATGCGTCGTATTACTCTATCGCTTAGAAAAAATTTTCTTATTAAAAACAGATACGCCGTATCTTGGGGAAAAGATGCGTCGTATCGAATTAATTAAACGCGTTGTATTAAAAAAAATTAAACGCAATACGCCGTATCTGAGAGATCAGATGCGCCGTATCGTTTGATTTAGCACAGTACAACGATAGCAGAACAGAAAAAAAATACGAAAAATAAAAACAAATAAAAATACACAAACAAAAATAAACACAAAAACAAAAATAAAGGCAAACAAATAACACACAAAACAACAAATATGCAAAATAATACAATGATGCAATTAATCTAATAAAAAGAAAAACCTAATTAAAATACTAATCAAATTAACAGATAATAACAATTCACTCCCCGGCAACGGCGCCAAAAAACTTGATGGAGCGTGATGTGTCGTTGCGGTTTAGCAGTTTTAATGCCTACTCAAGTTTTAAATTTATATTTAGCCGACTTATCAATAACACACACACTTAACGAGCAGTGTACCCGGTCAGTATGAATATAATGGTAAGTAGAGTGTCGATCACTAAGAGTGGAACGTATTATCTCGTTATTCTAATCAGTATTTTAATATCCTAACGCAAGGGGGTTTCAGCCTGAGAGACTGGCACGATTTGTTTGCAATTAAATAGTAAAATAAACCAATAGGCACGAATCAGCAAGTAGCACACACGTACACAGATAAATACTCGAGACAATAAGAGGGCTGTCCTTATGATTAAGTAGATTGTCACTTGTTTTATTGATAGCCTTATATGAAGTGTATGTAGTTAACCCTTTCTCGTTGGTCCTAATCTTATCGGCGAGTAAACCCTTAATGATTACTTATGTCTAAATGTTATTCCTAAGTGATCAATTTAGTAATAACCGTGGGAGCCACATTATTTTCCGCAGTCAAATGCCCGCAAGCCACTAATAAACACAGAGGTTATCAATGCACTAATAAGTAGTAACCAAAGACATCAACATATAAACTTTAATTGATGGGAAAGCAAGTATTAAAGGGAGTGCAATCTTTCGTTGTCACATTACACAAGCCACCAATCCTGATGAATTAAAGTTTGCTAACACAATAAAACAAAACTACTTAATGAATTAAACACATGCAGCACCTTCTTACAGCTCTTGTATCTTCGTTTGGTGTGTCTTGTGCTGCCTCCTTGACTGAATTCGTCCTAGGGTTCTGCTGCTTCGGTCTTCGAATCTAATATATTCCCCGACAAAAGTTTTGGAATTCGTCTGGTCTTGGGGTATTTATAGTTTCTGTCTGAGGGAAGATGCGGCGCATCTAGTAAGTAGATGCGGCGCATGAACTTAACTTCGCGTGGGGTCCAAGATTATAATATTCAGGAATATTCGTACACCGCCAGAAGATGCGGCGTAACTCCATGATTAGATGCGGCGCATGTCCTCTTGTATCTTGGAACGTACCTGGTGGAATCTTAATAGAGATGCGCCGTATGTAATGAGTGAGATGCGACGCATCTGGAGCAGATTAGTCTTGATCTTCTTCATTTCAGTAGACTCTTAACTTCTTGCATGTTTTGCTCCATAATTAGTCCAAAATCGCTAAGTTTCACCAAATGCTTGTTTTTACCTGAGAATTACAAAAGTAAACGATTAAGTATCAATCCTCATACATAATATAGTAAAACAAGTCAAATTAATAGGATAAATGATAGTAATAAAATGTACTTATTTGAGTTCATCAAGTGCCATTGCTATTTCGTACAACACTGTCCAGCACTCCAAATCCAAGCATATTGCTCTCCGCTATCATTTCATCAAGGAACATGTGGAAATGGGTACAGTTGAATTATACTTCGTTGGTACCGAACACCAATTGGCGGACTTGTTCACCAAAGCCTTGCCTCATGCAAGATTTATCGAATTGGTTCACCAGATTAGAATACGATGTCTGACTCCGAAAGATTTGAACAAATTTCTTACTCAAAATTAACTGAATCAAACATCACCACTATCCTGTAAATAATATATTCTAAACAAAAAAAAAAAAAAAAAAAAAAAAAAAATCCATAAGTGTGCAAAAGTGTATCCTAATCAAAATATGTTCTCGTCATTTCAAACTTTCATTAGTTTTAAATCACAAACATATTTTGAGGGGGAGAAATTTTTGCACATTTATCCATCTCTAACCTTCGTCAATATCTTCATCAAAAAATATTTCTATGATCTCTTGGACATCTTGTCTTAAAGAATTGTCACAAATAGGTCTTAGTTCAAGGGGGAGAAATGTCTTAAAAGATTGGATCTAGTTTTTTTTAATATAAAGGGCTGAAACTGTCAAGTCAGGAAAGTTGTATCTTTTGGACTGTAAATAAATTAGGTTTCTAGTCAAAGGACTGTAAGTGTTAAATTGTTGAAAGTTGACTCAACTGGACCATATGTGAACTAGATTGCTAGTCAAAGGGCTAAACATGTCAAAATGTGAAGTGTTAATAGGTTGAGGACTTGAAGAGACTTAGGATTCTAGTTAGAGGACCATAATTGTTAAGAGTCAAAAGATGAAACTATATATCCTAAAGAGTCAGACTATAGTCAAACTCACAAATACACACTATCAATTTCCTCACAGGCAAAAACATTGACCCGCCAAAACCTTAACCTTCAAGAATATCAAGAACAGTCAATTCGTTTGTTTAAATCTTAACTTGTAAGTGTTAATGTGAATTCATTATGCATTATAATCGTTCGTATATTGTTTCTGTAGAATAAATTCATGATTTGCGAATTAGGGTTTAACAAAGAATTTGGGCGTTTCTTGTTGGATGTTGTTTGATCTAATTATGTTAGTGTAAAAGATTCATGACATGTTTCTGAGTATGTTACACATGATTAATTAGATTATATAACACCAGTAGGACTGATTGAATGATTTAGGGTTTAAGGCAGTCACGATGGTAAGACTAAGTAGAATAAGAATTGCGTGTTGATGTTTGTGATATGGTATATGTTTATTTGTGATACCAGAACATGCTGTTAAACTTTCAAGGTCTCATATGCTTAAAATTCTGAATACTATGCTTGTATGTGTTCTTATGTCGAGTTTCTGCTGATGTATATCAAGTTTGTGACTTAAGTGTTTATCTTTCGAGTTCATATAAGATCTATCAAGTTTGTTGCTTAGTTTTGGACCCTCATCAACTTTGCTCCGAGTTAGGAGTTTAAAGTCTGAGATTCTCAAGTTTCGTTGAATCTCTCGAGTTTCATAGAACTCTCGAGTTTCTATGAATCTCTTGAGTTTCATAGAACTCTCGAGTTTATTTGATTCTCTCGAGTTTCATAGAACTCTCGAGTTCCTTTGATTCTCTCGAGTTTCATAGAACTCTCGAGTTTCTTTGATTCTCTCGAGTTTCATAGATCTCTCGAGTTTCTTTGAATCTCTCGAGTTTCTAATGTGCTCTCGAGTTTCTTTAAATCTCTCGATTTTCTAAGAGACTCTCGATTTTCTTTGAATCTCTCGAGTTTCTTAGGAGCTCTCGAGTTTCTTTGAATCTCTCGATTTTCTAAGAGACTCTCAAGTTTCTTTGAATCTCTCGAGTTTCTTAGAACTCTCGACTTTCATAGGCTCTCTAGTTTCACATACTTTCGAGTTTCTTTAGTTATCAACTTTCTAGGAGTTATCTAGTTTTAGTGACTTCTCGAGTTTCTCAGATAGATTCTCGAGTTTCATAGCTTGTCGACTTTCATAGTTCTCTCGAGTTTCTCAGATGATTCTCGAGTTTCTATGGTTCTCGACTTTCATAAAATACCAACTTTCATTAGGTCTCGAGTTTCATCAGATCACAACTCTCTCAAGTTTATTGAAACTTCTCGAGTTTCATAAGGGTCTATATGTTCTCGACTTTCTTGGAAGTACTATCAAGTTTGTGCTGCTAATATGTACTAAGTATTTGCATGAGCTACTTTGTTTGTGATGTTCAACTCTCGAGTTTCTATAAAGGTTGTCTCACACTTTCAAGTTTCTAAATCTTCTAAGTTTGTCTCATCTTTTCCAAGCTTATTAAGCTTGTAAAATTTGTTCCATACTTAGAATCTTTATAAACTTAAGTATGTGGACATACTTATAAGAACTCGTTTGTTGGAAAAAGATTTGCTAGGCCATTGTCTTGTAACTAATAACATTCACTAACACATATATACGATTGCTATTGTATTGTTGTCGGTGTTTGTGATAATCAGGCAAGTCATGTCTCAAGGATCAGTGACTCGCAAACAAATAATTCCAGAAGGTGATGAACGCAAGATCAACCATTCAAACTCAAGAGTGGATTTTAAGAATCTACCTTGTCACAAGACTTGTCAAATCATCGTGGAAATTCTCGAAAGACATTTCATCAGCCCAACTCTGATAAACACAGCAAGTGTTCCTGAAAAGTATCTCATTCAGTTCTGGCATTCTATGGTTGTCGGGAAGGAAAACGAAAACATCACTGTCACTTTAGACAACACAGAGATTTAGTTCAAGGTTGAAACACTTCGCAAAGTCTTGGAACTACCATCTGAAGCCTTAGCTGCAAAGGGAAAGTTTCAAGATGATTCAACCTTTGAAGACATGGTTGCTACACTAAGGCTTCTGGGTTATGATGAAGAATTCAAAGAACTCACCATACTCTCTAATGTAGACAGGAAATACATTCCCCAACCATGGTTAACCCTCTACACCATCATCATCCATTGTATAACTGGCAAAACCACTGGCCTTGAACACCCACGTTTGGAACACCTTGAATTTTTCCGGGGGGTCGTCAACCTAAAGCATGTGGACTTTTCCAAATACATATGGAATGAAATGATCTTTCTGAGCCATAAATTTCACCAAAAGAAGGATTACAAAGTACCTTTTCCCCGATTCACAAAACTCCTAATCTCACTTTTCATGGAACGACACTCTGATATCAATCGATGTGAAAATGAAAAGATGCACACCGATCAAATGGATCACGTTCTCACCCAGGTCAAAGTGCAGAGGTCTAACACAGATAAACAGGGTGTGAGAATTCCACCGACCTTGTTGAGTGAAGCAGTCATCAAAACCAAGGCATATCAGCTGTACAATGCAGCTAAAAAGGCCGGTAAGGTGGGAGTTATAGAAGAGGTTTCAAAGTCTGTTAAGGGCAAAGGCAAAGAATCTGGAAAGACAATCCCAGCTCGAGTAGCTACTTCTCGATCAAAGAGAGTCACTAAAGCTGAGAAGAAGGTGATTACCAAAGTCTCAACAACATTACAACTTCGTGACAAAACAAGTGATGAGGAGGAAGGAGAAGAAGTGGACCTCAGGAAGGGAAAGAAAAAGAAAGATGTTGAGAAGTTGAAATTTGCATTGGTAGAATCAGACAAGGGATTAAAACACGGCAGAGGAAAGTCAATCAAGTTTACTGATACACAATTTTCACCCATTGAACCACCATTGACAGAAAAAGAAGAACAAGAACAGTTGAAGAAAGCCTCAAAAGAAAACTTAAAGAAACACTTAGAAGATGAAGAGAAACGTGAAAAGAGGAGAAGAGGTAAAGGATCATCATCTCATGCTGATGATGTACAAGAGGATTCTGAGGGTGTAAAGTCTACAACAATTGAAAATTCTGAGAGTGAAGGAGAAGAGTCAGATGAACATGTTCATACATACTCAGGTTCTGAATCTGAAGAATCTGATGGTAGTGAAAAGAATGAAGATGATGAAGACGGAGATGAAGAAGATGAAAGTGATGATAATGATGATGATGACGATAATGACAAGGAGGATGAAACTCAAGATGACAGAGATGACACAACTGTACCTCCATCTCCACCACCGTCATCTGTGGGACAATCCACAAGTGAACTGAGTGAACTCAAGGAGAAATTCGCTAAACTACAAGAACTAGTGTTGAGAAAACACGAAGCCATAGAAAAAGAGCACGAAGCGATAAAGCAACAGATCGTTGAAGTAGAAAAGATGATGGATAAACATATATTCAAGTGTGACAACTTCGATCTGGAAAAGAAAGCAGGGGAATATCTTCAAACTCATGTCCCTCTGAAAGTTAGTGCTCAAGTACCCGCAGAAGTCACTAAATACCTTCAAGCAAATATTCTAGGAATCCTCACAGAATATGTCAAAAGGAATCTGGAGAAAACGGTAGCAAATCTGATGCAAACAACGCCAATAACAATTCGAACCGTGCCACCTAAGCTATCAAGATCTGAGCTCAAAGGTCAACTACTTGAAGATATAATGTATGAAACAGAAGAAGCAGAACACAAACAAGCATTGCTCAAATCAATAAGAAAAGCTGAGAAGAAGGCTGAAGGGTGTAAGCAAGACAAGCGAGTCAAGCGACATCGAGAAGAGCCTGACAAAGATGAAGGAAAGAAGAAAAGGAAACCATCCACATTCACTGGCCGTGCAACCACAGCTCATTCTTCTGGCAATACCAAGCAATCAGGCCCAGAAAGGTTGGTTCCTCTTGAAGGCGGGGCATTTGATGCTCCTGAATCATATGAAGATGTGAGTTCTGACCATGAATTTCCTATAGCACCTCCCAAAGTTCAAAATATCACTGCACCACCCACAAATGGAAAAGACATACCTCTTCCAGAATGGGTAAATCCAACTGCTCCAAAATTCGATTGGTTTGAGTCAATGGTAGATGCATATCCTGAAGATGAATATGCTGCACCTGTTAAAGGATCAATTGTGAACTTCACTAAATGGTTGAAGCGAGCAATGAAAGTTCAGAAGTTAGGATTTCCTGACATCATCCGAGTTTGCAAAGGAGGCTTCACGGAATTCAATACGGTCACAAATTCAGAAATAGAGTTTGAATACAATCTTGAACAAGTTGCAAGAGCACTGTCTGAGAACATAGACTGGGATCATGCATGTGCTACTCATCCGAAAGAACAACTCAATCTTTGTGATTACACCCATCCTTTACCACTCATCGGTCAACCTCACAACCCAAGGATGCCAAAAGCATATTTCTTCAATAATGATTTGGCGTATCTTGAGTATGGAAACACTGACCCTGAAAAGCGGTATGCTACTTCTCTTACCAAGTATCAAGCAGCTTCTTACACGTTAGAAGGTCTTGAAGAACAAATTGGTGAGTTATTCATGCACAAAGTTCGAGAATACAACGAAGATGCTGCTCTTGGGATATTCCACTGGCCAAATCTGCGAAGATTGTTTTACAAGTATATGATTACCAGAAAATCAAAGACAGATGTGTGGAACAAGAACAAAATTCTCGCAATCACCAGTGCAGAAACCGAATCTATGTTTGGGTATAACTTTCTGAAGAAGATTACAGTGAGAAGGTTGGACGATCAAGAATATACATTCAGTGAAGCAGACTATCCCTACTTACACATCAATGACATAGAAGATATGTATCTACTGAAAGTTCAAGGAAAACTTAAACATCTCCCTAGACGACTTCAGTATGATATTATTACCTCGGTTCTCATATACATCCACAACATAGTCATCAGAACGAGAGTCGAAGATGTGCACCTTGGGGTAGAAAGCTACCAGACAAACTTGAACCTTGTCCAGCCAAATATCAAACCTCCGGGAATCTATGACAAGCAGCCGTACACTTTTGGGGATAGACCGTTTGGGTTGTATTATGTAAGGGACAGAACTTCACCAAGATTTATGGGTTATGAAGAAATCCACAAGTTCAGCGACGAAACTCTTCTGCATGTCAAGTCTGAACTTGAGAAGATTTTGGAAAATCGTAGAAATGGGTCGAAGTCGGGATGGTTGAGAGTTTTAAATTGGAGCAGGAACGATGCAAAGCAAGCAGTGAAGTTCATCAAACGGATTGACAATAAGATCTACTTTCGGACTACAATGAGGCGACTGGAAAGCTATGTAGGAGGACGTCCCAGAGTTCCCAATATCCTCACGTTCCGTCGACCTGAACATTAATCCTTGGTATTATCTGTCATCATTTGTCATATTTCATCATACTTTTTCATCATTCTCATTAACTATGGCTTGTGCACACATAACAGTGTACAACCCGTACCTGTATTGAAAGGACCCCGAGGTACGCTTCAGTGCCTCAATCCTAATTAAAGGAGCGAAAGCTTCTTACTTATGAGTAGAATTAAACCAGAATTTTTCTAAGTTTTCAAAATTCTGCTCATAAGGACAAGTATTCCCTTGTTGAGGAGGAGTATTTGATAAACATAATCTTTGTTCAATTACGAAAAAGTTCTTGAAATTCTTCCAAAAAAACCTCAAAAACAGCATATTTTAATCATAAAGTTTAACAAAAACATCATAAGTATGCTATTTTTAAGGGGGAGAATAAAGATATGATTAAAATATGGTGTCTCAAAAGTTGGAATCTCACGAGTGCTCGACTCAGATTTACCCTCGAATTGACGGAACATCACTAGTCAGTAGTCGAAAAGACATATCCTGGACGGGTAATAATTTTAAGTTGAATTCGTTCAGTGATGTAAACATGTCTCGCAATGGATATGTCTGAGTAGAATGTACCAATTCGAGATGTAATATCTCAGAAATCTCACCCATGAATTGACGATAATCAAAAGTCAGTAGTCGAAAGGACTTATCCGGGACGGGTAATAATTTCAAGCTGGTCTAACCAGTGATGTAAGCGTGTCTCGCAAAGGATAAGTCTAAGTAGATTGTACCGTAAGGGAGAGATTTTCTTTCAATATGACCGGGACGGGTAATAATTTCAAGCTAGTATAACTAGTGATGTAAGCGTGTCTCGCAAAGGTCATATTCAAAGAAAATCAATCACGTCACATTTGGTTATGGCAACATAGGATAGTCATGGAGTAATAAGGTGACTAAGGTTAGGAAAAACCGTCCTATGATCCGCCAGAGCCGGAGGGATCTACCCAAAGACAATACCAATAGTTTAGAACTAGAAAGTCCTAGGTATGATTGAAAAAGGAAAAATGAAATGAAAGGAGAAAGAAGGGGTTGAAGAATTAAAAAGAAAAGCAAAGAAAAGGGTGAAAAGAAATAGCCCTCCATTTGTTCAACCTTAGGGCAGACACCGGGTTCAATACATAATCTACTGGTTGATTGGGCATCACTAGTATTGAAGATCAAAGTCGTCATGGACCCAGTGACGCACTGCACTAAACCTTCTAGCCACTCAGGTGTCTCTCAAAAGGCACTTGTTTCATTTCACACGGAGAACCCTTCATCATCTATTGACCTCTCACTACGAGATATGTTGATATTGAAAAGGAGGCAATCTGCTCCACGCCTCCGATGACCAAATGTGCACTTGAAATTGAGTCTAGACCCTTGAGATATATCAAAGATCTCTTAGGAACGCTTAGTATTAAACTGTTGTTCTACATCATGGGCAGCAGTTGTAAAATTAAGAAGAGTCCTTCGCAGATCTTAGTAATCTGCCAAGAACATTCTCGAGAGAATTCACAACTGTGATTCTCAGTGATAGAATGGAAATCCTGCCAGGGTCAACATCAAATAGCCCTGACAGCAGGTCACTTCGGTAACTCCTTGTGGGTTACGCTTAGTGTTTGCTCCAAAACGGTCTATAGTCGTGGGGTGATCTCCAGCGACTCACTGAATCTTGGGTGCACTTCGGTGTGTCCATGTAAGCCCTTTTGAGGGTATCCGGTTCAGAACGGCCTGGGTAAAGATTATAGAAAGTCTTCACATTATGCTGTTGACGATCTCGAAGTCTGAACCTGTAAGTGCCGGATGGTTCGTGATGTACCTACGAAGGATCATGAAGACCTGGAGTTCTACCACCATCAAGATTTCATCATGCTCATATCCTGAAGATAAGTTCTCACAAAGACTTAGAGACAGCAAAAGTTCAAAGATAATAAAGAAAAGTCAAACTTCAAACACTATAACCTTTCACAAGTCAAAGATTGAAGGAGTGAGAACCAGTTGAAGAACGAAAGTCCAAAGACATATGAGCATGGTGGAAAGGACGAGAAGACGTTGGAGATAGGCAGATCGAGACAACACCATATCATTTCATGACAAGAACAAAGAACAAAGATTATGAAGATGTCAAAGCCTAAAGAAGCAAAGACGACGTCAAGCAACCTTGATGACCAATACTTAGGGGGAGATTGTTGGGAACATGTTTTGTATTAATTAAAGTATTGATCATTATGTAATAGGTGGGTTAGGCCTTTAGGTTTGATTTAAGGCCCAGCCCATGTAGAAGGCCCATGGGCTGTATCGTTTATTTAATTAATTATGTTTAAGTATGTTTATTAGGGCTTTAAGCCCAAGGAATTGTAAAAACTATAAATACCCCCTCCCATCCAAGGGAGAGGGTTGTGTTGATGTCAATTGAAAACAAATTATTATTCGAATTTCAAAAATAATTATTGCTTTATTATGTTAACAATCTTCCACTCTCTACTTTCTCTCACTAGATCTAGATCTAATTAGGTAGCTTGTGTGATAATTAGTAGTTTCATCAACACATGAGAGCAAAATTTTCCTTTTAATTTCGTAGAAACCACAGGGACGATTTACATAAATGACTCTTAAATATTTTTATTTATATATTTTTATTTAACTATTCCCTCCGTTCCATATTAAGTGTTAGGTCATATGCATGAATCGGAAACGGGTGTTAGTTCTTTTCATTATGTTAGGTCATATGCTGGACACACGAGAGCAAAACTGTCTTTTTAATTTCGTAGTAAGCACAGGGACGATTTACATAAATGACTCTTAAATACTTTTATTTATATATTTTTATTTAACTACTAGTATTCTTTTGTGTATCTTTTTTTTTTCATCGGTTTCTTTTACTTGTTTTTCGATTTTGATTTCGGTTTCTTTTTATTTATTTGTTTTTAGTTACGGTTTCTTTTTATTTATTTATTTTTGGTTTCTTTTTATTTATTTGCTTTTTAGTTTCGGCTTTGGTTTTTTATTTTCATTTTTATTTGCTTTCTCTTTATTTGCTTGTTTTTTGGTTTCGGTTTCTTTTTATATTTTTTTTGGGTTTTTTTTTTTTTTTTTTTTTAAAATTTTTTTTTATTTCGCTTTCTTTTTATTTATTTATTTTATTTGTTTTTCGGTTACAATTTTTGATTTTTTATTAAATCAGTTTGGTGTCGGCGTCTTTTTGTTAGATATTGATTTACCGATAAATAAACTAGTTAAAATTTATCTTTTATTTATTTTTTAATTTTTTTAAAGATTTTTAGTTTTCTTTTTTTTTTCATTTATCGTACCAAACCAAAATACCCATTTATTTCTATTTAATTCAAACAATAGAAAACCCAAATTTAAACACCTCATCACCCCATCTTCATCTTATTCAACGTAATTCTTTTATCAAATATAAACCACTTATTTTTCGATCCTATTTGTTAACACTTGTGTGAGTGTGGGGTGAGCACAAAATCCAAAAAACGAACCAAATGAAAAATTGACTGGGACGGTTTTGATTTTTTTAAAAGCTGGTTGTTTGGGGCGGTTTTTGGTTGCATATGAAAAACCAATCTAAATAAATAGCCCCACCCCTTCTATATATATTTTCATTAGATTTACAATAATCTTATCTAGTTAATTATTTTAAAAAAAGAATTGGTGTATGTCTTAGAATTTTGCAATAAAAAATTGCAAAGACAGACATTTCAAATTTCTACGAATTTTTATCTTGTTGTTTCGTACTTTATTTGATAATTTTGTATTGTTAGATATTACGGTACTATTACTGTCGTTGAAATAATGTTGTTGGAAAACATAATTTCTATATTCGACTAATTGTTGGTTATTATTTTTCTAATTATTAAAATCGAAATAACTACGAAATAAGTTAAGAGTTATAATGGTTCATATTTAACTAGTTTATTTAAAAGAAATAGAAAAAGAAATCGACACCAACCTGATTTAATGAAAAAGCAAAAAAAAACCGAAACCGAGAAACAAATAAAACAAATAAATAAAAAGAAAATGAAAATAAATAAATAAAAATAAAAAGAAACAAAAACCGAAACAAAAAAACCTATAAATAAAAAGAAACCAAAAATAAAATAAATAAAAATGAAATGTAACCGAAACCGAAAAAACAAATAAATATAAAAAACCGAAAATAACTAAATAAAAATAAAAAGAAAAAGAAACCGAAATCGAAAACAAATAAAAAAAAGAAAGAACCCAAAACAGAAAACAAGTAAAAGAAACCAAAAAAAAAAAAAAAAATAAAAAAGATAATAATAATTAAACAAAAATAAATAAAATAAATTAAAATATATATTTAAGAGTCAGTTACATAAATCGTCTATGTGGTAACTATGGACTTAAAAGGACAATTTTGCTCTCACATGACCTGACTTAAAGAAAAAAACAAACACCCGTTTGGTTAAATTAAAGGACCAGTCCATGCAAAAGTGACAACTACAGGACGACTGTCGTTATTTTTGAAGTTTTAGGATGAAGGTTGAAAGTATGTGTGTACCACATGCACGATTTATATACAGTAAAACCTCTATAAATTAATAGTGTTAGGACCGGGATATTTTATTAATTTATCGATATATTATTATATCGATAAATTAATAATTTATTAATTTAAAGAGGTTTTACGTATGGTATTTAAATTTCAAAGTCCAACATATTAGTTACAATGTATAATAGTTAGATATGAAAATTAAATTAGAAAATCAAGTTACAATTAACATTTTATTAATTTACATTCACAAATGAATTGAATTTGTCAAGTTCATTGTTTTTTCATAAGTAAAAAGTTAGTTTTGTTAGGACAAGTTCCAAGTACGTATGACCTTTATATATATGGGTGAGGTTCTTTTCAGAACCAAATAAATTGCGAGAACTGCGAAGAACCAACATTAACCAATGAGATTTTTTTTGGATATTAAATTTTGTTATTTAATTCAAAAGGGTATAATGGTAAAATTACTTATTTTATTTTATTTTTGAAATCTTAAAAAAAAAAATAAATAAAAAAAGAAAAAAACTTTTTAGTTCTAAACTCAAGGGTTTTTTTTTTTTTTTTTTTTTTTTTTTTTTTTTTTTTTTTTTTTTTTTTTTTTGCATTGTACCTGTTTAAAATAACATTATGTGCACATGTGCTTTGTAAAAAAGAAGGTTAACTATTAACTACATTATGACAATTGTATTTTTCGTTTATGCATAGTTGTTTTGTATCTGCACATGTATCTTCAAAAAATATTACATAAATATAAATACAAACAACAAAACTTTATCATTAAATTTATGCAATTTCAAAATTTACAAATTGTCTTACTCTAGTTGTATGATATTCAGCTTTATCACAAACGGCATTATGCTTACACTTGTATTCAATTTTATTACAAATATATAAAGCGTGCACATGTGTTTAATACAATGTCTTTAACAGTTGGTTCATCTATTAGGCGTGCACTTGTATTCTTCGCCTGGTTCAAGAACACATGAAATCTGCCAATGTGTTTTTAATCATTGTGCACATGTGTTTTTATCGTCTCACTTATATTAACCGATACAAGTATGTGCCAACAGCCAAAACGTCAGGTAACCTGCAACCAGAAAACACATATGCACACTCTTTCTTTCGGAAATTTTATACCAACAATAAAAACACATATGCATCATTACACTAATTTTATATTAACTTTGAAACAAATTTGCATCATTACACTAATTTTAAATTAACCTTGAAACACACATATGCACACACTTTTCAGCCATAAAACACATATGCACCTTTTTATTCGTAATTGATTTTTTACCTGTCATAAACGTATATGCACCATTCTTCAAAACACGTATGCACCATTACTTAAAAGGGATAATGAGTTTTAAATGTATCCAACTTTTCACTTTTTACTGAGTTGTGTATCAAACTTTTAATTTTAGTAAGTTAGGTACTGAACTTGCTAATCCATGCTATCTCATGTATGAAAATGTGATTATGGTTTTTCGGTTAGAGTTATTTACATAAATCGTCCTTGTGATTAGGACCAAATTGCAACGACAATCCTTATTTTCAGTTAGAGTTATTTACATAAATCGTTCTTATTGTCGGGTAGCCACGTGTCACAACCTGAGTGGTGCCACGTGGCATCGGGGTCAGTTAACGAGCCAAGTCGGGTCGGGTTGCCACGTGACACCACCTGAATAGTGCCACGTGGCATGGCTTAATAATAACCAAGACCCGTCCAAGCCAAGGCTCGAACTTGGGACCTCCCGTTTGGGAGTGAAGGCACGCTCCAACTGGGCTAGAGCACACCTTCGTTAATATTATGTGAATGGTTCCTTTTAAGGTCTAATAGGTCCAGTCCATTTTATTATAGGTTCAAATAGATTTTGACCGGTTCATTTTAAGAGTTTTAGGAGAGTTCAAAATGAGAGAAACATACCGTTGGACTAGAGCATACGAAAAAATCATTTTTACATAGTGTACGGATATTTGTCTTTTTATTCATCGTCATTCTTCTATCAAATATAAACCACTTATTTTTCGATCCTATTTGTTAACACCTATGTGAGTGTGGGGTGAGCACAAAATCCAAAAAGCCGAACGAAATGAAAAACCGACGGGGACGGTTTTGATTTTTTTTAAAGCTGGTTGTTTGGGGCGGTTTTTGGTTGCATATGAAAAACCAAACTAAATAAACAACCCCACCCCTTCTATATATATTTTTATTAGATTTACAATAATCTTATCTAGTTAATTATTTTAACAAAAGAATTGGTGTATCTCTTAGACTTTTGCAACAAAAAAATTGCAAAGACTGACATTTCAAATTTCTACAAATTTTTATCTTGTTGTTTCGTACTTTATTTGATAATTTTGTATTGTTAGATATTATGGTACTATTAATGTCGTTGAAATAATGTTGTTGGAAAACATAATTTCTATATTTGACTAATTGTTGGTTATTATTTTTGTAATTATTAAAATCGAAATAACTACGAAATAAGTTAAGATTTATAATGGTTCATATTTAACTAGTTTATTTAAAAGAAATAGAAAAAGAAATCGACACCAACCTGATTTAATGAAAAAGCTAAAAAAACCGAAACCGAGAAACAAATAAAACAAATAAATAAAAAGAAAATGAAAATAAATAAATAAAAATAAAAAGAAACAAAAACCGAAACAAAAAAACCTATAAATAAAAAGAAACCAAAAATAAAATAAATAAAAACAAAAGGTAACTGAAACCGAAAAACAAATAAATATAAAAAACCAAAAATAACTAAATAAAAATAAAAAGAAAAAGAAACCAAAATCGAAAACAAATAAAAAAAAGAAAGAACCCAAAACAGAAAAAGAAACGAAAAAAATGAAGAAGAAAAAAATGAAAAAGATAATAATAATTAAACAAAAATAAATAAAATAAATTAAAAAATATATTTAAGAGTCAGTTACATAAATCGTCGATGTGGTAACTATGGACTTAAAAGGACAGTTTTTCTCTCACATGACCCGACTTAAAGAAAAAAACTAACACCCGTTTGGTTAAATTAAAGGACCGGTCCATGCAAAAGTGACAACCACATGACGACTGTCGTTATTTTTGAAGTTTTAGGATGAAGGTTGAAAGTATGTGTGTACCACATGCACGATTTATATACAGTAAAACCTCTATAAATTAATAGTGTTAGGACCGGGATATTTTATTAATTTATCAATATATTATTATATC
Source organism: Artemisia tridentata subsp. tridentata (assembly GCA_021014915.2). Classification (NCBI taxonomy): domain Eukaryota; kingdom Viridiplantae; phylum Streptophyta; class Magnoliopsida; order Asterales; family Asteraceae; genus Artemisia; species Artemisia tridentata. Next base: position 40,083,673 of record CP139503.1, read on the forward strand.
GATAAATTAATAATTTATTAATTTAAAGAGGTTTTACGTATGGTATTTAAATTTCAAAGTCCAACATATTAGTTACAATGTATAATAGTTAGATATGAAAATTAAATTAGAAAATCAAGTTACAATTAACATTTTATTAATTTACATTCACAAATTAATTGAATTTGTCAAGTTCATTGTTTTTTCATAAGTAAAAAGTTAGTTTAGTTAGGACAAGTTCCAAGTACGTATGACCTTTATATATATGGGTGAGGTTCTTTTCAGAACCAAATAAATTGCGAGAACTGCGAAGAACCAGCATTAACCAATGAGATTTTTTTTGGATATTAAATTTTGTTATTTAATTCAAAAGGGTATAATGGTAAAATTACTTTTTTTATTTTTTTTTTGAATTCTTTAAAAAAAAACACACATATGTACACTCTTTCTTTCGGAAATTTTATACCAAAAATAAAAACACATATGCATCATTACACTAATTTTATATTAACCTTGAAACAAAATATGCATCATGTTAGGAATATAA